>OY730197.1:53553580-54778818 GCA_963422505.1 Pseudognaphalium luteoalbum
GTAGATCACTGAGAATAGCATATAGTGGTCGTGGTTTCTGAGAATAGCATACAGGAACCGCCGGTCCTCATGTACTTATGTGCGTATGTGTTTAAGTTTATTTTGTTGTAAGACTTGTTATGAATGGATTGAACCGTCGATTACGGTTCCATTCATTTAGCAATAAGCTAACCCCTCGTTGTTTGCCTTTTTGCAGATTTTGGTTAGTTGATGTAGATCGGGTTATGATGATTAGCGGGATGTTTGACTATGCTCGCGCCAACTCTGATATTTTGTTAAGATATGGTTTTGGAAAGTTTTAATAACACCCATTTAGATTAATATGGTTTGTAAGTATAACTTAGTAAAAGTTATCTTTTGTTACACGTTGTAAGTATTAAAAAGCCTAGTTATGGTTTTGTCAAATGTTTGGGACTCGCGCTTCTTATAATATAAATATGTTTGTAGAAATATCGGGTGTTACAATATGCAAGTCTATATAATATTAAGCTTGACATTTTATCGAACACATGTAAGGCACAAGTCCACGATGAAGGTAAAATGAATGTTCACATCTGATTCCAGCTCAATCATCATCACATTCAGTTTAATTCTACATTTTATCTCCTTTCATTTTGCTTATTAGGTGATTATCAATAAACATATGTGATTTTTATCGAACACATGTAAGGCACATGTTCACGATGAAGGTAAACTGAATGTTTACATCTGATTTCAGCTCAATCATCATCATATTCAGTTTAATTATACATTTTAATATATAAAATACGTTATTACCTTCATCGTGAATTCGTGAGTGTCTGAATCATTATCTTCCTGAGTCGGAAGTTTATTCAGTCATTTCGAGTATGATTGCTTATATGTAATCTCCTTCAATTTAGTTGCTGCAAAATACAGCATATTGATTACGGAATTGAATGAGAATGAGTATGTGTGATTCATTGATACAATTTTAAGAATGTAATCTCTTACTTTTTGTAACGATTTTCACCATTGTTGCATCATCTGGAGGTTCTTCAAACATTTTTGTAGAGATTATGATGATGAAATTGGTGATGATACTAACTCCTATTAATCTGAGAATTAGAAGCAAGAAGACGGTTTTGAAAGAGGCGGTCATAAGCTTTTCTGTAATTACTAAAATACCTCGTGAGGTTGAAACTAATCGGACGGCTAATAACTCCTTCGCACCTTCTCACGAGATCCCCTCTTCTCATATTAACCCACCACTATATATATAACCTTTTGTTTATAATAAAAATAATAATCTTTTATTATTAATTAGTTATAAACCTTTTAAGTAATTAGAAGTAACATTATAGTCTTAATAACATTCACCTTGAACTTTATAATTTAATAAAATTTATTAAATTATCACAAATTAACTAATAACTCAACTAGTTATTGAAGTTAACTTAACATGGTTAAATAAGCAGTATCTACGTGTTAACGCATGTGACCCCGTAGGTTTAAACGTTTTCGGCCATACGTTTATTTGACATGGTCATTACCCGACACATACATATGGTTTGTCACTTATAACATTGCAATCAGAGATAAACATATAGATTACAGTTTATCACCATTTTTGGTGCAAAAACATAAACCACCACTGAACACGAAGTTAACAAGGTGCTGTACAAAACTAAAGTCTATCGTTTACACCAAAAATGACACTATCTCACGCTAGGTATCAGCAGATTGGCTATAAACTATCACAATGACGACTGGATTGAGGTATCTGCATTTCAATAGATAATGTTGTGTTGCTGAAATAAGAAAAACCATAGTTTGTTGATCAGGGGCGGAGCTAGAATGTGGGTAGTGGGGCTAGCTGCCATATAAAATTTCTAAAATTACGTAATTTTTTTTTTAAGGTATTAATGATAAGTTTAAGATTTAGCCCCCTCAAAACTATAAAAAAACATAAAATAATTTTATTTTTGCTTCATCCATATAATTTTTCTAGCTCCTCCCCTGCTCATAACTAGTCTAAGAATCAAGATATAAGTAAGATTGTTACATAAAAGGCACAAAAATATCAAAAAGGCAATAAAGCAAGAACACAGCTAACTGCTTGATTTAGCTCTATAAGCTATACAAGGAGTAAAATATCAAATACGAGTTTCAGCCACTTGTATCTTTAAAACTCCACTTTGGGTCGGGTCGGGAAATCCATTTGGGTCTCTGATTATTTAATGTCACACTATACAACTAGTTATCTAATAAAAACATTTTTACCTACTACTTTTAGCAAATTTTAAGACTCAACATTTATATATCAATATTTTTAGTAATTGTTTTATTATGGCTTATTTTAAAAACAATTAACTCACTTATCACCAAATATAATTTCTCCTAACACTTTAAATATGAAATATTTTATTATCATAGCTATTTTATTGGAAAACAAAGAAAATGACAATTTTGTTTTACACTTAGACACTGTTTGGCATGGAGCTTTTAGAAGCTTTTAGGAGCTTTAGCTTTTAGTTTTAAATGAAAAGCTCCTTAAATAAATAAAAGCTCTGTTTGACATGTACAAGCTTTAGCTTTTAAATCCAATCAAAAGCTCAAAATTCAAACGCTCATCAAACTAGCGTTAGAAAAAAAATAGGGAACTTTTAAACTTGCAATTTATCTAAACAAGTTTAAGACCCGCAAAATTTGCGGGTTGACTTTGTGATATGTCTTATAGGAATGTGTTATATGGATTTAATAAGTGTTTTGATGTTAGTGTATGGTACATCAGTTTGTTTATTTTAATATTAAATGAAAAATGTATTATGGATTTGAATTTTGTGATAGATTTCGGATTCACGAGTTCAAATAAATTAATTAATTTATAGGGATAATATTGTGTATGATATCACTTTGTTATTTGTGTTGATATTTAATAATACTATATATTATTTAAAATCGTACGGATATATTTTTTCAAATAAGCAAATTTACCAGGTCAACAAGTAAATACTATTTTGTACTTAAAAAATAACGCTCTTTGCAATACGAACATTCTAAATGGGTATGTGTATAGATACACCAAACCCGCCGGAAACCAACCCATTGAAATCCATAATCCAAGCAATGTAAATTCAAAATTGATAAAAGAATTCAAAAAAGGCGGTGGTATTGGTACAAATATACTAAAATCCATCGGAACTCGGCCCGTTGGCATCAATGATCCAAGAATTGTAAATTAAAAATTGATAAAAGGATTAAAAATATAGGTCGTATAAGAATTTAAGTCACTTGGCGATAGAATGATGTTATAAATATTGTGGAGTTGAATATAGAAAAAAAAAGTTATTACACTAAATTTTTCATAAAATATTTGAAGGATTATCTACAATTAAGGAAAAACATAGGATTTATATTGTAAATATTGAAAGGTGTATATTGTAAATATAGAAGGGTAAATTAGTCATTTAGTCTAAATAAAGTAATTATTATATTAAAATTTTCATAAAATATTTGAAGAATTATCTACATTTAAAGGAAAAATGGGGGATTTATATTGTAAATACTGAAAGGTGTATATTGTAAATATAGAAAGGTAAATTAGTATTTTAATTACATTAAAATGGGATTAATGATATCATGAAATAAATTAAGGGTCAGATTTTAATTGTTGATCTTCATCTAATGGTCATTATTCTCTCAAGATTTTTGATGTTATAAATATTGTGGAGTTGAATATACAAAAAAAAAGTTATTAAATTAGAATTTTTATAAAATATTTGGAGGATTATCTACAATTAAGAAAAAATATAGTATTTATATTATAAATATTGAGAGGTGTATAATGTAAATATAGAAGGGTAAATTAGTCTTTTAGTCTAAATAAATTAGTTATTATATTAAGATTTTCATAAAATATTTGAAGAATTATCTACAATTAAAGGAAAAATGGAGGATTTATATTGTAAATATTGAAGGGTGTATATTGTAAATATAGAAGGGTAAATTAGTATTTTATAGTTACATTAAAATGGGATTAATGATGTCATGAAATAAATTAATGGATAGATCTCAATTATTTATCTTCATCTAATAACTATCATTCTTTCAATATTTTTTTTTAATATATAATATAAGAAGATAAGATAAGATAGATAGATACCCTTTTATAATTAGAGTAATATTTTTACATATATAAAAAACATACCCATAACCCTAAATAATTATCCCATTCTCACAGCTATCGCAGCCGTGCGTCTCATACTCGTAAAATGTAAGTATTGTTTTTTGTTTGCTCATGTGCATCTATAATTAAATATGGATATGTATGTATATTATTTTTCCCATACTCGTCAATTGTATATATAGCTTTTTCTTTGACCATGTGCAATCGTAATTAAATAATATGGATATGTATGTATTGTTTTCATGTTCATTTGTATTGATATGTTTTAATTTTACTTTCATAAAAAAATGACACAAATGTTATCCAATAATAAGTACATTACTTATATAATGAATATTGTTTGTTAAATTTACTTTTACGTATGTTTATCATTTATTATTATTTTGATATCATTTTATGTCATTTTACATTTTAAAGCTACAGCTATAGCTAGTTTGCCAAACAATTCTCTACAAATAAAGCTACAGTTTACAACCTACAACTATAGCCTACAACTATAGCCTACCGCTACTTCACCAAACATACCCTTACACTTCATCATGTGGGGTTTTTCGCAAGTTTAAATAATGACCAATGCAGTGACATGTTACATTGGCTATAAAAGCAACCAACCATTGATTTGTATTATTGTACGTACCTTCTCCTATTTCTATATTAGCCAAAATGGAACAACTAAGCAGCCATGGATTATGGTGGTGGGAAGTGATAAGCAACATCAAACACGAGCTTACTCCGCCAATACTACTTGTCACCATTTCAGTAGTGATCATATTTGCTATTTTATGGTACAAGTTTACACTTTCGAGCACCTCACCACCATTACCACCAGGTCCGTATTCGTTACCAATAGTCGGGTACCTTCCATTTCTTAAGACCGACTTGCACAAACAGTTCACCAACATGGCTCACACTTATGGCCCGATATTCAAGTTCAATATTGGAAAAAAACTTCATGTCGTTATAAACACCCCTGAATTAGTAAAGGAGGTTGTCCGTGACCAGGACGGTGTCTTTGCTAACCGTGACCTTACAATTGCTGCCTCAATAGTTAGTTATAGGGGCCAGAATATATTATTTTCGAATAACAACTCGAATTGGCGTAGGCTACGTAAGATATTCGTCCAAGAGCTTCTAAGCTCCAAGAATCTTGAAGCATGTGGTTCTTTTAGAATGGATGAAGTCAGAATAACCATCAAGAATGTTTTTAGTAAAATCGGTACACAAATCGACATTAGGAACATTACTTTTTTGACTGGGGCGAACGTGTTAAGAAGAATGGTCTGGGAAAACTCATCATATGAAGGCCCAGATCTTGGAGCTGAGTTGCAGATGGTCACTTCCAAGATCACCGACTATCTCGGACAACCAAATTTTTCTGATTTCTTCCCTATTCTTGCCTGGTTAGATCTACAAGGTGTCGAGCGGGCCCTCAAGAAGCAAATTATTAAGTTGGATCGTATTTTTGCAAGAATGATTGAAGATAGAGTCAAATCTAACTCCAATATGTTAAATGATGGTTTTGGGGATGCAAAAAAGAAAGACTTTCTACAGATCTTATTGCAGCTGAAGGACCAAAATGATGCAACA
The DNA here is from genome assembly GCA_963422505.1 of Pseudognaphalium luteoalbum. Taxonomy (NCBI): domain Eukaryota; kingdom Viridiplantae; phylum Streptophyta; class Magnoliopsida; order Asterales; family Asteraceae; genus Pseudognaphalium; species Pseudognaphalium luteoalbum. Next base: position 53,559,315 of record OY730197.1, read on the forward strand.
TCACTTAACATCACCCAAATAAAATCACTCCTCTCGGTAATGAACAGGCTTCATTAATCTGATCTAAATTATATATTGTACGTGGGATTTAAAATTCATCACACATTCCATCATCTCGTATAATTATAATATACAAAATGACAATTGAACTATCTTGACTTCCCCTTATATCTAATGTACAGATCGTGCATCACTGACAAGTAAGATGATTAAATTTTGTTGTATCAGGACGTTATGCTTGCAGGAATAGAAACAACCACCACACTAATTGAATGGGCCATGGCAGAGATTATCAAAAATCATCGTGTTATGAAAAGGGTTCAAGAAGAATTGGCAGATATTGTAGGAGTAAACAACGTTGTTGAAGAATCTCATCTCGTGAAATTACAATTTCTGGATGCAACTGTTAAGGAAACACTCCGGTTGCACCCTGTAGGCCCTCTCCTAGTCCCGCATGTCCCAAGTCAAGAATGCAGGGTAGGCGGGTACACCATTCCAAAGGGCTCTATCATCTTTTTGAATGTTTGGTCTATCCATCGGGATCCTCGGTATTGGGACAATCCTTTGGAATTCAATCCTGAGAGGTTCTTGACTTTTGAAGGAACAAACAAATGTGATTACAATGGAAACAACTTGAAGTTCATCCCATTTGGATCAGGGAGAAGAGTGTGTCCGGGTATTCCATTGGCCGAGAAAATGCAAATGTTTATTTTGGCTTCGCTTTTGCACTCTTTCGACTGGAATCTTCCCGAAGGTGACCAACACGATCTTTCCGAAAAATTTGGCATTAGTCTAAAGAAAAGTAAACCGCTCATTGCTATCCCATCTCAAAGGTTGCAAAATGTGAGCCTATATGTATAATATTATAGAACTTGTCCATACGGTTAAGAATGTCTTCAGTTAACTTAAACACTTTGCTTTTGAATTCCTGTACTTCAACTTGGATTGTTCATATTGGTGTTGATGAATCATCTAAAAAATAAAAGCCATCCACATGTAAGTTCATGGCTATGTTGATTGAATTTGTACCAAATTCCAATTTAATACTTCTTGTACTTTTAGTGTGTATGACTCAAGAAATAATATGCAGAATTATACAATTTCTTCAGGCAAGTTGTTTCTTACCTATCTTGGTGTTAAGAGTAGCAAGTGTATGTTTCTTAAGAACAAACGTTCGAACATTCTAATAAATGTTATGTTGGTTAATGTGTAAAGCAATGTTTAGAAAACCGGGTTGAACCGACCAGTCGGACCAGTTCAACCGGAAACCGGACCCCTTCCGGCCATCCTAAAACCTGTTTTGACCAAGGTTTGACCGGTCAACGAACGGGACGGTTTGGTCAAAACCGGACGGTTCGACCGGAAACCGAACGGTTCAACCGGAATTTTGATTTTTTTTTAAAAAAAAATCATTTTTTGACCGGTTTTGGAGCAGTTCGGCCGGACCGGTTCGACTGAAACCGGAGCTCTTTCCGGTCCAATCTGGTTTTCGGTTTAAAAACATTGGTGTAAAGTGTTACGTACTTATAATTGTGAGCAATGTCTTTAAGAGAAAAATTTTCATTGATGCTGTTAAATTGAATATGTGATTCTTGTACACGTTTCATGATCCCCCTTTTAGATTATGTCCAATTTATTGACCGACATAGTTGACTTCTAAGGTCAATGCTACTTGCTAGTTAACCCACATTGATCAATGATGCACAAAATCTATAGCATTTGGTCAAAGCGGAAACAGCTTGGACCGCCGGAGGAGGTGACACAAGTAAAAAGTCAAAAGAAAAAACCCTCCTAAATTTAGGAGGTGAAACATAATGTTTTAATTTCGATAGTTGACGCATTCAACATAGCATGTACCACTACTACAAAAACAATTATAGACCACTCCTAATAGACCACACAAATAGTGAATAACTCATAAAACCCGTGGTCCGTTTGTTAAAATTCAGATTTTTTTTGAGATAAACCACGGTTAAAAAAGAAGTGGAACACGGTTCTCATATAACACCCTTGTTCTATTCTTTTCAAAACAAAGGACCACTGTTATTGTCGCACCCCCAAATTCGGGTTACGGAAGCGAATCGAGTCGGGGCGCGACTAATCAATAATCACAGCTCAAAGATATATAGTAAACTAATCAATAACCACTCTACATGCGTCGTTTTAACAAAATATATTGATATAATAAATGTTTACAACATTTGAAGTTATACATAGCTCGTTTTCTGAAAATGAGAGATTCCAATACATAAATACTTTTACAAAATATATTAATGCAAAGAAATCTCTAATGTCTGCATGTTGACTCGAGCTATAGTAATCCTGAAGGCAGTCCAACCTACTGCCGAGTACCTGTGATACATGCTAAAATGGGTCAGCGTTTGTGAGCTCACAAGTTTATATGTCAATACATATTGTATGAACCGCAAGATTTAATTGAATTTAATTTGCAATTAAGCAAAGTAAAAGTTTTACAGCCATGAGCACATAGTCTGAGCTTAACTCGAGGTGTCAGGTCCACATTTAAGATATCCTGATCGAGGTGCCTCCCACGAGTGCCTAATCTACACTCGTCTGAACAAATATTAGTACATCCGTTTACCCAGTTAGTGCATGCTAACCCGGACGAGGAGGGTCAATCCTATATGGTACCATATACTAATATTCATGCTATAACGTATTACCAAACTATGCTGAGGAGGGCTTTGAAAGATTAGTGAGATAACTCATGTAGTAATTGTTTATTTTCGTACTGCGTTCATATAGTTAAAATAAAATGAGCAATGATATCACACCCCTGAGTAAAACAGTAAAATAGGGGTTATGAGACTCACCTGAGTCTTGAGAGTTTAACTTAATAAACTTGAGTTGATTAGCCAAAGTGAGTTGTCCGAAGACTGGTAACGATTTAACGTCAGGAGAAACCGAAAAGATGAAAATGTAGATGAAAAATGAAAATGGGCAGCTTTTTTGGGGGAAAAGGGAAGGGAATATCCCAAATTTTAACCCCCGCGTTTGCGCTCCGTGCGGTGTTCGTTTCCCGATAGTTTAAACGTTTAACTTAATCATTTTAATCGTTTAAATATATGTTTTAAAATACGAATGTTTAATCACTATCTTGGTTGAAGTATCTTATCAATTACTTAATAATTGAGTTATATAAATTAAATTTCGTTTTGATTGTTTGCGCGCTTAATGTTTTAAATTGCGTAGACGTTTGTTGGTACGATATGAATTAATTACGAAATATTATCAAAATAATATTTTGAATAAAAATAGTGTTATTAAATAATCTTATATTATTTAATGAAATTGTTCACAAATGTCCGTATTAATTGAACCGAATTACATTCGGTTTGAATTGCGTACGATTTAATCAAATCGCATAATTGTATATATCAAAACTATATATTTCGATACATTAATTAGCCTAACATAGAACTAATTACATGTATTAACAGTTGATTAGGCACTAATTACTAGTCTTAATTTGGTAGGTGTCACATTCTCCCCCTGTTAGGAGAATTTCGGCCCGAAATTTAGCTCAAGGTCGTGTTAGGTGTAGCTTCAGTGAATAACCGAGGACACTTGAGTCGCATTTGGTCTTCTCGTTCCCAAGTGAATTCCGGCCCACGCCGCGAATTCCACCTGACCTTGATGATGGGAATACGACTTTGTTTGAGTTGTTTGACCTCACGGTTCATGATTTATGTGGGTTCTTTAACAAAGTGAAGTTTGTCGTCAACATGAATTTCATCAAGGGGAATAATAAGTGTCTCATCAGACAGACATTTCTTTCGATTGGAAATGTGAAACGTAGGGTGCACGCTGTTGAGCTCGGGTGGCAGCTGTAATCGATATGCCACTGGACCTATCCTCTCGAGGATTTCAAAAAGCCTAATGTATCTAGGGTTTAGTTCTCCTCGTTTACCAAATCGAATTACACCTTTCCAAGGTGAAACTTTGAGTAGCACTCGATCTCCAACCTGGAACTCGAGTGGTTTGCGTCTCACGTCAGAATAACTTTTCTGAAAATCACGTGCGGCTTTGAGTTTGTTTTGAATCTCGAATATTTTCTCAGTTGTTTCGTGGATAAGTTTAGGACCAGTGAGTTGACTGTCTCCCATTTCGGTCCAACAGATAGGTGACCGGCACTTACGATCGTACAGTGCCTCGAAAGGTGCAGCCTTAATGCTGGAGTGATAACTGTTGTTGTACAAAAACTCACACAACGGTAGATGTTTTTCCCAATTTACACCGAAATCAACTACGTAGGCTCGTAGCATATCTTCCAGTGTTTGAATCGTTCGTTCACTTTGGCCGTCGGTTTGAGGGTGGTATGTGGTACTCATATCAAGACGGGCACCCAATGATTTCTGGAGTGACTGCCAAAAGTGAGATGTGAAGCGACTATCCTTATCTGAGATAATCGAAATTGGAACGCCGTGCCGAGAAACAACTTTTCTGATGTAGATTCGTGTGAGGCGTTCCATTTTATCGATTTCCTTGATCGCAAGGAAATGAGCAGATTTTGTGAGACGATCCACGATCACCCAAATGGTACCGCAACCGCTCGATGACTTGGGTAGTTTGGTTATGAAATCCATGGCGATTTGTTCCCATTTCCATTGAGGGATTTTGGGTTGTTGGAGTAAACCAGAAGGTTTTTTTGATACTCAGCTTTGACTTTTGAGCAAGTAAGACACTTGCTGACGTATGTGGCCATTTCAGCTTTCATATTCGGCCACCAATAAAATTCCTTGATGTCGTGATACATTATGTCGGATCCCGGGTGGATAGAGTATTTAGACTTATGAGCTTCATCCATCACCAAGTCTCGCAGGTTCCCAAAACTAGGCAACCTGATTCGGTTAGAGAGGTACCTAACTCCGTTAGATTTGAGTTCAAATTGTTTATCCATGCCCCACAAGGCTTCGTTTTTGATGTTATTGGGTTTCAGGGCTTCGAGTTGAGCAGCGAGGATCTGAATGTTTAGATCATTGTGAATTGTCATAATGAGGGCTCGGACTCGAAGTGGTTTCGTTCGTTGTTTTCGACTGAGGGCATCGGCAACAACATTTGCCTTACCCGGATGGTATTTGATCTCTCAATCATCGTCGGTAAGCAACTCGACCCACCGACGTTGCCTCATGTTGTGATCCTTCTGATCGAATATATGTTGGAGACTTTTGTGGTCAATAAAGATTGTGCACTTAGTGCCATAAAGGTAGTGTCTCCAGATCTTGAGGGCAAAGACGACAGCTCCTAGCTCAAGATCGTGGGTGGTGTAGTTCTTTTCATGAATTTTCAGCTGTCGAGAGGCGTAGGCAATGACTTTGTCCAGTTTCATCAATACGTAACCAAGACCTTGATGAGAAGCATCACAGTATACCACGAAGTCATCGGTGCCTTCGGGTAAGGATAGAATAGGAGCACTGCAAAAATTTTGCTTCAGAAGTTGAAATGCTGACTCTTGTTTATCAGTCTATTCGAACTTTTTGTCTTTCTGAGTCAGAGTCGTGAGTGGTTGGGCTATTTTTGAGAAAATTTCAATGAATCGCCGATAGTATCCAGCAAGATTCAAGAATTGGCGTACTTCGGTTGGAGTTGTTGGTGCTTGCCAGCACTTGATAGCCTCAATTTTTTATGGATCAACATGGATTCCTTGACTACTAACAACATGTCCACGGAATTGAACGGATTGTATCCAAAACTCACACTTGGAGAATTTGGCATATAAATACCCGTGTCCGAGTAGTTCTAGGATGGTTTTGAGGTGTTGCGCATGTTCTTGTTCGTTTCACGAGTATATGAGAATGTCGTCAATGAAGACAATGACAAACTTGTCAAGGTAAGGTTTGCACACCCGATTCATAAGATCCATGAATACAGCCGGTGCGTTGTATAAACCGAAGGGCATTACCTGATATTCATAATGCCCGTAGCGGGTTCAAAAAGCAGTTTTTGGGATATCGGTGTCGCGAACTCGGAGTTTATGATAACCTGACCAAAGATCGATCTTTGAATAAATACTCGACCCTTGGATTTGTTCAAACAGGTCATCGATACGCGGGAGTGGATATCGGTTCTTGACGGTCTACTTGTTCAATTCTCTGTAATCGATACACATTCTGAATGAACCGTCTTTCTTTTTCACGAATAAGACCGGGGCTCCCTAAGGTGAAGAACTCGGTCTAATGAATCCTCTATCCACGAGTTCCTGTAATTGGGTGGACAACTCCTGAAGTTCGGATGGGGCTAGGTGGTACGGTGCTCGAGCCACAGGTGCAGCACCTGGCACAAGGTCGATTGAGAACTCAACCTGTCTTGGTGGTGGTAGACCAGGTAGTTCTTTTGGAAAGACTTCTGGAAAGTCTCGAACAATAGGCACATCCTCAAGTCGCTTCTCCTCTGACTTTTTCTCCATGACGTGTGCGAGGATTGCCGAATAACCTTTCCGCAGAAATTTTTAGGTTTTCAAACAAGAGATGATGTTTAGTCTCGTCCCACCAGTCTCCCCCTGTATGACCAAAGTTCTACCGGCGGCGAGAAGGATGCGAATGATCTTATCGTAACAAATGATTTTGGCTCGGTGTCTGGACAACCAGTCCATACCAATGATGATGTCGAAACTTCCGATTTCAACAGGCATATGATTGATTGAAAAGGTTTCGTTGGCTAGGTTTAAAGTGCAATTAGGTATCACACTATCGGTTTCTATGAGTTTACCATTCGCTAGTTCTACAGTGTACTTAGCATCTAGAGCAACAGGGGTGATGTCAAGTAATGGATAAAATTCATCAGAAATAAAGCTTCTATCAGCACCAGTATCAAATAGAACAGAAGCAGTTAAGTTGTTGAGGAGGAACATACCCGAGACCACATTAAGGTCTTCGTGGGCATCCCCAGAGTTGAGTACGAAGGCTCTACCTCTCGCGTTGTTGTTGTTGTTGTTGTTGTTGTTGTTGTTGTTGTTGTTGTTGTTGTTGTTGTTGTTGTTGTTGTTGTTGTTGTTGTTGTTGTTGTTCCTGTTCTTCACCTTTGGACACTCATTCTGAAATGTTCAGCGTCCTCACATTCATAACAGGCCCTGGGTTGTTTGGTGTTATTTCTGGAGGTGTTGTTGTTGGATTTGGAAGCTCGGCAATCTTTGGTCGAATGCCCGTACCTCCTGCAATTGTTGCAAGGGGTATTGCATTGACCCTCGTGGTGACGATTACTGATATCACGTAAAAAGTCACGTTTTCACTACCGATATCTCTCTCATTCTGGAACAATACTTGGCAAATAAGCTTAGATAATGTTCAAATCAATGAAACTTTGCCAAGAAGGTCAAAACAGAGTTGAACGAGAAAAATCAAGCAAAACGGGCGAAAAACGAAGATTCCACACACGTTTGAAGATTCAAGGCCTCAAAGACAAGAATTAGAGACAAAGCACCCATCACAGAGATTTCTACGTACGCTGGAAGATTCAAACGATTCGTACAAGAATTATCCAAGATATTCTTTTTCAAAATACGAATCTAACAGAAGAAGAATCAACAAAAACGGATGAAGAATGAAGATTCTACGTACGCCAGAAGATTCAAACGATTCGTACAAGACATCCAAATATCAGAGACATATTTTTGGGATTTCTTTTCATTAAAGTCTTTGTTTTTGAAAAACGAATCCAACACAAAAAGAATCAACACAAACGGACGCATAACGAAGGAGATACGACGAATCAAGTAATGAGGCGAAAGACGGCGAACCGGGGCGGGCATGTAGCAGACGCCGCCGGCCACCATGCTTCCGCCGCCGGCCACCATGCTTCCGTCGCCGGCCACCATGGTGGCGGCGCCGGCTGGCCACCCCCTGTCCCCCGTGCGATTTTCCGTCCTCGCCCGTACTCGCAGGGTACACGTGCTAGACCTTTTCCGCAACTTCAAGGTACACGTGCTAGACCTTTACGTGCTTTAGGGTACATGTGCTAGTAACTTTTCCATCTTTTGCTAACATGTGCCCCAAGTTTCTAAGATGCACCCATTTTGTCCTATAAATAGGAGCCTCCATGATTCATTTCAAGACACACTCACACACACTCTTACACTCTCTTATACACTCCTCACAAATTTCAATTCTCTTGTATTTTGTAGTTTTTCTCATTCTAGAATTATTGTAATTAATCTACGGATTAATATAGGAGCTAGAACGAACAATAGGGATTCGGTGATAAACCTTTGTACGTGTGAAAGAGTTGTCAATCATAATAATACGCTGCTACACATTTATTTCCCGGTGAAATCTAAACCTTTATCATACTTGTTTATTTCGTATTTTAAATATGTATTATTACTTGGTATGTGATTTATTTGTTGCCATGAATTACGAGTAGTTTATTATTGTGATTGTTGATGATGTAGATAATTAAAAGTAGGGATGACATTATATAATTAGTGCACGACAATCGTAAAGTGATATGATGGCCCCTATTCGACTGTTTATTGGATATAGTACTGGAAATAATTTCGAGCAAAGTACAAATGTATGGAAGTCATAAACGACCGAAGGTAATCATATCACTGGAATCAGCTCTGGTTTAACAGTTGGAATTCCAAAAGGATAATACAACTCCACAACTAACTGGTATATCCTACGAAAGTCAATACACTATAAAGTAATGTTCGTAAAATACGTTCAGACAAAATAGGAATTAGTGACCCCTGTACTGTTAAAACCATATGAACATAAGTTTAATCTATGGAGTATCCTTTGTGGTTATCCACGTGACTGCAACCTAGTAATTAGGACCTGATCAACCTTAATTATGGTAAGTAATTATCTGTGCCCATGACATGCAATAAGTAAGACACAGTGATACCACTCGTTGTATATATTAGGTTTACATTTCCGCACTGCTTTACTTTTAATTAGTTTAGAGTGTCATTTTCACTGTCAATTACTCTTGACCGCATGCTGGACGTAAGAAGCCGTGGAACTACCATGTAAAGTACACAGTCTAATTACTGAAAGGCTTGGTCTGCATATGAAACACATTTTTAATAAATTGCGAATAATCCAGTGATGTATAACTGTTTGAAAATGAGAGATTTAAGTCATAAGTCGAAGAAACCGGAATCTAATTAATTATAAAGAAGACTTAGGAATGAAAGTAAAAGTTCAAGTGACTTTGGATACTTAAACCTCTAGGTGTTATAAAATCGGCGGTCTGAACATACAAAGTTATTAATCTGCATGTTAATAGGATAGTAAACTATCTTAGGGGTTAAGAACGGTCGGGCCTATGAGACGATACGCCACTGATTCATGCACCTCGGTATAAAACCAAAATAGGTTGCTTATCTCTTAGACAGATAGGTATTGGAAGTTGGCGTATTGCTCCGATCAGAATCATGATAACCTAGTTCCTAGTGACATGCCAGTGGAAAATTTAGTTGGTAGGGTTCTAGAGTTTACACCTAATAGTTTACTTATTATATTAAGTTTTGTCCCTATTTAGTCTGTCATCCCGAAACATTAATTATCGAAATCTCAGCAATCATATATTTATCTTTATCTGCTTTCTTGCATTTTAATTTTCTACAATTTACTTTCCTGCACTTTAATTATTGCCTTTAGTTTTAAACCCTCAAATCTACCTACTTTGTCCCATCCTAAATATTTCCCTACCGAAAGCACCAGCTTTAATCACCCATACGTTTCGATTCATAGAACGATCTTAGGTTATATTTACCGCTTACTAACCAGAGTAGGTAGTACATATAATTTAAGCCCCGCTATTTATAAATTTTAAAACCCCTGTTGGCGCCCGATTAGTTACCATGAACGACACCGTCGCTTCGGGCGACATCAAGTTTTTGGCGCCGTTGCCGGGGAATCACAAACGTACGATTTAAAGCCGTCTTAAGTAGTAGTATTTAGGAAACCCTTTCGATCGAAATCTTCTCAGAAATCCTTTCAAAGTTAATTTAAGTAATTAAGTAGTAGTTAATTAAATAACAACTCGAAAACCCACTTCTTGCCTCATTTCAAGGGATGAATTGAAGGCAATGGATGATGCGGAATTCTTTAACTACTTAGAAAAAGAGATAGGATCTGATTTCTTTTCACCTTCTTCTTCTAAAGCTAAGGAAACTTATGACACCCAAGAAGAATTTAGGCCCCCACTTTCTATTCCAAAACATTGCCTGGATTTTGATGACACGGATCAGTTACCTGACCTTGCATCATCTCCAGAAGATCTCTTTCCAACTTTTCATTTACCCAATTTATCAAATTCTGTCCACTTCAATTATCTCCCCGAAGATAACTATGAAGTAAAGCCTCCGATATCATGTGACTTAATCACCCTCATTCCTGAAACATCAGTGTATGCCCAAACTCTTTCCGATTCTTGTAATGACGGCATCTCTCCATTCCTTTCATATGAACACCAATACACCATTTATCGAGTGGTGGATAAGGTTCCATCAGTCAAGACAGAACAACCTTGTTTTGAAGAACGCCACCTCGGTGCTTCTTTCCATCCTTCCCGTAGGGTAGATGTCTACAAAGCATTCGTTAGGCAATTAAAATATGCCGACCTCCCATTTTCATACGAACAACGAGAGACGATTGCCGATTTAGAAAAAAAAGTAAAATTCCTTCTTAGACTGTCCAGTAATGAATGCGAGATAACTTTCACTAATTTCCGAGACCAAGAACTAAAGTTCAAAGAGGATTTAGATCTACTTTTTGAATCATTTGCCGACATAGATTTCCTTCCAATATCTATGATATTAATTAATCACAATGTCGCTGCAATGATCAACAAACTTGAGTTCTGGATAGAACAAGACCCGATGATTCCTATCATCATTCCTGGTAAAATTCCATTCTTTGTTGACCCCGCCTCTTACTTGATCTCAAAATTGCGAGATGTTTTCCCTGATTCCACCAAGGAAAGAATCGACATAGCCCTCTTCCCTAAAAGAAAAGACCTTCACGTTAAGCTCATTCGAATCTTTGCCTTCACCAAATACCCCTTCACTTCTACACAAAAATCCATAATTAGTAAACTCCTTAGGATAGTTGAATCTACAACTGGAGAACCTGATTCACAGGAAGAGAAAGCATTTATGGATGTCATGAATGAACTCACTCACAATCTGAATTATAAAGACCAAGAACCACGCGACGGCTTATCAAACCCTAAAAAGATAAGGAGGTATACAATCAGGTTATCAGCGATCTTGTCAATTTAGAATACGAGGAACGAAAAGTCCTAGGGAAAATAGAGAATAGTCATTATTATTTAATTTACAATGTCATTTGGGAGCTTTCAAAAAGTTTTATACCAAAAAACATTCGCTTAAGGGAGCAAATCTCAACCCTTTCTCTATATAGGGATCGAAACGAATCATAAAACAATTCTCTCCGAAAAGGTCGAAACTCGTGACTTTAAGAAGAGCGTATTTTAGTATACATATATTAATAAATAAATTCTTGAAAGCGACCTTTAAGAAAACGTTTTTAATTATTGTCTGAAAAACACGTGCATGTCAAAAGGTATACGGAATTTCAAGCTTTCAGCCAAAACAGGTACATTCCACATACCCACGTCAGACAAAAATATTTAAAACACCCAAAAATACACTAATTTTAATACCTTGGATTGATTATAATTGTCCCGCAAAGATTTGCGCGTTTCTTAAATTATTTATAACGTAACAAGGAACCAACAAGTAACTAGTTACAATAAGTATACTTAAGATTTGTACTTATGATTAATAGGACATTAGGAATTAATCTAGAAGCATTAGGCTTAATCCTAGAGTGCACTAGGGACCATGTGTAAGGAATATGGTACTTAAGAATATGACACATATTCCTAGGGACCACCAAACCCTCCATACATCTCCATAATTCAAAAGCTAGAAGAAAGCTTCTTCCTCCCCTCTCCTCCCCACAAAAACCGGCCAACACACCCACACCCATGAAACCACAATCAAAACTCCACCAAAACTTGTGATCTTGCATCTTTTGAACTCATCTTTGCATGCTCTTCACAGTTGTACGATTATTTTCAAGTTTTATCCATATAAAAACTAAGGTATGATCATTAAAACCCACCTTAAACTTTAAAGTGCTTGTTTAGATGCTTAGAACAATTACATGCTACTACCATCCTAGTATCTAGATACTTAAGTTTAATTGTGAAGCTTTGAATGATTATTACATGATGATTGTACCATGTGGTTAGCTTATGGTTGTAAATTGCAAGTTTGACTCTTAAAGTCAACAAAAAGTTAACTAGCTAGCATGAATAGAATAATGGATTAATGTTACTTGACCATTCTTGCTTACTAGGATGTTTGTACTTGCTTGACTAGTCAAAATAGGCAATATAACTAGAGAATCATTATTTTGAAAATAGAAGTCTTGAATTAAACCAAACACATGGGCATGATAACTTTTTATGCATAACCTAGCTTGTTTTACCAATTAGGAAATGCTTAAATAGTTTATATCATGTATACATGAGTAGGTTATAATTTTGGCATGCGGATAATTGAGAATATCATTTAAGGGAAGCTTTGACCTAAAAAGTCAACTTGAAGTATTGAATTTTTAAACAAATCAATTTTATTCAAAAACCTTACTTCAACTTGAACTTCTAAAAAGTCAAACCCGATTGATAACGATATGATCAAGAATTGTGACATATTGACATTTCAAAATCGGGTAATGCCAAACTTGTAAATGACAATATTTCACAATAAAACGATCACCATTTCTTGAATTTACATTTTCATATATTAATTACTGACCACACTACATGTCACCTTAGTATGATTAAAACTAATTATTTGTTGCTTGGGAACATTGGATATTTGATGTAATCTTTGGATTGTCACAAATTTAAAGCCCTCATTTCGAATTTTCTTTAAGAAATGTCAAAAATGCTTTAAATTTTCTCTTTCTTAAGAATCCATTACTTTAAATCTCTCATGTTATCAAGTACCATGAAGAAATCAAAGCTAAACCCAGCACAACCACTTGCAGGATCTCTTGCCTACCTTAGTGCCACACCCGAATACGACCGGATTGCACGTATATGGAAGGATAAGTCATTTGGCCGCTTTAGATACATAGATTGGGATAAGCTACAGACATTGGGGTTTTGACAAAGATTGGAGAGCATACTCAGTTATTCAGTTGATGGTTAGCAGTTTGACTCTTTAAAAAGACTATTCAGCATTGACAAGCCGGTATACATGGAAATGATTACCAAGTTCATGACCACATATACATTTGAGCCAGGGAGTAGAGTTGGTAGTGGTTCGATCAGATTTCGATACATGGGCAGTTTGTTCACCTTGTCACTAGCTCAGTTTGCCCAACACCTAGATCTCTATACTCCAGAAGAGATACGATCCCCTCTATTCACTAGTGGAGCCACTACTTTTTCCCTCACGACTACGCCCGCAGAGGCATGGAGTCATTGGTCTCCAATGAGGTTTTTCTAGGGTATTAAAGCTACCCAACTCAGAGATCCGGTCCTATAGATTCTACACAAGCTGTTGTCTTGTTCGATTGATGGGAAGCACACGACTAATGGTCGAGTTGCCGAGTCTGACGTTGCTTTGATGGCATCTATCCTCAGCAGGAGGAACATTCAGGTTGCCCACTTAGTTTCTCAGCAGATTATTGAGGAAAAGAGTTATGATTCAAAAAGGTCATTCATGGGTCCTGTTGTCACAAGGTTGATTAGAAAAATGGGATTTCTTAGAACAGTAGAAGTGGAGAAATTCAAGAGTCTACCAAGTTGGAGTGCCCAACTGATAGATTATGAGTTTCTGAGGATGATGGGGATAATCAAAATTTTGAGGGATGACACAGTTTATATTGGAGCACGACCAGCGGATCCCGATAGTGTTGACACCCTGGTGCCAGATTTAGCTATACTAAGAGGGACGAGAAAGAGAAAACGGTCCAGAGAACCCCGAGATTCAGATGAGGATGAGGACAAGGATGATCCCGTAGACCCATTTCCACCACCACCAGTAGTACCACCGCCTGTCAGGGCAAGACCTTCTATCCCGGCCCCCAGAGTACAGATGCCCCGATACATCTATCACTACGGAACACCTCCAGAGGTAGACTATTGGTATTGGCTCATGCAGATGCAGGTTAGATGTTACAGGGCTATGAGACAACAGATTGCAGGGATACGGGTGGACCCACTTTCTGATATACCATGTGGGTTAGGACGAGCACCACCACACATATATCCCCCTACAGTTCCTGCTCAGACACCTCACCCATATCCAGGTCGTGGTCGTGGCTTACCTCCTCGGACAGTTCCACCTAGACCACAACCACTTCCAGCACGGGTTCCTAGTATGAGAGATCCTGTCCCCTCAGTAGTTGGTTCAGTCAAGGGACAACCTTCGAGAGATAATGGCAAATTCAGAGTTTCTAGGCGAGTTGCCACTGCCCAGAGCCGCAGGAGTCTCAGACAACCCGATCCCACTATCGTATTACAGGCCCCAGTGTCCTCCCACGGACAGACAGACTTATTCAGGGGACACACTCAACAGGGGTCACATGTTATGCCACTTGACAGTTTTGGTATGCCTGCAGGGCAATTCGTTGACCAGTTGATGCACGATGGAGTTTTTACAGATGCAGGAGCAACATTAGATGCATCAGATGAAGGTACCCAACGTCAGCATAATCTAGAAGACGACTCCTCATCAGATGAGACCTCCTATGCACCTATCGGATCTTCATCAGCAGTATCACGAGCACCACCAGCCGAGCAATAGATTGCTCCATTTTCTGACTTCTCACTCTTTTCTACCAGACATTATTATTATTTGTATTTGATGTACTGTGGATGCATAGACATCACCACTATCCAGTATTACTTTATCACTTTACTTTTCTTTTAGCAGCTATTATTTGATTATTGAGTGGCATGTTTGTTGAATCCAAACACTATTTATCGAAGATCATAACGGAGAAAGTTGTCGACCACGCCATGAAGGATGCCGAAGCCAAAAACTGCAACCCAACAATCTTCTACAAGTAGCCGAAAGTACACACAACGTATCACGAAGCGGTAACCCGTTCCAACTTTCTATCCGTTTAAAGCCTTGATTATCTCATCTGATATTCCAAAAATAAGTGTGGGATATCCAGACCACACTACACTTATGTGACAATCCGAAAATAAGTAGAATCTCTAAGTGTAGGATACTTAGTATGCAATCCAAAAGTTTAACCTCTTGTCCGTAACATAAACAACATTTTCATTAAAAAGGCTAAAAATAGAAAAATATTCAAAAATTTTGGATTCAAAAGCAACATTCTTTAAGAACCTCTATTTTTCAAAAATATAAATTATAGCAAGAAATGAGTTTTTAAAGAAACAAACCGATTTTCTTAGAGTAAGATACGGACGAAAAGAGCAACACATGGCTAGGCACACATTGAACAAAACATTCGATTCGTGAGGTTTGAGCCCTGATTAGCATTCATCTTTAAAATGATTCACTTTTTATTTCATGTGTGTGCCGATGTATGCATTTGAATTATAACTTGCTCTTGTAATGCATTTCGAGATCACACCAATGAGTACCATACGTGGTATAGATACAACCTATCTCGATACTTTCTAAGGAATCCCAACACCTACTTACCACCAAACATCCACCCACTACTCACTCTTCACACACAAACAAAAACTTCCCTTATATCTTCCTCCCTAACCTAAGGAAGCCACGTCTTCCAATATTTTCAGAAACACTCTCAAATTTCCCACAAGAAAAGCCCATACAACCTCACAACCCAATACCATACGGAATGTTTCGGACAAAATATCCATAGGGACGACATGATAAAAAGAAAGAAAATAAAAATGAGAAAAAGAAAGAAATAAAAGAAACATACATGCCGGCACTACCCGAAAAGTCCAGAAAAAGGAAAATTTCAAATCCGAAAAAGGGTTGCATTATTAAGTCTTTCAAGTCTGAGAAATTCCAAAAGAGACTTTCTCGAAAAAACACCCAAGCTTCAAGAAAGATACAAAGAAAAAAATAATCCATAGTCTTCTCTTTCACACACCTTCTTCAACTCCCCCAAATCCAAAAACCCGATTCCTTCCTAAGAAATCTTGAAATATTAGTACCGTTCTCATCCAAAGTGATGGAGATTTGATTCTTGATCAAGTGTATGACGAGAATGCTGCATGACTGGCTATCTGAGTGATTGACACTAGCAAGTAGGAACCCTAAACACCTGAGTGATTTGAGTGACCCACTGCGAGGATTGCCTAGTCATGATTACCATTTAAGTTGCTTGAAGAAAGTATCAACTTCTATAAACCCTTAGTTTCTCAGAAAAACTTTTTCATAACTGGAACTTTATGTCTTGGGAAATGGTACTTCTAAAAGATACGTGTAACTGGAACTTTATGTCTTTGGAAATGGTACTTCTAAAAGATACGTGTAACTAGAATCTTCCTAAAGGCCTTTTATGAATGAGTTTGCTTGAGGACAAGTAAAGTTCTAAGTGTGGGATACTTGATATCGCGTAAAAAGTCACGTTCACTACCGATATCTCTCTCATTCTGGAACAATACTTGGCAAATAAGCTTTGATAATATTCAAATTGATGAAACTTTGCCAAGAAGGTCAAAACAGAGTTGCACGAGAAAAATCAAGCAAAACAGACGAAAAACGAAGATTCCACACACGTTTGAAGATTCAAGGCCTCAAAGACAAGAATTAGAGACAAAGCACCCATCACAGAGATTTCTCTTATCCAAGATATTCTTTTTCAAAATACGAATCTAACAGAAGAAGAATCAACAAAAACGGATGAAGAATGAAGATTCTACGTACGCCGGAAGATTCAAATGATTCGTACAAGACATCCAAATATCAGAGACATATTTTTGGGATTTCTTTTCATTAAAGTCTCCGTTTTTGAAAAACGAATCCAACGCAAAAAGAATCAACACAAACGGACGCATAACGAAGGAGATACGACGAATCAAGTAATGAGGCGAAAGACGGCGAACCGGGGCGGGCAGGTAGCAGACGCCGCCGGCCACCATGCTTCCGCCGCCGGCCACCATGGTGGCGGCGCCGGCTGGCCACCCCCTGTCCCGCGTGCGCTTTTCCGTCCTCGCCCGTACTCGCAGGGTACACGTGCTAGACCTTTTCCGCAACTTCAAGGTACACGTGCTAGACCTTTACGTGCTTTAGGGTACATGTGCTAGTAACTTTTCCACCTTTTGCTAACATGTGCCCCAAGTTTCTAAGATGCACCCATTTTGTCCTATAAATAGGAGCCTCCATGATTCATTTCAAGACACACTCACACACACTCTTACACTCTCTTATACACTCCTCACAAATTTCAATTCTCTTGTATTTTGTAGTTTTTCTCATTCTAGAATTATTGTAATTAATCTACGGATTAATATAGGAGCTAGAACGAACAATAGGGATTCAGTGATAAACCTTTGTACGTGTGAAAGAGTTGTCAATCATAATAATACGCTGCTACACATTTATTTCCTGGTGAAATCTAAACCTTTATCATACTTGTTTATTTCGTATTTTAAATATGTATTATTACTTGGTATGTGATTTATTTGTTGCCATGAATTACGAGTAGTTTATTATTGTGATTGTTGATGATGTAGATAATTAAAAGTAGGGATGACATTATATAATTAGTGCACGACAATCGTAAAGTGATATGATGGCCCCTATTCGACTGTTTATTGGATATAGTACTGGAAATAATTTCGAGCAAAGTACAAATGTATGGAAGTCATAAACGACCGAAGGTAATCATATCACTGGAATCAGCTCTGGTTTAACAGTTGGAATTCCAAAAGGATAATACAACTCCACAACTAACTGGTATATCCTACGAAAGTCAATACACTATAAAGTAATGTTCGTAAAATACGTTCAGACAAAATAGGAATTAGTGACCCCTGTACTGTTAAAACCATATGAACATAAGTTTAATCTATGGAGTATCCTTTGTGGTTATCCACGTGACTGCAACCTAGTAATTAGGACCTGATCAACCTTAATTATGGTAAGTAATTATCTGTGCCCATGACATGCAATAAGTAAGACACAGTGATACCACTCGTTGTATATATTAGGTTTACATTTCCGCACTGCTTTACTTTTAATTAGTTTAGAGTGTCATTTTCACTGTCAATTACTCTTGACCGCATGCTGGACGTAAGAAGCCGTGGAACTACCATGTAAAGTACACAGTCTAATTACTGAAAGGCTTGGTCTGCATATGAAACACATTTTTAATAAATTGCGAATAATCCAGTGATGTATAACTGTTTGAAAATGAGAGATTTAAGTCATAAGTCGAAGAAACCGGAATCTAATTAATTATAAAGAAGACTTAGGAATGAAAGTAAAAGTTCAAGTGACTTTGGATACTTAAACCTCTAGGTGTTATAAAATCGGCGGTCTGAACATACAAAGTTATTAATCTGCATGTTAATAGGATAGTAAACTATCTTAGGGGTTAAGAACGGTCCGGCCTATGAGACGATACGCCACTGATTCATGCACCTCGGTATAAAACCAAAATAGGTTGCTTATCTCTTAGACAGATAGGTATTGGAAGTTGGCGTATTGCTCCGATCAGAATCATGATAACCTAGTTCCTAGTGACATGCCAGTGGAAAATTTAGTTGGTAGGGTTCTAGAGTTTACACCTAATAGTTTACTTATTATATTAAGTTTTGTCCCTATTTAGTCTGTCATCCCGAAACATTAATTATCGAAATCTCAGCAATCATATATTTATCTTTATCTGCTTTCTTGCATTTTAATTTTCTACAATTTACTTTCCTGCACTTTAATTATTGCCTTTAGTTTTAAACCCTCAAATCTACCTACTTTGTCCCATCCTAAATATTTCCCTACCGAAAGCACCAGCTTTAATCACCCATACGTTTCGATTCATAGAACGATCTTAGGTTATATTTACCGCTTACTAACCAGAGTAGGTAGTACATATAATTTAAGCCCCGCTATTTATAAATTTTAAAACCCCTGTTGGCGCCCGATTAGTTACCATGAACGACACCGTCGCTTCGGGCGACATCAAGTTTTTGGCGCCGTTGCCGGGGAATCACAAACGTACGATTTAAAGCCGTCTTAAGTAGTAGTATTTAGGAAACCCTTTCGATCGAAATCTTCTCAGAAATCCTTTCAAAGTTAATTTAAGTAATTAAGTAGTAGTTAATTAAATAACAACTCGAAAACCCACTTCTTGCCTCATTTCAAGGGATGAATTGAAGGCAATGGATGATGCGGAATTCTTTAACTACTTAGAAAAAGAGATAGGATCTGATTTCTTTTCACCTTCTTCTTCTAAAGCTAAGGAAACTTATGACACCCAAGAAGAATTTAGGCCCCCACTTTCTATTCCAAAACATTGCCTGGATTTTGATGACACGGATCAGTTACCTGACCTTGCATCATCTCCAGAAGATCTCTTTCCAACTTTTCATTTACCCAATTTATCAAATTCTGTCCACTTCAATTATCTCCCCGAAGATAACTATGAAGTAAAGCCTCCGATATCATGTGACTTAATCACCCTCATTCCTGAAACATCAGTGTATGCCCAAACTCTTTCCGATTCTTGTAATGACGGCATCTCTCCATTCCTTTCATATGAACACCAATACACCATTTATCGAGTGGTGGATAAGGTTCCATCAGTCAAGACAGAACAACCTTGTTTTGAAGAACGCCACCTCGGTGCTTCTTTCCATCCTTCCCGTAGGGTAGATGTCTACAAAGCATTCGTTAGGCAATTAAAATATGCCGACCTCCCATTTTCATACGAACAACGAGAGACGATTGCCGATTTAGAAAAAAAAGTAAAATTCCTTCTTAGACTGTCCAGTAATGAATACGAGATAACTTTCACTAATTTCCGAGACCAAGAACTAAAGTTCAAAGAGGATTTAGATCTACTTTTTAAAATCATTTGCCGACATAGATTTCCTTCCAATATCTATGATATTAATTAATCACAATGTCGCTGCAATGATCAACAAACTTGAGTTCTGGATAGAACAAGACCCGATGATTCCCATCATCATTCCTGGTAAAATTCCATTCTTTGTTGACCCCGCCTCTTACTTGATCTCAAAATTGCGAGATGTTTTCCCTGATTCCACCAAGGAAAGAATCGACATAGCCCTCTTCCCTAAAAGAAAAGACCTTCACGTTAAGCTCATTCGAATCTTTGCCTTCACCAAATACCCCTTCACTTCTACACAAAAATCCATAATTAGTAAACTCCTTAGGATAGTTGAATCTACAACTGGAGAACCTGATTCACAGGAAGAGAAAGCATTTATGGATGTCATGAATGAACTCACTCACAATCTGAATTATAAAGACCAAGAACCACGCGACGGCTTATCAAACCCTAAAAAGATAAGGAAGGTATACAATCAGGTTATCAGCGATCTTGTCAATTTAGAATACGAGGAACGAAAAGTCCTAGGGAAAATAGAGAATAGTCATTATTATTTAATTTACAATGTCATTTGGGAGCTTTCAAAAAGTTTTATACCAAAAGACATTCGCTTAAGGGAGCAAATCTCAACCCTTTCTCTATATAGGGATCGAAACGAATCATAAAACAATTCTCTCCGAAAAGGTCGAAACTCGTGACTTTAAGAAGAGCGTATTTTAGTATACATATATTAATAAATAAATTCTTGAAAGCGACCTTTAAGAAAACGTTTTTAATTATTGTCTGAAAAACACGTGCATGTCAAAAGGTATACGGATTTTCAAGCTTTCAGCCGAAACAGGTACATTCCACATACCCACGTCAGACAAAAATATTTAAAACACCCAAAAATACACTAATTTTAATACCTTGGATTGATTATAATTGTCCCGCAAAGATTTGCGCGTTTCTTAAATTATTTATAACGTAACAAGGAACCAACAAGTAACTAGTTACAATAAGTATACTTAAGATTCGTACTTACGATTAATAGGACATTAGGAATTAATCTAGAAGCATTAGGCTTAATCCTAGAGTGCACTAGGGACCATGTGTAAGGAATATGGTACTTAAGAATATGACACATATTCCTAGGGACCACCAAACCCTCCATACATCTCCATAATTCAAAAGCTAGAAGAAAGCTTCTTCCTCCCCTCTCCTCCCCACAAAAACCGGCCAACACACCCACACCCATGAAACCACAATCAAAACTCCACCAAAACTTGTGATCTTGCATCTTTTGAACTCCTCTTTGCATGCTCTTCACGGTTGTACGGTTATTTTCAAGTTTTATCCATATAAAAACTAAGGTATGATCATTAAAACCCACCTTAAACTTTAAAGTGCTTGTTTAGATGCTTAGAGCAATTACATAAAAACTAAGGTATGATCTGAATTAGAGACAAGGCACCCATCACTGAGATTTCTCTTATCCAAGATATTCGTTTTCAAAATACGAATCTATCAGAAGAAGAATCAACAAAAATGGATAAACAATGAAGATTCTACGTACGCCAGAAGATTCAAACGATTCGTACAAGACATCCAAAGATAAGAGACATAGTTTTGGGATTTCTTTTCATCAAAGTCTTCATTTTTGAAAAACGAATCCAACTCAAAAAGAATCAACGCAAACGGACGCATAACGAAGGAGATACGCACGAATTTAGTAATGAGGCGAAAGACGGCGAACCGGGGCGGGCAGGTGGCAGCCGCCGCCGGCCACCATGCTGCCGCCGGCCACCATGCTGCCGCCACTAGCCACCATGGTGGTGGCGCCGGATGGTCACCCCCATCCCCCGTGTGCTTTTCCGTCCTCGCCCGTACTCGCAGGGTACACGTGCTAGACCTTTTCCGTAACTTCAAGGTACACGTGCTAGACCTTTACACGTTTTAGGGTACATGTACTAGCAACTTTTCCACCTTTTGCTAACATGTGCCCCAAGTTTCTAAGATGCACCCATTTTCTCCTATAAATAGGAGCCTCCATGATTCATTTCAAGACACACTCACACACACTCTTACACTCTCATATACACTCCTCACAATTTAATTTCTCTTTTATTTTGTAGTTTTTCTCATTCTAGAATTATTGTAATTAATCTACGGATTAATATAGGAGCTAGAACGAACGATAGGGATTCAGAGATAAACCTTTGTACGTGTGAAAGAGTTGTCAATCATAATAATATGTTGCTATGCATTTATTTCCGGGTGATATCTAAACCTATATCATACTTGTTTTATTTCGTATTTTAAATATGTATTATTACTTGGTATGTGATTTATTTGTTGCCATGAATTGCGAGTAGTTTATTATTGTGATTGTTGATGATGTAGATAATTATAAGTAGGGATGACATTATATACTTAGTGCACGACAATCGTAAATTGATATGATGGCCCCTATTCGACTGTTTATTGGATATAGTACTGGAAATGCTTTCGAGCAAAGAACAAATGTATGGAAGTCATAAACGACCGAAGGTAATCATATCACTGGAATCAACTCTAGTTTAACAGTTGGAATTCCAAAATGATAATACAACTCCACAACTAACTTGTATATCCTGGGAAAGTCAATACACTGTAAAGTAATGTTCGTAAAATACGTTCAGATAAAATAGGAATTAGTAATCCATGTACTGTTAAAACCTTATGAACTTAAGTTTAGTCTATAGAGTACCCTTTCTGGTTATCCATGTGACTGCAACCTAGTAATTAGGACCTGATCAACCTTAATTATGGTAAGTAGTTATTTGTGCCCATGACATGCAAAGTAAGACACAGTGAAATCACTCGTTGTATATATTAGGTTTACATTTCCGCACTGCTTTACTTTTAATTAGTTTAGAGTGTCATTTTTACTGTCAATTACTCTTGACCGCATGTTGGACGTAAGAAGGCGTGGAACTACCATGTAAAGTACACGGTCTAATTACTGAAAGGCATGGTCTGCATATGAAACATGTTTTTAATAAACTGTGAATAATCCAGGGATGTATAACTGTTTGAAAAGGAAAGATTTAATTCATAAGTCGAAGAAACTGGAATCTAATTAACTATAAATAAGACTTAGGAATAAAACTAAAAGTCCAAGTGACTTAGGATACTTAAACCTCTAGGTGTTATAAAATTGGCGGTCTGAACATACAAAGTTATTAATTTGCATGCTAATAGGATAGTAAACTATCTTAGGGGTTAAGAACGGTCGGGCCTATGAGACGATACGCCACTGATTCATGCACCTCGGTATAAAACCAAAATAGGTTGCTTATCTCTTAACCAGATAGGTATTGGAAGTTGGCGTATTGCTCCGATTAGAATCATGATAACCTAGTTCATAGTGACATGCCAATGGGAAATTTAGGTTGTAGGGTTCTAGAGTTTACACCAAATAGTTTACTTATTATATTAAGTTTTGTCCCTATTTAGTCTGTCATTCCGAAACATTAATTATCGAAATCTCAGCAATCACATATTTATCTTTATATGCTTTCCTGCATTCTAATTTTCTGCTATTTACTTTCCTGCACTTTAATTATTGTCTTTAGTTTAAAACCCTCAAACCTACCTACTTTGTCCCATCCTAAATATTTCCCTACCAAAAGCACCAGCTTTAATCACCCATACGTTTCGATTCATAGAATGATCTTAGGTTATACTTACCGCTTACTAATTAGAGTAGGTAGTACATATAATTTAAGCCCCACTATTTATAAATTTTAAAACCCCTGATGGCGCCCGATTAGTTACCATCAACGACACCGACGCTTCGGGCGACATCAATCACACTTGGAATAATAGGGTTTGTTCCCAGTATACCCACGTTTGGGTTCAGTGTTGGAGGTATAAGCTTGGATGGCATTAGGTTTCCTGTTTGGTTTGTCATGATGCTCGGAGGATTTACGTTTATTGTTGGAAGGGGCGGTGGATGCCTCACGGCTGACAATCATTGCCATGAGTTCATGTGCAAGCCGTATTGCACTTTGGATGGTGGTTGGTTTGGATGAGGCGACATTTCCCTGGATGTTCTCAGGGAGGCCGCGGATGTATCTCTTCATGCGTTTTTCGTCCGTGTCTACCATACCCGGACATAGGAGGGCGAGTTGCTGGAATTTGGTGGTATAACCAGCTATATCATTACCTTGTACAGTTAGGTTCCAGAATTCTTCTTCCAATCGGTGGAGTTCCTCGGTGGGGCAATACTCCTCTTTCAGCATTTTCTTCAGATCTGCCCAGGGCAATCGATTTGCGGTCTCGATTCCCTCGACACTAGTATAGGTGTTCCACCAAGTAAGGACACCTTCCTAGAAGGTGTAGGCGGAAAACTTGACTTTGCTATCTTCAGCGCAACTGCATAGGCTAAAGACAGATTCCATACGTTCCATCCACCGGATCAAACCAATGGCACCTTCTGTGCCCTTAAAGTACAACAGTTTGCAACTGAGAAAATCCTTGTAAGAGCAAGGTTTAATGACAGGAGTAGTGTCAGCTGTGTCATCACTTCTCCTAGAGGTTCATGATAATTCTCGAGTGGCCAGGGCTTCGGCCACAGCTCGGGAAATGAGAGCAGCAATTTCAGCATCGCTGTAACTTTTCTTCTTTGGCGGCATGATTCTTCAAGAAAGAAACAATAGGTACATGAGAGTTTGCACCAGAATGATAATTGAGGTAGATGTATATATATAAAAATGGTAATATACACATCACAATATAAAGACCAATAATGTCAAGTCATAGAGAGAAATTGTCTATTGATATTACAGAGTTAAATGATTACAGACAATTTCGAGTTACGAGTTTCAAAAGTTACAGACTTAGGTAGTTTGCAACAGATGCCAGGAATTGTTACATCCGATCGAATTACATAGGTCCTACTAAAGTACAATAGATTACTAGATAGTTACTACCCTAATCCCGGTGTAGATTGAGTTGTAGGAGTAGTGAGGTGAGATGGTCCACAGACTCTGCAAGTCTGCTAACCATTCTGATAGCATCCTCGGTTTCCCGCAGGTGCGTCTCGCATTCTTGCAGCCTTGATTGTAAAATGGAGATCTCGTTTCGGTTACTGATTACTTGGTTATGAACGATCTCCATGGTTTGTGTGGTATCTTCCATTTGGTCGTGAGTTCGGGTCAAGGTTTCAGAGATGTCCGCCTGACCTATGTATAACTGGGCGATACCGTCTTGAGTTTGCTCCATCTAGTTAGAGCAAATATTGCGTTGTTCAATTTCCATGTTGTGTAGCCTGCTTTCGTGATGGTGCACTCGAGCAGCTAACACAAGGACAGTGAAGTGAGTGGGTTCTTGGGTGTAGGGAGAGACTTCCATGCCGGAAAATCCTCCATTAGTTGCGGGGATTTGGATTCCTTCCTCGTCCTCCAGGTGTCGATTTGGTTTGATAACCATCGCCATTGGCTTGTTGTTGTTTGCCTTTGGGGCTGGTCATTGAGTTGGTGATGAGGGGGATATGGGCTAGCTCGAGGCAACCCGGTGTTCCTCCTAGTTACCCTTGAGTTTCGTGATCCATATGGGTGAGAGCGAGACGAATTGGGTGGTGTGTTTGCCATTTCTGAGACAAAGCGTAGAAAGAATGAGGCCTATATTCGTATATGATATAGCCTAAGATTCGTAGAGAGGTCTATCTATGTATATATACATATCACATAATAGCCTATTGGGTGTCTAACACAGACATGTTTGAGTCCCGGTTCTCTCGAGGTCAGAGTCAACTAGTGTATCCTGTTAAGTCATGACTCCTTTCAGTTCTCACATCATATTCATTTAAATGTACATAGTTGATCAGGCTATGTTAAATTAAATTAATACAATGTAGTCACTGAACCTAATCATACTTAATAAGGAATACTGCCTAACGGTCATAGTCTAGGCCTACTAAAAGCAACCTAATTCACTATAACCTTAGGATCTGATACCAATCTGTCGCACCCCCAAATTCGGGTTGCGGAAGCGAATCGGGTCGGGGCGTGACTAATCAATAATCATACCACAAAGATATATAGTAAACGAATTTACATGCATCGTTTTAACAAAATATATTGATATAAGAAATGTTTACAACATTTGAAGTTATACATAGCTCGTGTTCTGAAAATGAGAGATTCCAATAAATAAATACTTTTACAAAATATATTAATTCAAAGAAATCTCCAATGTCTGCATGCTGAATCGAGCTACAGTAATCCTGAAGGCAGTCCAACCTACTGTTGAGTACCTGTGATACAGGCTAAAATGGGTCAGCGAAACGCTGGTGAGCTCACAGGTTTGTATATCAACACATATTGTATGAACTGCAAGATTTAATTGAATTTAATTTGCAATTAAGCAAAGTAAAAGTTTTACAGCCATGAGCACATAGTCTGAGCTTAACTCGAGGTGTCAGGTCAACATTTAAGGTATCCTGATCGAGGTGCCTCCCACGAGTGCCTAATCTACACTCATCTGAACAAATATTAGTACATCCTTTTACCCAGTTAGTGCATGCTAACCCGGACGAGGAGGGTCAATCCTATATGGTACCATATACTAATATTCACGCTACAACGTATTACCAAACTATGCTGAGGAGGGCTTTGAAAGATTAGTGAGATAACTCATGTAGTAACTGTTTATTCTTGTACTTGCGTTCATATAGTTAAAATAAAACGAGCAATGATATCACACCCCTGAGTAAAACAGTAAAATAGGGGCTATGAGACTCACATGAGTCTTGAGAGTTTAACTTAATAAACTTGAGTTGATTAGCCGAAGGGAGTTATCCGAAGACTGGTAACGATTTAACACCAGGAGAAACCAAAAATATGGAAATGTAGATCGTGATGTGGGGAACGTTTTCTTCCAAAGGAGTGAAGTGATTTAAGGAGGTTTGAAGGTGTTATTTTGTGATTTAAGGTGGTGGTGGTGTGATGGTGGAAATGGATGAGAGAAAAAGAGAGAGAGAAAAGAAGAAGAAGATGAAGGTGAAATGAGGGGAAATGAGAGGGGGAATGGGCAGATTTTTGGGGGGGAAAGGGAAGGGAATCTCCCAAATTTTAACCCCCGCATTTGCGCTCCGTGCGGTGTTCATTTTCCGATAGTTTAAACGTTTAACTTAATCATTTTACACGTTTATATATACGTTTTAAAATACAAATGTTTAATCACTATCTTGGTTGAAGTATTTTATCAATTATTTAATAATTGAGTTATATAAATTAAATTTTGTTTTGATTTTTTGCGCGCTTAATGTTTTAAATCGTGTAGACGTTTGTTGTTACGATACAAATTAATTACGAAATATTATCAAAATAATATTTTGAATAAAAATAGTGTTATTAAATAATGTTATATTATTTAATGAAATTGTTCACCAACGTCCGTATTAATTGAACCGAATTACATTCGGTTTGAATTGCGTACGATTTAATCAAATCGCATAATAGTATATATTTAAAAATATATATTTCGATACATTAATTAGCCTAACATAGAACTAATTACATGTATTAACAGTTGATTATGCACTAATTACTAGTCCTAATTTGGCAGGTTTAACAGTTATAATTATACGGTTGTGGTCTATTATAATCAAACAATACACGGTTTTATTTTAAAACCCGTGATCTGACTTGAATTTGTTTATATATGAGACTTTCGCTACCCTAGCGGACCATATTTTCCTCTCTAGTTTTTAAACCCTAGTCTGTTATGTCTCAATCGATCTATGTCTAGGCTCTTCGATCTCCAGCGTCTTTATCATCTCATCATCTCCTGTTTTTTCCCGTCGCATCATCTCCAAAGCCTCTAGTCTCACATCGTCTTCACGTTTCATCATCGCATCGTCTCAACTATAAAGCATTCAAAGGTATGCATTATTATTGAAGCTTAATGTCTTTTCATTACTATCCTTTCTAATTTTCAGGTTTGTTTAAGTGTCATTCTCAAACTCTAAATTTGTCGATTTATGGTTTTGTGAATAGATATGTTCTTCAATTTAGGTATTCTAACACTAAGTGGTCGAATTTTGTTTTATTAACTTATGTTTTGGTTGATTTGCCCCAATTATGTATATCATGAAGTAATGAGTATATGTTTTGACACTTTTCTAGTATGGGATATGTTTTTAAATTAATACAAGATGCTATTAGGTATTGAAGATAAAAGAATATTAATTTTATAATTTTGACGTCATCTTTGTTTTAGTTGAGTGCTAAAAGTTTAAATCTTTGTATCTAGTTGTAAACTGAATTTAAAAATGAATGGTGCAACGAGTTTATGGTATATTTATAGTAGGAATGGGTCTATGGTAAACTGAATTTAAAAAAGGGTGTAGGCTTATGGGGGGTTGATCATAACAGTTGGATTTGGTCTTTTGGTAATTCGGAAGAATGTGGTAACAAAGAGTTTGGAAAACAAGAAGCTATTGTGGAATGGTCTACAAAAAGAAGGCATCCTTTTGGGGGATGATTGAACGTGTCGAGTTATATAGTGTCAGGAATTATAATTTGGTATTATCTTTTGGTATTGTTAGACATTACATGTTAATAGAATAGTTAGGCTAAGAAGAAACCTATGGGAAAGGTCTCTTTTTAGGCTCAAATCATGTTTAATTGCTTGACGATTATCTGTTATTTTTTATTGTTTTATGCTCTACATGCAAATTATGTTCCATGGGTCTTGATTGTTTAGAATATGTTGTTGACTAGCAACTTGCAAACAACTACTTATTGATCAACTTGCACTATGACATCAATGTGTTTAAACTGTTTATACTTTATAGTGATGCATCATGCATGTATAGTGTAACCAAACAC
Source organism: Pseudognaphalium luteoalbum (assembly GCA_963422505.1). NCBI lineage: Eukaryota > Viridiplantae > Streptophyta > Magnoliopsida > Asterales > Asteraceae > Pseudognaphalium > Pseudognaphalium luteoalbum. Next base: position 53,588,215 of record OY730197.1, read on the forward strand.
TAAGATCTTATTGGAATAGGTAACTCAATGGATCAACCCAGTAATAATTTTAAGTTTTGAAATTAGTCCAACTTACAAAAATCAGACCTTTAAAACACGGGTTACTATTGCAAAACATTTTTTGAATGCTTCTTTAAGTTAAATTAGTGCCTACAATCAAAGGCTGCAAGTGACTTCTTATGGTTGCAACTAAAAATGGTGGTCCTATTGATATTCATAGAGTTAGTTATATTGTTTCTTTTCTATTACAGATATACATCAATTCAACTTCTTTCATAAAGATAACACTCCATTATTCATCTATAAAGCTAAAGGGTGTTTTCAAACTCAAATTTTTTAGAAACCGGGGTAAAAGATGGACCATTTTCGAGGAGTGAAAATTGTTCTTTTCAAAGACATGATGATTTTGTTTTGGTATTTGTAAGATACTATGCATCAGATGGCTAAAATTCATTGCCTATTCGGTTCTAGTTTTTAGTATTGTCAACAAAGTTATTATTGTGTTGGCGTTTATTATACCGAGATGAAATTTAGGGAAACTTTTTGCATATACTGTCAATCTTTTTCGATTTTCTCCCATTTCCCCCTATAAGAACAGTTTGATTCATTAACTTTCTTGTTGGAACTTGAGAAATTGGTTATTAACATCTAAGGTGTGAACATGTTAAAGTGTGTAAGGTTAGGTTAAAGTTGTACCTCTTGGTGGAAGTTCGTGGTGCACAAAGTTGTGTTTTGTATTATACATGTGAAGTAAGACTTTGTATAATTCTATAATTATTAATGATAACATCAAATAATATCATATTTATATACTAATATTCCCTATATTTTATATACTTTTATTGTATTTCTGTTGATTTAAATATTTAATTCATTTATATTTGCAATTTAGGTATAAAAGATGAAGAATTAAAGAAAGGAACGGAAATGGAGCTGAAATGAAGAAGAAAACTAAAAGAAAATGAAGACTTGGAGAGAATAAAGCTTAAAATGAAGACTCAGAAGCCTATTATTAGAGATTGGGCCGAGAAAAGAGCTTAAAATTGGAAGTATAAAGAAGATAGCTCAAGAATGAGTCTTACCCGACTTTCAAAGATTCTTAAATTGAAGACCAACCGGCGGTTGGGATATCCAGCCGGCGGTTGAATATAATAATACAAGGCGGTGGAAGATCGGAGACTTGGAGCCTAACTCAAATACCTCGAACCAGTAGTTGAGAACTCCAATTGGCGGTTGGAATAGCGTTTTGTAAAACTATAGATAGAGGTTTCGGCTAGGCTAAACTATATACGAATTTTAAAGGTAAAAGTTGATTGTAAGGGTTAAAGAATGACTTTAGGTCGAATTTGGAGGCTAGAAGGCTAGGGATTGGAGACCTTCAACCCTAATGAAGAGTAATTCGGTTTTTTTGGTTCAATTCTAGATCTTTTACTTACTAAATGAACGTTTATTTGTATTTAGATCTTGATTACTTGCTATTTGAATATCGATTATTTCTTTAACATGTTTGTTTAGATGAATGATGTCTATATGATTATTTGATTATATGTTTATGTTAATTGATTTTATGAATGTTATTAAGGTTTATATCTATATTGATTATATGATTATGAGATTCATGCTAGAGCGAACGTTTGTATGATATTGATTAATAATCTAGGTTTATGTTTTAATTATAATTTACAAAGACAGAACTGGTGATAGGTTATAATTACTACTGGATTAAACTATAATTGATTAGATAATAACATTCGAGAGCTCGAAGTTAGTTAACCTTAATAAACGTTGAAGAGCTTAATCTTAGAATATTCAAGCCGGACCAAGGAAGATATCTACTTTTATATTTCAACATAGAATCAATTAGCTGATAAAAATAAACATATAGGAGAATCTGAATATAAACATAGCTAGTCTAGATAAAATATATCTTCTATCTACCTTATTTAACTTAAATTATCCTTTAATTACTTAAATGTACATAATTGTGAATAATAGTAATATTAACTTAGGGTTACATTAAGATTTCCACTTTCTCAGTGTTCGATACCTGGACTTACTTATATAGGTATATTATACGAACGGGTCAATCTTGCCTGTACTGTGTGATAGTATTATTTAGTATTTCCTTGATTTAAAATTTGTTATTATTTTAATTGACTATACTTAGCATATATCAAGTTTTTGGCACCGCTGCTGGGGAAGCGTTAAATTTTTAATTTTTCCCCTGTGAAATAAATTTTTGTAAATTGAAAGTCAATTGAAAAACCATCTCACCCATTAGGATTACTAACAAAAACAAAGGTATAAGAAGGGTCGCTCTGCTTCCCGAAAGTGGTAGGTTTTTAAAACGCTTCGTGCTGACCTATTTCTCCGCTTTTGTGTATGACCATTGGAGCTACCGATGACTTTTGACTAATCTTGTACAATATAACTTATTGTTTGTACATTCCTAAATAAATTTTAATGCGCCTTACTATTTTTATTAGTAAATCAATTTGTATTACCAAATAATATATAGTTCGTGGTTGTCGGGTAGGGTATTCTTTATCCATAATACAATTTTGAATGTTTTCTATTATTGAATTATGTTTTTAGTATATTAAAACCTAATCATAAACTATATTTGTATTCACTAACTTACTAATCTAGTTAAACTTTCTTTTTCTAGTACTACTGAATTCGAATCTTGTTCACATATGATTGTATGACCCGGATACAACATCCGGATACATTTAGTCCATTTGACGAGCCAGAACGTGAATTTCATTCAAGTGTCTTACGCACCACCAAATTCACTGGTACACGGGATATCATCTAAATAAGAAGATGAAATATTTCAAAACAGTCTTGTCAAAATGGCTGAATACGATCGGAGTTAGGTGAACAAAAGTTACCTTCAAGGGCACCTACTATGTATCCTAGTGATTCGGAACAAGAACTAGAAAGAAGAATAGATATGATAGACATAGCTAACACGACGCTTGAGGATTACACGATCCTAACTCGTGGAGATCCTCGACCGGGAGTGGTTCAACATGTTATAGCTAGAGAAGTCGAATTTGAATTAAAAGGACATCTTCTGAAAAAGCTGAGAGAAATGCCTTTTAGAGGAGAGGATTAGGAAGATGCAAATGAAAATGTTGAGAAAATTGTGAAAATTGCTTATATGCTCCACATTCCTAATGTTACTAGAGATTAGGTTATGCTAAGGGTGTTTCCTTTAACACTCAAGGATGGAGCCAAGAGATGGATTAATAATGAACCTGCCGGATCTATTAAAGACTTCTAAGATGATTGATGTAATAAGAAACTTCAAGCAAAAATCCGACGAATCTCTATATCAAGCTTGGGAAAGATATAAGGATTCGTTACATAAGTGTCCACAACACGATCTGAATGTGCAACAGAAAATCACAGTTTTCTACAAGGGAGTTAATCGTGCAACACGTCAACAATTGGATGCACAAAGACCGTTACCTAAAAAGACTCCTGCAGTAGCACGAGCTGGAATAGAAGAATTGGCAAAACATTCACAACTTTGGGATGATGGATCAACAAGAAGAAAGAAATCCTTGGAAGACAATGAAGGACTTGCAGGTATCACAGCTAAACTGGAAAGTTTAGGGAGAGATATTAAGAAGGTTAATGAACAAGTTCATGTTATCATAATTATGGCACCCCTCAAAACACGTGGCAGCGGAAGTATGAGGAGTCACGGGGGCGCTGACCAGATCAAATATCATTACACCAAGATTAAAGTAAACGACCTCTATATGATACGTTTGAAAATAGTTACATTACAGTAATTCAAAAGTTTACAAAAGTATTTGGAGTTCGCATAATAAAAGTAGTAATATAACTAGTAATATAATAAATGCAATTCAATTTCCTTGATGTTTGAAAACAATGTGACTCGAACTAAGCTATCCAAAAGCATCCTACTGTCTTGATTCCCGTGGGTAGTCCTACTGCTTCTGTAAACCTGAGAATACATACCAAAAGGGTCAACATAAAGTTGGTGAGTTCATAGGTTTGTTAAACAGTTTTTTAGATATCAGTATGAAACACAAGATTTAATAATGTTTGAAATCAATCAAATATGTATACTATTCCCATGAGCTCATAGTCTGAAGCTTAACAATGTGTGTCGTGCCTCTTTCGAGTACACTATCGTTGGTGCCCCTGCAAGTGTCTAATCCGATACACTCATGTGTACAAATATTAATACGTCCGTTTGACAGGTGAGCGCGACTAACCCGGACGGGGATTGTCAGTCCCAAATAGATCTATTTACTAATACTCGTTCTTAGTCCAAATTAACAAAGCTATGATGTGTGAGGACTTTAAATGGATTAGTGTGTTAACTCATGCAATCTGTATAGTGTTGTTTGTTGTACTTGTGTTCATAAAAACAGTTGTGTAAAAGCAGTTGTATGTATTCTCACCCCTGGATATAAAACAGTAAAAAGGGGCTATGAAACTCACCTGAGTTAAGCAATTAGCGAGCCAATAATCAAATAAACAAGCATGGTGTCCTAAGGTGCAACCTTCTAACATCCTAAACGTATAAGGTTGTATATAGGTAGATGTCTCAAAGACCATTTATGTAAGTGGAGGGTTAATGTCCACTTAAGTCAATAGTATAGGTGGAGGGTTGATGTCCACCTAAAAACTAGTTCACTCAACTAGTATGTTCAGTTAAGTTGTTGATTAAAAATGTGTACGACCCGTTGGTGAAAGTTTGTAATAATAATTCTTTAAGATTTTATTATTAAGTTTGTTTTGTTATATACTATTCATTAGTACATATCGTGTGTCGCAAACAGATTATTTAGTTCGTAAAAACCTTAAACCGTAGGTCAAAGTTGGTCAACTCATTGGTCAAAGTTGGTCAAACCTGGTCAAACTGGTCAAAGGTGGTCAAACCTAGTCAAACTGGTCAAACCTATTCAAAGTTGGTCAAAGTTACCAACGAAGTCACCCAAACCCATTTTTGTTACCATTTTTCAAAAATAGTAAGTTTGTCGGTTTTTTGAAGTCGAGCTCCGTTTTTGTTGACTTGGTCAAACCTACTCAGTTTGACCCGAATCTTTTCCCAAACCCTTAAATATGTTCATAAGTCACAAAAAGTTAGTTTTTCCCTAAATAGCAAGTCCGCAAGTGTCGGTTTTCAAGTTTTACCAAAACCAGTCCACACTTTATGTTTTCCAGAAAATACATCTCATTGTTGGATTTTTATAAAAATCTACATCCGTAAAATGTCCCAACAAAATTACTAATTGTTCCCTTTTATGTTATTTACTTCCAGTAATTTTTTCATGCATTATAGAATAGTCTAAGTATTTTTAAAAATTACATTTCCATTCTAAGTTCAGATTTGGACACAAGCATGCTATCAACGTTTGTGAGAAAAAATTACAAGGAATAAGTAAAAGTGATCAACACAAAAGTTGTAGCCCTTTTCAATATGAAACTTTTAAAAAAACATCCGTTGTCTAAATCTTTTTAAACTCGAGATATGACCAAAATACTAAGAGTAAAGTTTCTGGATTTCTAGAACAGATTGTATATGTGTTTTTATATAAATTATTAAAGATAGTAAATGAGCTCAGAAAAATATGAGGTTTGTGGAGTTTGAAAGATAACATCTTGAACTTAATTTTTGACTATAAAACCGTTCATTTTCATTAAGAAATGAACCTTATAAAAATCGTGGAAGTGGACCAAACTTTCTGGAGAGAAAGTATACCTCACATTTTGTTAAGTTTCAAGTTAAGAAAAGTGATATCTTGTTATAATACTTGTTGAGTGAACTTATTATCATGTTATAAGAGTATTAAGGAGGTGAGAATGTTCCTTACATAGATGTTTTGAAGAAAGGAGGACATAATAAGAATGAGGAGTTCTTGAGCTTCAATTCCTTGTAAAAATCTTAGAGAATAGTGTAGTATTTAGGTGGTGGCTTATGGTGGTGATGTGGTGGTGATATGGTGGCTAAAAATCTGGAGAATAAAGAGAGAGAGTGAGGTTTAGTCTATTTACAAATCTGGAGATATCAGCGCTTTAGCCGACCTAGGAGCTAGCATTAACCTTATGCCCTACTCCCTGTTTAAGAGGCTAGAACTTGAAAATTTGAAACCCACTAAGATGACTGTCCAGCTAGCTGACCAATCTGTTAGATACCCAAAAGGAATAGCTGAGAACGTCTTAGTTCAAGTTAACAAATTCTCTTTCCGACGGATTTCGTGGTAATGGATATCCACGAGGACATAAACATCCCGATTATCCTTGGAAGACCATTTATGAACACAGCCAGAGCAGTGATTGATGTGTATAACCATACGATTGTTCTACGAGCACATGGTGAGAGCATCACCTACAAGATCGACCAACCGGACTGTACACTAGAACAAGAAGAATGCCACGCTATATCAACAGGCAGAATTTGTTCCGATGACGAATCAGACCCCAAAGAAGAACAATGCTTCATTCGACCAACAACCTTGATCTATGATACTGAAATAGACCGAGATGAGGACGAGGACGAGGAGTACCAAGACCCTGAGGAAGAAGAAGAATCCGAGGAGGACGAATCAGAACCTGAGGAAGAAGAGGAAGAAGAGGAAGAACCCGCTGAGGAAGATGTAAGAACGGAAGAAATGGAGGAAGATGAGGATCAAATTGATTCACCACAGATGGCTGAAGTCAAAAGAATACAAGACTGCAAAGACTACACTTCATCAGAAGAATCCTTTGATTATGGAGCCATCCACCAAGAGCTTAGATCCACTCATCTGAAAAGAATGGGAAACATTCTCGACTCTTATCTAGGTCCATCGAAACCCTTTACCAGAACCCGACTCCGAGACATAGATACTTTTGAAGAAGAACTCCGAACATCACAGCACCCTGACCTGTATGCTAAACTCCTACAAAGAATTTCTGCATATAAGGCACGACAACCAGGAAGCTTTGCTGAAGAAAACCTTCAAAACACCATCACGGAAGTCAGAACCATCAAAGTCGACAGTACTCAACCTTTGAACAATGCACCCTCAGATGAAGAATTCCACCAATTCCCAGATTCACGAGACGAAGATTCCGACTACAAAAGTGTCGAATTTGATGATGATTTTATTGACGTCACTATCGATGAACGCTCTATTCCAAAAACTCATCTTGCTCCACCAAATTCACCCGTCATCACAGCTGAAAGACTAGAGATTCCCCTCATCGACACTCACGAAGAGATGATTGACCTGATTGATCAAAACGACGATGTACGCATCATTGTAGAGGCTATCAAAGAATCAACCAATGAATACAACACCGCTCAGAGACACCTGATCAGGCAGATTGAACGAGAGTACGATTCATACCTCGCCAATTATGGAGAACCAGTGCCCTAAACTTTGCTCAGATATATCCAAGAGTTCTCTGATTCCCTTCAAGAACAAGTCACCAGAGAAGCTCAACAGCCAGAGAGACCAGACTACCCAATGGGAGAAGTCGAGTTCTGCAACAACCAAAGGCAAATATACCAAAAAGTATATTGTGCCTTAGCCGGATCAGCTTTTCCCTACTCATCAAGTCAGAAGGCTATACTTGCTTCAATGAGAACTCATCTTGAAAGAGCTACTGGAAATCCACATAATTATGCTGACATAAGAATGGTGGGAGATCTTAGAACCCTACTAGATCTCATCGAAACTGGAGAACATCTCACAGCTCCAGAAAACTTCAGGATCATCATTCACTCCACTATTGGTCATCACGTTGAACTAATAGTTGATGAACTGAATCAAGCAGCATTCGAAGAAAACACTAGTGACATTCCAACACGTTATTGGCACATGTCACCAATCAACTTAGCATCCTATGTAATAGATCGACTGCGTGGAATGTATGAGGAAGAAGACATAGAAATTGACGCTTACCGCAACGGATACCGCGAAATATTCAGCAAGTTAATCTACGTCTTCACTGACTCAGACTTTTCCTTCAACCGTGAACAACATCAACTCATCAGAAAAGTATGCCAAGCAACCCAATCTTTTGGAGGAGACCCTTTAGCTGAAGACTTTCAAGAAATGAAGACTCAATTCATGGCCCTAATTGCCTCGATAGGCAGAAACCACCCCCAACATGAAATTTTTCAAACTCACACCTACACTCGAATCGATCCTAACGGACCGGTCACAAGGGCAGTTTGATACATCAGCTATGGGATGGCAATCCTCGACAGATTAGCCACTGATCACTTCAAGAGCTTCAGAATGGAATCCACCACTCCACCAACTCTCATTGCCGACATGATAGAGCAATTCATGCGATACTTCCCTCCATGCTACAGCTTACCTAGGAACCACAGTGACCACTCTAGCACCACGGACACATCCAACATCATCTGAAGAAGAAAGGACTAAATTGAGCTCTCGACTTTAAAAGAGCGCTTCTCGGGAGGCAACCCGTGCTTTTACATTTCTGCAATTTAATTTTCCAAGAAGTGATGAAATCTCCGACTATCTTTCACACTCGGATCATACGAAACATGCTCTAGCCTGCAAGGAAGCATCAACACCCGAAGAATCATAGATCCGAAGTGTTCACACCTACTAGACCAATCACAAGTAGACTTGATCAAGAATGCACCAAACAAGGCAGAGCCGACAAATGCACCAAAGGAACACTGCAATCACCAGGGAGTACTTCTATACCGTCTCTTTCATTCGTTTTAAATATACCATATCCAATATGCTTATCACTAAGTGTGGGATTCAAACCCAACACACACTGAAAGAATGCGACTTAGATGTTTAAAACCCTAAGTGTGGGATTTTACCCCATTCAGAGCTTAGTATAACATCGAGGACGATGTTTCTTTAAGTGTGGGATAGCAGTAGTTGCACTACTGTCAGATGGGTAATGGTATATGCTTGATTTTAAAATCCTTTTTCCTTTATAAGACCATCCTTCTCCAAAAAATAAACAAAATTTTCAAAAATGTGTTGAAAATGAAAAAATTTAGACGAATAATGATTTACTTTGGGAAAAAGGACAAATAAAGTACAGATTCTTCTGAAAAATTAGTTTAGTAATCCCATAAAGAGCATCACATGACTAAGCACACAACAACCCAACTTTTGATTCGTGAGGTATCTTGAGCCATATGAAAAGCATTCACTTTTAATGCTTCACTTTTTCGATTCTTGAGTGTGCCGATGTATGCATTTAGAATCAGAACTTTCTCTTGTTATGCATTTCGAATCCGAACTGGTGATCAAAAAGGAGATCGAATCACATCATTCTTGAACCCATCCATACACCCAAAAATAAACTCGTTACCCCTTACCTACTCAAAAGCATCCTTCAAACTTCATAAAAAGTTCCAAAGATGAAAGAAGAGAAGTCACAAGGATATGACGTCAAAGAAAGAAAATATCCAAGAAAACTCGAAGAAAAGAAAGTCAAATGGAGAAAAGACTCCTCCCAAAAGAAAAGGGCATCAATCCTCCCGAAAATTCAAACTTTTAACTTTCCGCTTCACCAAAAAGAAAACCTATGAAGAACCAACACAACCCCCTCTCATACCACCAACCTTTCACTCCAAAAACCTTACACCCCCTCTCCTTGAATCAACTTCACGCTCACCTAAAAGGTAACGATTTGATTCTTGATCAAGCCTATGACGATAAACGATACATGACTGGCGTTCTAAGTGATTGATAATATTAGAATAGGAAACCCTAAATACTTTGAGTGATTTGAGTGACCACCTAGAGAGGATCACCTAGACATCAAAGATCAAAAGTATGCTCCTAAAGATTACAATCCTTCCTTTTCAAAGAACAAGTATTTTACTTTCCCAAAAAACCCTTAGTAAAAAGTTCCACCTTAAAATTATTTTATCTTTAACCATGTTGAAAATCGAGTTTGCTTGAGGACAAGCAAAGTTCTAAGTGTGGGATACTGGATATCGCGTAAAAAGTCACGTTTTTACTACCGATATCTCTCTCATTCTGGAACGATTCTTGGCACTTTAACTCAAAAACATTACACATCAATAGTATTATGCCAAGATGGTCAAAACAAGGTTGCACGATGAAAATCAAGCAAAACGGATGGAAAACGAAGATTTCGCACACGTTTGAAGATTCAAGACATCAAAATGAGATTTCAAGATAAAAGAGCCCATCACCAACATCCACCTTACTCAAGATGTTCGTTTTCAAATTACGAATCCAACAGAAGAAGAATCAACAAAAACGGACGAAGAATGAAGATTCTGAGTACTCCAGAAGATCCAAACAATTCGTACGACACATCTAAAGTTTAGAGACATATTTTTGGGATTTATTTTCATCAAAAGCTTAGTTTTTGAATTACGAATCCAACGCAAAAAGAATCAACGAAAACGGACGCATAACGAAGAAAACATGCACGAATCGAGGAACGAGGCAACAGACAGCGAGCTGGTGCAGGTAGCAGCCAGCCACCACCGGCCAGCCACCAGGCCGCCGCCGGCTGCCACCCACCCGCACGGTTCGTGCTTTTTTGTCCTTTCGTGTACCCGGTGCTAGACCTTTACGTGTTTTTCCGTACCCGGTGCACCACCTTTTTCACCTTTTTTGTACCCGGTGCCACCACCTTTTCCACCTTTGGCTATTGTGAGCTTCCGCTTGCTAAAATGCACCAAAACTCTCCTATAAATAGGAGGCATGAGGCTCATTTGCAAAAACCACTAAGACACTAGGATACCAACATACCTAGGCACTTTCACACTTTCTTTCTCTAGCTTCTAGCTTTTCTTTCTTTCTTTATTTTAAATTAGTATTATGCTAGTTAAAATAGAAGCAAGGAACGTGCTTGTAATCCTTGGTGAGGAACGTATTTGTTACGCTTGGAGCAACTCTTATTAATTCAAGCCTATTCCTTCTCGCATATTAATCTCGGTTATTTCTATCCTTATCTATCTTGATTAAATATGTATACTTTAATTATGCTAGAGATAGTTTGTGCCATGATTAGCGAGTAGATTACTATTGTATTTGTTGTGATGTAGTTAGCATATATAATTGTGGGATGACTTTAAATATGTCGTGAAATAATATGACGCCCCCTATTCGACTGTTTACTCGGTATAGTGTTGGAAATGCTTTTAAGCAAAGTACATACGTATGGAAGCCGGTAACGACCGAAGGTAGTTGTATTATGGATCGACATTATAAAACGGAAACTTTATTAACGGACTTATCTTATGATTTTAAACCTAAAACTTACATTCGCCTTTCGATTAACGAACGTGATTGTAACCTTGTAAAGAGGAGTCGCGAACCTTACTACTTGGTCAATAGTTATCTGTGTAAAACTATGGTTTTAATTGTAACGTCATGCGAGCATCATAAAATGCAATGTGATTACGTGGAATTGCCATGAGTATTGTACACTTGAAATCACAATGTACTTATTATGTAAACATCGCGAAGCAATTGAATTCACAATGGAAACATCGGTAAATGATTAAATACATTGTGGACTACCATAGCATTTTCCGACATGGTCTGGGTTTAACTTTATGCAAAAAGCCATCAACATTTTAATTAACGTTTTAATTAGATTAGTTAGTTTAGATTAGATTAGGTAGGCTATAGGCTAAATAACAATTTATGAAAACCTAGGGATTTGTTATTTGTATTGAGAAAGGCAAGTTTAAAATCCAACTTAAATCGATACTTTTCCTTAACCAATGAAATTTAAAGTAAGGTACGCAAGAAACCTCAACACTTTCCTTCGCTTACCATGCTCAAACTTCATTAATAAGAACTGATCAACTAAGTCCGAACGTATTTGCTAAGTTAGTTGTCTGCCAAATTTATAGTCTCTATGGTATTAAGAACGGTTAGACTTGTTGTAGACTTGCTACTCTATTCCTTCGCCCACGAGCAAATGTGTTCAATAACAAGGGCCACTGACTCCCTCACAGGAGAGTGCGAAGAGTTGAGCATTGTCTGTCTGATCAGAATCATGACACCGTGTTTCCTCGTGACATATTAATTGATAACCGACTAATAGGGAATCTATCGGTTATACCATAAAGTACCAAGTCTAGTGAACATTCCAAATTTAGTAAACATTTTCCCTACAAGTCATCGTCCCACATTATAAGCAAATGAACTCACAACAAATACTCCTTTTATTATATGATTTACCATTATCTTTTATTCGCTTTAATTAGTTTACTTAATTAACTGAACCAAAAACCCCCAACGCACTCTTTTAAAACATTTACTAGAAAAGAAAGGTTGATTGGATCATCTCCGTTTCAATTCAGTTTCTCTTTAAGAACGACTCTAGGTCATACTTACCATCTACTAGCCTTTGGTTCAGTATTAGTAAGTCACACTTAGACCCCAGCAAATACAAGTTTAAAACAAATCGATCGCGGTCCGAGCACCGTCTTCATACGACGCTTCGGGCAGCATCAAGTTTTTGGCACCGCTGCCGGGGAGACTAACTGTCCGATACAGATGCCCAACCAATCCCAATTCTAGTAAACCCTTAGGATAAAACCTTTTAAAAAAATTATATTTTCTTTATTATTAGTTTTCCTCTATTTTCTGTTTCTCTTCAGTGTATGACCTGTTCCCCTAGATCTGCACCACTGTTTAATTTCCCTGATCCATAACTTATAATACGCACCATTCGACGAGAAAAGAAGCAATCCGCACTTAGACAAGTAATGGCTGAACGCATCACTCTCGTTGACAACAGTAAACCCTCTATCGAAGGAAGAGGAGGACTAATTCTCTACCCTGAAACCCCTGGTCAATCTTTCGAGCTTAAACACCACATCATCCAACTAATCCAAAACCACTGTCAATTCCATGGATTACCAAGTGATGATCCCAACTCTCACCTCGACAAGTTCATATCTTTTATGTCTTTCAAACACTTTCTGTTCACGTTACAATATGATACTTTTGTGGATATATTTCATTTTTAGCATTGAATATAGTTTTCACTGATCTTTCTATAGTCACATTAAGCGTCGTGATTGTGTTGTTACTCTTTGTGATTACTATTTTTAAATTGTCTATTATTGAAAAATGATAGCTACAGCTACAGGTGGGAAAACGGGTAGACGGGTCAGGTTGTGCAGTAGGTTATACATGTCTGAATCACAGTTGTTTTGGGTCGGAACACATCCTTTTTGTAACATCGAGCCGTGTAGTGAAAGTTAGTCACTACAGATTTCAAAATGTACTGCTCGTTTTGACAGGTCAAAAACTGCTCATGCTAGCAAAGGTTAATTTGAATCCTATTATCATAACCTTGTCTGTCTAGACCAACTACTTGGATTGTAAGTAGATAATCACAAAGAATAACCACATAATCACACAATTTTAATGTGATTATGTAGTTGTAAATTGTGATTACTATTTTAGAGATGCATTCTATTCAAATAAGACTTAAGTCATTACTAATAAAAATATATCAGACGGGTCGGCTCTGTGATCCTCATTTTGTGTCGTTGAGTCAAGAAAGACAATCTACAAATCTGCTCATTTATAAAAACTAAATTGCATATGAACAGACCCAACTATTCAGAAACCCACAAACAAGAACATCCAAACTTCACTCACTCGGAATCGATCAATACTACTAGTCGATCTCTAATTAAGTTGCACAAGACTCTGTTAACCAATTATTACAATCTAATGCACACAAAAAATTGTTATTCATGCCTCGAATACAATCAAAACATTTCAAAAAGAAGCACATTTGTGTATATAATAGTTCAAAGTAACAGAGTTTGAAGAGTTCGAAAATGAAAACAAACCAACACAAAGATATTATGCTTATCTAATCATCCAAACCCTACCAAGCTAGGTTGGTGAATCCTTTGTATGTAAGCTTATTTGAAAAGTAAGAAAGTACGAATGTAAGGAAATCCTTTTTGTATGAACTTATGCTAGTTCCTGAACATATCTACCTATTCATCTTTATTTTTTGTTGGACAGTTACGAGAATCATGATGAGCATATTCATCACACTCCTTGCAGAGCCTCTTTGGCTTTGAGCTATTTGCAGTTGCTTTATCACGATCGTTGGACAGCCTCTTTCCACCACTTCCACAGCCCTTGTTTCTTATACCTTGTGGAACTTGTACATTGTTTGCAGCAGGTTTAGAAACACCAATCAAAGACTCCATAGCTTCTTTTACACTCATTGCAGGTTCTTCTGGGAAATCAGCATCTATCTCGTTCTTTAATTCGTGCAACTGTTCTTTATATTTGATAAGTCAATGGCTTTTTCCAAAGAATCGAATGTTAAACCTACTGCAGGTTTAACATGTGTTGCTGTATCAGGTATCCAAAATTCCAAACCAGCAACAGTTTCATGCTCAATATCAGAACCTATATAGCCAACACATAACAGAGCACATTAAGCACATCAATTCTATATAGCATATCCAATTAAACTCTATGATTATCTCACAAGTAACATTTGCATAATCTGTATAATCACTTAATATAGTACAATAATCAGTATTCGAATACAGAGTTAAATTATGTGATCAAGTCATGAGTGTCATCATCTAGCCTAGATAATCACTTAATACATCATAATATATACATCCCTAAATTATGTGATTAAACTATAATATCACCTCAGAACCTAGATAATCACATGATATAGCACAATAATCACAACAATATACTACAATACATAGTTAATTTGTGTGATTAAGTCATAACTCATACGTACCATCATATACCCTATATAATCACCTAATACAGCACACTAATCACAAAATTTAATTCATGTGATTAACTAATTAAGTACTACCTCATAACCTAAATAATCACAAAATAGAGCAAGCTAATCACATCAGTTATATTTAGCATAAACAATTATATCATGTGATTAACATGTAAGTAGCACCGCATAATTTGTATAATCACATAATGTAGCACAATAATCAAAACAGCTTAGAGTTTGATTACGTGAATAAGTCACCTAATAAGTCACATAATCACCTAATAAAGCACAATAATCACATCTGTATATTGATAATAACCTAATAAGCACAATAATCACATCTGCTTATTGATAATCACATAATGTAGCACAGTAATCACAACAGCTTAGAGTTAAGTTAAGTGAATAAGTCACCTAATAAGTCAAATAATCACCTAATAAAGCACAATAATCACATCAGCCTATTGATAATCACATAATGTACCATAGTAATCACAACAACTTAGAGTTAAGTTATGTAAATAAGTCACATAATCACCTAATAAAGCACAATAATCACAACGGTTTATTGATAATCACCTAATAAGCACAATAATCACACCAGCTTATTGATAATCACATAATGTAGCACAGTAATCACAACAGCTAAGAGTTAAGTTCTGTGAATAAGTCACCTAATTAGTCACATTATCACCTAATAAAGCTCAAAAATCACATCTGTTTATTGATAATCACCTGATAAGCACAATAATCACATCAACTTATTGATAATCACATAATAAGCACATTAAATTCTGTGAGTAACCTCATAACCTAGATAATCACATGAATCGCATTTAGCGTCTATAATTCAAAACCGCAACACCTAGATAATCACAAAATAGAGCATAATAATCAAAATCATGAGCTTACATTGATTCGCGTTGCAACTCCACGCATTATTGCTACTAGACTCACCGTTGTGATTGATATTTACGTTCTGATTGCTAAACACAGGTTCAAGATTCATGTTAGCAGAAGAATCGAAAGAATCATCCAAATAATCGAAAGAATAGAATGGAAAACCTAGGTCAATATTTGTGACGTATGTAGCGTAAATCAATCAGGTAACGTGACTTAAATAGTTATTAGATTGAGTAAATTACTAAAAGGCCCTCCTAACAAAAAGAAGCGGCTACTTATTTGATCAGGCCTGGTTTAATTATGGTTGTTGATGGGCTAATTTAACGGCCCAGATTTCTTCCTACCTTCTCACAATAATAATCATTCTCATTTGAAACATCCTATATATATATATATATATATATATATATATATATAATAACATATGACCTTGAGATTTAAGATTCCATTCGATCCTCTCATTGTTTGGTTTTTATTTACGCACGTACCAAAAGAACAAAAAAAGTAAAAACTTCAAAGGCGTTTGGTGGGTTCGTAAGAATTGTCCCAACCTAAGTCGTCGGTGGGCGTCGGTTTGCACCGACGAGTCCGACGCGGATGGCACGAACCCGTCGGTCGGCTCGTCGGTTTGCTCCCTTCGTCGATCCGACGTGAGAAACGGAAGAAAAGTGGGGCCCGCTTACAACTTTTTTTTTGTTGTTCGATCCGTTTGAGGGAGAAAAAAAAACAAATTTTTTTATCCCAACGGTCATCAAAACGTTGGGTTTTTGGGTTTTTTTTTTAAAAAAAATTTCTTAAACATTTTTCCAACTATAAATACACATCTCTTTTCCAAACAATTCACATAATATTTCATACAATTTTATACAATTCACACTACACATTTTTATACACTTTCCCACTTTCAAAATTTAAAATGTCTTCCGATTCCGATCTTGAAGATTTGCAAGTGCTCAACGAGATTTTTGATCCCCAATGGGCGATTAATGTTATCAACGCCATATCCTCCGAATCGGAAGACGAAGAAGCAATTCTGATCCCGAGAGCTCCCCGTCGATACTTTCCAAGAGATCGTCAAGCAACGGGCCAACGTTTGTTTCAAGATTACTTTGCCGACACCTCAACATTTCCGACGGATATATTTCGACGACATTTCCGGATGAGTAAGCCATTATTTATCCGTATATGTCAAAATATTATACCTTATTCAAAAAATCCATTACCGGAATACTTTGCATATTTTCAGCAACGAATTAACGCACTCGGTAGACCCGGTTTTAATGTTTTCTAAAAATGTTCTTCCGTCGTACGCCAATTAGCGTATGGTTGTGCCGCGGATGTGTTTGATGAATACATGCATATAGGTGAACAAACATCATATGAGTGTTTGTATAATTTTTGTAAATGTGTATTTCATTTGTACTCTACGGAGTATTTAAGAAACCAACACTACAAGATGTGCAACTTTTACATCAACGTCATTCCGAGTTGCATGGTTTTCCGGGTATGCTCAGAAGCATCGATTGTATGCATTGGCCTTGGAGAAATTGTCCAGTAGCATGGCAAGGTCAATACACTAGAGGTGATCAAGGTCATCCAACAATCATGCTCGAAGCAGTTGCGTCTTATGATTTGTGGATTTGGCATGCTTTCTTTGGTCCAGCGGGCTCGAGCAACGACACTAACGTTCTTAATCAATCAGATTTTTCTCCGATTTACTACAAGATAGAGCTCCCTAAGTTAACTTTCCGATTGTCGGACAAGAACTCACAAAGGGGTATTATCTAGGGGATGAAATTTATCCGGAATGGGAGACTATTGTAAAGTCGTTTAGGCATCCACTAACTGCAACCGAGGCTCGTCTCAAGAGATATCAAGAATCTGCAAGGAAAGATGTGGAACGAGCATTTGGGGGGTTCAAGGCCGTTGGCAAATCATCAAGAACCCGGCTAGACCATATAACACTAACAAAATAAAAAGAACATGTATGCTTGTGTGATTTGACACAACATGATAACCGAGGACAACGAACGAAATATGTGTCAACTGGAAGAAGATTATCCCTCTGACCCGGCAAATAGACGAAGACGCTCATGGGAAGAAAGAATTTCAACTTCATTGCGTATGGACAAGGAATTACAGGATCGGGATGTTCATCATCAACTTCGCAGTGCTCTAATCGAACACATTTCATAACTTTCACCAAATTACCATGTTCGTTAGTTAACGTAATAGTGTTTTTCCCCCAATAAATGTAGCGTATTTTTTTTGTACTTTTTATTTTTTAGGAATTGTTTGTACTTTTTTATTTTTAGGAATTGCTGTATTTTTGTTTTAGGAATTGTTGTAATTTTTATTTTTATGAATTGTTGTACTTTTTATTCTTAATGAAATGTGTTTTTATTTAAATTATTGTGTTAATTTAAATTATTGAGTTTTAGTTGATTAATTAATTGGTCAGTGGGTCCCATAAAAATGAAGTGACAAAGCAGGGTTGGGAGTAGTAAGTCAGTTTCAGTCAGTTTTCTGAAAAAGCTGACGTGACGCTGACGTGCCTCCGTGAGTTTCAGTCAGTTGATTTTTGGGTTGGGAGTGGTCTAAAATAATCTCTAAGAACACAAGTGGGAGAATAAGTCCAGTCCCAACGCGGGACGTCAGTTGGCGTCGGTTTGGGCCGACGAGGCCGACGGGGATGGCACCACCTCGTCGGTGGCTCGTCGGTTCCAAACCCTTCGGTTTGGCGACGTGCGGTTTCGTTTGAATGGGCCCCATTTTCCTTTTTTTTTTAAAAGTTACCGTTTGTTAAAAAAAACCCAATGGTTATATATATAGCCATTTTTTTTTCTTTTTAAATTACCACTTTCCAACTATAAATACATACTCCATTTAACCAATTTTCACATCACAATCTACACTACTTTCATACACAACTATTTTACCCATTTTTTCATTTCACCAATTCTATACATTTCCTACTTTATTTTACCCACTTTCTCACCTCGTCAATTTTATACATTTTTCATTTCAACAACTTCATACATTTACCACTTCAACAAAATGTCCAAAAATAAGAACTTTACAACTAAAACCAAAAAGAAAGATCAACAAAATATTGCGAAAGATATGTGGCAAAATTTGTTGAAAAACCCGTTACCAAATCCGAATTCACCAAACACCAAAGCTTACGGAACCTCTTCTCAACCACAAGGATTTTCCGTCTTCCCACCTATTGCAAAACCATTCATTCATGCTCCTGATGATCCAATAAATACTTATCAACATACTGGGTGGTACCAAAACCAACAATGGTCACCACCACAACAACACTTTTCCCACCCCAACCAATGGTCACAACCATCAGGGTGGTACCAAAACACACAATGGTCACCACAACAACCTCAATTTTCTCCAAGCTCATCCAACCCCAATTTTCAACAAACCAATTTCACCGTACCCCAAACGTTGGAAGAGAGCTCCGACGAGGCGCAACCGGATCCTGAACCCGGATCCGAATCCGAACCCGAGGCCCAAGATGCCAAGAAAAAGGGTAAACGGGTTCAAGTACGTTGGACCGACGATGAGGTGAGGATTTTAGCGGAACGGTGGATACATTGTTCCGAAAATGGGGTCCTAAGGAAAAAATTCAAACAAATGAGTCTTTTTGGGGTATTCGAAAAGGTTACAATGCTAGTGTTTCAATAAACCATAACCTTAACCAACTCACCGCCAAGTGGAACAAGATCTCGCACGACTGAAAAACATTCCAAGCTCTCTACAAATATTATAAAGAGATTTTTCCACAAAGCGGCGACGACGAAAATGACGTTTTGATTGCTACCCGAAAAGCATTCCACCAACAAGTTGAGCGTAAGTTCATTTACGAATCATCGTGGAATGTTCTAAAACATTACCCCAAATTCTTTGTCGAGCCCGGTGTAATGGCTAACGAAGATACTCCAACCTCCTGCCACCGATCTAGCCGCGGATGACAGTCCAGTAGGTACGGCACTTGATGCAAATATGAAACGGTTATTCCAAGACGACTACATCCGCCGTCCAGCGGGCCAAAAGGCGGCAAAAATTACAACTTAAAGCTCCGACGATTCATCTTCATGAAGTGTGTATTCTGAAAAAATTGATACATTTGAAGCTGTCAAGCAAACCGCTCTAGCGCAACAAGACGCAATCAAAATGATTAAGGAAAAAGCGATGAAAAAGGCGTCTTACAAAGCTTTAAGTTTTTGTGTAAAAAACTTCCGAAAAAAGCGTCTAAAAAAGAAATCAAAATGATCAAAAGCGCAATGAAAGAAGTAGTAACTCTTTACTAAGACAAGTATGGGGGTGACGACTCGGACAAAGACGAGGAAGAAAACGCAAACGAAGGCAACGAAACGAGCTCCGATTAGATTATGTTTTAATTCTACTATTTTTCGAATTGTTGCATTTTTAATTTGTAGGAATTGTTGCATTTTTTATTTTTAGGAATTGTTGTAATTTATATTTTTAATGAAATGTGTGTTATTTAAAATATTGTGTTAATTTAAATTATTGGGTTTTAGTTGATTAATTAATTGGTCAGTGGGTCTCAGAAAAATGAAGTGATGAAGCAGGGATGAGAGTGGTCAGTCAGTTTCAGTCAGTTGTCTGAAAAAGCTGACGTGGCACTGACGTGGCTCCGTTAGTTTCAGTCAGTTGGTTTTTGGTTTGGGAGTAGTCTAACTCGAAAGGAATAATAACCCCTAATAAGGGTATTTGGTTTGTTGTCAAACACAAATAAAAAAGGGAATTAACTTGGTTAATTGAACTAGCATTCTGATGGTGATCAGCAACGTATTGTGTGTGCGATAGTAGACTACGGAGTTCCCTTTTCCAACAACACAACATTATATATTAATGGGTTATTAGTTATAAAAATAGATGCATGACCCGTATTGTCTAAGCCAAAACCAGTGCAATGATCTTTTAAATACCATTAGAGCTATGACATGAATAAAGATATTAAAATAACTATTATTATGATATTAAAGATTTAAAGATGCGAGTTTAAAGAAAGTCATAAAAAAAAGATAGGGAGAACTAATTTAATGCTCCATTTCCCCAATTTTCACTTGAATTTTTAAAATCAAATATCTTATAGAAGGTATCTCTAAGTATTATAAAATTTACATATTCAGAATCGTCCTTTTTTTCTCTTCGATTAGACACAAGCTATATTTTCGACAAACCTTCTTTTTCATTTTTGCTGGGTCTTAAAAATGTGACTTATATAATCACATGTGATTTTATATATAATCACACTTGATTTATGACAAAAATATAACATTGGCACACGTTTATTCATCAACGGTGGATGATAAGTCAAACATGATTGAAACTTAATATTCATTCACACAAATAACTATAATAAAAATTGTAATCAACCTAAAATCAGCATGACCCTAGTGACAATTTAGACCCAAACACAAATACTTCCTGCATCAGTCCAGATTACTTTCTTGATCTTGAAATTCCATCCAGATCATCCTATTTGCAGAGCAACAAATATAGAATACAAACTCAATTCCTAGACTCAAAAGGCTTAAAGATGGATGCAAAGCATTGTTGTCACTCAAAAGTTGTGAATGACCATTACAGAAATTGTAATCAACCTGTAATCAGCATGACCCTAGTGACAATTTAGACCCAAACACAAATACTTCCTGCATCAGTCCAGATTACTTTCTTGATCTTGAAATTCCATCCAGATCATCCTATTTGCACAACAACAAATATAGAAGACAAACTCAATTCCTAGACTCAAAAGGCTTAAAGATGGATGCAAAGTATTATTGTCACTCAAAAGTTGTGAATGACCATTACAGAAATGGCAGGCTAGATTGATTGGACGTAAAAAGTCACATTTTTGTGTACATAATTCTCACCTTTTTAGCCCCAAAATGGATGAAATCATTCAATATCAATACTTTTTCACCATAATTCATTGTTAAGGCTAAAAATAAGGCATTGTGTGACACCAGCCAAATTAGGACTAGTAATTAGTGCCTAATCAATTGTTAATACATGTAATTAGTTTTGTGTTAGGCTAATTAATATATCAAAAATATATATTGATGAATATATACAAGTATGCGATTTGATTAAATTGTACAAGTTTAAAATCGAATGTAATTCGATTCAATTTATACGGACGTTGGTGAACAATTTTATTAAATAATATGACATTATTTAATAACTCTATTTTATCAAAAATATTATTTAAATAATATTTCATACACATTTCGTATCGTACAAACAATGACTAAAATATTAAACGCGCAAACAATCAAAATAAAGTTAAGTTATAGTTTATAACTCAATTCTTAAGTCATTAGTGAAATACTTCAATGAAGAATATCGAATAATTATTCGTATTTTAAACTTATATTTGAACGTGTGAAATAATAAAATTAAACGTTTAGACGATCGGGAAAATGAACACCGCACGGAGCACGAACGCGGGGAATTAAAATTTGGGAGATTCCTCCCTTTTTCCTCCCCCCCAAAACCGGCTCCATCCCCTCCCCTCCCCTCATTCTTTTTCACTTTTCACACACACACTCTCACACTTTCTCTCTTTTCTCTCTTTTCTCTCTAAACACAATCACCACACCACCGCCACCTATTTCCACCAAAAAGCACCACCAAACGACCTCGAATTTCAAGACTCCTTTGGAGAAAAACATTCACCTCATCACGATACACATTTCTACCTTTTCGGTTTCTTCCTGCGTTAAATCGTAAGTTTCCGACAATTCTCGAAAACTCTTAGATCTCATTTATTTTTCATAAAAGTTGTTTATTTAAGCTTGAAATGTTCAAATATGGGTTGGGTAAAAGTTTCAGACCAAACGGAAACCGGAAAACACGTTTTCGGCCCAAAATCTGGCCAACAGACGTAAGTGTCGCACAGACCAGTGCAGCGTAGCGTCACTTAATGCGTCACTTAAGTGACGCACTAAGTGTCGCTAAAAACCCTAATTTTGCGTCACTTGCCTAAGTGCCGCATAAAGCCCCTTTTTCCCGACACTTGTCTAAGTGTCACAAATTCAATACCCGACACTCCCATCCGATACTTCTAGCGTCACTTGCCTAAGTGACGCCTACAACCGAATTCTGAATTGATCCGTCACTTGTCTAGTGACGCCTAACACCTTTATCCGACACTTGCGACCGACACTCGCTTAAGTGTCGCCCTTGATGAGTCACTTCCCCAAGTGACGCTACTGGCATTAAAATCACAATTTTATGCGACACTTCCTGAGTGACGCATAAACCCTAAGTGTCGCTATAAGTGTCACCTGAAACAGACCCTAGAAAACACATATTTTACCAAGTGTCAAGACCTAAAATTTTAATACTTGATTTCACCCAAATTCAAATTTTGGATACGTTTTTCACTATAACAATATAGCTCGACCCCAGCCAGGGCTCTGCCCCTAGGACCCCACCAGGGGTTGCCACCCTTGGACCCCGCTAGTAGGGGCGGTGCCCCCGGACCCCCGTCACCTAAAGTTTGTAATTACTTTTTAAGTATAACACTTCGAAATCAAAATAATAATGTTGAAGATTATTATTACAAATAATCACCAACGGGTCGTACACATTTTCAAAACATAATCAAATCAACCAAATCGTAGTAATTTGGACATTCTAGTTGGACGAACAACTACACAGGTAGTCTTTCTAGATACCTGCTCACATTTATAACCATCGCGTGTCGTAGACACCCTCAGGTTACCATTCTTCGGACAACTCATTTCGGCTAATCAACGCAAGTTTATTAATTTAAACTCTCATGACTCAGGTGAGTCTCATAGCCCCTATTTTACTGTTTTACTCAGGGGTGTGATATCATTACTCGTTTTACTTTAACTATATGAACGCAAGTACGAAAACAAACAATTACTACATGAGTTATCTCACTAATCTTTTAAAGTCCTCCTCGGCATAGTTTGGTAATACGTTGTAGCACGAATATTAGTATATGGTACCATATAGGATTGACCCTCCTCGTCCGGGTTAGCATGCACTAACTGGGTAAACGAATGTACTAATATTTGTTCAGACAAGTGTAGATTAGGCACTCGTGGGAGGCACCTCGGTCAGGATACCTTAAATGTGGACCTGACACCTCGAGTTAAGCTCAGACTATGTGCTCATGGTTGTAAAACTTTTATTTTGCTTAATTTCAATTTAAATTCAATTAAATCTTGTGGTTCATACAATATGTGTTGACATACAAACCTGTGAGCTCACCAGCATTTTGCTGACCCATTTTAGCATGTATCACAGGTACCCAGCAGTAGATTGGATTGCCCAATTCAGGAATCATTAGCTCATGTCAGCATGCAAACATTCAGAGATTTAACTGCATTATTATATTGTGTATAAGTTAATTATGTATGTAAATCTCTCGATTTCAAACTGAGCTAATGTAAACTATATTTTGATGTAAACTTTGGTTTTATCAATACAAATTGTAAAACGACGCATATTGAGTCATTCATTATATCTTTGTGCTGTGATTATTGATTAGTCACGCCCCGACTCGATTCGCTTCCGCAACCCGAATTTGGGGGTGCGACACATTTCTTCAAAATTCACTTAAAATGGATAAATAACGTACAAAAGAAAGCATAAATGATACGGTCACGTTCCACGAGTACTTTTTAGCATAATACCTTGAAATTATTCTTTGATTATCTCATTATGATCTTCAGGTTATTACGAGAACGTGGACATAAAGAACGCAAAAAACGGAGCTAGAATAGAGAAGTTAGGGCCAAACGAATTACGATCCAGCACGCAAGACTTACGATCCAGTGCACAAAACCACGACTAGGGCTACACCACCCATAAAAGGGCCGTATACCCCCCATTAGGGGCCGTATACGCCCTTAAAGAGGTCGTATACCCCCTTTTGGGGTGGTATACCCCCCTTTTTGGGTGATATACACCCCTTTTGGTGCCGGATACGTCCTATTTGCTACCGAATACGCCCTATTTTCTACCAATACAACCCTTTTGGTATCTGTGACACCCGTCAAATTAGGACTAGTAATTAGTGCCTAATCAATTGTTAATACATGTAAATAGTTTTGTATTAGACTAATTAATGTATCGAAATATATATTGAGGAATATATACAATTATGCGATTTGATTAAATCGTACAAGTTTCAAATCGAATGTAATTCGGTTCAATTAAATACGGACGTTGGTGAACATTTTCACTAAATAATGTAACATTATTTAAAGACACCATATTATCACAAATATTATTTTAATAATATTTCATAACTATTTCGTATCGTACAAACAAAGTCAACGCGATAAAATGTTAAACGCGCGAACAACCGAAATAAAGTTAAAGTTACAATTTATAACCCAAATATTAAGTATTTGATGAAATTCTTCAAATATAATTTTGAATAAATATCCGTATTTTAAAAACTCCTAATTAAACGTATAATATAATTATTTAACGTTTAAACGACCGGGAAAACGAACACCGCACGGAGCGCAAACACAGGGACTAAAAAGTTGGGAGAAAACCCTTTTTCCCCTCCCAAAAAATCTGCCCCAAAACCATTTCCCCCTCCTCATTCTTTTCATTTCTTTTCACTCTCTCCATTTTCTTCATCTTCTTTTCTCTCTAACTAACACCACAACACCACCACCTTCCTCCACCAATTAGCACCACCAAACCACCATAAATCTTGAGACTCATTTAGAAGAAAATGATCACCACGCAACGATCTACACTCCTACCTTTCCGAAATTTCGATTCATCACTTCGTAAGTTTCCGGCGAACTCTCAAAATTCATCGATTTCACTTATTTTTACATGTTTATGGTTTCTTTAAGCTTAAAATGTCCAAATATGGGTTGGGTAAAAGTCTCAGGTCAAACGGAGGCCGGAAAACACCTTTTCGGCTCATTTTCCGGCCAACAGCGCGTTATGTCGCAGAGGCTCCAGGCCACCTGCGACATAAGTCTTTACGTCGCTAAATCAGATCTTATGTCGCATATAGCGACATAAGCCACTATGTCGCACTAACCACGGATGTCGCATATAGTGACACAAATAGTTATGTCGCAGAAATTACAGACGTCGCATATAGCGACACAACGCCCTACGTCGCATTAAATTGCGGATGTCGCCCTTAGCGACACAAGCCCTTATGTCGCAGATATGATCTGCGACACAACGGACTATGTCGCACTTAGCGACACAAAGCCGTATGTCGCACGCTATGTCGCATGAAACAGAACCAAGAAAACACAAATTTTACTAAGTGTCGAGACCTAAAATTTTATCACTTGATTTCACCCAAATTCAAGTCTAGGTGCGTTTTTCACTAAAGCAATATAGTAGAAATAAAAATTTACCAAGCTCGACCCCAGCCAGGGGCTCTGCCCCTTGGACCCCGCTAGGGGCTGCCGCCCCTTGGACCCCACTACCAGGGGCGTTGCCCCCGGACCCCCGTCATTAACGGGCTTCGCCCTTACCCTAGGGTCACGAGTAAGAGTGTTACATCTAAACCTTCATACAAAGTGCTAAACTTGTATAACATCAAACACGAATGCGACATGACTTCTAAAACACATTGGAACTTACTTTTAAGTATAACACTTCAAAATCATGAAAGTAATAATGAGATTATTTATACAACCAATTCACCGACGGCCGTACACGTTTTCAAAACACAAGTCAAACAACCAAATCGTAGTAATTTGGATAATTCAATCAACCAAATCGTAGTAATTTGGACATTCTAAGTTGGACGAACAACTACAAGGGCAGTCTTTCGAGATGCCTACTCATGTTATAACCATTGTGTGTCTTGGACACCCTGAGGTTACAAGTCTTCGGACATCAATCCACCGCTAATCAATTCAAGTTTATTAATTTAAACACTCAAGGCTCAGGTGAGTCTCATGGCCCCTATTTTACTGCTTTTCAATCAGGGGTGTGATATTATTGCTCGTTTTATTTTACAAGTTGAACGCAAGTACCAATCAATCAAATACTACATGAGTTGTTTTCAACTAATCACTAAAGCCCTCCATAGCATAGTCTGGTAATACATCTGTAGCGTGAATGTTAGTATATGATATAATATAGGATTGACAATCCTCGTCCGGGTTAGCACACACTAACTGGTCAAACGGACGTATTAGCATTTGGGAAGACGAGTGTAGATTAGACACTCGTAGGAGGCAACTCAGTTAGGTTTCCTTAATTGGACCTGACGCTCAAGTTAAGCTCAGACTATGTGCTCATGGCTGTATAACTTTTATTTTGCTTAATTGCATTTTAAATTCAATTAAATCTTGCGGTTCATACAAATATGTGTTGACATACAAACCTGTGAGCTCACCAGCGTTTCGCTGACCAATTTTAGCATGTATCACAGGTAACCAGCAGTAGGTTGGACTGCTCAATCAAGATCTATTAGCTCGAGTCAGCATACAAACAATCAGAGATTTTAGCTGCATTATTATATTTTATATAGATTAATTATGTACTTAAATCTCTCATTTTCAAACTGAGCTAATGTAAAAAATATTATTATGTAAACTTTTGTTTTAACAATATCAATGTAAAACGACGCATATAGTGGTCGTTCATTATATCTTTTGTGCTGTGTATATTGATTAGTCGCGCCCCGACCCGATTCGCTTCCGCTACCCGAATTTGGGGGTGCGACAGATTGGTATCAGAGCCTAAGGTTATAGTGAACTAGGTTGCATTCAGTGGGCCTAGACTATGACCGTTAGGCAGTATTCCTTATTAAGTATGATTAGGTTCAGTGACAACATTGTATTGGTTTAATTTAACATAGCCTGATCAACTATGTACAATTAAAAGAATATGATGTGAGATTTGAAAGGAGTCATGACTGAACAGGATACACTAGTTGACTCTGACCTCAAGAGAACCGGGACTCAAACATGTCTGTGTTAGACACTTTAGGCTATTATGTGATATATATATATATATATATATATATATATATATATATACATACATACATACATAGATAGGCCTCTCTCACGCTCAATATCTTAGGCTATATTATATATGTATTATATGAATATAGGCCTCATTCTTTCTAACGCTTTGTCTCAGAATGACAAACACACCACCCAATTCGTCACGCTCTCATCCGTATGGATCGCGAAATTCAAGGGTAGCTAGGAGGAACACCAGGTTGCCTCGAGCTGACCCATACCCCATTCACTTCACTTTGTCAGATTTAGCCACTAGGCTACACCGACACGAACAACGACTTGATACTATGGATATCGAACTCCAAGAAATCAACGAAAACTGGAGACTCACGTCACTCGAACGTATCAATCAAGTCTCTGAAGATCATGAAAATACCGTCAACCACATGGACACCCTTGACAACCGTCTGGGTGAAACCATCGGAACTATGGAGGTTGTCCACAACCAAGTGATTGGCAACCGAAATGAAATTTCCGTCCTACAATCAAGGATGCACCAGTGCGAGACACGTCTATGGGAAACCGAGGACGCCCTCCGAATGGTTAGCAGACTTGCAGAATCTGTGGACCGTCTCACCACACTACTGCTACAACTCAATCTACGTCAGGATTAGCTTAGACTGAACCTGTACTTTATTATGCCTTCATAGGACCTATGTAATTCGACCAGATGTAACAATTCCCGGAACTTTTGTAAAACCTCTAAGTCTGTAACTTTTGAAACTCATGACTCGGAATTGTCTGTAATCATTTAACATCGTAATATCAATCATCAATTTCTCTCGACTACCTTACATTGTTAATTTTCACTGTGTGATGTTGTATATTACTGCTTAAATATATATACATCTATTGAATTATCATTCCGGTACAACTTCTCATGTACCTCTTGTTTCTTTCTTGAAGAATCATGCCGCCAAAGAAGAAAAGTTACAGTGATGCCGAACTTGCTGCTGTCGTATCTCGAGCAGTGGCCGATGCTTTGGCTGCTCGAGATTCACCCCGAAACTCGCGAAGCAATGATGAAACCCCAGTCAACACCCCCGTTATCAAACCTTGCTCTTACAAGGATTTTCTTAGCTGCAAACCACTCTACTTCAAGGGTACGGAAGGTGCCATTGGTCTGATTTGGTGGATTGAACGTATGGAATCCGTATTCAACCTATGCAAATATGCTGAGGAAAACAAGGTCAAATTCTCTGCTTACACCTTTCAGGAAGGTGCACTTACGTGGTGGAACACCCACGCCAACTCTGTAGGCATCGAAATAGCAAACCAACTCCCTGGGCTGAATTGAAGAAGAAGCTAAGGGAAAAATACTGCCCTAAAGAAGAACTGCATCGGTTGGAGGAAGAGTTCTAGCACCTGACTGTGCAGGGAACTGACATGCTGGATATACCACCAAATTCTAGCAATTTGCGCTGTTATGCCCGGGTTTGGTTGATCCGGAGGAGAAGAGCATCAAAAGATACATCCGCGGCATCCCAGAAAATATCCAGGGGAACGTCGCTTCATCTAAGCCAACCAATACTGAAAGTGCTATCCGGATAGCACATGAACTCATGGCAATGGTTGTCAGCCGTGAGAAATCCAATACATCCTCCTCCAACAACAACAAACGCAAACCTTCTGAACACCACAACAACCAGAACAAGAAATCCAACACCATCCAAGTTTACAACACCAATTCTGAACCCAAACGTGCTTACACCGGGGACAGGCCATATTGTTCCAAGTGCAACTACCACCACGACGGTCCATGAAGTACTCACTGCAACAACTGCAGGAGGTACGGGCACTTGACCCGAGATTGCCGAGCCCCCAAATCCAACAACACCTCTCGCAACAATTCCAACCAACCCAAATCCTACTTTGGGTGTGGAGAAACAGGACACTTCAGAAACGAATGTCCTAAAAACAAGAACAAGAACAACAACAACAACAACGCAAGGGGAAGAGCGTTCGTACTCAACTCCGGGGATGCCCGTCAGGACCCGAATGTGGTCACGGGTATGTTCCTCCTCAACAACTTATCTGCTTCTATTCTGTTTGATACTGGTGCCGATAGAAGCTTTATTTCTGATGAGTTTTGCCCTCTACTTGACATCGCCCCTGTTGTCCTAGATGTTAAGTACACCGTAGAACTTGCAAATGGTAAACTCATAGAAACTGATAGTGTGATACCTAATTGCACTTTAAACCTAGCCAACGAAATCTTTTCAATCGATCTTATGCCTGTAGAAATTGGAAGTTTTGACGTCATCATTGGTGTGGACTGGTTGTCCAAACACCGCGCTGAAATCATTTGTTACGATAAACTCGTTCGTATTCCTCTCGCCGTCGGTAGAACCTTGGTCATACAGGGGGAGACCGGTGGGACGAGACTAAACACCATATCTTGCTTGAAAACTCGTAAATTCCTGAGAAAAGGTTATCCGGCAATCCTCGCACACATCATGGAGAAGAAGTCGGAGGAGAAGCGACTTGAGGATGTGCCTATCATTCGAGACTTTCCAGAAGTCTTTCCTGAAGAACTGCCTGGTCTGCCACCGCCAAGACAGGTTGAATTCTCAATTGACCTCGCGCCAGGTGCTGCGCCTGTGGCCCGAGCACCATACCGATTAGCCCCATCCGAACTTCAGGAGCTGTCCACCCAATTAAAGGAACTCCTAGATAGAGGATTCATTCGACCGAGTTCTTCACCTTGGGGAGCTCCGGTCTTATTCATGAAAAAGAAAGACGGTTCTGATAACACGCAAAAAGTCATGTTTTTGCGTGCATTAATCTCACCTTTTTAGCCCAATATGTGACGAAACTAATCAAAATAGATAATTTATCATTAAAACTCGTCACATGGGCCAAAATATAGACAATGTTTCAAAAGTCAACTAAAATGGTCGAAAAACACGATAAATCTAACGAATACGATCATAAGCATTCTCGTTCACTCGTTCTAGCACTTTTTGAGCTACAAAAAGAATTATGACCTCTAACTTATGTCATTTTCTTCGTTAGGAAAATACGAACGCGTGGATATAAAGAACGCTCAAAACGGATAAACGACGAAGAAGTTACGCCTGAACGAAGAAACGAAGAACCGAGGAACCAGCATACGGCTGAACCAGGCCGTATACGGCTGGTCCAGGACGTATATGGCTGGACCTGGACCGTATACAGTCTGTGCAGGCCGTATACGGCCTGTGCTCAGCCGTATATGGCCCAGTTCAGCCGTATTCACCCTATGCTCAGCCGTATACGGTCCAGTTCGCCGTATACGGTCCAGCTCAGCCGTATCATGCGTTTGGGTGATAAAAATATGATTTTTATTCGCCTTTGCGATACGGTTGTGCGTTTGAAGGTTTGGATACGGTCTACGGATACGGCTGTGCGATCTCTATAAATACAAGCCTAATTTCATCATTTCAACACACACTCTACACCTCACTTCTACACCTCACTTCTACACCTTCACACTTTCTCTCACTACTCTCTCTCTAAATTAGTTAGTTAGTTAATTAGATTAGTTAAGCTAGTAGATTAGTCAGGTTCTATTATAATCTCTATCTTGTTATTTTAAATAATGTTGTGATGTTGCTATACTTGTTTAGAATTACTTGCTAGGATTATTGCCATGCTTAGCTAGACAAATCTGTGTTTGCTATGATAGTTGCCATGCTAGGGTAATTATACTTAAATCATGTTGTTACTCTGTCTGTATGCTGTTGAATTATATTTGAATCTATGAATTGAATCTCAAATGTTTATCTATCCAACTTATGTTGTGGTTAGTAACATCCTTCTAGGCTTGGCCAATTGCTAGTTGTATGCTGCTAATTATTTTGTGTCTGATGATTGTTGAACTCGACATGGCCGATGTTCTCCTGGTTGAAATATTACCGGAGGGAGACACGGAGCGTAGGATTAGAGATAGATTAGATTCAAGCCATTTAACAAGTGTCTTAGAGAGAACTTTCGGGACACTTGTGACTTAACCATGTACCCTGTCACTCTGCATAATTGATCCCTGCTATGCTGCCTTTCTGCATGTTCTTGTTTGATTGTTGCTTAGGGTTTGCATGCTAGTATCTGTTATGTTGATTAGTTACATGATTAGGTTTTCGAATATTTATCAATTACATATACCAGTTTAACATGCATAGAATAGTTAAAATGATTTATATAAAATAATGATGAACAATTTAATCAGCCATTAGACCAGACCATCCCAACTTGTCCCGGTGGGAAACCCCTGTTCATGTTTTTGTTTATTTAACAATTCATGCCATGATTCGGATATCTCAAATGTCCGAGATTGGGGGACAAGACTCGAGGATGGTTGTTGGTTAAATTGGTTGCTACATTTGGAACAACTTCCGGTGTAGTTTACATTCCATAACTGTTATCCACGTGACATATTATTTATCTGATTGTGGACAACTCTACGTTAGATAGATAATAGGCTAGGAGTTATGGCTCATTAGGAAATATTAATGTCATCTTAACTAACGCTTTATCCCATTAACTACCACTAAATAGCATGTGTAATTATCATAGTAAACACTCGCTTCACCTATAAGTTCTCGTTGCCACCTCCCCTCCACTTTACTTTATTTTAATTTTAGATAATTAGTAGTTAGTTAAAACCAAAACAAACCAAAACCTCTTTTAAACCCTAGCTAAATTCCCGTAGATAACTAAAGTCCTAGATCCCATGCCCGTTGTAGTTTGAAGAACGACCCTAGGTCATACCTATCGCTGTACTCACCTATAGCTTTAGTATACTTAGGCCCAGCAAAAACAAATTTTAAAACCCACTGATCCAGCCAAGCGGGAGGCCCGCAACGATAGGAAGCGATTCCTAAAAATCGACCGTTCGGCTGGCATCAAGCTTTTGGCGCCGCTGCCGGGGACTACAATGACCGATTTAGGAATTTAGTTGTCTTAGTTATTTAGCGATCCTTTCGGAAGATCAATATCATCCGAAAGTTCCTTTTCTGTTCTTTCCTTTCCAAAACTCTCTTTTCTACAAAACCCGAACTTCATCAGCTATGACGAATCGTATTACTCTCGCCTCAACCTGTGCACCACTACTGGAGGGAAGAGGAGGACCTATCGTGCTGCCCGACGAAAACTTCGAAATTAAGCCTAGCGTATTCAAGTTACTCAAAACCTTCTGCCAATTTCACGGTTTTCCGCTCGATGATCCAAATTCACATGGATAGATTCATCAATCTTTCTGATTCCTGTGAGCAATCAGGGATTTCAAGAGAAGTCTCCCGACTATATCTTTTTCCGTATTCTTTATCTTCGAGTGCTCGAACCTGGTTTGATGAACTCGAACCCAATTCGATTCATACTTGGGAAGAGTTGGCTACTAAGTTTATGGCTAAGTTTTTCCCTCCTTCCAAACAAACCAAGCTCAAGGATGATATCGTCAGTTTCCGACAGAAAACCAATGAATCATTATATCTAGCATGAGAACGATTTAAGAAGATACTTAACAGATGTCCGAATCATCAAATGGGTAAGACGAACCTAATCTGCATATTCTACCATGGTCTGACTCCTCAGCACAAGTCAACCCTCGATGTTGCTTCTCAAGGAAATTTCATGTCACATACTTCTGAAGAAGACTGGGAGCTAGTTGAGACGATAGCAATGCATCAACATGACTGGGAGTTTGGCAAACCGGCTAAGGAAGTAACTAGTACTTCAAGCCTATCCTTTGAAGCTCTGCAAGCTCAAGTGGACAATCTCTCCAGAGTCTTCAAGGATCTTCAATCTTCAACACCTCAGCCTCGTAAAGGTACGGAAGAAATTCTTGTCACTACTGTTAAAAACCCTGAATCGAAATTTCATTCTAAACCTTTCATTCAGCGGCCAACAAATAACCCACCTACTCAGTTTCTGCAACCTTTATCCTCTAATATGTCAGATTCCCCCGTAAATTCTCAACAACACTATAATGAAACTTTGACTAATTTCATGGTTGATCAAATGAACATAAACAAACAAGTAATAGATTTTCAAGATAAAATTGATGCTTTACTTAAAATATCAGAAGATTTGATAAAAAATCTGGAAGTTAGTCTTAAACAACTATTTTTAAAAGTTGAGAACCAAGGAGGAATCATGGTCATCACTAGAGGAGGTAAAGAAACCAGAAATGAGAAATCCTCAGATAATTCTTTAAATCAACTTCCTATCTCTGAACCGACCACTGATCCAGTGCCTAGTGACACTCCTGTCACTGCACCAGATCCAGTATCACCTAAAGCCCCAGAAATCATTGCACGAACTAGGATACCCTTTCCTGTTAGGCTTAAGAAAGAGAAACAGGAAGCACAATTTGGGAAATATCTAGAAATGTTTAAAAGTCTGCACTTAAATGTTAGACTATTAGATGCTTTAGTAGAGATGCCTAGCTGTGCTAAGTTTTTCAAAGAACTCATTTCAAATAAAGAAAAATTAAGACAAATAGTTAGTTTACCCTTAGATGCTGAATGCTCAGCAATCATGTTACATGGCCTTCCACCCAAACTAGGAGATACTGGCCGTTTCACTATTCCCTGTTTTCTTCAAAACATCCAAGTTAGTAACGCCTTAGCTGACCTAGGAGCTAGTGTCAATCTTATGCCTTACTCTCTCTATAAGAAACTAGGATTAGGTGAACTGCTACCCACTCAAATGACCATCTAATTAGATGATAGATCAGTTAAACTCCCCCGAGGAATTGCTAAAGATATAATGGTCCGAGTCGGTAAATTTATCTTCCCGGTTGACTTTGTCATTATGGATATTGAGGAAGATGCCCACGTTCCCCTCATCCTTGGTAGACCTTTCCTAAACACTGCCAAGGCTGTGATAGATGTAAACGAAAAATCTTTAAAACTAAGGGTCGGAGCGGAGGAAGTCACCTTTAATGTCGATAAGTTGATGAAGCACCCTATGGGAGAAGATCTTGGTCTTGTGGATGCCATGCAGGAAATATATGACGAGCATTTGGAGGAGATTCTAGCAGTCATCAGTAACGAACAGTTCTCCAGCACTGTCATCACCAAAAGAAGACTTTGCCCAAATAACATCGGACTCTGCTCGGCTATCTCCGACCAATCAGCACCTTCCGGAGAGCTGCTATTTCCCTTACCTGAAATGAAGAATCCTTTAGCACCGCCTAACTACTCTCCCACGAACAACTCTGTTGTTGCTGTTCCTTTAGGAGAAGGCATCCCTATCCCACTTTTAAGAAGAAATCAGTTTTTTCCGATACCCGAATCGTCTCCGTCTGTAGCTGAAATTCTCAAATCTTTCGAGGAGATGGATTCCGGTACTTTACCACAACTATTTGAAGGTTGTGAGAAATCAAATCCAGAAATCACCATAAGTACTTCTTCTAAAGCTCAATTTCAAGAGTTCGCACTCAACGATGATGTCATCATCACTGAGGATAATGCAACCTCTTCATCATCTACCTGCAAATACGAGTTAAAGAAGAACGCGCTTTCCAATGAGACAGAACTAGTAGAAATAGCATCAACCGACTCATCTCTAGAAGAATCAGAGTTCCAAAAGGAGTATGACGAGTTACAAAGAGACGAGATCGCTCGAATGAAACCCTCTATCGAAGAACCGCTAGAATTGGAGCTGAAGGAATTACCCCCTCACTTAGAATATGCTTTTCTCGAAGGAACCTCACATCTACCCGTCATAATTTCCAAAGGTCTTTCACCTAAAGAGAAAGCAAGACTTATCCAGGTCTTGAAGTCACATAAGAAGGCGATTGCATGGAAGATTTTTGATATACAAGGGATCAGTCCAAATTACTGCACGCACAAGATACTCGTGGAAAACGACTTCAAACCCTCCATACAGAGACAGAGGAGAGTAAACCCGAAGATTCAACACGTGGTCAAGAAAGAGGTTATCAAACTCTTGGATGCTGGTTTGATCTATCCTATCTCAGATTCCCCATGGGTCAGCCCAGTTCAGGTTGTCCCAAAGAAAGGAGGAATGACGGTTATCGCTAATGAAGACAATGAATTGATTCCTACACGAACTGTCACCGGCTGGAGGGTGTGTATCGACTACCAGAAATTAAATGAAGCCACCCGGAAAGATCACTTCCCTCTGTCGTTCATCGATCAGATGTTGGAAAGATTATCAGGAAATGAATATTACTGCTTCCTCGATGGTTTCTCCGGCTATTTTCAAATTCCTCTCGATCCAAAGGACCAGGAAAAGACGACATTCACATGTCCATATGGTACATTTGCCTACCGCCGCATGCCATTCGGTTTATGCAATGTGCCTGCAACATTTCAAAGGTGTATGGTGGCAATATTCCATGACATGATTGAACAGTATATGGAGGTATTCATGGATGACTTCTCAGTCTTTGGTGATTCCTTCACATCTTGTCTTTCCAACCTTGAAAGGATGCTAGCCCAATGCGAAGAATCAAATCTTGTCTTAAACTGGGAAAAGTGCCACTTTATGGTGAAAGAAGGAATAGTTTTAGGACATCGAATATCAGAATATGGAATCGAAGTTGACAAAGCCAAAGTTGAGACTATTGCCAAACTTCCGCCACCTACTTCTGTTAAAGCCATTCACAGTTTTCTAGGTCACGCCGGATTCTACCATCGCTTTATCAAGGATTTCTCTAAGATCTCTCGACCTATGACGCACCTTCTCGAGAAGGATACTCCGTTTGTCTTTTCAGATGACTGTCTTAAAGCTTTCAACATTTTAAAGGATCAACTCACACATGCACCGATCATGGTCGCCCCCGATTCGAGTCTTCTGTTTGAAATCATGTGCGATGCTAGTGACTTCGCTGTTGGAGCTGTCTTAGGGCAAAGGAAGGAGAAGCAGTTTCAGCCAATCTACTACGCCAGCAAGACACTCACTGATGCACAAGAGAATTACACCACAACAGAGAAAGAGCTTCTTGCGGTAGTATTTGCTTTTGATAAATTTCGTTCTTATTTAATATTATCCAAAACTATTGTCTATACAGATCACTCAGCCTTGAAGTATCTCTTCAAAAAGCAAGACGCTAAGCCAAGACTGCTTAGATGCATTCTCCTCCTCCAAGAATTTGACATAGAAATCAAGGATAAAAAGGGAGCCGAGAATGTCGCAGCAGATCATCTTAGTCGACTGGAAAATCCGTCAATGGAGAAGCTTGATTAGAGAGAGATTCAAGACCAGTTTCTTGAAGAACAGCTCATAAATATCGGAGGATACCAAAAGGGATCTCAATTCACTTACAACCCTTGGTATGCAGACTACGCAAATTATCTGGTTGGAGGAATTGTTCCAAAAGGAATGCCCACCTCTAGAAAGCGCAAATTCTTTAGAGACGTAAAGAACTACTATTGGGATGATCCATACTTATTCAAAGTATGCCCGGACCAAATCATCAGAAGATGCACAGACGAGAGGGAGGCAAGGAACATTCTTCACCAAAGTCATCACGGACCAACTGGAGGACATCACGGAGCAAATATGACTGCAAGAAAGGTATATGACTCTGGCTTCTACTGGCCTACTATATTCAGAGACGCTCACGACTTGGTGAAACGCTGCGATGCTTGCCAAAGGTTTGGAAGTATTTCATCGAGAAGTGAAATGCCACTTACTAACATCCAAGCTTGCGAGATCTTTGATATATGGGGGTTGGATTTTATGGGACCATTCCCAAAATCATATTAAAAAGAGTATATTCTGGTTGCTGTCGACTACGTCTCCAGATGGGCCGAAGCTCAAGCATTTCCCACAATTGATTCCTGAGTAGTGGTAAAAAATTTAAAACAGCTCTTCTCACGTTTCGGTACTCCAAAGGCGATCATTAGTGATCGAGGCACGCTCTTCTGTAATGCTCAGTTTATGAGGACATTACAATATTATGGTGTCACCCATAAGACCTCTACGGCTTACCACCAGCAGATGAATGGGCAAGCCGAAGTGACGAATCGAGCACTCAAGAGAATTTTAGAACGAACCGTGGTTAATCTTAGGGAAAGATGGGCTGAAAAATTGGACGATGCTCTGTGGGCGTTCAGAACCGCATATAAATCGCCACTAGGAACCACGCCCTACAGACTAGTCTACGGAAAAGCGTGTCATC
Organism: Pseudognaphalium luteoalbum; assembly: GCA_963422505.1. NCBI lineage: Eukaryota > Viridiplantae > Streptophyta > Magnoliopsida > Asterales > Asteraceae > Pseudognaphalium > Pseudognaphalium luteoalbum. Next base: position 53,626,069 of record OY730197.1, read on the forward strand.
TGCCGATAGAGTTGGAGTATAAAGCTCACTGGGGGCTAAGAGATTGTAATTTAGACCCTTCTGCAATTGGATCACAACGGAAAATGCAACTGAATGAACTAGCCAAATTAAGAGACCAAGCATATGATAGCTCTCTGCACTTCAAAGAACGAACAAAGAAGACTCATGATACTAAACTCAAATATTCTAAGTTCAAGCCCGGAGAAAAAGTTCTTCTCTTCATTTCGCTCTTCATGAAATTCTCCGGCAAATTCAGATCAAGGTGGAGCGGACCATTTGTTGTATCAAAAGTCTTTACCTTCGGAGCAGTCGAACTAGAAGCCCCGGACGGTAATTTTAAAGTCAATGGCCATCACTTAAAGCACTACATCGAAGATTTCCCCTCTGGTGAGGAAGTCTATATCTTTGAACCACCTTGAGCCGACTAGTAGGTACAAAGAGTCAAGATAGAGACTCTCTAAACAAGCGCTCTTGGGAGGCACCCCATTGCTTATCTTAGTTTATTTCTTAGTTATTTTTGCTTTAGTATTATCATCCCTAAACTAACGATGCAGGATAACCCAAGTATCTGACAATACTACACTCCTACATATACATCAGATAAGTTTTATTCATAGTATACAAATGCGAATGAACAGATGACCTCGCAAAGCTTTAACAGTTAAACAAACATTTCTCGAAGTCATCTGATTATTTTGCATTTGTATACCCATTTTAAAACTATAGCATTACCTATTTATCTTTATGTTTCAGGATGGACGCTTCAGCTAAGACCTCAGGACAAGCTACTCAGAAACAACAGAAGAAAAGGACCCGCAGAGGAAAAAGAAAGATGACGACCACCACTACTGATGAGCATGCTCAGACTGCTCCTGTATCTGCCCCACTTTTTGATTTCGGAGTTACCACTTCAGATCCGATAGTGACTTGGGCGATGCTCAGTGAGCTTTCGATTCAACGTAGCTCTCAGTCCGAAATCAGAGAAGCGATGGGACTGCCGAAACTCGCTGACCAGCCATATCAGCTTGGTCAGGGTCCCAGGCTAGCTCTCACACCTTTGTCCTTCTTCCCAGCTGCCCCACCACACACTGTTCCGCCCACTGTTGTTGCTTCTTCTAGGCTACCTCAGAATCCCGCTGATGCACCCATGGTGTCTGATCACACTGCTGCCTTATCACTCACTTCAGATCCAGATCCTGACGTACTTGCAGCATTTGATCCAGACATGGATGATTTACTAGACGATTTCTAGCTTATTTTATCTTTAGTTATCTTTATTTATCATTAGACCTATTATGTTGTTGAACTGATGATTATGATGGTATTTTATGACATTGCAGACCTTATCTTCGTAAGAATTGGATGAGCTTTGAAAAGAGTCTGGTCCTCACAATCCAACAAATTATTTACACCAACCCTACACGAATATGGTCCTACATCCAGTGCCCACTGTCCGTAGGGAAGTATCTCTCCTAAACCCGTTCTTCCTACTTTAATATAACTTCGATATGCCTATTGACCACTTAAATCTCTAAGTGTGGGATACCCCTCTCTTACAACTTTTAAATTCACATTTTTCCTAAACCAAAACCCTAAGTGTGGGATTTTCGCCCTACTTAGTGTAGAAACATTGGGGACAATGTTTATTTCTAAGTGTGGGATAGCGGTATATCTCTCGTCTGTCAAAATATCTGTTTAAGTTGATCTAGAAACATGCTAGTCTTCAAAATAAATTTTCAAACCCTTATTTTGCCAAAATTTTCAAAAAATTTAAACTCTTTTTAGTCACAATAAAAGCAAATTGGTTAAAAACTTCGACAGTGAAATTGTCACTCATTCAGTAAAACCTAAACAGTTTTACTTCGACAGTGAAATTGTCACTCATTCAGTTGACCAATGAGTTTTTCAAGAATGAATACAGATTTTTTTTTACAAGTATTTCAAAAGTTGGTAAATATAAGGTCGAAATCATGTAGGATTCTAAACAATTTAAGATGAGGATCTAAGAGAGGCATCGCACGACTGGACACATATAACCCATTTTTGCGGTGAGGAATTTGAGACTTATAAGCATTCATTTTAAATGCTTCACTGTTCATTTGTTGTGTGTGACCGGTGCACGCATTTCTGAATTAGAACTTGCCCCAGGTATACATTTCGAGATCACATTGACAGGTGTCATACGTGACATAGGTACGATTAGAGGACCTTGACATTCCTTAGGATTTAAACCCCTTTTCACATATCTTTTCAAGCCAAAAACCCGTCCAACACTCAATTTTAGTGTTGATGATCCGCTTAGAAAACCCTGTTAAGCCTTAGCCTATTTTTCTTTCATTCACCCAAATTTTTAACCCCTTATTCACCTACCCACCAGAAACTTATCTTAGTATTTTTTTTAAAAAAAAGAGATATTTAGGTATTCCTTTTTGCTTTCACTCCAAAAATCACAAGTAATGTTTACTAAAACTTCTCGCGTACGTTTTATTGATCTATATAGAAAAAATCGAGAGTCATGTGGTGCGAAAAATTGGCACCAAAGTAAACTCAAAAAATCATCAAAAGATTGAGAAATGAAAATAAGAAGGGATCTCAAGAAGGGAAATAAAAGAAAATCCCTTAGAAATTTCTTGGCAAGAAAAATCTAAGCCCAAAAATAGAAATAAAAAAAAAGCTGAAATAAAGCTAAGTGCTTCGACTCTCTCGAAAACTCGACTCTTCAAAAGAAATATCATTCCGTGTGTTTTCAAAAGATAGAAGTCAAAATAGCTATCTTATCCCCCAAAAGTGTTATCCATCTCCTTTTTCATTAAAAAGGATATCTAGATAGAGTTTTTTTTAGAAGTCCTAAGATAAGCAAACACCCTTAAAAACCTAGATACCCCAATCTATCCATACCCTTTTTAACCCACACCAAACACTACAACCCATTTGAATGTCCTGGGATAATCAGTATCGTTCCTGTCTAAGTGATGAAGATTTGATCCTCGGGCAAGCCTATGACGACGAATGCTGCACGACTGGTATTTGAGCGATTTTTCATTTGGCTTAGGATAATAGGAACCCCGATACACTTTGAGTGAATTGAGTGACCACCAGTGAGATCGCCCAGTCATGTACATTCCACAAATTTGAGAATTGAAAGTTTGCCTAAGTGAATCATCTTGAACAACTTTTAGATACGTCATGTGAACACCTCTTATTTATCTAACAGGCAAATACTTCTTTCCAACCTGTGTGAATTCTTCGTTGTGGGTAGAAAATCAAAAACTTTTTCTTATGGTAAATTCTAAGAGGGTAAGTTTGCTTGAGGACAAGCAAATGTCTAAGTGTGAGATATTTGATAACACGCAAAAAGTCATGTTTTTGCGTGCATTAATCTCACCTTTTTAGCCCAATATGTGACAAAACTAATCAAAATAGATACTTTATCATTAAAACTTGTCACATGGGCCAAAATATAGACAATGTTTCAAAAGTCAACTAAAATGGTCGAAAAACACGATAAATCTAACGAATACGATCATAAGTATTCTCGTTCACTCGTTCTAGCACTTTTTGAGCTACACAAAGAATTATGACCTCTAACTTATGTCATTTTCTTCGTTAGGAAAATACGAACGCGTGGATATAAAGAACGCTCAAAACGGATAAACGACGAAGAAGTTACGCCCGAACGAAGAAACGAAGAACCGAGGAACCAGCATACGGCTGAACCAGGCCGTATACGGCTGGTCCAGGCCGTATACGGCTGGACCTGGACCGGATACGGTCTGTGCAGGCCGTATATGGTCTGTGCTCAGCTGTATATGGCCCAGTTCAGCCGTATACGGTCCAGCTCAGCCGTATCGTGTGTTTGGGTGATAAAAATCTGATTTTTATTCGCCTTTGCGATACGGTTGTGCGTTTGAAGGTTTGGATACGGTCTACGGATACGGCTGTGCGATCTCTATAAATACAAGCCTAATTTCATCATTTCAACACACACTCTACACCTCACTTCTACACCTTCACACTTTCTCTCACTACTCTCTCTCTAAATTAGTTAGTTAGTTAACTAGATTAGTTAAGCTAGTAGATTAGTAGCTTAATTGTAACGGAGGTGCTCCGAGACTGCGGTGTCGCACGATTTGAAATAATGCTTTGTCAGGTTCTATTATAATCTCTATCTTGTTATTTTAAATAATGTTGTGTTGTTGCTATACTTGTTTAGAATTACTTGCTAGGATTATTGCCATGCTTAGCTAGACAAATCTGTGTTTGCTATGATAATTGCCATGCTAGGGTAGTTATACTTAAATCATGTTGTTACTCTGTCTGTATGCTGTTGAATTATATTTGAATCTATGAATTGAATCTCTAATGTTTATCTATCCAACTTATGTTGTGGTTAGTAACATCCTTCTAGGCTTGGCCAATTGCTAGTTGTATGCCGCTAATTATTCTGTGTCTGATAATCGTTGAACTCGACATGGCCGGTGTTCTCTTGGTTGAAATATTAACGGAGGGAGACACGGAGCGTAGGATTAGAGATAGATTAGATTCAGGCCATTTAACAAGTGTTTTAGAGAGAACTTTCGGGACACTTGTGACTTAACCATGTACCCCGTCACTCTGCATAATTGATCCCTGCTATGCTGCCTTTCTGCATGTTCTTGTTTGATTGTTGCTTAGGGTTTGCAAGCTAGTATCTGTTATGTTGATTAGTTACATGATTAGGTTTTCGAATATTTATCAATTGCATATACCAGTTTAACATGCATAGAATAGTTAAAATGATTTATATAAAATAATGATAAACAATTTAATCAGCCGTTAGACCAGACCATCCCAACTTGTCCCAGTGGGAAACCCCTGTTCATGTTTTTGTTTATTCAACAATTCATGCCATGATTCGGATATCTCAAATGTCCGAGATTGGGGGACAAGACTCGAGGATGGTTGTTGGTTAAATTGGTTGCTACATTTGAGACAACTTCCGGTGTATTTTACATTCCATAACTGTTATCCACGTGACATATTATTTATCTGATTATGGACAACTCTACGTTAGATAGATAATAGGCTAGGAGTTATGGCTCATTAGGAAATATTAATATCATCTTAACTAAGGCTTTATCCCATTAACAACCCCTAAATAGCATGTGTAATTATCATAGTAAACACTCGCTTCACCTATAAGTTCTCGTTGCCACCTCCCCCCCCCCCCCCCCACTTTACTTTATTTTAATTTTAGATAATTAGTAGTTAGTTAAAACTAAAACAAACCAAAACCTCTTTTAAACCCTAGCTAAATTCCCATAGATAACTAAAGTCCTAGATCCCATGCCCGTTGTAGTTTGAAGAACGACCCTAGGTCATACCTTTAGTATACTTAGGCCCAGCAAAAACAAATTTTAAAACCCACTGATCCAGCCAAGCGGGTGGCCCGCAATGACAGGAAGTGATTCCTAAAAACCGACCGTTCGGCTGGCATCAGTTCCTTCCGAATGTGCATCGACTACTGAGAGTTGAACAAATTGACCGTCAAGAACCGATATCCACTCCCTCGCATCGATGACCTGTTTGACCAACTACAAGGGTCAAGTATTTATTCAAAGATTGATCTTCGGTCAGGTTATCATCAACTTCGAGTTCGCGACACCGATATTCCGAAAACTGCCTTCCGAACTCGTTACGGGCATTATGAATTTCAAGTAATGCCATTCGGCCTAACCAACGCACCGGCTATATTCATGGATCTTATGAATCGGGTGTGCAAGCCATATCTCGACAAGTTTGTCATTGTCTTCATTGACGACATTCTCATATACTCGCGAAACGAACAAGAACACGCGCAACACCTCAAAACCATCCTAGAGCTACTTAAACACGAAGAGCTTTATGCCAAATTCTCCAAGTGTGAGTTCTGGATACAATCTGTTCAATTCCTTGGACATGTTGTGAATAGTCAAGGAATCCATGTCGATCCATCGAAAATCGAGGCCATCAAGTGCTGGCAAGCACCAACATCTCCAACCGAAGTACGTCAATTCTTGGGTCTTGCCGGATACTATCGGCGATTCATTGAAAATTTCTCGAAAATAGCTCAACCACTCACAACCCTGACACAGAAAGACAAAAAGTTCGATTGGACTAATAAACAAGAGTCAGCATTTCAACTTCTGAAACAAAAGCTTTGCAGTGCTCCGATTCTATCCCTACCCGAAGGCACCGATGACTTCGTGGTATACTGCGATGCTTCTCACCAAGGTCTCGGTTGCGTGTTGATGCAACGGGACAAAGTTATTGCTTATGCTTCACGACAGCTCAAAATTCATGAAAAGAACTACACCACCCACGATCTCGAGCTAGGAGCTGTCATCTTTGCCCTCAAAATATGGAGACACTACCTCTACGGCACTAAGTGCACAATCTTTACCGACCACAAAAGTCTCCAACACATATTCGATCAGAAGGATCTCAACATGAGGCAACGTCGATGGATCGAGTTGCTCACTGACTACGATTGTGAGATCAAATACCATCCGGGTAAGGCAAATGTTGTTGCCGATGCCCTCAGTCGAAAAGAACGAATAAAACCACTTCAAGTCCGAGCCCTCAGTATGACCATTCACAATGATCTAAACATTCATATTCTCACTATGAATGTTTAGATCAGAAGGATCTCAACATGAGGCAACATCGATGGATCGAGTTGCTCACCGACTACGATTGTGAGATCAAATACCATCCGGGTAAGGCAAATGTTGTTGCCGATGCCCTCAGTCGAAAAGAACGAATGAAACCACTTCGAGTCCGAGCCCTCAGTATGACCATTCACAATGATCTAAACATTCATATTCTCACTGCTCAACTCGAAGCTCTGAAACCCGATAACATCAAAAACGAAGCCTTACGAGGCATGGATAAACAATTTGAAATCAAACCTAACGGAGTTAGGTACTTCTCTAACCGAATTTGGTTGCCTAGTTTTGGGAACCTGCGAGACTTGGTGATGGATGAAGCTCACAAGTCTAAATACTCTATCCACCCGGGATCCGACAAAATGTATCATGGCATCAAGGAATTCTATTGGTGGCCAAATATGAAAGCTGAAATTGCTACATACGTCAGCAAGTGTCTTACTTGCTCGAAAGTCAAAGCTGAATACCAAAAACCTTCTGGTTTACTCCAACAACCCAGCATTCCTGAATGGAAATGGGAACAAATTGCCATGGATTTCATAACCAAACTACCAAAGTCATCGAGCGGTTGCGATACCATTTGGGTGATCGTCGATCGTCTTACAAAATCTGCTCATTTTCTAGCAATCAAGGAAACCGACAAAATGGAACGCCTCACACAAATCTACATCAAAGAGGTTGTTTCTCGACACGGTGTTCCAATCTCAATTATCTCCGATAGGGATAGTCGTTTCACGTCTCACTTTTGGCAATCACTTCAAAAATCATTGGGTACCCGTCTTGATATGAGTACCGCATACCATCCTCAAACCGAAGGCCAAAGTGAACGGACAATTCAAACACTGGAAGACATGCTACGAGCCTGCGTGGTTGATTTCGGTGTAAACTGGAAAAAACATCTACCATTGTGCGAGTTTTCGTACAACAACAGCTATCACACCAGCATTAAGGCTGCACCTTTCGAGGCACTGTACGGTCGTAAGTGCCGATCACCTATCTGTTGGACCGAAGTGGGAGACAGTCAACTCACTGGTCCTGAGATCATTCACGAAACAACTGAAAAGATCTTCGAGATCCAAAACAAACTCAAAGCCGCACGTGATCGTCAAAAAATTTATGCTGACGTGAGACGCAAACCACTCGAGTTCCAGGTTGGGGATCGAGTGCTACTCAAAGTTTCACCTTGGAAAGGTGTCATTCATTTCGGTAAACGCGGTAAACTGAACCCAAGATACATTGGACCTTTTGAAATCCTCGAGAGGATAGGTCCAGTGGCATATCGATTGCAGCTGCCATCCGAGCTCAGCAGCGTGCACCGCACTTTTCACATTTCCAACCTGAAAAAGTGTCTGTCTGATGAGACACTCATCATTCCACTCGATGAAATTCGTATTGATGACAAGCTTCACTTTGTTGAAGAACCTGTAGAAATCATGGACCGTGAGGTCAAACAACTCAAACAAAGTCGTATTCCCATTGTCAAAGTCAGGTGGAATTCGCGGCGTGGGCCGGAATTCACCTGGGAACGGGAGGACCAGATGCGACTCAAGTATCCTCAGTTATTTGCTGACGCTACTTCAAACATGACTTCAAACAAAATTTCAGGACGAAATTCTCCTAACAGGGGGAGAATGTGACACCCGTCAAATTAGGACTAGTAATTAGTGCCTAATCAATTGTTAATACATGTAAATAGTTTTGTATTAGACTAATTAATGTATCGAAATATATATTAAGGAATATATACAATTATGCGATTTGATTAAATCGTACAAGTTTCAAATCGAATGTAATTCGGTTCAATTAAATACGGACGTTGGTGAACATTTTCACTAAATAATGTAACATTATTTAAAGACACCATATTATCACAAATATTATTTTAATAATATTTCATAACTATTTCGTATCGTACAAACAAAGTCAACGCGATAAAATGTTAACGAGCGAACAACCGAAATAAAGTTAAAGTTACAATTTATAACCCAAATATTAAGTATTTGATGAAATTCTTCAAATATAATTTTGAATAAATATCCGTATTTTAAAAACTCCCAATTAAACGTATAATATAATTATTTAACGTTTAAACAAACGGGAAAACGAACACCGCACAGAGTGCAAACACGGGGACTAAAAAGTTGGGAGAAAACCCTTTTTCCCCTCCCCAAAAATCTGCCCCAAAACCATTTCCCCCTCCTCATTCTTTTCATTTCTTTTCTCTCTCTCCATTTTCTTCATCTTCTTTTCTCTCTAACTAACACCACAACACCACCACCTTCCTCCACCAATTAACACCACCAAACCACCATAAATCTCGAGACTTATTTAGAAGAAAATGATCACCACGCAACGATCTACACTCCTACCTTTCCGGAATTTCGATTCATCACTTCATAAGTTTCCGGCGAACTCTCGAAATTCATCGATTTCACTTATTTTTACATGTTTATGGTTTGTTTAAGCTTAAAATGTCCAAATATGGGTTGGGTAAAAGTCTCAGGTCAAACGGAGGCCAGAAAACACCTTTTCGGCTCATTTTCCGGCCAATAGCGCGTTATGTCGCAGAGGCTCCAGGCCACCTGCGACATAAGTCTTTATGTCGCTAAATCAGATCTTATGTCGCATATAGCGACATAAGCCACTATGTCGCACTAACCACGGATGTCGCATACAGCGACACAAATAGTTATGTCGCAGAAATTACAGACGTCGCATATAGCGACACAACGCCCTACGTCGCATTAAATTGCGGATGTCGTCCTTAGCGACACAAGCCCTTATGCCGCAGATATGATCTGCGACACAACAGACTATGTCGCACTTAGCGACACAAAGCCGTATGTCGCACGCTATGTCGCATGAAACAGAACCAAGAAAACACAAATTTTACTATGTGTCGAGACCTAAAATTTTATCACTCGATTTCACCCAAATTCAAGTCCAGGTGCGTTTTTCACCAAAGCAATATAGTAGAAATAAAAATTTTCCAAGCTGACCTGGCAGCTCGACCCCAGCCAGGGGCTCTGCCCCTTGGACCCCGCTACCAGGGGCGCTGCCTCCGGACCCCCGTCATTAACGGGCTTCACCCTTACCCTAGGGTCACGAGTAACAGTGTTACATCTAAACCTTCACACAAAGTGCTAAACTTGTATAACATCAAACACGAATGCGACATGACTTCTAAAACACATTGGAACTTACTTTTAAGTATAACACTTCAAAATCATGAAAGTAATAATGAGGTTATTTATACAACCAATTCACCGACGGCCGTACACGTTTTCAAAACACAAGTCAAACAACCAAATCGTAGTAATTTGGATAATTCAATCAACCAAATCGTAGTAATTTGGACATTCTAAGTTGGACGAACAACTACAAGGGCAGTCTTTCGAGATGCCTACTCATGTTATAACCATTGTGTGTCTTGGACACCCTCAGGTTTTTTGTCTTCGGACATCAATCCACCGCTAATCAATTCAAGTTTATTAATTTAAACACTCAAGGCTTAGGTGAGTCTCATGGCCCCTATTTTACTGCTTTTCAATCAGGTGTGATATTATTGCTCGTTTTATTTTACAAGTTGAACGCAAGTACCAATCAATCAAATACTACATGAGTTGTTTTCAACTAATCACTAAAGCCCTCCATAGCATAGTCTGGTAATACATCTGTAGCGTGAATGTTAGTATATGATATCATATAGGATTGACAATCCTCGTCCGGGTTAGCACGCACTAACTGGTCAAACGGACGTATTAGCATTTGAGAAGACGAGTGTAGATTAGGCACTCGTAGGAGGCAACTCAGTTAGGTTTCGTTAATTGGACCTGACGCTCAAGTTAAGCTCAGACTATGTGCTCATGGCTGTATAACTTTTATTTTGCTTAATTTCATTTTAAATTCAATTAAATCTTGCGGTTCATACAAATATGTGTTGACATACAAACCTGTGAGCTCACCAGCGTTTCGCTGACCAATTTTAGCATGTATCACAGGTGACCAGCAGTAGGTTGGACTGCTCAATCAAGATCTATTAGCTCGAGTCAGCATACCAACAATCAGAGATTTTAGCTACATTATTATATTTTATATAGATTAATTATGTACTTAAATCTCTCATTTTCAAACTGAGCTAATGTAAACAATATTTTTATGTAAACTTTTGTTTTAACAATATCAATGTAAAACGACGCATATAGTGGTCGTTCTATATATCTTTTGTGCTGTGTATATTGATTAGTCGTGCCCCGACCCGATTCGCTTCCGCTACCCGAATTTGGGGGTGCGACAGTATCGAATACGCCCCTTTTGGTGTCGAATTTCATAGCTCAAGGGTGTATTTCAGTGTAAATAATGGATCAGGGGTGTTGTATGTAAATTCAATTACTTGAAGCCTATAAATAGAGGCTTAAACCTCCTCGAATCAATCAATCCATCCATCCCTCACAACATACAACTCATTTCACACACACTACACTCTCTCTCTAGACTTTCTCTCTCTAGGTTCTCTCTCTAGTCTCTCTCTAGTTTCTCTCTCTAGGGAACTAGTGGGAAGATTAGGAGAGAATCCTTTCTTCTTAGAATAGCTATGTAATATAATTAGTAGAGGCTAGCGGTTGTAATATTTGGATATTATTCAAAGAAATACAAGCTGTTATTCTGCTTGCAATACGTACCGGTATTATCTATCATTTCTATTATTAATTTGTTATAATGTTCTTGTTTGATGTTTGTGATTTATTAATGATAGAAATATTTATTGGTATGCTTTGTGATTAGTTGCTTGTATGTTTACCATGATTTAGATAGTTAGGAGTGATGTTACATTAATTCTCTATATGTATAAATGGGAATTGTTTTACGCTGTTATCAATCTAAGCTTTTCCTAAATAGAGCTTATCATTCACCCTTTCCAGGATTTCACGTGACTATTGCCCTTAGGATAGGACTTTGCAAACCTGAATACTTCATAGATATAGTTATCTGTGTTTTTGTATGAAGCTGTGGACATGTCATAAAACGGCTCAGTACTTAGTATAGCGCTCGAAACACCTCTGGTGAAGTACAAATGCGTGGAAGCTACGGACTGGTCGTAGGCATATGACACCGTGGATACCTGGAAGTTACCCTTCCTGAACATGGTCTAGGACACATAAAACTGTGCAAATGCTAAACCTTAACAGTATTATACACCGTGAGTATAGTTAGATTTATACAAGCTGTGAAAATAAGTGAATGCATTATACACCGTAAGTATACCTAGGGATGAACGTCTGATTGTAAAGGAGGGTCTACTTCATGACGGAAGGATTTGAGCTTAAAATAAGTAAAAAGGGAATTCTGAAAAGAAAGCAAAGACTCGTCAGTAGTCTAAGATGCTTAAACCCCTTAATTCCACTTAGCCGATAGTTTAGAGTAACAACCTAAATAACCAGTACACGATTAGGTAATAACATTTAGACATAGGTGTTAAGAACGGTCAGAATATCCTGTAATGGCGGTTTGCTACCTTATTCATGCACCCAAGAGATATCTCCAAGAAGGTTCACTTGTCCTTATCGGACAGTGTTGGGGTTGAGCAACCTGATCTGATCAGAATCATGATAGCCTAGGTACTCATTGACATACTAATTTAGAACCGGAACTAAATAAGTAGGGTCCTAGTGTTTACACCAAAGTTTATTTGTCTGTTAGCTAAATGTGTCCCCAATAATCATCATTCCAATAATACGCTATCCTAAATCATGGTGAACCATGTCTTTGTTACCCTTAAGTGTTACATATCTGCTAGCCTCCCTTTACTTTTATGCTTTCTTATTATTTTAAATAAATAAAAACCTAAAAACAATCACCCTTCAATATATAAAAACCCCAGCTTAATTACTAAGTTATCAGAACTAGCTCTGTTTTAATTCTACCGTCGTGAGGAACGACCCTAGATCATCCTTACCACATACTAATATCAGGTATTTATACCTAGTAATAGTAAGTAGTTCGGAAGGTTTTGGCTCCCCCCCAACTATTATAAATTTAAAACCACCCTCCGATCGCTGGTCTCGACTGGAAGGTCCGCAACGACAAAGAAGCGATTCCTTGATCAACCGTTGGAGTTCGATCATAGATCAATTAGCTGTTGTTCAAACATCATAATATAAGGGAATCTTCTACTACTACCCTCTACAGACAGCTTCACCCTAATACTATCTTACCTCCAATGGAAAGGGAAAGATCAACAAAAGGTATAAAAACATAAACGTGATATGACAAAATTGCCTATTAAAATGAAAAAAAACTACATCTTGACTTGTGATTATCAAATTAGGCTTCATGCACAAGTTTAAATCCTTATGGCAGTTTTTCTTTATACCCAAAAACAGATTTCTTAACTTCCATTGTACCCATAATATGACTCAACACATTCTGAGATAATTTGATATGTAGTTTGACTTGGATAGGTTAAAACTACCCACATGAATCAAACTTCCAAATGTCAATATACATTCACTAAGGTCCAACTTTCCTTCAAATATAGGAGTTGACATAGAACTGATGTTGATCTAGAATAATATTTCAAAATTCAAACATCGGAGTTGACATAGAACTGATGCAGATCTAGAATAATATTTCAAAACTCAAACATCGTACTCTCATAAGTTTCTTTGTTGTACATAACCTTATTCAACCGACATCCATAAAAGGTTATGAATACTATTGCTACATTAGGAAAAAATATAGGTATTATATAACAATACTTGTTTCTTAGATGACATACCTTGAACCAATTATTTGTTTCTACGATTTATGTTGGCAATCAAACAACATTTGCATCATATAGCTCATTCTTTGGTGTCGCTTTAGCAACTTTGGCATCCTCTTCAACCTTAACCCGATCAGCCCCTTCTTCTTTCAGTTGTCTATCAAGATTCACAGTATCACAAAGAAACACAAATTAATCCCGTTCTTTACTCTTCTGTTGTTCTCCCCCATTGATCTGGGTTGGGTTATGCTGCTTCATCTATAAGTGCTCCCTTCACCATTTCATAAATGGACAATATGTGAAGTACGTATTCGGGCAATTGTAAGATTAACTTTCTAAGTAGAGACTATTTCTGATTGTTCTTTCAATAAGCTCATTTTTAGTGTACCACACTACTTTGTCTAGCATAAATTGCCGATACCATATAAGTCATAAATGATCTACAATGTATAAACAGCCGAATAGAATCTGCAATAGCAAGAAAAAGCATAGGTTACTAATAAATTTTAAGTAATATTTTTACATTAATATAAGAAATTCCACTTTCCACTTATAATTATAGCAACAGGGTTTAATGAAAAAGACTTCAATGGTCTACTTTTCTACATAGCTTCATAGTATGGCTCATTTTATGTCGCACCCCCAAATTCGGGTTGCGGAAGCGAATCGGGTCAGGGCGCGACTAATCAATAATCACAGCACAAAGATATAATGAACGACTCTATATGCGCCGTTTTACAACTTGTATTAATAAAATCAAAGTTTACATCAAAATATATTTTACATTAGCTCAGTTCCTGGATTGAGAGATTTACATACATAATTAATCTATACAAAATATAATAATGCAGCTAAATCTCTGAATGTTTTGCATGATGACTCGAGCTAATGATATTCTGAGTGGCAGTCTAACCTACTGCTGAGTACCTGTGATACATGTTAAAATGGGTCAGCGAAACGCTGGTGAGCTCACAGGTTTGTATGTCAACACATATATCGTATGAACCGCAAGATTTAATTGAATTTAAAATGCAATTAAGCAAAATAAAAGTTTTACAGCCATGAGCACATAGTCTGAGCTTAACTCGAGGTGTCAGGTCCACATTTAAGGTATCCTGATCGAGGTGCCTCCTACGAGTGCCTAATCTACACTCGTCTGAACAAATATTAGTACATTCGTTTACCCAGTTAGTGCATGCTAACCCGGACGAGGAGGGTCAATCCTATATGGTACCATATACTAATATTCACGCTACAACGTATTACCAAACTATGCTGAGGAGGGCTTTGAAAGATTAGTGAGATAACTCATGTAGTAATAGTTTGTTTTCGTACTTGCGTTCATATAGTTAAAATAAAACGAGCAGTATATCACACCCCTGAGTAAAACAATAAAATAGGGGCTATGAGACTCACCTGAGCCTGAAGAGTTTATCTTAATAAACTGAGATCGATTAGCCAAGAATTAAAGTCCAAAGACTTGTAACCTGAGGGTGTCCATGACACGCAATGGTTATAAACATGAGAAGGTATCTAATAAGAGTACCTTGTACTTGTTTGATCAACTAGAATGTCCAAATGATTATCTTAAGTTTTGAAAATGTGTACGGCCCGTTGGTGATTGTTTGTAATAATAATCTCAACTATTATTATTATGATTTCGAAGTGTTATACTTAAAAGTATTTATAAACTTTAGGTGACGGGGGTCCGGGGGCAGCGCCCCTGGTTAGCGGGGTCCCAGGGGTAGCAACCCCAAGTGGGGTCCAAGAGGCTGGCCCCTGGTTGGGGTCGAGATTTGGTGAAAAACGCACCTGGACTTGAATTTGGGTGAAATCAAGTGATAAGATTTTAGGTCTCGACACTTAGTAAAATCTGTGTTTTCTTGGTTGTGTTTCATGCGACACTACGTGCGACATAAGACTTGTGTCGCTAGGTGCGACATAGTCAATTGTGTCGCAGATCATATCTGCGACATAAGGGCTTGTGTCGCTAAGTGCGATATCTGCAATTTATGCGACATAAAATATTGTGTCGCTATATGCGACGGAAATAGGTTTTGCGACATAGTGTTTTGTGTCGCTAAATGCGACATCCGGAGGATTTGCGACATAGTCACTTGTGTCGCTATTTGCGACATAAGTGGGGGTTTTGCGACATAAGGGCTTGTGTCGCAGGTGGCCTGGAGCCTCTGCGAGCTGTTGGCCGGAATTTGAGCCAAAAACATGTTTTCCGACGACCGTTTGGTTCGATTCTTTTACCCAACCCATATTTGGACATTTTAAGCTTAAATAACCCGTAAACAAGTGAAAGTGAGTAAAATCGGAGAGTTTCGAGTTTTGTCGGAAACTTACGACTTCGCGCGAGGGGAATCCGGAAAGATAGAAATGTAGATCGTTGCGAGGTGGTCACTTTTCTCCAAACGAGCTTGATGATTCGAGGTGGTTTAGCGGTGTTATTTTGATGATTTAAGGTGGTTAGTGGTGGTGTTTAGAGAAAAGGAAGAGAAAAGAGAAGGTAGAGAGAGATTGAGATGGTGAGAATGAGGAAAGGGTGGGGTTTCCTCCCCCCCCCCCCCTTTTTGGCTTATTCGGTGGGGGCCCACCAAGGTGTGGGTCTCCACTTTTACTCCCGTGCATTTGCGCTCCGTGCGGTGTTCTTTTTCCCGGTTGTTAAATAATTTTTCGTACATTTAATTATAGGCTTTGAAATACGAATATTTATTCGATATTTTAATTGAAGTATTTCATCAAATACTTAATAATTGAGTTATAAAATATAACTTAACTTGTTTTGTTTTGTTCGCGAGTTTATTATTTTAATCGCGTAACTGTTGTTTGTACGATACGAATTCGAGTTGAAATATTACATAAATAATATTTTGAATACATTCGGGTTATTAAATAATGTCATATTATTTAATAAAAATTTTTCACCAACATCCGTATTAATTGAATCGAATTGCATTCGATTTGAAACTTGTACGATTTAACCAAATCGCATAATTGTATATATTCATCAATATATAATTCGATACATTAATTAGCCTAATACAAAACTAATTACATGTATTAACAATTGATTAGGCACTAATCACTAGTCCTAATTTGATGGGTGTCACATTTTAGCACTAATGGCCCAGACTCACACTATAAGATGATGTCTCTTAACATCCATAAAACAAAAAAAGTTATCAGATACAAATAAACAAGGTCAATTTGGTTGGTTTATCTGATTAACTTTTTTTGAAGTAAAATGTATGGCATAAACTTAATAAATGAGGCCCATATTTATACAATCTTCTGAACCAATAGTTTACCTGGTGCAAAATCAAAGAAAAAATCACAAAACAAAACCATTCAGAATTATAATGACTACTACAAAAGATGAGTTGTGTTTCATCATAGAATAAAAGTCATATTATACCATCATCACCATGTAGCACCATCATGAGTTACAACTGTTGGGTTTTCTATTCCCTAACTAGATTAATATATGCAGCAGAAAATAACAATTAATCTAGAGCAACTAGGAAACTAAATCGTAAATGGACCTTGACTTAATAAAGCTATTAACAATAACAAAATAAATTAGATAAATGAGAAAATACTAACTATTGAGAAAACCAATTTCTCACGCGCCAACCACCTTGTTCGAGCTTTCATGCTTTGAATGGCAAGTACCCAAACCATAATACCTCTAATGGTTCACACCCATGAACCAAGAGAAATTCCACATCCTAAGGTCCCGACTCTAAGTCGTGTAAACTCTCACAAGGATTAGAAATGAGAAAGAGAGAAAGAAACGAATTCAATTCGAATCTGGGATACCTTGAAAGCTTAGGGATGTCCTCTATTTATAGGGGAGAGGATACCCTTGGGTTTGGTCTTCTGGCGAACGTGGGACAAGTGATTACGGCCTCCAACCGCAGGTAGAAGCCTTCAGTCGGGGGTTGAGATTAATCCTTTCCCAAGTCAAACACGCATCGCACCGCTTTACAAACCCTAACCTCCAACCGCCGGTCGAACCCTCCAACCGCCGGTTGAAATTCGCTTCCAGAATATTCCTTTTAGTTTCTAATTAATATTCAATTAATAAACTAACTGAATATTGATTATAGTTTCTGTTAATTTATTTTAGCTTCTAATTAATTTATCAACTTTGATAAATTAACAAACTAATTAATTAACTTATAATATTAATTCTAATTAATATTATCTCTCTTATTAGTTTCTCTTAGTTCATCGAGGGCAACCCAAAAAGGACTCTACCTTTAGAATAGTCTTACCAATTAGTTATGACCTTGGACACTATTTCCAGCAACAACAAACATTACTGTAGGGTCACTGACCCTTCTCCATTTGATTTATGTATGACAAAATAAGTGTTGTGACACTGCTAATGTATCAGTGGCCCTGATAACTTATGTAGTTAAAATGCTATCTGTTAAGCAGTGTCTATGTTTAGTAAATATGTCATCAGCGAGTAATTTACTCGTTGATCATCTGTGTAATTCAAGACATCACGTTGCTAAAGATTAATTGAAGCTGCTTTATGAAGTCGAAGACTGAAGAAAAAGATAGAAGATTTCAGTTGAAGTGGAAGATCAACTTATCACTTCATGAAGAATCTGCAACGTTACCAATAAAGTGCACGGGTCTGACAAATACCTGTGTACTTGAGAAGGTTCATCGCATATATCTGGATAAAATACTATTGCTACTTTGGGAATGAAACTAGGAATCCTGCATTCCTGTTAGCAGAAAAAGAAAACCTCTTTTTCTGCAAAAATAGTTTTGCACTCAAGAATAATTTCAG
This sequence comes from Pseudognaphalium luteoalbum, assembly GCA_963422505.1. Classification (NCBI taxonomy): domain Eukaryota; kingdom Viridiplantae; phylum Streptophyta; class Magnoliopsida; order Asterales; family Asteraceae; genus Pseudognaphalium; species Pseudognaphalium luteoalbum. The sequence goes on from OY730197.1 coordinate 53,644,334, forward strand.
ATTATGTGTTGTCAAAGATTTACCCTTTCCCAAGGGATTTAATAAATCTTTGACAAAAAATTCAAACGGTTGAAAATATTATTCCTTGAATAATATTGAATGTTTTCGGCTATAAATAGCCATCTCAACAACCGTATTGAATACACCTTACAATTGCATTAAATACAACCTTTGATCTATAGCAGCCACTTGTGTTTCATCAGCGAGCATTGTGCCAACACTTGGTGTTTGAGATCACTAATAGTCTTCAGCGTCTGTTGCTGAGTGACTTGTTGTATTTAATATTTATCATCAAGTCAATTACTTAGATTAGTTTGTCTTTTCTATTTCCGCAAGTAATTATTGTAAAGAATTATTTGATTCATATCAATAAAATATCTTTAAACTTGAAAAATTGTATTCACCCCCTCCCCCTCTACAATTAAGTGTGTTAGTAGTTTAATACTTTACTTAAGTATTCGGGACTAATAACTGGTATCAAAGCAGGTTGAATAACATAATATTCAGATCTCTCATGACTACTAACCCTTCTAAGGAATCAACTGCATACATTGACAATGGATCCAAAGGGAAACCGCCCAGATTTGACCCTGAGCACTTTTCTCTCTGGAAAGGTCGTATGTTGTTGTTTCTAAGGGCCCAAAACAATCAATTAATTAAAATCTTAAATGAAGGGCCTTATGTTCCTTAAATTCTGATAGAAAGAAATCCTACTGCACCTGCCAGTGAGCAAGAGGAGGATACTCCTAGGAGTATTGTAAAACCTCAAAGCTAATGGTCTGAAGAAGATAAAACTCTAGTTGATATTGATGCTCAACTTCAATCCTTTATTGTCATGTCTTTACCAAATGATGTTTATCACTCTATTATTAACTGCACAAATGGAAAAGAAATGTGGGATACTCTGTGTACCATGTACGAGGGACGTGATCATGTCATTGAAAACAAAAGAATATTTCTAAATCGACAATATGAACTTTTCATGGCAAGTGAATAGTGAAACCTTAACTCAAACATATAATAGGTTTAATTGTTTGATGAATGACATAAAGGCTGCTGGAATTAAAAAGGAACCCCTAGATATTATGAACAAATTTATGGATTCACTACCTAGTAGTTGGGAACACTCTATTGACATCCTCAGAGACACTGGTCTTGTTAAAAACATGAATTTAAAATCATTGTTTGGTACTTTTTTAAACAAGGAACAAAATCGTGTTCAAAAACAAGCTTTAACAAAGAGCTACAAACTGAACAATATTGCCTTGATGGCTAAAGGTATTTCCACTGAAGAAATACCTTCCTCATCTAAAACTGACACTGCTAAAGAAATTCCACCTCACTCTGGTGATGAAGCTGATGTGTCAGTAAATGATGATGAGAGTGATCTTGAATCACTAGCTGAAGAAATGGCAATGATGGCTGAAAATTCAAAAGATTTTCAAAACATGGTTCATCTTCATCTAAATCTAGACAAAACTTATTTTCTAGGTTTCCAAATGAATCCTACAAAAACAAGACTAGTGGAAAACAAAATTTCAAGAAATCTGATGTTTTGTGTTATAACTGTCATAAACTTGGTCATTTTGCCTTTGAATGCAAATCATCCTCCACTGATGATAAGCATACAAAGGAAACTGACAAAGCATCAAAATACAGAGCTAAGTATAAGAAACTAAAGAAGTTTACAAAGAAGAAAGAAAAAGGCTTTGTTGCTGAAGATAGAGATGTTCTCACCAATTGTATCACTGATGAAACCACCAGTGAGTCATCCTCATCTGAACTAGAAGAGATGGCTGGACTTTATCTTATGGCCAACTCTGACAGTGAGTATGAGTATGAGGATGACTCAGATGACTTCATGGATAGTGATAATCCTGTTAGTGACCTCTGGAGATTATTTGAAAACATGTCACCAATTTCCATGTTTGATTTTTCTGAGTCAACATCATCATCTGAATCAAGCTGTAAAGAACTGGAATGCATGATGGCTCAAAATGATGCAAGTACCTGTTCATCGGTTGGGGACACATCGTCAGCTTCCATCTGGAACAAGGAAACCCTCACCAAGGTAAATAAATTTAATATGTTTACTGAGGAAGAACAAGCTGACACACTTGATGGTCTAGTTTGTGACATTGCTTATGCTCAACAAATTGAAAAAGACTTAAAAGGAAAAATAATTTTGTTAACAAATGAGCTCGCTGAATGTCACAAAGAAATTCTTGAGCTGAAAGACGCAAAACAGCAACTTGCTGAGCAGCGTCATGCTAATGATATTCTTATGGAAGAAACAGTACAAGCTAAAAAGGACCTTGCAAATCTAAAAAGGGTTTGTGATTCCTGGTGTAAATCAACCAAGATGGTTACTGAGTGTGTCAACAATCAAATTCCTAGACAAGTTCAAGCCGTCATTTGAGGAGATTATGAGCTCGCTGCTAATATCACAAGTGAGCCTTTAACCTCTAAAAATGATTTTCTTGAGGATCAGTGTCCTATGACCAAGTTCTCCTGGGGAGATGGTACTAGAACAAACAGATTTGTCAGAGCCTCTAAAATTAAAATCTTTGGTGAGGAAGCTGATGATGAAAAATCAGTGAGTACCAACAGCAAACGTTTAAAATTAGCAAATGAACCTTTGTCACCAACTTTCACTCTTGCACCAATCAAAACTAAGATTTCAAATAAAGGAAAAGCAGTGAAATCTAAAAACATGGGTTCAACGTCAGGCTCTGTCAACTCTCAAATAGACTCCCTGACCAATCAGCTTCAGCTCCTCACTAACTACATGGTCAGTGAAAAGCAAAAAGGGATACTTGGACCTATACCCTATGATTCTGGATCCTCTTCTTCTACACTGAAACACAGAAAATACTACAAGTGTGGAGAAAAATCTCACCTTGCCAGTGAATGTAAGGTGGATGGATTCATCAGGTCCAAAGTATCAATCAACAAGGGAATGTCAAAAGAAAAACTAAGTGTATCCCTTGCTACCACTTCCAACATGTCCTCAGTAAACATTAATGCCAAAAAGGCAACTGAACCCACAAAAAAGTGGGTTCCCAAAAGGAATTAATGTTTGTTGTATGTACAGGAGAGTAAGGGCATCTGGTACCTGGACAGTGGATGCTCTAAGCACATGACTGGCATAAAATCTCTCCTCAAAAACTTCCAAGAAAAGGAAGGTCCTACTGTTTCTTTTGGTGATGATTCTAAAGGGTATACAAAAGGACATGGAACTCTAAGCAATGGAAATGTATCATTCTCTGATGTATCATATGTAGAAGGTCTAAAGCATAACTTACTTAGTGTAAGTAAAATATGCTCTCTGAAGAACAAGGTTCTTTTCGATGAATTCGCTGGAACAATTTTAAACAAAGAAGGGAAACCTGTTCTTGCTGCTAAAAGAAAGAGAAATGTATATACAATGAACATGGCTAAAGCAAAATCATTAAAAGGTCTCTGTCTCTATTCTCGTTCAGTAGCTGAGGAGAATTGGTTATGGCACAAAAGGCTCTCTCATCTGAACTTCGAAACCATAAATAAACTGGCAAAAGATGAGCTTGTCTATGGTCTTCCAACCATGAGCTACTCTAAAGATAAGTTGTGTTCTGCTTGTGAGAAAGGAAAACATCACAAATCAACCTTCAAATCAAAACAGTTTTCATCTATCTCTGAAGTATTTCAGCTACTTCATATGGATCTGTTTGGACCAATGAGCATAGACAGCCTAGGTGGAAAAAGGTATGCCTTGGTCATTGTTGATGAATTATCAACATATACATGGGTCTTCTTTCTTAAAAACAAAAGTAAAGCTGCAGATAAAATCATCAACTTTGTAAAAAGAATGGAAACTTTGAACAGGAAGCTGATTAGAATGATCAGAAGTGCCAATGGCACTGAATTCAGAAATGCAACACTTGAATCATTCTGTGAAGAAAAAGGAATATCTCAAAACTTTTCAGCCCCTAGAACTCCACAACAGAATGGTATCGCTGAAAGAAGAAACAGAACTCTTGTTGAAGCTGCAAGGTCTATGCTCGTTGAAGCTGGACTTAAGGGATACTTCTGGGCAGAAGCTGTCAACACATCATGTTTTACTCAAAACAGATCTATTATTGTCAAACGTCATAACAAAACGGCTTATGAAATTCTCAAAGGAAGAAAACCTGACATCAGCTTCTTTCATGTGTTTGGAAGTACCTGCTATGTACTCAACACACGTGATCAGCTTAAGAAGTTAGATTTTTAAAAGCTGATGAAGGAATTTTCATTGGATACTCTCTTGTATCTAAAGCCTTCAGGGTATACAATCTCAGACGAGAATGTATAGAGGAATCTGTCCATGTGACATTTGAGGAAAGCTTCGGCTCTCAAAGAAATCAAGCAGAAACTGATGATATGTTCCAAGTTGAAGAAACATTTGACATGCCATTCAAAAATTCCAATCCAATCTCCTCTATTCCAACATCAACAATTCCCGACCCTTCTCCCCCATCATCACCTGAAACTAAAGATAATTCCATTACTATCTTCGAACCCCAGGATGATATTATTCCTGATCCAGATCCATCCATCGCTGAGAATGAACAAGCTGAACAGGAACATGAAGCTAGAGAACAGGAACCAGCGTCTGTACCTGTTAGAGCAACAAAATGGACCAGAAGTCATCCTATCAATCAAATAATCAGAAATAAAGATACAGGTGTTCAGACAAGGAGAGCTTCCATAAGCAATGTTTGTCTGTATGTAAACTTTGTGTCACTGATGGAACCAAAGAAGATTGATGAGGCTCTAGAGGACGCTGACTGGATTACTGCCATGCAAGAAGAGCTTCATCAATTTGAAAGACATAAAGTGTGGAATCTGATGCCAAGACCTTCAAAGAAAACAATCATTGGTACAAAGTGGGTCTTCAGAAATAAAATGGACAAAAATGGAATTGTCATCAGAAATAAAGCTCGACTGGTTGCTCAGTGCTACAGACAAGAAGAAGGAATTGATTATGATGAGACTTTCGCTCCTGTGGCACGTTTAGAAGCAATCAGATTGTTTCTTGCCTTCGCTGCTCACAAGAAATTCGAAGTATATCAAATGGATGTCAAAAGTGCCTTTCTAAATGGTGATCTTCAAGAAGAAGTATATGTTGCTCAACCTCCACGGTTCATTGACCCTCAGCATCCTGATTATGTGCAAAAGCTGAACAAGGCACTTTATGGTCTGAAGCAGGCACCACGTTCCTGGTATGAAACTCTCTCTGATTTTCTTTGCAAATCTAATTATTCACGTGGCATTATTGATAAAACTTTGTTTTACAAAAGAGTCAAAAATGATCTAATAATGGTCCAAATATATGTTGATGACATTATTTTTGATGCCACTGATGAAAAACTCTGCAAAGAATTCTCTTCTCTTATGTCAAAAAGATATGAAATGAGCATGATGGGGGAACTAACTTTTTTCTTAGGTCTACAAGTGAAACAATCTGATTAAGGGATTTTCATAAATCAAAGTAAATATATTAAGGATCTTCTTATTAAATTTAACTTTGATAATTGCTCCATCATGAAAACTCCAATGGCCCCTCCTGTTAAATTGGACGCTGACGCTGATGGTAAATCAGTGGATGTTACCATGTACTGAGGAATGATTGGATCTCTTTTATATCTTACTGCAAGTAGACCTGATATCATGTTTTCTACCTGTCTGTGTGCTCGCTATCAAGCAAATCCAAAAGAATCACATCTTGCTGCTGTGAAAAGAATCTTCAGGTACCTAAAAGGTACCCCCAACCTGGGTCTCTGGTATCCCAGAGGCTCAGGGTTTAAACTCACTGGTTTTTCAGATTCTGATCATGCAGGATGTAAGATAGATAGAAAAAGCACATCTGGAGGATGTCAGCTTCTAGGAGGAAAATTAGTCAGTTGGTCAAGCAAGAAGCACCATTCAGTGTCCACATCCACTGCTGAAGCTAAGTATATAGCCGTTGGTCACTGCACTGCTCAGGTACTATGGATGAAAAATCAGCTTGCTGACTATGGAATCAAGGTAAGTAACATTCCTATTTTCTGTGACAATCAAAGTGCAATCGCCATCACCAACAATCTTGTTCATCACTCTAGGACCAAACACATAGATGTTAGATATCATTTTATTAGAGATCATGTGATGAAAGGTGATGTAGAACTGCACTTTATTCCGACTGAACATCAGCTCGCTGATATTTTTACAAAACCCTTGGATGAAACAAGGTTTAATTTCCTAATCAGTGAGCTTGGAATGTTAAATGCATGATAAGTTCATGCATAGTATATCCTAGATACCTACATACACTATTTTCTATGTGAAAATACATGTATTTGACCATTAATGTAAATATCTTTAATGTTTTCTTTTTATCCATAATCCTCTTGGTTTAAAACACCTGTTCACATTTCTCCATGAAAATAGTAATCTTCTTTTGCAGAGACTTGTCATTCTAATTACAATTTTCAAAATATTCTCAACAAGTATGTTCACATTTTTGCTCTTTAAAAGGCTTAGCATTTTCATTCAAAGCTTGTACAAACATCTCTCTTTCCAAATAAAGCAAAAACAAGAATGGATTACTATTCAAGCTCATCTACTCCAGAAAATGAAATTCAAGAGGAATCTCCTCATGAATTCATAAGCATGGATGAATTTGGAGATGTCAGGCTCTATGATGAAGTTGGAGAGATTCTAGATAACTATGAAAATGCTCATGCCTTTGAGAATCTCCAAGATCAAGTCACTCAACTTAGTCAACAAAACTGGGAGCTGATGCATCGATGTAACGATATAGAAACTCAGAAAGAATTGCAAAGCGATCCATTCCTACTCGACTCAAAGATCGGTTCAACCACTGGAAGAAAGTGGTGAAAAATGCAAAGAAAGTTGCATCAGCTTGGGTCAAACATAAGCTTAAGTCTGATGCCTACAATCCTCGTACTCCTATTGCTCACTACAAAGCAGGCCTTGTGGAGAGATATTATCCCTAAGAAATGTCCTTCACAAACCCTGATGAGGATTAATAATAATAAAAAAAATGTGTGTTGACTAGTGTTCTCTGGAGTAAGTCGAATAGCTACTCTGTTATCTCCAACTGATTTATCAGCGAGAATAACTCTGTAGCTTATCCTTCACACTAAAAACAAAGTTGAAGAACTGCTTCCTTATCTCTAACTGATTTATCAGCGGGAATAATGTTGGAGCTCATCCTTGTTCTTTCAATCAAAACAAAACCAAGTTGAACAGCTGCTTTGTTTTCTTTAACTGGTTTATCAGCGAGAATAACATTGGAGCTGCTGATCCTTGGTATTTTCAAAATGATAAAAGAACAGTTGCTTTGTTATCTCCAACTGATTTATCAACGAGAATAACATTGGAGCTAATCCTTGGTATTTTCAGATAGTGCAAGTTGAAGGGCTGCTAAGTTATCTCCAACTGATTTATCAGCGAGAATAACTTTCAAGCCTGTCCTTGTCACTAAATTTTGAATATAAAAACATTTCAAAATAAAATTATTTCCGGATATTATTTCATTTAAATAAAATTGTTTTGTTTGAAATGTTTTGAAAAAGATACATTGAATGCGACAGGACGTGGGCAGTCCAGTCACTCACTTTTTCCTCTCTCATCATTTTTTCTCTCCCACTCTTTCCACCAATCACCCACGTACACAGAAACATATATAAACCCACTCTCCTTCCCATTCCATTATCTCAATTCATTTCCACCAAAATCAAAAATCAAAATCCATTCCCAAATCACTCTCCAAAACCCTAATATCCAAAAACATAATGCCTCGTTCAAAATCAATTCCCACAGATGGTGTTCCATTTGTTCAAAGCGCTGCAGTTGAAGCACTTAAAGCACCTCAGGTTCAATTTCATCCATCTTCCATAGTTGTAAAACCCAGCAACTATGTTGCAACTCTAAATATTCCCTCTGGAATCAAAAACTATGAAGATGTGGTAAACTGCCTTTCTTACTCACCCATCATCAAAGCCATTACCAGAGATCCTAATCCTATGTATTTGCCCTACCTATTTGAACTCTAGTATACAATCCAGTGGGTTGAAGAAGATAAATTTGAAGGGTTTAGAGGCACAGTCAACAATGGGAAAGTAAAGATAGAATTTGGACTGGGCAGATTCAGGGGATCACTTGGTTTGAATTACAAAGATCAAGATAGTGCTTGGGAAGAACCAATTGGTGAAGAAGAATCAAAAGTAGTAGTTGAACTTATTGACTATGAAGAAGGATAGTCAAAGGCTAAAGTTGTAGTTGCTCGTAGCAAGATGAGTGGTGAATGGAGCTTCTTTTTCGATCACATTATTCAGTACTTAGGAACCAGCGTGGGCTCACACGATCAGGCAAATTCCATTCAAAGGCAGATTGCTCATGCCCTAATCACTGGAAGACAAATCGACATAGCTCAGCTGATCTTCAATGATCTGAAGACAAATGTGAAGGCAAAGAAAAGGGACCCTGTCGTTTAATACCCAAGGTTCCTGTCTCTGATAATCAAAAGAATAATGGAAGAAGATTATGGAATGAATCCTGTTGGTGAAGAATATGGTAAAGGGGGTTCAATTCGAGTCTGGCAAATTGGTAAGCAAATATTTCTTAATAAACCAGCATTCAGACCAACCAATGATGGTACAGATCCAGTCTCTACACTCTCTGAAGCCATGCTATCTAGCATACCTGCAACTGATGACGATGCTGAAGCTGGTGAGCAACCAGAAAATCAAGCTGAAGCGGAACCTGAATTGCATACCTCTATTCTTGAAGCTGAAGCTGAACCTACAGCTCCAGAAGAACCTGTAGGTACCTCTATTTCAGAACCACAAGAAGCTGCAGCTGAAGTCTCAAATTCTTCTGTTGTAGCTGAACAGGCTTCAAATCTTGAGTTAGAACAACTCAATGCACCTCCATCATCCTCTGAAGCTGGCCCTTCTAAACAAACAAGTCATCCAAAATCTGAAGACTTATATCTCACTGCTCTCTCTCACTATGGTTTACTCACTGAATCAAGTCCATCTGATGAACCAGAAACTGAAGTTCCAGAAGAACCTGGTTCATCTTTCTTCGATGACATAATGAATGATGCTGAGGAAGCTGATGATGTCTCTGACTCTGCAACAGAGACTGATGAACCTTCAAAAGATATTGGCAAAAAATCTCAATCAGGTACTGAATCAGTGTCTATTCTTCAGTCATTTCATTTATCAGCTGATCCGACTAGAACTGTTTCATCACCAACTCCCCATCAGTCACCATCACATCAATCACCACCACAACAAACTACACCACCACATCAACCCACTCCACCAAATCAACCTACTCCACCACATGTATCACCAAGACGCTCCCCAACACCTCATCTATCAACACCTCATCAGTCACCACCACCATCACCAGCTCCTCCACCTCCAGTGAGTGATACATCACTTATTCTCTCTGCCATCAACCAACTGGCTGCTATTCAAGAAAATCATATGGAGGCCACTGAATGATCCTTCAGTCAACTTTACAATAAGTTGGCTGATATCACCTCTGAAGTCTCTACCTGAAAAAGGATCTTAGCTCCTTCTCTTCTCCGGTGGCAGATCAGATCAAACAATCGTTTGATGTTGTATCAAATGAAGTTCAGAAACTTCAAACACATCTTCCTTCAGGACTATCTAATGCTCTTAAAGATTTGGCATTCAAGGTTGATGAGGCACATTCATGTTCTCTCACTGCTACTAGTGCTATTCAGACTATTCTCTCCAACGTTGCTGCATGTCAGTCCACTCTCTCCAAGGCAGTCTCTGATGGGAGTTTTACCTCTGCTGACGGAAGTGAACTCAAGCAAACAAAGGGTTTTCAGATGGGCTCGATGTATGCTTTTTGGCAGATAGCAGCTGAGCTAGTTCAGTTTGAGACAATTCTCAATAATGTGATCAACAGGATTCTTTTCAGTCTCAGCCTCTGAAGCTACCCCTTCATCAGCTGAGGGGGAGAAGAATATAGTAATCATCGATGATGAGCCTGTAAATACATCTGAAGAACCAAAGAAAGCGGAACCTGAAACTGTTCCAGATCCAATATCAGTTGAATCAGAAAAGAAAAATGCAGATGCATTATCTGAGGGGTTATCTGAAGCTGCTCCAGTCTTGGCTGAAAAGAAACCAGAAAAGATTGTATCAAAAGCTGCTCCTGAAACTGAAGTGATAACATCAGTTGAGGGGGAGCAACTAGAAAAAATGGTTTCTGAGGAAGAGCCTCCAGCTGAGAAAGATGTGTTGATTCCTGAAGCCTCTGCAGCTGATAAAGAAATAAGCTCTCTTCCAGAAAGATCAGCTCCATCTGAGCTTATCTCATCAAGTATCCAAAGTATGTTGCCTTCAAACAAGAAAAGGAAGCGTATTATTCAGGAAGAAGATGAATCTGATGATGAAGAAGAGGTGGTTATCATAAAGGGAAAAGAGGTGTTAGATGACTCCAGTTCCTATGGGCTCAATTCAGAAGAGGAACAAAAGCTGAAGAAAAGAGCTAAAGAACTCAACCTCCCTCTCAAAGAAATCAAGCTGGCCTATCTACAAGAAAAATCTAGGGAGCTTGAAAAAGAACCAGAAATAAATCAGCTTATTTCTGAGCTGAAGATAGATGTGGAGAGTGAGGGAAAGAAGGGCATGGATGCTCTAACCATTCAAGAGCTGGTTATGAAGAAAGGGAAGTTGAATCTGAAGGACGAAGGAGATCAGAAGGAAATGATCAGAATATTTGTCAGCTCCAGAAAGCGTCCAGAGAAAATTATCAAGGTGGGCATCGAAATGAAGAAAGAGAAGATGAAAAGTCATCTGGAGCTGTTCAGGGAAAACTCTAGCAAGATAGAGATTGTATCTCTCTGCAATCTGAAGAAGAAATTATGTTTTGCTGAGCTGGGAGAAATCTACACATGTATTCAGAACAGCTCCACTGCTCACAAGCCTGATCTGCTTCAGGTTATAGACAAAATTGTCTTAGACCTAAACAAATCTGAGAAGAGACTAAAGCTCCCCATCTCTGAACTCAAGACTGAGCTTGCCGGCATTCAAATAAAGAAGATCAAAAGAACAACTAAGGCGGATAAGCTGAAAGAAACTCTGCACCTTCAAAGGATAGTATTCCTTCCAGACTGCCAACGGACAAACCACATTCTTCCAGTTGGTGCTCACTTCTATCCAGGAAAAGTCATCAGAGGTCTGAGTATGGGATGTTCTACATGGATCCTATCACCAAGCAAAGTTTTCAAAGGGCATCTGAAATCTCAATTGCTAAAACTGAACATCTAGTAGCTGTAAGAAACATTAGGATGGCAAGCAATGCAGACCCCGAATTCATAGAGTTGCTGAATGAAGAACTCAAGCTAAGATTTGCAGATGATCATGGAAATGTGTTTGCTAAAGTCAAGCAAGAGTATGAAGAAGCTTTGTCTTAGGGTTCTTATTGTAAAAACTTTTGATTATGATATATAAATCAAAGTTATTTTTGCTATTTGCTATTTATTTACTATGCTTGTAATATTCTGTAAATGAAAGCAATCAAACAACACTTGTCTTGCCATAAAAAAATAGTGGGAGATTGTTGGGTCACTGACCCTTCTCCATTTGATTTATGTATGACAAAATAAGTGTTGTGACGCTGCTAATGTATCAGTTTCACTGATAACTTATGTAGTTAAACTGCTATCTGTTAAGCAGTGTCTATGTTTAGTAAATATGTCATCAGCGAGTAATTTACTCGCTGATCATCTGTGTAATTCAAGACATCACGTTGCTGAAGATTAATTGAAGCTGCTTTATGAAGTCGAAGACTGAAGAAAGAGATAGAAGATTTCAGTTGAAGTGGAAGATCAAATGATCACATAATGAAGAATCTGCAACGTTACCAATAAAGTGCTCGGGTCTGACAAATACCCGTGTACTTGAGAAGGTTCATCGCATATATCTAGATAAAAGACAATTGCTACTTTGGGAATGAAACTAGGAATCCTGCATTCCGTTTAGCAGAAAAAGAAAACCTCTTTTTCTGCAAAAATAGTTTTAAACTCAAGAATAATTTCAGATTATGTGTTGTCAAAGATTTACACCTTTCCCAAGGGATTTAATAAATCTTTGACAAAAAATTCAAACGGTTGAAAATATTATTCCTTGAATAATATTGAATGTTTTCGGTTATAAATAGCCATCTCAACAACCGTATTGAATACACCTTACAATTGCATTAAATACAACCTTTAATCTATAGCATCCACTCGTGTTTCATCAGCGAGCATTGTGCCAACACTTGGTGTTTGAGATCACTGATAGTCATCAGCGTCTGTTGCTGAGTGACTTGTTGTATTTAATATTTGTCATCAAGTCAATTACTTAGATTAGTTTATCTTTTCTATTTCCGCAAGTAATTGTTGTAAAGAATTATTTGATTCATATCAATAAAATATCTTTAAACTTGAAAAATTGTATTCAACCCCCCCCCCCCCTCTACAATTAAGTGTGTTAGTAGTTTAATACTTTACTTAAGTATTCGGAACTAATAACTACTTATATACATATAAAAATCTAAGCAAACATAAATCGTTCATTAACAAAATCCAAAAGAGCAACTCTAACATATACTTACAGAAGTATCTATGTTCCAAAGATTTTCAGTTCATTCGGGTATTCAACCAAAGACTTCAATGCCACGTTCTCATCTTGTCTCTACAACTTGCAAATGCGGAAAATAAATAATACGGACTGCATAGCAGAACAGAAAAAAGATTAGAATACATAAAAGCCACTACAGAGAACGAAATGGGAAAATTAGGAAAAAGGAAACCCTAAAATTGAACGAATTTGTACTAACATTGAATTTTCATTAATTGAATGGTAAATATCACCGTCACCACCATCCTTCTAATGTTTCACCATCATCTTCATCGATCAAAACCTGCCATTTTGTTAGGTACAAATCAGTGCTACCGCTACTGCTACATTGATACCAAAAAAAAAAAATTAAAATCGTAATAGAGAAATCGAGACTCAAGAAGAAAATCTCTTACCTTTTCAAGATTTACCTTTCGTCTCTTTCAAACCTCGTTGATTCTACCATCAAAACCCTAACAAAGAAAAACCTAAAAAACAGTTTTAGGTGGAACATCAAAGGGGCAAGAAAGGAAGATATGAGATGAGAGAATAAGAAAATACAGTATATGTGATAACCATGGATGAAGAAAGAAAACATATGGCATGATTATTTTTAGACGGTGCACAACGAAAGAGGTGGGCATGATATTGGTTAACGCAGGAGATCAATAAGATTTAAAGCGTACAAAGAAGGTTTATTGTAAAGCATTTAATATCTGGAAACTCAAAAATAAAGTCAAATTTATTTATTTAAGAAATTCAAAAAAATGAGAATATTTCTTGCACCATAATGTGTCACGTCATTAATGCAAACGGTCTAAGAATTTGTCAAGTCAACTTAATGACATCAGCATAAACTCCTGTTTATTATATTGAAAAATGAGAATATTTCTTGCACCATAATGTGCCATGTCATTAATGCAAACAGTCTAAGAATTTGCCAAGTCAGCTTAATGACATCAGCATAAACTCCCTTCTATTAGATAGGAGAGATTTTATTTATGTATGGGTAAATTAACATATATACCATTATTACTATGATTTTTGTATATATTAATATAATGTTTAAGAGTATATATATATATATATATGGCATTGAGCCCATGCGATGCATAACCGTTTGAAAAGTGCAGTTAAATAGTAATTTGTAAGTAGCCGAATATATTAATGGGCATGTAATTAGTATTATCGATAACACAATTAATTTACGGTGTTGACCAATTACATTACGTTTACTTCAATATGTTTCATATATATAATTCCTTTATTTTTCAACATAAAGTTATAAACCAAACTTCTTTGTAAACAATGTTCAAGAGTTTGTAAATTAATAATATGTAGTCGTTAACTAAAATCATACGCTCTAATATGTAATTAAAAAACTTTATTGTATATATAAAAAATTAAGCATTGAGCTCGTGCGATGCACGACCATTTATATAATACCATTAAATTAGTTTGTATGTTATTATGTTTAAGCTTGAATACATAATACAATTTAATTAATTTGTAAGTTATTGTGTTAACTTTAATACATTTGTTGAGCCTATGCAATACAAGGTAATTAAAAAAATAAAAGTTAATCATATATTTTTTAGGTTTTCAACTGTATCTTAGTATTGTTGAAAATTTAAAATTTATTATTGAAATTCAATGGTAATATATACAAAAATGTACAGAAAATAATCAATTTCAAATATCTTTATTAAATCTAATTTTCTTAAAACATGATAGTTGATGATGATAATATTTGTTAAATGTAATGTATAAGATATGGATTAGAAAATAAATCTTTTTTGTATGTAGGTTTAAATTGTTATATACTAAATATATGATATAGGAATTTTAAAGGTTATTATAATTATAATAAAGTATAATTATAATACCATTAAATTAGTTTGTATGTTATTATATTTAAGCTTGAATACATAATACAATTTAATGGATTTGTAAGTTATTGTGTTAACTTTAATAGATTTGTTGGGCCTATCAATGCAAGGTAATTAAAAAAATAAAAAGTAATCATATATTTTTTAGGTTTTCAACTGTATCTATATTGTTGAAAGTTTAAAATTTATTATTGAAATTCAATGGTAATATATACCAAAATGTACAGAAAATAATCAATGTCAAATATCTTTATTAAATCTAATTTTCTTAAAACATGATAGTTGATGGTAATATTTGTTAAATGTAATGTGTAAGATATGAATTAGAAAATGAATCTTTTTTGTATGTAGGTAAAAATTGTTATATATTAAATATATGATATAAGAATTTTAAAGGCTATTATAATTATAATAAAATATAATTGATAAATAATAGTCTTAGTAATTAATAATTAAGGTTTTTAAGAAAAAAAAATAATATGATGATGTGGCAAGTTAGGAGATTTTAATGAAAAGAAAATGTTATGATGTGACATGTTTAAAAATTAAGGAAAATCTTTGTTTTTTATAAATATAGATAGATAGGTGGTAGGTAGATGAGTCATATATGTGAATTCCCACCTAAGATATTAATAAATTCACAACCAAATCCCAAAAGGGTCGGCTTCTAGTTTTTTGCTTTCATTAAATAAGAGGAATCATGTTTGCATCTCTTGTTAACATTTAATTACAATCAATGAATCAAATGCAAACTTCATAATAACTTTATAATACTTAAGCGATATTTTAAATTATAAAAATAAGTCTTACCTTACAAGTCCGACAATCTCGATTATTATTTAGTATTATTATACATGATGACTCATAAGTCATAACTTCGAAATGGATTAAACCTGGACTAAAGTTTTTAAATGGGTCAGTATTAAAATAAAGGTACACTATTATTTTATACATCAAGGGTACGTGTATAGAATCTAGCTGAGCAGAAACTGAATCAAAGTCGATAGTAGTCCAAATCACGTTTCGGCTTTTCGCATAAATCTCCTCAAACGCGCATTGCGGAGTAAGAAAATATGGGTGAGCGATGTGCGAATGCACAACGAACTACTCAGTTCAATATATGCGTAACAGTTGGTCAAAAAGTATTTTCAAATTGAAATGCAGATACTTAAGTCCAGTGGTCATTGTGATATTTTAGAACCAATCTGTTGATAACTAGTGCAAGATAGTGTCATTTGTTGTATAGTTTTGCACTGAAAATGGTGATAAAACTATATAATCTATATATGTCCATCTCTGATTGCAAGCAATAACATAAGTGAGAAACTTTCGTTAATTGCATCAACTATCAAAATTGAAACATAATGTTACTCTTGCTCAAACACTGCCTAGTGAAAGATGAAGTTAGCACATTTTTGATCGATGTTGAGAGAAATCTTTTTTACAAGGTCAATTTGGTTCGCCATAAATCCGCTACAACTTTCTTCGGTTGCGGATTATCTGGTCCCTTGTCTCGCTGCCCAGATGTGATATATAACCATCCATTCCAGTATGCTGCTTGTGTAGTTTTCACACGGTAAGGAAGCTTTCCTACCACGTGCCATTTCTGTGTGGATTTCAATGTTACCGAGACATTTACGTAATGTTTTTTTAATGAATTAAAATAAGAGTTGAAGGCAATACCTTTGAGTTGAGATCAAACTGGAACAACTCTCCAACCAAAATCATTCGTTTTGTCACGGGATTTTTCTCTGTTGTGCCACCAGCAATCACAATGGAATTGTTAAGAATAACCCATGATGCTTCTATATGTGAATCAGGTTTTGGCATTGGAGGCAACGTATGCCACTTCATCTTCTCATCTAGCATGTAAACATCCCCATAGACTACCTGATGATTCGAACAACACTTCAGTTTGTACTCTGTTGCCATATGAAATCATGCCTAACAATCCCTTCAACTCTTCAAGTCAGTTACACTAATCTGAACTTTAAAAATGACATGAGTTCTTTTAATCGTAATAATAACATAAATTATATTTGATTAGGAAGTCATATTTTGTTATTCTCTCTAACGGTTATTATTTGGTGGCATACTCTTATTTTAATCATAACAGCAGCAACTATAAAAAAGTCAATTTATTATTTAAATTCTAATAATATATTCCTAAATTTTTTATTAAAGGACGTATCTAAATGAACCTCATGCCTGCGCGAACACTTGAAGATAGGTGACCCTGGTTTGGGCATAAAGTCACCTTCTTGACCACCAATAACATAAAGCCGATCACCAACGGCAACACAAGCTCTGTCAATAGTCAGCACACAACATAAACAGGTTAATACCCCGATATAGTTTCTATTTCACTTCCATATATGGCAATATGCAACTGATTTCATACATGTACTTATGGTTTAAACATAGATGTTGCAAATTGGAAGCTTCAACTCCTTGAGTGGAGTTGCTTTCCAACAAAAACTACAAAAATAAAATAAAAAATAAATAGATATATAAGAGATGGGAGGGTCAGGCGGGTTGCTTAATTGGTCAAAACAGGTTGACTAAGACTGAATGTTCTTAAGTTTTACACATAATCATTATTTTAAATGTAATTAATAAACCTCTACTATTATACTAATAACCTGATCTTTGACATAAAACGAGTTAAAAGGTTTTACATATTTTTTAAAAATTTGGGTGACTTTTAACCTGTTTGACATCCTCAACCCATTCATGCAGTTTCCTCTTTAAACAAATTCTAAAATATGACCTGGTAAAGACAAATAATACTCCAATGACCTGTAAACCTGTAAATGGGTCAGAATTGTCACATCTAATTGAAGGTGTACCTGTGTGGACCTCCACGAGGTATTGACACTTCTTTTCTCCATGTTTTCTCTAACGCTTTGCCATTCTTCACAGCAATACTCCAATGATCTTTACTGGGCGTATAACGGTTTTCCTTGCCACCCCCCATCACATGAAGTCTACCCCTCCAAACTTGAGTGGCGGGAGCATATCTGGAGATCAGAATTGTGAGGCAGTAATCAATGTGGTCAACTTACAAATCCATGCAAATGACATCAGAATATATATAACAACTATACTCATGAAGCATGATATCATTAAGCATACCTAGGTTCTGGTAATGGAGGAAACGAGTCCCAAATTCTCATTTGAGTGTCGAGCACAAATGTTTCTGCCACAGGAGGAGTTCGACACTGAGGACCGTGTTGCCCTGAAACCACATATATGTACCTTCCATCAGTTGCCATTCCTAAATGAGAATTAGCCATTTGCTTTGGTGTAGTGAAGCTTTCTCCCCAATTTTTGCTTGTGAAATTGTAAACATCAACATGGGAGTGGACCTATAACAAAATTTAACAGTTATCAACGGAATACAAATACGAAGGGGTTTGAAAGCGCATGTTCCCGCAAGTAGCAAATGAATTGACTAAACTATCGAATTATTTAGAGGCTTTACAAAGATTACGCAAACAATATTACTCCGTAACAATCTAATTACTGTCATTTAAGTTTATTATTGCCATTTTGATTTATTTTCTTCAGAAAAACTTTATATATTTACCAATTGAAAACACATCAAATGACAACCGTATTAAGTATTTCTATTGTTGAAGCACCACTGAAATTGCCTACTATGATCACAGAGTGCTTTTCTTTATCAGAGAACAATTCAGTCAATGTGAATTAGTTCCATTAAGTATGTTATCATTATTGTACAACCAATCAAAACTAGATCACCATGAACCAGATTTAATCATTAGAGTACGATTTAACCAATCTGATTTACCTTTCATGAAGTATTTTATCATTATCGTTAGGGTTTATTGTTTTGTTACGTATTATACTTTACACTTTTTACTATTGTATGAGTCGAACTTTGAAAAGTTCTATTGTATTTATTGAACTTGTAAATATCGTCTATTGTAGCTACACTTTCCTTTTTCGGCATTGTCAAAACGGAAACTTTCCAATTTTAGCTTTACCCAAAAAGAAAAGTATATATACAATAGACGATAGTTACAAGTTCAATACATACGATAGAAGTTTTCAAAGTTCGAGTCATACAATAGTAAAAAGTGCAAAGTTTAATGCATAACGAAACACTTAACCTTTATCGTTAATGTAGCACTGAAAGTGCAACCTTAATCCCCATGACAAAACCATTCGAAACTAGATCACAATGAAAATACTGATAAAAACGAAGCAAGCGTAAACACATTGACCAGAATGGGATATAGTATAGAAAGTATGATGTTCTTCACGAAGCAACTAATGACAAGGAAATATACGGGATCTAAGTAAGAATAATGATACTTACATAGTCAAGGGTTCTATACCCAGAGAACACGTAAAAGAGTTCATTGATCTGTATGGAAGCACCATCAAGACGTGGCACCGGTGCAGGCGCCATTTGTTCCCATTCAAGTTCTGGTGCCGGTAAATCAGCAAAAGTTCCTGATAGTAACCTCTCAGGAATTTTATCTGCAATCTATAAAAATTTATCAAACTTCCTGAGTCCAGTCTTGCTGCTAACAAAGTAATACCACAAACACAGATAAATGTTATGCCAACTTAACATACTACAAAGTTTGAATTTATGGGTCAAAATTGTACCAATGTATGCTGAATCGAGGGAACAAGTAAACGATATCAAACACAAGTAAGTGATACCAATTTGAAACTTGAACTAGCCAGCATTGAGCTGAATAGTCAATACGAGTATACAAAATGCAGATAATCGAAAAGGGGGAAACGGAGAGAGAAATCAATGAGATGAATTAAGCATTATTAAACTGTGAAAAGTGGATGTAATTAACTAACCTGATCACTGTGGTTGAAGAAATTGGGTAGGGTTACAAGATCATTTTTTTCTCGAATAAAACTGTAATGAATTGACGTATACACAGCGGAAGAAGATGAAACCCGTGAATAATTGAGGATTAAAGCGCCACCTACAAGAAGAAGAGTGAGGAACAATAACAAGATTGTTGATTTTGTGGGAAAAAATTGTTTAGTGCTGTGATTTCTTGAGGCCATTGTTGTTCGGGAAATAATATTGGAAACCAGATCAAACCCATAATATATATTTATGTATATAGAAAAAAATCAAGATTATTGCAGAGAATAACGGCCGCCAATGGTTTCCGATTACCGGCGGAGACAAACCGTTAGATATTTGCAGTTTGCTTTTATACTTTCGTTTGAACTCGTGCTACTTTAAGTTGGGACGTGTCATTTTAAAAATATCAAACTTAACTTAAATGCATTCTTAAATATCAAACCGTCGATATATACTACAGGGAGCGCATTTAGAGCATTCGATTTTGAAAATAAGAGTCTAATTGACCAATCAGAATTCAATTTTTATTGTTTTATTATGATATAAACTAGTTTATAATCCATAAATTTACGAGCTATTCCATAATTTTATTTATTTTTTTTTTTACAGATCATATTGTTATATACTATTGTTTTATTTGACGTTGTTGCGTTGTTCGCAATTTGATGATGTATTGAATATAATGAAATAATTTATGTGTATTTAAAAGAAGTTCAAAGTCTTATGTATCCATAGAAATGGAAGGGATAAAACCATAAAATTATTATATATATGGGTAGGCATTCTTGTGGGATAAAACCATAATAATTAAGATTAAGATAACTTTGCAAGGAATATTCCGCTCTCATTAACTCGTAAATTTTTATTTAGTTTATGTATATAAAATTGCACCTATATTTATGGCATTTAGTTTTACTTGAAAACTAAATACCATTAAAACATCTATATATACGCAATATATAGGTGAGTCGTAAAAACTATAAAGTGGTATATCTGAGAAGAAATACATATAAAATATTATACATGCAAGATTGTTAGCTTAATAAAATTGATCCCGCGTAATATTTGTTTGTCTGGAATAGATTAATGATAATTGTTTAAATGATATCTCCTAAATACATGTACATATACATATATCCTAAATACTAATACTATTCAATTAAAGTTTAAACATCATCGTTCAATTGTATAACAAATAGCTATAAAGGTTAACAATTTAGTTATTTAGTTGCATTTAATTATATAAAAATGAATCAAACTATAAATATATGTATATAAAATACACATCATAAATAACATCTACTTAAGCATTAAAATGTAATAAATCGATCAATGTTTATTAATAATTATAACAATAGATATATCACATTCATAACTTCGTAATTGAACCACATGAATTGTTTAGCTATATGAATTTACAGTTAATGATTAAACAATTGGATTACGTACTGATTAAATATCTAGTGTAGCGGTGTCTTAACATTTATAGAATAAGGTTTGGAAGCAACCATCATGATCTCTTTGTAGCAAATATTTCATACACATCATCGTTCCATTTTGTAGCTTGATTTAGGGTGTTTAAGTAGCTCTGTTAGCTTAAAAGAAATACTTTAACACGGACTTTAAAGTCATCAATCTCATTGTTAATAAGGTTAATAAGGGTAAAGCCTTGATCAACAACCATATATTTTAAAAAAACAATGGGAGTCACTAACTGAAGATGATTTTGTAAACAACAATTTATATAAATTTTATTATTAATGAAGTTGCAAACAACAATTTATATAAATTTTATTATTAATGAAGTTGCAACATTTTATAAAGTTATTTGTGTAGGTTGGGTTCAAAATTTAAAATTTTGAATCAAATAATAATAATGATTTAAGATTGTCCAAATTCAATCACATTATTTTTATATACTTGAAAAATTATATGTATATACTAATAGTCATGTCGTCAATCATACATAGAAATATGATGTATGTATCGTTTAAATCAGCATTTTTTTTCCTCGATATAAGATCTCACATGGTATACTTTCGATGAATTTTTCTTATAAACATTTTTTTGAGTTTTAAAACTGCACCCAGTAAAATCACATATGATTTAACCAGGGATTTTAGTTTCGCACATGATAATATTGATGTGTGATATAACAGATATTTTAGTCATGTAGCTAATTTATGATATTCATTGTTAGACGTTGACAATGTCAAGTTGATGATAGTTGGTATTTGAATTACATACGATGACACAATAATCATATTCGATTATTGTTTCATATGATAATCAAATGTGATTATATCTTAGGTTTTTTTCTCAATTTTTTTTAATCGTCAAATAAAAATATTTATATGTGATGATAACATGTACTTTGAAGTTTGCATGTGATAAATGCTACATTATATGTGATTAAAGATCAAACAATAATAGTTATGATCATATTTGATTACAGTTATAGTCACATATGAAATTAGTTGTAATCGCGTTTGATAAAGTACGTGTAGGTAAGAAAACCTACAATTGTATATTCACAGTGAGTATATGTTTGTAATTAGTTATATTCAAATGTGAACATAGTTGTGATTATGTACCAATAGGTTTGAAACATATAAGTGTTTATTCACATGTGATTACATAGTTAAATCACATGTGATTATAATTGAGTTTTTTTAACTCGGTTTTAATTATTGTTAAATAAAATTTTTCACGTTTTAATTATAACTACTGATTTAAGGTACACATACGATTAAAACTATTATCACATATGATTAAACATCAAATAATAATAGTTATAATCATACGTTATTTTAATAATCATATGTGATTATATGGTTGGTGTGGTTAGAAATTTACATGTAAATACAAACGATATGTCCATGTAATGTAAACACTAAAGAATGATAGACAATTACCAAGTACTTACAACTTCAATCACATGTGGCTTAATATTTGTAGACTTGTAATTTACATCTAATTACATAATAATTACATGTGAATAGATTTCAAATTAAATCATTTAATTAAACCATCAATTAACAAATATCTATAATCATAATCACATCTGATTAAAGCTGTGAATAATTAGTTATTAAGTAATCACGTGTGATTAGGTAGTTGTGAATTTAAACTTGCATTATGATTACAAGTATAATCATATGTGATTTAAATATCAAAAATTAATTAATGGTAATTTAACACCAAATAATGGTAACACATGAGAAGACTCACTGTATCATGACTTGACTATACTCTCATTTTTATTATACCCTGACAATGTATTTATTTTTCAAGCACAACATGGTCTCGACATGGTCTCGTTATTTTCAACGATTTAACCTCTTAATTCTCAACCTCTTAACTTTCTTATCAACAATCGCTATTGGTTCTTCACTATAATTCAACTTGTCTTTGATTTCAATTTCCTCCAAAGGCAAATATGAAGCAAGTATAGTGAATTTCCGTAACTCTTCCCGCAATTCAAGCCGATATGCTACATTTCTCACTCTTACCAAAATTTTAGACGGTCCAATAAATCTTGGACTAAGCTTCCCTCTTTTCTGAAACCGGATAATACCCTTCCATGGCGACACCATTAGCATAACTATATCTCCCTCTTGAAACTCAATTGGACGCCTTCTTTTATCCGCATAAGATTTTTGTCTATCTTGGACCGCTTTCAACCATTCACTAATTTGATTGATCTTCTCAGTAGTCTTTAATACAATGCGGTACTAGCCAATTCTCTTTGACCAATCTTGCCCCAACAAATAAGAGTCCTACATTTTCTTCCATATAACATCTCATAAGGAGGCATACCGATACTCTCTTGATAGCTATTGTTGTAAGAAAATTCAACCAACGGTAAATGGGTATCCCAACTACCTCCAATATTAATAACACACGCCCTTAGCATATCTTCTAAAGTTTGAATCGTCCTTTCACGTTACCATCGGTTTGTGGATGGTATGCCGTGCTCAAATAAAAATGTGTTCCCATTTCTTCTTGGAATTTTATCCAGAATCTCGAAGTGAATCTACTATCTCTATCGGAGACAATGGATACCGGTACTCCATGTCTAGCCACAACTTCTTTCACATACAATTCGGATAACACCTCGGATGAAGATGCTTCTCTATTCGGTAAGAATAAGACACTCTTGGTCAAAACCTAAATCATTAAATTCATTTTCTCAGAAAACTTCTATAGAAAATTACAACTTGAACACGTTTTCTAATTTTCAGTTTTCTTAGAATTTTTTTATAGAAAAATAGAGGACTTTTCTATAACTAATCGCACATTTTTCATAACAAATTCAAACCAAACACACACACTATACCTGACAATCCAGACCCAACTTATAAAAATGGGTTTGTTGGGTTATTTTTCAAGACTTGTTGGGTCACTTCCGGCATATAGCAAAGACGAGGAAGGGTCCAGTGGGTCTCGAAACTATAGTCTCAAATTATCAACAGGTTTTGAATGGGGCTGAGACGGGTTGATGGGTATGCAAATCGAGTAGAAAATAGAAAGGAATCTTAGAGAGAGAGAGAGAGAGAAATTGGGTTTTTCTGAAGAGAGGATTTTAAATTCTATTTGAGTGCACATGATTTTAATAGAATATGATAATAATTACTCCGTATAATAATGGAATAATATATTTCATTTTTAACATGATCATCCCTTACATATTCAATCATCAATAAAAACTGAATTTATAAATACTATAATTTTTTGTATATTATCAACAACTGCATTTATAAATACTCTAATTTTTTGTATTTTATTAACATCTTTAATTTCAAACTGAATTAAATTATTTAATATTTAATATTTTAACAGTTATATATATATAATTTGCTTTTATCATTATTTAATTTTTTTAATTATTAAGTGAGAAAAAGTTTAAAAGTTAAATAAAAGAAAAGCAACACTTAGTGACCCGACCTGACCCGGATTTGACCCAACCTATTCGATCCAATTCAAAAACTGACCTATTCTGACCCAAACTCGTTTTGACCGACCCAACCCGACTCAATTGCCAGGCATAAGTCACACACTGTACTTGCAAGCCCAATCCAAAATTAATCGGCCCATAGTTCTGAAGCCCAATACAGAATTGTGGACAGAATTGGGCCACACCAGCTCCTGGAAACGATAGAGAACGGTCTTCTTCCGTGGTTGTGGCAACCGAAAGTGAACGAAGATCTCCTTTTAATTTCTATCTTGTTGACGAATAATAAATAAATAATAAAAATACATCATTATTAATTCATCTCCTTCGTTATTCGATCTCTCTGCGCTCAATTTACGCCGCCGGCAACGATTACATCCTCCGATATATACATTCTGTAAGTATTATCCCTGTATCATCAACCCTAGAATTATTGCTACATCGAAATGTGTTGTTTAGTTCTTATCTGTTATTGATTTCCTGTTGTATCGATTGATTCATTCATTCACTCACATCGTTGTTGTTATATCATCTGTTTAATTTCTGAATTCAGATCTTCAATCCTATATTTTTTAAATTTGTTCTGTAGTCTTCAGCTCGGTTATATTAATCTATAGTAGCATTTAGGGCAACGCTATATTTTTTTGTAGCTACCTTCTAATATATATTTATGAGAAATATATACTCCTTAAATGCAAATTTAGCATAGATATTAACACTTGTGGCCTTTATTAAAGTGAAGAATTCTATATTACCGAAAATTGTAAAATCGCGCATTCGTTTTGAATGTTATTGTGTCATAATTATATGTGTTATGACAGGAAATCGGCTTAAATGGCTGGTGGTAGGGGGATTTACCACTTGCTCAGGAGCAGACTTCACTCTCAAAATGCTGTAAGCCATTGCTTAATGATTTAATTAGAAATCTCGTTCTTTTTGCTTTTTCTGTGCCTATATGTGTTGGTCGATACATGTGTTCTCTGCTTTTTTTATTAGTATTAGCCTGACAGTGATATTGTAGAAAGATTATTACAGTTGATACTTTATAGTATTCTGATATGCATAGGCAGTGATCGTATGTGTTCACTTTTCACTAATTTACTTATATCATACTCCATCAAAATGAGACAAATGATCCACCTGACGAGATGGGCGCTAGTGATGAAAGTGAGAGATAAATATAAGAACTGCCCAGTGAAGTTGCACAGTTACTATAACTTTTAAACCTGAGTTGAACCAAATTTAAATCAACACAGGGCAATATACAAGCGCCTGGTTCCCAAAGCCTAGTATACACTACATTGCAATGTCATGAACTGCTTTGTTTCCTTTACTGTTCATTACAAGACAACGTGGGAAATTTATATTAAGGTAATTGCTGAAGTTAATGTTCCACATGTCCCTTGAGGATCATGGCCATTGGATCATTAAAATATAGATAACTGTGTTGGAGACTCCAAAAATATAAAGACCTACGAAATTCTTTTGCATTTACACTTTGGTCACTGTAGTACTATACTACTAAAATATAGTGCGAATAGTGTTCTATTTTTGTCATTTTCATTAGAAAATTTTCTCATTTTGTAATTTAAGAAAGGATACTTATGCTGTTTCTTTGGTTATGTAATGACTATATTGTTTTCAAACATATGATATGGTATGTTAATGAAGATGGCTGTCCCATTCTGTCTTATGATATGATCTAATCATGTTTCTAGAAAGATGCAATTCAGCCATCACATAAAAGGTTCCATATATTATTTATTCATGTAGTAACTTTGAATATGTTGCATGAAATGTGCACAGTTCTCCCTTTCATGGAAATGTTAATTCCATGGAAGAGTGCGTATCCTAAGTTAAGCTTATAATCGCAACTTAAAGGACGATCCTTTATAGAAGTACCCAATGGTGACTGAAGGAAATTATAGATAGGGGTGTGCAAAATACGGTTCGAACCGTGAGAACCGGCAAACCGTACCGGAACCGTATCATCCCGTACCGAACCGCTTCTCTACGGTACGGTTCTCGGTTCTAATATTTGTAGTTTCACGGTTTGCGGTTCGGTTCGGTTCGGGCCGGTTCTACACTTAGGGGTGTGCAAAACACGTTTCGAACCGTGAGAACCGGCAAACCGTACGGGAACCGTACCGTCCCGTACCGAACCGCTTCTCTATGGTACGGTTCTCGGTTCTAATATTTGTAGTTTCACGGTTCGCGGTTCGGTTCGGGCCGGTTCTAGCACTTTGCACCGGCCTAATTATAGATGATTTAGGGCTACCTATATACCATTATTTTAGTTGTATATTCCAATCACTAATTGCTGTAAATATTTACAATTATAAAAATATCAGGCCCCTCCAGTTTTGTCGTCTCTGATACTGAAGAAGGATCAAGATGCTTCAGGATCTGCCGGCATGAAGTCCCTGAGGGCACTTGCACTCCTTGGAGCAGGTGTTTCAGGGCTTTTGAGTTTTACAACAATTGCATCTGCTGATGAGGCTGAACATGGACTGGAGTGTCCAAGCTATCCTTGGCCTCACCAAGGCATTCTCAGTTCATATGACCATGCTTCGTAAGTTTTTTGTTTGTAGCTTTTTAATTTTTAAAATCTTTTTGTGATATGAGTTTTGTTATACTTTTTGGCTAAGGTGTATCATGGTGGCCCAACAACCTAGAGGTTGTGGGTCCGACTCCTGAGTAGACCATCTCTAAGTGGAACCATCTAAAATATATATACTTCTTAGTTCTTACAATTACATATAATGCTATTTTAAAAGCTTTTTCTCATTAAAGTGGAAGATGTATTTAGATATAGTTGGGGAAATTTGAAGTCATTGTGCAAATGAACGCTCTCTTTCCACCGTATTTCATAGCTTTTAAATCTGAATTTGGGGTTTTGAAAAGCTTTTTTCCATTGGAGCAAAAGCTTTTTGTTAGATGCACCACAACCCAAATTGACCCATTAATAATTAAATGCGTCGAAATATCTATCTCTAGGATGTTTGTGCTAATAATTCCTTTCTCTGTAAAATGAATTTTTGCTATTTGATGTTTGACCGCGGGCAGGATTCGACGTGGTCACCAAGTTTATACGCAAGTATGTGCATCCTGCCATTCAATGGGTCTGATTTCATATCGTGACTTGGTGGGTGTGGCATATACAGAAGAGGAAACAAAAGCCATGGCTGCTGAAATTGAGGTGGTTGATGGTCCTAATGATGAGGGTGAGATGTTTACCCGCCCTGGCAAATTGAGTGACCGATTTCCTGAACCCTATGCAAACGAACAAGCTGCTAGATTTGCTAATGGAGGAGCCTATCCTCCAGACTTGAGTCTTATTACCAAAGTAACTCCCAATTCTTGCTTTGAGCTTTTTAGGTAGCATTTGGTATGTTGATAAACGTCCATTCCATTGGAATGATAAACGTTGGTATTTTGTCTGACCGAATGGAATTAACCATTTCATTCATTTGGCAGGGCTTACTTATCTTTTTCATTCTGTCATGGAATGAAATGAAAGAGTACAAATGTTTATAAGAACTTCAGCTTTTTTATTAGTAAATTGCCCTTTTAATTGTTAAAAAAGAATTAAAAAGATAAGCCGTATTGGTGTAATCTAAATTCAGTGTTATAATATTCTTTCATTATGGTTTCATTAACATTAAAAGTTGAAAGCTTTTGATTGGATAGTGCACATAGTGGGAATATAATCATGGGTTTATTGTTTCGTGATGTATTAAACTTTACACCCTTTACTATTGCATTGGTCGAATTTTGAACGCTTCTATTGCATGTTACAAGTTCAGTATATACAATAGTAATAAGTGTAAGTTTAATGCATAACAAAACAATACGTCGGATATTATATATTCCAGATTTCAAAGTTATTTATGTAACATTAAAATTTTATGATGTTTCCTTCTGTTCATACGCAACAACCAAACTGAAACTAGGGTTTTGTTATCTTGATAACATATTCTTATATTTTGTCTCTTCAGGCTCGACACAATGGACAGAACTATGTATTTGCACTTCTGACTGGCTACCGTGATCCACCTGCCGGTGTTTCGGTGAGTACTGAAGTTTATGCAACATGTTTTACTACACAGTTAAACTATCCACGTAAAGTGCTGTACCAACACAGATGAATTGTAACATGTGAAACTCGTAAATATTTTTATTATCTATCTTCTTCACTTTGCAAATTAATTTGTATTTAATCCCGAGTACCAACACAGATGAATTGTAACATGTGAAACTCGTAAATATTTTTATTATTTATCTTCTTCACTTTGCAAATTAATTTGTATTTAATCCTGAGTAACTGAAACTCAAGTCCTCATCTATAACCAATGCACATACCTAAGAGCCAATATACAAACTTATTGCAGATCAGGGAAGGTCTGCACTATAATCCTTACTTTCCTGGTGGTGCTATTGCAATGCCTAAAATGCTTAACGATGGTGCTGTTGAGTATGAGGATGGTACTCCTGCAACAGAGGCTCAGGTTTGTCGCCCTTTCTATATTGCCAATGCATTCATGGCCCTTAGGTAGCTTGTATTTGCTGAATCCTTTTCATTTCAGTATTTAGAAATTGAATATCTTTTATGTAATATCTGCAGATGGGAAAAGACGTTGTGTCATTCTTAAGTTGGGCTGCAGAGCCAGAAATGGAAGAAAGGAAACTGGTAAACGTCCATTAATTCCTTCGTTATAAGACCAACCGTATAGCCTTTTCTAACAATAAAACTTCTAAATCGCATCTTGACTTTAAGATACACCGTTTTTTTTTTCCGGAGAAAATTTGCAAGGTGCATTTAATTTTCCTTCATACTATACTTCCTAGAAAATGTTGCTGGACTCTGATAGAGAATTCGGAATTGTATAGACGAGAAAGTATTGTCTTGAACTCAAAACATAAGAGATGTGAAGAAAGAATGGAGTACTTCTAAATTAAGAAATACCTGATGTGGCAAAATGGGAGGGTTGAAGCAATTTTTGTTAGTTGGGGCTGGATGCTCCCAACCTACAAACATTCTTGTCTTTCTATTTCTTTATTTTCTTTTAAATAGCTCACATGTTAAACGTGATTACTACAATAATTCTCTAATATCTATAGTATATACCAACAGTGGAGGAGGTTTTATACATTTTCATATAATATAATGCACTATGTCTGATGTCAACTGTGAATTTTTTTTGGAAACCACGAGGTGTGTAAATTTTTAGGATCATATGTATTTTTATTATGTGATGCAGATGGGATTTAAGTGGATATTCGTATTGTCACTTGCCCTGCTTCAAGCTGCATACTACAGGCGTTTGAGGTGGTCAGTTCTCAAGTCCCGTAAGCTTGTTCTTGACGTCGTCAACTAGAATTCCTCTCCGTCAAAGGTTTGTGAGAAGATATTGACGAGAAATAATTATTTTCTGTAAAAGCATACCATGCATTTTTGGCCTGCTCTTGTATGAAAGAAGCTGTATTTTGATGATGTTATAGCACTGGTTCTTCATTTTGAAACTTGGAAGCAAAGAATAAGGGAGTCACACTTCTATTATTTGTTGAATCTTCTGAATAGGTGAGATCCATGCACGGACTTTTACTGAATACTGATGTATTGTTATATCCTATTTGAGATACACATTTTGTTTTCCATGTGTTTTACGTGATAATGATGTATGGAAGAATCATGATCGCGTAGAAAGTAAAATATATGTGAGGAAGGTGAGAAAAGAAATATGTTCTTTATAAACCCCAATTTAGTAAATATTCTTGAATATGTTGTTGTATCTAAGTTAAAAAATTAGTGCATCAATTTGCTAATGTTTAGTTTCTAAGTCACTTTATCCTAAACGTAAATCGGAATAGTATGTGAATGGTTTGATCGAAAGTAACTAAACCTGCCGGACCACAGCAATCTGGTCAGCTTTGCGGGCGTTTTGAATCTCATATCACCAGATTGCTTTAAAAATTTGAAGTCTGCTGTCTGTATGTGTAAGGGGGCTACTAGAAGATAAAATGTGAAATTAACTTGGGTTTAATTTTATTTTTAGGAGGTTTTTAAATAAAAACCTAGTTTTGATTCATTTTTCCCACTATACTATTGTCTATTTAAATTAACCACTGTAATATTCGCGTTATGCAGCACAATACAATGTTCTAATGTAAATAATGACTCGATGATAGTCGTAAGTATATTACGTTCGTTCTTCATAGAATATACATGATAACAAGTCAATAACTGAAATTTGCTCATATGTGAAGTTGATGATTTGGTATATAATGTAATGAAAATGATAATAATATTTAATGAAAAGTTACATAAATTAATTAAAAAAATGTTCATGCTAAATGTAAAATTACCATTTCAAATTTAAAAACTAGCATAAAAGAATTGGGAAATTAACAAAAATGCCATTTTTTTCGGACGTATTTTTCGATTTGTCACTTCAAAGAAAAGTTGCTGATTTGTCCTACCCGATCGCAGGTCGCATCATGCGACCTGCGACCCGTTCAACGCGACCTGCGACCCTTCTAGTTATCGAGTAAAAGACAAACAAAACGAGACGTAGCCTTCCGGTCGCAAGTCGCAGCATGCAACCTGCGACTTGCGACCGACGAGATCACTTGCAACATTGTGTTGATTTAATATATTTTATGTTTTAAATTTAATTAACGCATTGTTTCGTTTTTCTTTGATAACTTTTTATATACAATGTATAAAATAATTCCGAATGTATATTCATGATCAGTGTAATTTTATCTACATTTCTGACATAAATTTTATCGTCATATGTTATGTATTTCACGAAAGCATTTTTTAGTCTCGAAATCAACTTTTTTTTATATCATAATGTAGATAAAGGTGGACTAATAAATCTAAATATACCACTATGACCAGTTTATTTTTATCTACATTCTAATATAAAAAAAGTTGATTTCGAGACTAAAAAATGCTTTCGTTAAATACATAACATATGACGATAAAATTTATGTCGAAATGTAGATAAAATTACACTGATCATGAATATATATTCGGAATTATTTTATACATTGTATATAAAAGGTTATCAAAGAAAAACGAAACAATGCGTTAATTAAATTTAAAATATATTAAAACAAAACAGTGTTGCAAGTGATCTCGTCGGTCGCAGTTCGCAAGTCGCGACTTGCGACCGGGAGGCTACGTCTCGTTTTCCTTGTCTTTTACTCGGAAATCACTTGGGACGCAGGTCGCAATGTGCGGGTCGCAGGTCGCAGGGTGCGACCTGCGACCGGGTAGGGCAAATCGGCAATTTTTTTTGGAAGGAGCAAATCGAAAAAT
Source organism: Pseudognaphalium luteoalbum (assembly GCA_963422505.1). Taxonomy (NCBI): domain Eukaryota; kingdom Viridiplantae; phylum Streptophyta; class Magnoliopsida; order Asterales; family Asteraceae; genus Pseudognaphalium; species Pseudognaphalium luteoalbum. Next base: position 53,676,051 of record OY730197.1, read on the forward strand.
ACGATAGAAAAAAATAGCATTTTTGTTAATTAAGGATTTAGTATTTTGAAATCGTGTCATAAAAGGATTAATCATATTGAAATCGTATCATAAAAGGATTAGACATTCAAAATAAAATTTGATTTTAAACACTCAAAAAGTAAAATTAGTCTTTATATTGTATGTTTTCTAAGTAAAAATTGTCACGAATTTTATAATATTTGATATTTAAGCTTCACATCAAATTGGTTATCTTTTCGAGCCATTTGTGCATAAAAAAATTAAATAAAAAGTTAGGTTGATTTTTAGGGTTCATATGTTCATGGACAAATTCTCGAAGAAAAAGGGTATATTGGTCAATTTTAATCTTGTTACTAATTTTATTGATTTACTAGTGATTAAAATAAGTGTTTGGGTATATTTGATATTTTTTATATTTAAGAATGACACGATTGATATTTAGAAATTAAGTTGGAAAAATATAATATTAACCTACTCAATAGTAGCATATATGCAATTCTCCCTTTTCTTTAACCAGCTGATCATGGTAGGAATTTTTTTTAAGATCATTAATGATAATTTAAGAGTTTTGCTCATCAAAATCAAAATGGTAGAAAAAGGAAAATTTTTTTTTGCCCCTTATATAAAAAATTCTTACTCCACCTTGCGAATCATTATTCCTCCAAAAACTCTAGTAACATTGATTTTTCTAATAAGCTCATATTATAAATTTACAACTTTTACCATCTTATAAATCATAAATATGTATAAAGAGTAAATTGCATGAATGGTCCATGCGGTTTACATACATTCTCACCGTTAATCCTTATTCTTTGTTTGTTGTATGGACACTCCTTTGCACACTTAGTCCCTCCTTTACCTAAAATAACTAAAATACCTTTTGTGGTACTATCTATCTTGTTCGGCCATAGGAGGATATTTTAGTCATTTTAGGTAAATTAGGGACTAAGCGTGCAACAACTCTTGAATTTTTGGACTGTCCATACAACAAACAAATTATATGGACTAATGGTGATAATGTGTGTTAACTACAGGGACCATTCATGCAATTTACTCGTGTATATGAGTGATTTCAAATCTTATATTAGTATGCTACAAATTACATGCCTTTTATGTCGAATCAAATAAATGGTTTAAACGGTAATGCCAATTAAACCAAACATGTTTGGGGCGTAAGAATTTTTCATTTTTGGTTTAAAATAACCAAACAACTATTAATGGTTTCGCTGAGATTTTGAGCTCAAACTAGACCATGAGAAGTGTTCAATCCATAATAAATATCCTTATTAGAGTATAGGAATGGCATTGATGTTCAAATGAATACTGAAATTCAACACGAACACAATTTTGAAGGGAGTGGTTTAATATTTAACTCGAAGTTCAAATAGACCTACAAAAATAGTTTAAAGCCAACTAAAGAAAATAAAAATAATGAAAAAAGTCGAGAACCGATGAATGCCGGAAAGTAACGTTCAAGGTAATAAACACTGGTACTTTGACAGCCCCACTCCCATTGCCCTTATCAATTCACAAACTATCTTATCATTTTATCGAGTATTCCTTTGGTAACTTGAAATTTAAGGTTCTCTTTAGATTTTTTACATAACTTTATCAACTCAAGGTAAATATTAACCCACTACAAAACTATAACACCAACAATAAACTTTTTCTAACCTAAGGTAACTTAATAACTTAGTTACACTCTATATAACAAGGAAAAGTAAAAGTCTTATCATAACCAATTGAACTATTTAATCAAGAACTAAATCACTTATAAGATAAAAAAAACAAAAAACAATAATCTTTTGGACCACGAACTGAAACATAGATTCAAAATAATATATCAATGGATTTATAAGATACTAAACACCTAAAACCTTATTAAATTAGCAACTAAAACCACAATTTATCTTATTTTCAATACTTTATTACATGACACATATTTTGTAGGGATTTTTTTTTTGAAGTTTTTTTGTAAGTCTTGCATCATTCTGGTATACAACAAATTTGAATTAAGTAATATCAGTCCAAGCGCGGACATGTAAAATCTCGTATAGCATCAATCAATATAACATAATCGATGATTTGAAATCCCAAACACAAGCAACATGAGAAGTGTATAACCCATAATAGTATCAATGACAAATGCTATAGAGAAGCCCAACAACTTTAAGAAAGAAGCTCGGACAGTAGCAGTAAGAAACAATAAGAAAGTAGTGAATCAATATCGAGAAGAGTCCTGCAAAGGAAGTGGTTCCATGTCTTTGAAAGGTGGTTACACTCTTGATTTGTAGGAAACCTTCGTGCATAATGACCCTAGGTTTAATACAGACTGACATCATGTACCATTAGTGAACGATTGCAACAAAATGAATTACTAAGATGTGTTCTCACCGTTCTCACGGAATCTCCTTGTTCTCACATGATCCCAAGTCTCTCTCTCTCTCTCTCTATATATATATATATATATATATAAATATATATAAATTAGGTATTGAGCCCATGCGATGCACGGTCATTTGAAATGTGCAGTTATATAACTAATTTATAAGTAGCTCAACATATTAATATTGTTAACTTAAAGATGAAATTATCATTGAAACTAAAAAGAATTGGAAACATAAACTAAACTTTTTTGCAAGGGACGTTGGTGCAATGTAGGTGATTTTCTTGTTTTTGTTGCAAATCTAGATCTTTAATCAATATGTTTTTCCTTTCAACTTTTGAAAGAGCGACATACTGACCCTTAGGGGGTGTTTGGGGGAACGTTAGAGGAGGGCTTTTTAGCTTTTTTGGTATCATAACGCAGAAAAGCTCTATTTTAATGTTTGGGTATATGCATCTTTTCTCTATTTTAAAGGGTTATAAAGCTAAAAAGCCAGAATTTTGGAGGCTTAAGTTAACGCAGAAGCTAAAAGCTTAACGCCACCCCAAACACCCTCTTATTATTGATAATTGTGAAGCATACCGTTAATAGGGTGGAAAACTAAGTTGTTCGGGTTTAACTTGAAACTAATGGGGATAAAAGAATTGATTTAAAGTGTTATAACTTACTTGACTAAATGATATTACTTGCATATCTTTGAATTTGTTTTGTACCTATCGAGAAAGTGTATTATACATTTTGTGCTATATTTGAGATATGAATTGAATATGAATTTTATACATTATACAATACTATGACACCTGGCAATTTAGGTTTACTTTTAGACTTAACCGAAATCCTAATTACGTGTATTTAGATGTGATTTAGGCTAAATACTTGTAATTACTTGTAACTATTTGTATATTTATGTGAATATACACCTACGTAATTGTTTTATATTACGCTTACGTAATTAGTTGTAATTACGCGAAACAACCGGACGGAGTCCGACAAACTATACGACGTTGGTGAAAACCTTTCTATAAATAACTTTAATCTATTTTTAGAAGTTATTTATCATTATCTATTATTTTGTTAAAATATTACACGAAAAACCTAGACATTTATGCTAAAATCTCAAACGCAACGAAAACGCGCAAATTGAATTCGGCAACCAAACGAACGTCAATAAATAAATTGAAAACTTAAATTAAAGCATTTTAATAAATACTTCAATGAAGATTTAACCAAAACATATCGTTAAGTAAGACGACTCAAAATAAATCTACGCGATTTAACGTTTAAACACGAATAATGGGTAAACGATCACAATACGTAATGTAAACTTAGAAGACAAAATTTAAATCATTTCCCCACCCATTTGGGGCCCCAAAAACGTTTTCCCCCTCCCCCATAATCACATGGTCACCTCTTTATTCCACCATTCTCCATACATGCACTAGAATCATTACCATCATTTTCTCTCAATTACTTACACTCCTTTCTTTCTTCATTTCTCTCTAACCAAAAACTCTCTCTCCAAAAATCAGTGAATAGCAGCCCCAAGAACATCTTAAGGCCACCATAACAACCACCATCTTCTACCATAACACCATCAACATCCACCTTGAAGATTAAACAAAAATACTTAACTTTTTATAATAATAAGGAGCTCAAGAACACAAGCATCATCATCTCATCTCATCTCCATGAAAATCATTGTAGGGAGACTCATCTATACTCTCCTCTATGTGATTTACATGTTACATAGTTCATCTAACTTGAATATGCCCAAAACTCTTGCTAAAAATCATTTTTATAAGCAAACATAAACATGCAATAATCTGCCTTTAAAAACCCAGTCCATCAAAATGACCATGTCTGGAGTTCTAGGAAGAGTTAGACAACGATTTATTTTTAAAAGTTGCATATTGAAAAGATCTACAACTTTCGTGTTTTACACTTTTTCCAGATCTGTACGAATTTTTATGAATAAACCCATCTTTGAGTCTGGTCTGCACATATTCGAAAATCGAGTTCGGTTCCTTAGCAAAATTAATTACCTATATAAATGGACCTATAGTTGCTGTAAAATTTATATGTTAGACTAGATACATAGATGTGTTAGATTAATAAAAGGCCATTTAGCCAATTTAGCCCATGTTAAGCTTAGGCCCATTAGCTGCTAGATGAAAACCCCTGTACGTATTTTCCATTGTATTCAGTTTTTATATTTTTGATAATTAATAATATATCGATTCTTCATTGTTAACATGGTATCAGAGCATGGTTGGTCCTGATCAGTTTTGTTTCCTGCTGCTCCTAATCGGTTTTGATTCCTGCTGCTCCTGATCAGTTATCATGTTTTGGTCGGTTTTATATCGCCTACAACTTCCTGCTGAGCTTAGCAGCATGCATAGCACCTTTCACATTTCTAATCTTAAGAAATGCCTGTCTGATGAGACGCTGATTATACCACTCGACGAAATTACCATTGATGATAAACTCTATTTCGTCGAGGAACTCGTTGAGATCATGGACCGAGAGGTCAAACGATTGAAACAGAGTCGCATACCCATTGTTAAAGTCCGCTGGAATTCTAGGTGAGGCCCTGAATTCACCTGGGAATGAGAGGATCAGATACGCGAAAAATACCCACACCTCTTCTCGGACCCCACTCAGACTCCTACTGCAACTTAATTTCGGGACGAAATTCCTTTAACAAGGGGAGAATGTGATAACCCGTACTTAGGCGTATTAATTTACTCTAAGCTTGCTTATAATTACTTGTGATTAGTATGAAATAGGACTAAGTTGCTTGTAATATAACATATATTGAATATACACCTGTACGTAATAAATTGATATTACACAATTTGCTCGGAAGGGTTCCGAATCACACGGCCATTGGTGAACCTTTCCATATGACTTGTAAATCTATTTTAAATGATAAAATAGTTGTCATTTACTAGGTATTATTATTTTATAATAATGTACGTAGAAAACTACTTCAATTTGTTTAAAACGTAACTTACCCGAGAAAATGCTCAAATCGAGCACGACATCTAAACGAAATCCAAACTTTATTTTGGTGACTCAAATGATGTGGTTTAAAAATATCTATTCACCCTAAATACTAATTACATATCAAAAATTCAACGTGAGAACAAACCGTTTAACGAGTCAACTTAATATGCGTACTCAACGATTTAACGACCAATAAACACAACCCAAACTCGAGGATTTATTCACGAGCCCAATGACCACTTTGGGTCAGCCTTTGCTTGGCCCAGAAGGCCCATTTTCTTCCCAATAACCCCAAGAAACCCAGCCCTAATCACCCATATATAAAATCCCTTATTACTTGCTAATCCTCTCATTCAACACTTAACCACCACCACCTTATCCACATATTTTCCCTCATTCCTTGGGCTGGAGCAGCCCAAACCACGACACCCCAACCTCCAAAAACCTCCTCCAAGAAGATGTAACAAGTTCCATGACCATCTAGCACGAGCAAACACGTTTTTGAGCACCCTCTTCTTGTTTCAGCCTTAGACCATGACTTTTGTTGTAAGTAACCTCTGTATTTTACTTAAAACTCCTTGGATAGCGTTTATCTTCATGCTCAAGTTTTATTTCTACTAATTATGTCCAAAGATCCATGCGAAAACCGAAAAAGAAAGCTAAAAACCGTTGGACAAAGCTATTAACCATTGGACAATAAAATAGATCGGTTTAGATCCGTGATATCTAACTCATTTCTTAATGAAATCGAGTGTTTTTTAAGCTCAAAATGAAGTACTTTGAGTCTAGTTTTCAGATATGTATGCCATTTAAGTTATTTTAGTCTTTTGATATTTTAAAAAGAGGAAATAAAAGTACATATCAAATCTGTACCTTCAGATCAGAAAATTAGTCAAATGTCTAAGATCATATCTCGTAAAATACAACACAAAAACTGATGAGACCACGTGGAGAAGATCAAAATTTTTGTTAGTTTTAAATCCCCAACTTGCACGTTTTGTGAAGTTTCATAAAACTTGAGATATGATCAAATCTTTGAACATATGTACTAAAAATATAGTTGCTGGACCCATTATGCTTTACAAATTTATTTCTCGACTTATGTTTTGTTTTAGACTTAATAAAAATATGTTTTGGAAAGCTCAGATATAGGGTAATGACATATATGTTTCTTGGATATTTTTTTTGATGAAAACTTAGGAAAACCAGACTCGGAAAAAGGCATAAAATCATGTAATAAACATTTCGGGACTGTTTTCCTTTTCAGTTTAAAAACGGCACTTATAGATTTCAAATGACCATGAAACTCACAATTTGTTCATATTTCACCTTTTTAAAGGTTGTGTAAAAGTTTCGAGTCAAACCGAACATTTTTTTACCAAAGCCTAAAAATCTAAAAACTTCTCAGCCCGATTTGCGACATAATTTTCCAACATAACCTTTCCGTCGCAACTTTTTGCGACAACAACATCCGTTTTGCGACATAACTTTTCTCTCACAACTTTTTGCGACAGCAACATTCGTTTTGCGACATAACTTTTCTGCCGAAACTTTTGCGACGACAAACTTCATTTTTGCGACATAAGTTTCGTGTCGCAACTTATTGCGACAGAAACCTTCTGTTGCAATTCTCAGAATGCTTAAAAACATTTAACTACCAAGTATTGGACTCGCGTAACAACCAAACAATATACGACACTACTCGTACTTGCAAAACACATACTTATGAAAGTATACAATGAAACAATAACGAAACCTAATAATAAAGTCTTCGGGAATTATTATTACATATCTAAACATTCACCAACGGACCGCAAACGTTTTAATTAAACAACGATTGAATACTTTGACATAACTAGTTGAAGTGGACAACTAACATGAATGATCTTTTGAGACATTCACTCATACAAACAACCTTATACGCTTAGGGCATTGGAAGGTTACGGGTTCGGAGAACCTACGGATTACTACTGCTTTCAGACTTCATGTTTATTAAGGTAAATGCTTACTTGCTTGACTCAGGTGAGTCTTATAGCCCCACTTTTACTGTTTTACTTACGGGGTGAGATACATTGCTTATGTTTTTCTTGAACACAAGTGCTAAATTACTTACTTTTCATATACGGGTTTGCATGAGTTACTTACTAATCCACTAAAGTCCCTCCATCATAGTTTCATTAGTTATGGACTTAAGCGCGAATATTAGTTAATGGATCCATTAGGGACTGACCCTCCCCGCTCGGGGTAGTAGCACTACCACCAACCATTCTGTGTAAACTGGCGACTTATATTTGTTTCGTACGAGTGTTTGGATTAGGCACTCGCGGGTGCACTATAAGGTACTTGGTTGTACCACTAATTTACGGGTTAAGCTTTGACTATGAGCTCATGGTAATGGTATATACATATTTACTTACTATTTGCTTGGTTGCAAATACCTGATTTCGCCTGCGGGCAACGACGATAAAATCTTGTGTTCAAACTGGTTATTATTTACAAACCTGTGAGATTCACCAACCTTTTTTGTTGACCCTTTTTAGCATGTATTCTCAGGTAAACATATAGAGTAGGTTCACTCCAAGATATTAGCTAGAGTCGCATGATTTCTACACTGCATTTACGGAGATTCTTTAGCATTATCTTTTGTATATTATGGTTATGTAATAGAATCTCCCGCTACATACGCGGACTCTAGGCTATCATACTTTTGTAATGAAAACAATATGTTTTCAGATGATTTAATTATGGAATATAACTATTTTACAAACGTCTCATTTAAAGGTCGTTTGCTGTATATCTTTGTGCTTTTGACAACTTGGTTAGTCGCGCCCCGACCCGAACCGCTTCCGCAATAGATAATTTCGGGGTGCAACATGGCACGATTTCAAGCTGATAAGAATCCTGCTTTCATTTCTTGTTTGATTTCGGTAGTTATGCTTTGATGGATACCTGACGGGTAAATAGAAAAAAATGGGTTTGGGTAAAATTTTATCCAACGGGTAAATTAAGGCAGGTAAAATTAATTTGGTTCAGATCAAAACTGGAGCTGGGCTGGCTCAGGGGTTCTTTATACACGTAGTTAATAGGAACCTGTGTCCAGTGAAGATAGCAACAAGCTATCGGCTAACTTCTGTATTGGCCTGCTGTTGTTTTAAGTGTTCTTTGGAGGATACCTCAAGAATAGCCGATCCTCTTGGGTTGATAATTCTGTGTTTACGATGCTTTGGGCTGTAAACATGGAAATTATGTCTTTACGATGCTTTTGTTGTAAACATGGTTGATATGTGTTTACTATGCTTTGCTGTAAACAGGGTTGTTATGTTTAGTTGGACTGTTGGTTATTTATTCTCTCACTTAGTTTTATGCTAACCCCACCACCCCACTTCTTGCAAGTTATGGTTTTGATATAACGGGCTTGGCAAGAAGCTCTGTTTGGATGGAATGTTTGACCAGGCGTTTACTCTGATATTTATATTTGGAAAGAGTCCACGTGGTATTTTAAAATCATATAACACCCATTTGATTATACTATGGTTTTGAAATAGTATGACATTGTTTACATAATATGTATTGTAAATTGATAATGTACGTTTTGATCTACGCTTCCGAATTGTAGTATAGTATATTAAAAAAAAATGGTTATGAAATTAAGGGGTGTTATATTGTGTGATTCCGGATTACATATGTGTAAGAGGTATCATATAACTAAGTGACGTTCATAATTACAAGTTGTTAACTGTCAGATTTCAAGATGTTTGCAAGGTAAAGAACTCTAGCATTGTACTAAACAAGTTATTATGCGAACACTAGTTCTTTTACTAGTTATATTTGAAGTGAAAATATAGTTATTGGTGTGCATATTGTGGTTTTCATCAGCACCCTTATTGATGTCTTTATTATTGTTGTTGTTGAAGTGGACATAGTTGTTATATTGTAAAGATTTCTAGCAATTATGCTAGCTTCAAGTTGTAAGAGTAGTTACAAGTAAGTGTATGTTTCAAGTGTTACTAGTGGATATATGATTCAAGTTGTTCAAGTTGATACAGTTGAATGCACATTTCTATATGTACAAGTGGAAAGAGTTGAATATACTCTTTTATGTGCACAAGTTGATAAAGTAGTATGCATAATTCTTTTGTGCATAAGTTATTTAAGTTGTATGCTTTATTCTTTGTGCATTAATTCTGTAGAGTGGTAGAAGTTGGTATGAATAAGTAAGGTACTTCTACCTTCTATTTGGATAGGTTAAGTTTTTTTAATGTGATTGATTTTAGGATGATAAGATAATATAGTTGAGACATATAAGAAACGTTTAAAACATAATATGGTAAAGAGAAGGTCAACAATTGTCATTTTGAATCGCATAAAGCAAAGGTGTAACAACTCGCAAATTTAAACGTAATTACGAGCATTAAACATTTGCATTATTAGGCTAATTCCCTACTTTGAGTAAATTCACAACCCATTTTAGAGGTAAGTCTAGCAAAGCCCAACTAGTTGTTACGCGTAATATTACACATTCCGTAATTAGTATAATTACGTACAAAACATTCGGAAGCAAACGCGACAAAAATATACGACCGTTGACGAACAAATTATTATATATTATATGAAAATTATTAAATAACGATATTTATTTATTAGATATTATGTTTATAATATTTCCAAAGTATTTCGTTGCAAATAACGTTTGTTTCGTACAACTAAAACAACTTAAAACCCATTTGTAAAATTTAAATAAAACAAAGTTATAATTTTAAATCTCAACTAAATTATTTTAAATAAAAAGAAATATTACAACTAAAGGTATAACCGAAAGCATATTTAAAAATCTATCATTTAAAAACATTTTAACGTTTAACGATCGGGTAAACGAAACGGGTAAAATACCACAAATTTAGGACAAAGTCCCCTCCATTTTCTTGACTCCAAAAATCTGCCCCAAACACTCCCAAACACCCCCCCAAACCCCAATCTCATCCTCATCCTATCTCTTTTCTTCTCCTTTCTCTCATCTCTTTTCTCTCTAACTCACTGCCAACAACAACAACAAAAATCAACAACAACATCACCACCAACACTTGTAATTTCGGAATCATCATCATCTAGAGCAACAACAATCATCCATCATCATCATCTCATCTCCTTCATCCTCAAGATTCACCATCTTCATCCACTCACCTAACTTTCGGATTTCACTCGATTTGGTATGAAAAATCACTTTTCTTTCACTTTTCCTTTGTTATTATAGTATACAAACATGTTACAAGCCATATTATGAAAGATCTAAACGTTGTTGGGTGAAAAATTAAGTTTTTCGTCGATCAGTGCGTTGTGTCGCACGGGACCAAGAACAGTAGTGCGACACAACCTTTTGTGTCGCAGTATCATTCTTACGTCGCATTATGCGACACAACGCCTTGTGTCGCATACATTACCCTATGTCGCATACTTGCGACACAACTACTATGTCGCAACATTTGCGACACAAATGCCTATGTCGCAGTTATTTGCGAATGTCGCAGGATTGCGACACAACCCTTGTGTCGCAGAACCTTTTTACGATACAATACTTATGTCGCAGAACTCAGAAACTTAAAAAAAAAATACATGTTTTACACTAAGTGTCGGAACCAGATTTTACCACTTGATTTTACTCCGAATTTGGAATTCGAATGCGTTTTCACTACAGCAACATAGTAGAAATAAAAATTTTCCAAGCTGACCTGGCAGCTCGACCCCAGCCTGAGGCTCTGCCCCTTGGACCCCACCAGGGGTTGCCACCCCTTGGACCCCGCTACCAGGGGGGCTGCCCCCGGACCCCCGTACAAATTTCCATTTTTATGAAAACACAACGAAACTGCCAACACTACTTTGAAATACTTTTACGAAACCTTCACCAACGAGTTGTACGAATTTACAAATAAACAATGATCTTTCATGGATGAACGAGTAACATGGTCTGGTTGTTATCCAACCACTTATACGACTATTTCCTACGTTTAGGACATTAGGGACTTTACCCGGACTACACTTTGCTAGCACTCGCACATTACTTAACTCAATAGGTGTGAGTTCACAGCCCCACTTTTAACTGATTTACTGCTTTCAACTTGGGGTGAGAAACATAGTCAACTGCTTTAATGATTGCCATAACTGCTTTTACTTACATGATTGTATACTTGTTTTACTCGAACGATTAGAGTACTGTGAACTGTTGAACTCTTGCACAAAAACTGGTATTTATGAAACAACAGTTTCATACTATAAACTTGTTAAACTTTGTTTAGTAAACCGGAGAACGACCGGTACTTTTTACGAAAACGCTGGAGAACGACCAACAACGTATTTTAGTGCCAGAGAACGACTGGCAAGTGGACGGGAGAACGACCCGTGCGTATTTGGATGGGAGAACGACCCATGCGTCTTTTGACCGGAGAACGACCGGTACTGTGTTTCGCCGGAGAACGACCAGCGGTGTTTATTGCCAGAGAATGACTGGCCGAGTTTGGACGGGAGAACGACCCGTGCGTATTTAGACCGGAGAACGACTGGTACTATTTTTGTAAACGCTGGAGAACGACTAGCAACGAATTGCAAACTGTGTTTTGGGTAACATCCCACGCAAACGGTATTTGGGTAACATCCCACGCAAACGGTATTTTGGGTAACATTCCACAAAACGATTACTTGACTAATATGGCAATAACTCTTTGTGAACGTATTGGTTTTAACAACTGTGCTTACAAACTCGATTCAACAATTGCAAACATAAAACCTGTGAATTCACTCAACCTCGTTGTTGACTTTTTACTATGTTTTTCAGGGAATTAGCAGCACACGTAAGGACCGCCTGCACATACGGATTCTAGGTGACCCACGATGAAACTAGGATGCCAACTTTTGACAACTGGATTTCTTTTATATAACTAATCTGTTTTAGTCATATTTACGAAATCTACTTTTGTAAACTTAATAACTTTCACATTTGTACGATTTGATAAATCATAAACTTTGTAACTATTACATTTGGCATCTTAATATATATTATTCTGTTGTAATCATAAGCTCTGATACGTATGCATGTACTGTGTATTGTGGCACTCCCCATACTTAACTAAACGCTTCCGCTAAACTAAATCGACGAATTGGGGGTGTTACAAAAGGTGAGTGATAAGATGGTAGCGTGGATTGGAGCCTGCTTTACGGTTAGACAAGCTTCACTTTCATTTGAATTCTCATTTTGAATCGCCATTGTATAAACCGCCTTAAAGGTTATGATTTAGGGAAATGGGTCATCGTTGTATTCATTGAACTCATAAAAGTTAAATATGGTTTTTAACGGAATAGATTGTTGTGGAATATACATGGGACCAAATGTAAAAGAATTTAGTTGTGAATGTTATGATATGAATATTTAAAACAAAATAATTGGGCCATTTCATAATGCTTCACGATCTCTACTAAAGAATCGATGGGAGCTCTTGGGATCGGAATGTGCTCTTTGTCGGACGATTAGGAGGATATTGAATTAATCATTTTACCAGCCATCGGATCAAAAAATCTGTGAGCGCTTGCAAATCTTCAAGGTTGGAATCGGAAGACATTTTACAAATAAAATAAAATTGAAAAAGTGTATGAATATTTGTAGTGTGAATTGTATGAAAGATGTTGTGAATTAGGTGGAAAAGAGTGAGTATATTTATAGTAAAAAAGTGGTTTAGAAAAAAATAATGATGAAAATGGATATATGACTGTTGATTTTTTTTTCCTCTTCAAATGGTCAAAAAGAAATAATAATATAAGCGGAACCCACTCTCACAACCAATACACGTCGGATTTTGCGATGGCCACAAACTGATGACCGAACCGACATCTTGGTGCCATCAATGTTGGTTTCGTCGGTCGGAGCCGACGGATGCCGACCACCACCAATGGAACAAGTCTTAGAAATTTAGGGTACTAGAATATTGTTTAAAATTTAGGCTATCGTCATGTGAAGTTCTTTTTGTTTCTCTTCATTCACATGCCTACATTCACTTTATTAGGATACGTGAACTTCACTTGCTTCGCCATTAGACAAAACCTTATTTAGGCAAATTTTAAAGCCGAATGTAGTATTTTATTGGTAAGTTAAATATCTCCACGTACACATTTCTATATAAGTGAATTTAATGAACATTTTGCAAAATTGAATCTAACACAGACCTCATAATGTGAAAACCTCAATTGACGGTCTATGTAAGTAAAATTTTTTTATTGTGGCAAAAATGACACCAAGATAACTATAACCAAGTTAAATCAACAAATCTAAACAAAAATTTCACCATTGTTTAAAAATACATCCGTTGATAATAAAAAATCAAATAAAGTAGTTAGGATATAAAAATTTGATGGACAAACATAAACATTAGGATTGGTATAAATCAAATTTTCTCATACCAAAAAAAAATTGAATTGAAGCAACCAAAAGTTTCTCTATAAATGAAGACTTTAAATTGAAAAAAGCTAAAAATGAAATAACAGAAAATAAAGAATTTTTTTTTTTAGGTAAAGGGTTTACACCCGGCAAATATATTACTCCAAAACAAACGTTTAAATACAAAGGATGTGGGTGAGTCCCACATCACAGCCCATTACATAGGCAAAAGACACTACATAACAAGACACAACCACTACCAACCCAACAAGGAAGACTAGCTAGCAACGACTAAACTCTCTGTATATGACATGCCATATACAATACATAATATAGCCCATAATAATAGATAAAAAATACATCCAATATAATATAAAAGGGCAACCAATCAGCAAAATGTCAGAAGAAGCCATAAACACACGAAAGAAACCAGACCAATCTTAAGCGTGGCTCGGAATCTTCCATCGTTCCAAAACGCGAGTAGCCCGAAACGAAGACCTGAACCTGAAAGAGACCAACTTCAAGCGAATCTCAGAAAGAATAATATCAGTAAGCTTTATACTTGAACGTCGTCCTTTGGCAGAAAGACGAAGATTCCGCTCTTACCAAATAAAATAAGTCGTAGCAGCCAGCAATAAGCGAGAAATAACATGATCGACATTCTTCGATGAAGAAGCAGAAATAAAGACAGGGAGCACATCTTCCAGCTTATCAAAGACAATCGGAATATCAGCATAGCTAACAACCCAAAACCAGACCTGCAAAGAAAACACACATTCAAAGAAAAGATGAGAGTGTGAATCAAGACATGATCCACATAAGTAGCACCGAAGCAGGTTTAAGTCGACCGAAGGGCCAACATCCCATTGCCTCAAGCGATCTTGAGTCTTCAGCTTTCCTTTAAAAACCAGCCACATATTAAAAGCATGCCGAGGAATACACTGATGAAACCAAACAACAGAAGCCCACGCTACATTAGAACACCTCGTCCGAATGGATTCCCAGACTTCACTTACCCGGAATTCAGAAAAGTTACCATCACCATCACGCCAAAAAAGCTTATCCGGATGATCAGATATAATGGGAACCACAATCTGAGAAAAAATAGGATACCTTTGAATCCATACATTCGGCCATCTCCAAACATCACCATCAATCTGAGAAAATAAAGAATTTAGATTCCCTTACGGGTATAGATCTAATTAACCTATATATATTACACAAATTTTAAATAAAACAATCTATCTATCTATCTATCTATCTATCTATCTATCTATCTATCTATCTATCTATCTATCTATCTAATTTAATAAATTATAAGAAGAGTCTTAAAAGAGTACTAACCTTTGGCTGAGATTGTTTTTAATCACCTAACCATTCATTAATTTAATGAGATAGTTAATATATAACACCCCTGAATTTTATAAACATTTTTATTTTTTATACGGAAGCGAATATCCCATACATATAAATATATATAACATGATGTCATTTCCAAAATATTACATCCGTTATACTTACAACTATTATTAAAGTTACAAAACATAAAAGTATATATGGGCGTTATATAAACAACACATAACAATATATCAAAAACAACATCAGAGTATCATTTGTCAAACATTCCTTTAACACATACTTCTTCCCCAGCTTATATATCCCAAAATTTAACCTGCAAGAGTAATGTGGGGGATTAGCACGAAGCTAAGTGAATAGACGTAATCTAACAGTCTAACTCTGTATAACATTATCTGTCTACAACAATAAGTACTAACACAAAATCAATACAGAGGATGGGTGGTTCTTGAGGTGCCCTCAGTCCGCGGTGGCCCTCCAAGAACACTTATAACCAACTGTAGGCCGTCACAGTGGTATTACCGAAAGCTCATTGCTATCTTTAGTCAACATGAATCTAATTCACAATGAATGTTGATCATTCACATGTTGACTAACCTATAGCAACTAAGCCCTACCGCAATTGACCTCTAGTATCACACATACATGTATTCCAAACTATCATGTAAATTATCTCAAACAATAATTCTATCAGCAAGAATTCTACTTGTAATTGATGTAACCAAATATGTTAACACCAATTTACACTGTGATAATCAGTCCACTCACCTATCTCTAGCAATCTCCAACTCAAAGTTCTTATTTTATTGATTCTTCGGTGGATCTAAGAATACAATTAAAATATAAGTTAGTAACCCATTTCATAGATTATCATGTCTTACTTTAGTATATCATATCAATTAAGTAAGTATTATAAGCAAACAATACATTTTTAAGTATCACTAATGCATAAGTTTATAAGTCATCTTATATCTCAAAATTACTTACGCAAATGCGATTCGGGTTCAGGAGGTGGGATCGCGTTCCTATGAAGGAAACCTCCTGTCATCAATTTGCACTTGGCAACACGATCTAAGCAAAGGCTTGGGATCGCGTTCCCAAGAACAAAACATTTTGTAACCAAAATGCACTGAGCAACGCGATCCGAAGAAATGCTTGGGATCGCGTTTACTAGTTAAAAACTCAACCGAGACAAAATAACAATGATGAACGCGATCCGGGTTCTATGCTAAGATCGCGTTTCAATGCTTAAAATGACCTGCAACTTGCTGTACAAACCCTAACCTGAAAAACCATTACCAAATTCACAAACTCAGTTGTATAACTCAACTAAATGTAGAAAATACATCATAGATTAACAATTAGCATCTAATACAACCTTTCAAACTCAATTTCAAATACATATCAATAACATACATGATTCAAACAATTTAATTCCATATGTAAATAAAAAAATACTTACAACTAGGTATTAGGAAGAAGAAGATGAACTTGATGTTAATTCACTTGAATCACAGCTTGCAATTATAGTAATAACTAGTATTTAAACTTTTGATTTGGTTATAACATCATACCTATTTTGGTTTCTAACACAATTTGGGGAAGTTAGACAAAAATGGAAGTCGGCTCTCCAATAAACCGACCCAAATTTGTTATTTTATTATACTCCATCAAATTGTATTGTCTGGAACCCAAAAACCATTTGCGGTACTAACTATTTGATTTTACCGTTAACTATAACTATTTAAAAGGAGTAATAATTCATTAATCACAATTAATCCTTTAACTAAATTTTCTAAGCATTATTTCAAAACATATAAATACACAAAATATTTATAATATAACAAATAATAGTATTTATGTCACACCCTGCCAAACGGTAATTACAATTAACGAGAGTAGTTTGCGGAAGCTTAGTGACGTGACGGGGCTGCGAGCAGTAATACAACCAATAGATACATACATCCAGAGTATATGGTTATTGCAGAACGAAATAGTTTAAGATGCCATTAGTTAAAGTTTTACAAAAGGTTACAACTTAAAAAGTTGTAATAGTAGTAGTAGTAGTAGTGTCAAAACAGTATTTTATAAAAATACATAACACAAAAGTAGATTTCATAAATATGACCACAATTAATTGTGGTTATATGAAGGAAATCCCGTTGTCCCAAAAGTAGTGGCATCCTAATAAGTCCATGGTTATCCGTCCTGATATCCATGTAGATCTTACTTATGCTGCTAATTCCCTGAAAAACATAGAGAAATCGTGAACAAAAATTGTTGAGTGAATTCACAGGTTTGTATGTAGTGTAGGAAACACATGTTAATCATTTAAGAATAACATTTCCAAATAATTGTAGTTGTTCTCTTTGTAGGAAACACAAGTTTATCAATTAAGAGAAACATTTTTTAAGTTGTACTTGGTAGGAAACACATGTTATTTAATTAAAATAACATGTCCCAAAATAGTGGTTGTAGGAAACACATGTTAATTCCGTTAAGGATTGACATTTCTTAAATAAGTAATAGTAGGAAACACAGGCCAATCCAACTAAGGATCAACATTTCCAAAGTAGTTGTTCGTAGGAACTCACTTCCTAAATCATAGTTTTGTGGGAATAATTAGACGGTGATCCCTCAGAAGGTTAGCTAAACCTGTCGAGTAAAAGCAACGCGACCTAACCCTATTACCAAACCACGACCCATAGTAGTTGTTTGCCAAGTAGGACCTGTAAGTATACGCTCCCAAAACTGTAGGAGGGTCGTCACAGCGATAGTACTATCCGTATACTCAGTGGCTAGAGTCACCTAGCTAATGGTTATAGTCTGTAGCCATAAGGACTTTTATGCACTACATCGTAAGCCTATATTCGTTCTAGGATTCGTTGTCTGATTCCCAAAATAGTATGAAAACATTTTTTCATAAACAGTAGTTCAAGTATTCGTATGAAATAACATTTCATAAACAGTTTAAGTAAATACATATAGTATTTAAATCAGTTATCGCATGCAGTAGTACATACGATTGCTATGTTTTTCACCCCAGATATTAAAAGCATTTAAAACAGTGAAAAAAGGGGCTGTGAACTCACTGTAGGTGCGCAGATGTGAAAGCTAGCGAGTGAGAGTATTGTCGCCCATAGAAAGTCAACCTATACACCATAATATATTAACATAATGTAACACCCTCTTCACTGGTCTGGTAATTCCTTTATTTAAATTAGTTATTTAATTGTCTTTAGGAATTACTTGATATTAATTATTTTACTTGTGAAACTTAAGTAAATAAGTCTTAGGACTTATTGTGAATAGTAAACTATTACTTATTTTAAATTGATATAGATGACGGTAAAACAAAATACTATTTATCGTAAATGGTTTTCGGGTTCTAGACAATAGATTTAGGACGAGTATAAAGTTATACCATTTAAATATGTGAGTCGGTTTGTAAACCAACTTTGCAACTCATATATTTTCAAGTTTAAACACTTTCTTCATTTTCACTTTGCAAACTTGCAAACTCAAGAAAACCCTAACCAAATGGAATTCAAGAAAGCCTTGTGATTCTGATTACTAACATCACCATCATCATCTTGTTACCTTCATCACCATCTAAGAAAAGAAAGTAAGTTTGAATTGGGTTATAAATTGGGTTTTGAGTGATTGAACTAAATTAAAGCTTGTTATGTTGCTATTTGGTGTTATTAGATGGTACATGATGTTAGTATATGTATTAGGAACCATAGAATTGAGTTTCTTGAAGTTTTGGTTCGAAAATCTCGTAAGAACAGCGAAACTCGCAGAACCTAGTCCGTCCTGCGAACTGAGTTCTTGTTGCGAAGCGAGTTGAGTTCTGGCGAAGCGAACTGAGATGCTGCGAGTTGAGTTTT
The DNA here is from genome assembly GCA_963422505.1 of Pseudognaphalium luteoalbum. Taxonomy (NCBI): domain Eukaryota; kingdom Viridiplantae; phylum Streptophyta; class Magnoliopsida; order Asterales; family Asteraceae; genus Pseudognaphalium; species Pseudognaphalium luteoalbum. The sequence continues at coordinate 53,695,108 of OY730197.1, forward strand.
GCTTTGCGAACCGAGTTCTGCGAAGCGAGTTGAATTGCCTACGAACTGAGATAATTAGCAATGCGAGTCTTTTCGGGGTAACGGACAGGTGACAATTTCACTAACTCGGATTGGATTGAAATTCACATGGTCACTCGGAAACGACCTAATGATCCCGGCTCTATTTTAAGAGTCTAGGCAGTTTTTGGCCATTCGGGGTCATCTAGGGCCCGAAAATGGTATTTTTCAGTTTTTAAACGTCATTTCGGGATTTTCTAATTTCATTTTGAATGAACTTTTGTTTGACTAGACTTTAGGGATTACCTGATTGGATAAATATGATATGATGATGATTATGGAACGAATTTCTAACTTATATTTGATAGTCTGTTTCAGATCAACCTAAGACTCAGTGATATAAGAATCCTGAGTGTGGAGACGTCAGAGGTATCGGTTAGTGGATTTAGAACTCACCATTTGATTTAGTTGTAACTATTTGGTTGCAACAAGTAAACGTAGATATGTGTTAGACTGTTTAGTCTTGATTATTGACTATGAATCTACGTGATATGTGAATATATGTGTATCAGAATATTGAGGTCAACGTGTAGTTGGACTTTTGGCTATTATGTGAATTACACAGGTTTTGATTCATTTGTTGTGTTTGAGACCTGTGTATGAGTTTAATAACCAATAGTTATCGGTCTATTCTGTATTGGCCATACAGATTGACGTTAAGTGTTCTTTGGGAATCCCCGGGTATTATGATATCCCAAGAGCCACCGATCCTCATTGAAATATGTGTGTTTACGATTAATTGGTGTAAACTCATGGTTAAGCTAAGTTGAATCGTGTGTGATAAATCTATTCACTTAGCTTTGTGCTAATCACTCATATTACTTCCTGCAGGTTTTGAATAGATATGTGGGTGGACAGGAAGTGGATGCCTTTGGCAGGGAATGTTTGACGACTGTGAACTCTGATGTATTTTGATAAATTAAAGTTTGGAACTATATAATACCCCGTTTGTGTAATATGTGAAATGTGGTTTCAATAGTTTTAAACTATTGTGTATCGGAGTTTGAAAAAGATTATACACTTTTTATGATGTATATTAATAAACTATGTTTTTAAGTCAACGCTTCCAAGTTAAATTGTATAATATTCATATAATGAATGAGGGGTGTTATACATAAGTACTTTGACAGTTTGTCAAATTATGTTAACAATTTGATTGTTTTGAAGAAATTGTTAATTTCTTAAATTTGAACACTTTGTTAGTGGTATATGTTGAAAATAATTAATATTTTCCAAATTATGTTTATTGTCGAATCATTCGAAATGTGTAAGTATATATACATATACTTATTAGTTGTACATATAAATATATACACATTAAGTTTGTCATCGTCGTATACATATATATAATAATAGTCATCGTTTATGATATATATATATATATATATATATACATACATACATACTCAAATAAGGTTTGTACCAAAATGTTTTATTCGTTTACAAATATACCCCGTTTATGTAATGATTAATTGTTATCATCCCAAATTTGTCGTGTCTCACTTGGTTCGTATTATTTTGAGTAAATACTCGTATAAAATAATGTCTCATGGCCGTGTACATTTTTAGAACCAAATTACGTGTCGTATATATATTTACCAAATATAACTTTAACAATAAACTTGAAGTCGTGTACACGTTTGTCCCGTCGTGGATACGTATTTATCCGAATGTATATATATTTTTACCCGTATTATTTGTCATTGTATATATATATATAATTAATGGTAACTAATAATATTAATATTAGTTAATTAATAGAATATTAGTGATATTTATAATAATATTAGAATATATATATATATATATATATATATATATATATATATATATATATAAAGAAAACAAACAAAAAGGTTGGTCATAGGACTCGAACCTGTGACCTTCTTCATCACAAGACAAGTTCTAACCACAATACCATTATTAAATATTGATTTTATGAATGTAACAAATTGTATTTATGTCACTTATGTGCTTACTTAAATTAACAAGAACTATTCGGTGAACAAGTTCAGCCTTTCGGCTAACACTTTCTAGCCGTACGGCTAGATATATTGAGCCGTTCCTCTAACATTTTTGAGCCGATCGGCTCACAATATATAGCCGATCGGTTTGGGTTTGTTTCAGTCCGTGCTCTGTTCTGCGTTTGGTTTTCAGTCCCAAATCAACACAATGTTTTGCTATGATTTTTGTTATGTTCTTTTGCAAATGTTATAGTTACATTATATGTGTTTCTTCGAGATATTCTACTTATAATTTTACTTGTATACATGCTCAAATTTTTGTACAGAGTATATATATATTTGGTCCAAAAATTATCATCACCTAACTTTCAAATTTAAGTTCCAACTTGTTTTTGGGTTCAATCTTTCATGATTTTCTAAGCATCTATATTATATAACAACAAGATTTATGAATGGGATTGAGGTAAAATTTACTTACAGTGATATACAGATATGGATGATGATAATGCATAGATGATGATGGTGATGACGATTCTGTGATGGTGATGATGGAACGAAGATGATGATGATGACGATGATATAGTTAGATTCAAGATGAAAACCAAATTTTTCTAGCTTGCTTGCTTTGCCTCTGCAAATCGACTCCTAGAAAAAAAAGAAACAAAGTTGGTAGATGGTGAATTATTGTAGTTGATTCCTCACGATGAGAAACAAAGGAAGTATATAAAAATATAAGTAGGCTTAATTTGTCAAGTGGACGTATGGTTCAACTGTTGGGTTTTCTATTCCCTAACTAGATTAATATACGCAGCGGAATATAACAAAATTAATCTAATGCAATTAGGAAACTAAACCCTAAGGGATCTTAACTTGAATAAATAAAAGCAATAAAATAAACAAGACAAATAAGAAATTACTAACCTTTGAGAAAACGATTTCTCACGCGTAGACCACCTTGCAGAACCTTCTTGTTTTGGAGGCGAGTGCCCAAACCAGAACACCTCTAATGCTTCACACCCACGAACCAAAAGAAATTCCCAAACTCCTAGGGTCCTGACTCTAAGTCGTGTAAACTCTTACAAGGAGTAGGAATGAGAAAAAGAGAAAGAATTGAACTCTATTCAATTCTGGGATGCCTCTAAAAGCATAGGGGAGGTCCCTATTTATAGGGGAGGAGGAGGCCCAGGGTTTCATCCCCTGGCCGATGTGGGACAGAATCCCAACCGGCGGTTGGACCTTCCAACTGGCGGTTGGACCTTTCAACCGGCTTAAACCCTTTGGACTCCTGCCGCCGGTTGAACCCTCCAACCGGTGGTTGGATCCTTGCTTTCAGAATCTTCTTTTCTTTTAGTTTCTAATTAATATTTAATTAATAAACTAATCATAATATTAATTCCAATTAATATTATCTCTTTGTTTATTTCTCTTACTGTTCATTGAGGGCGACCCAAAAAGGACTCCACTTTTAATGATGTACTTACCAATTAGTTATGATATTGGACACTATTCCAACAGTCTCCCACTTGGACAATTCATCAACTATTATTGGTCTAAGCTTATCCATTAACTAAGTAGAGAGTGCCATCCAACGCAACTACCAAACTCTGATTCTTATCTTAGAGTTAGCCCTTTAGATAAGTGATCAACTATTCCTTTGTTCTACTGATATCGTATGAATCGAGACATGGATTTTAATCAATCTCAAGATTCATGATTAGTTTTTCTGATTTCCGATTACATTGACTTTATGAGACTATTGAACCATCAACTTAGTCTCGGCCAGGCCTAGCATTTTAGAGTCAATCTTTAATCATCAGAGGGCCCAAGATATCGCTTTCCCCATTAGGCGAAAAGGAAAAAATAAATTTTGACTACATAGTACTAGTCAACTCATCATGTCATACCTAGCATACCTTTTATGACTGGCAGTTACGCACAGTGTTTGAATAGACTAAAGTATAACAAACTTGAAAAACTAGAAACTCAATGTATCTCCATTTTAAGAATAGAGGATATTATCATCTCAGAGTTACTCGTGATTTCAATCCATGAAGTAACTTCCATGAGTGCGGGTCTCTCCTATACTTAAATCTCCATTAAGTACCCATGAGTGTTGCAGCAATCTCCATGCCATGTCTAATCTCCATAGACAATCTACTAACACTCCATGACAGTCTTGATTCACCACTTACTTCCAGGAGTGTGAACGACTGAGGAGGTTTAAGTAAAAACTGTTTTACTTGGGAAGTGGTGTCTAAACATGCAAAACAGAAACACAATGACAAACAATAGTAAATGGCAGAACTCCTTCCAATAAATAAATCTCCATTATTTAATCACCAAGTCTATTACAATTTCCATCATTGTTTACAATGTTTCAAAATCAAACTAACAACTAAAACTTTACATTATCTCTTAAGCCTATGCTTCTAGCATGCTCATCATGTTTGGACTTTCCAAGTGGCTTTGTGAATGGATCAGCCGGATTATCCTCTGATCTTATGCTCTTCACAATCACGTGTCCTTCTTCTACTTTTTTCCGAACAAAATGGTATTTTCTTTCAATGTGTTTTGACTTTCCGTGATCCTTGGGTTCTCTACTCAAGGCGACTGCACTTTCGTTATCACAGAATATTTCAATGGGGTCTTGAACCGTTGGAACAACTCCAAGATCTCCAATAAAATTCTTAATCCAGATGGCTTCCTTTGAATCCTCGCAAGCCGCTATGTACTCAGACTCGCACGTTGAGTCTGCCACCGTATCTTGCTTGGAACTTTTCCATGTCACCGCTCCCCCATTCAGTAAGTATACCCAACCAGACTGTGAACGGCTATCGTCTCTATCTGTTTGCAAACTGGCACCACTATAACCCGTTACTCTAAGTTCCTCTTCTCCACCATAAACTAAGAACCTGTCTTTAGTATTTCTCAAATACTTAAGAATATTCTTTACAGCTGTCCAATGACCTTCACCAGGATTCTACTGATGTCGACTCACTAAGCTCAAAGAAAATGAGACATCGGGCCTTGTACACGTCATGTCATACATGATCGATTCTATAGCCAAAGCATATGGGACTCGACTCATTCTATCCAATTCTTCCTTAGATTTCGGACAAAGATCCTTACTAATCTTTATGCCATGATGTAAGGGTAGATTCCCTTTCTTAGAGTTCTCCAATTTGAATCTTTTCAAAATTTTATCTAAGTATGTGTCCTGGCTAAGTCCTATGAGATGTCTCGACCTATCTCTATAAATCTTTATAGCAAGAATATATGCTGCATCTCCCAAGTCTTTCATAGCGAAACATTTTCCCAACCAATCCTTTACACTTTCTAATGTTGGGATATCGTTTCCTATGAGTAGTATATGATCCACATATAATACTAGGAAGACTACGACACTCCCACTGAACTTGACATATATACAGGACTCATCTTCGCTTCTAGAAAATCCAAACTCTGTGACTTTTTCATGGAAGCAGAGATTCCAGCTACGAGAGGCTTGTTTAAGTCCATAAATAGCCTTTTGAAGCTTGCACACACTATTAGGATACTTTGCATTTTCAAAACCCTCCGGTTATGCCATGAACACATCCTCTGTCAGTTTCCCATTAAGGAAGGCGGTTTTGACATCCATCTGCCAAATTTCATAATCATGAAACGCATCTATGGCTAGCATAATCCTAATTGACTTTATCTTAGCTACTGGCGAGAAGGTTTCCTCATAATCAATCCCGTGAGTTTGAGTATAGCCCTTCGCTACCAACCTAGCTTTATAAGTGTGTACTTTCCCATCCATGTCCATCTTCTTCTTGAAGATCCACTTACAACCCACCGTCTTAAGACCGGGTGTAGTGTCAACCAAATTCCAAACTTCGTTGTCATACATGGACTGAATTTCGCTTTTCATAGCTTCCTTCCACTTGGCAGCCTCAGGGCCTGACATCGCTTCCTTGTAGTTAGCAGGTTCATCTAAGTCATTTAGTGTACCATCACTAATTTTATCCTCTTCTTCTATATGGAAACCATAATAGAACTCAGGAGGCTTGCTAACTCTACTAGATCTGCGAACGGGTAAGGATATGTCTTCTAGTTCAACAGGCGTTTCCACCTCTTGTTGAACGTCAGTGTTTACTGTAGGTTCTTCATCGGTCGACTCTTGAATTTCTTCAAGATCTATCTTACTCCCACTGTCCTCTTTAGATATCATTTCTCTCTCAAGGAACACTCCTCTTCGAGCTACAAAGACCACATTATCCGCGGGTCTGTAGAACAGATATCCAAATGACTCTTTTGGATAACCGACGAAAAGACACTTTTCAGATCTGGAGTCTAGTTTGTCCTGAGTTTCTCATCTAACGAAAACTTCACAACCCCAGATTTTGATGTGACCAACAGAAGGACGTCTTCTCTTCCACATCTCATAAGGTGTCTTTGAAACCTTCTTGGTGGGTAAAAGATTTAAGATGCGAGCGGCTGTTTCTAATGCATAACCCCAAAAACTTATCGGAAGTGTAGCCCGACTCATCATAGACCAAACCATGTCCAACAACGTTCTATTTCTCCTCTCAGCAACTCCATTAAGTTGTGGTTTTCTAGGAGGAGTTAATTGTGAAACTATTCCACAATCTCTAAGATGATCGAGAAACTCGATACTAAGGTATTCTCCTCCCCTATCGGATTGGAGTACCTTTATCTTTCTGCCCAATTGATTCTCTACTTCGCTTTGATATCTTTTGAATATCTCCAAAGTATCTGACTTATGCTTAATCAGATAAACATGTCCAAATCTACTGTAGTCATCAGTAAATGTAATATAATATCGATTTCCATCTTTTGTGGCGCATCACAATGGTCCACAAACATCTGTGTGTACCAAGTCCAATAGTCCTTCACCTCTTTCACACGCCCGGTGAATGGTGATTTAGTCATCTTGCCCAATAAACAAGATTCACATACATCATCCGATTTGAGGTCGAATGATTCCAACACTCCATCCTTTTGGAGTTGGCCGATGCGTTTCTTGTTTACATGCCCAAGACGATAATGCCACAATTTGGATTTATCAAGCTCATTAGACGAATCAACATTTAAAATCAAATTGCTAACATATTCAACATTTTCATATATGCCATTGTAAGGAGAAGCTTTGAAAATAAAACCACCATTTAAATAAACCAAAATATCACCATTCTCATTATCAAATGAAAATCAATAACCATCCATAAACAAAGCATAAAATGAAATAATGTTTCTAGTCATTTCTGACGAATAACAGCAATTATTCAAATCTATCCTAACTCCATAATTCAGCATGAGCTCATACTTTCCAATCTCGGTAACAGGCGTGATTCCTCTATTTCCCATGACTAGATTAAGCTCCCCATGCTTCAACTTTCTACTTTCTTTTTGACCCTGCAATACAGTGCAAATGTGAGTACCACACCCTGTATCCAGAACCCACGAATTAGAAGTTGTAGTATTATGGAGTTCGATCATGAACATACCTGAGTGAACACTCTTTTCAACCTTGCCATCTTCAAGGTCTTTCAGGTATTTTGGGCCGCTACGTTTCCAGTGCCCCTTAGTGTTGCAGTAAAAGCACACTGCTTCATTCGGATCATTCACCGGTGCAATATCAGAATCAGTCTTTCTTTTGGACCCACGATTGGAATTTTCATTCATAGTCTTTGCTTTCCAATTTGACCTCTTTCTTTTCTTTGCAGTTTGACCAATTGCCAACACATGAGCTGCTGAGTTAGAGGACACATCATCCTTTTTGATTCCTTGCTCAGCAGTTTGCAGCAAATTATGGAGTTCCATTATTGAGCCTTCTCTCTCATTCATATTCATCTGATATGATATTACAAACTGATTGTAGACAGCTGGCAGACAAGACAAAATTATGGCAATGGAAAACTCTGTGTCAAACATCATATTCAATGATTCCAACCTATCAAAGTACCCTTTCATCTCCAAGACGAAAGCACAGATAGATGCTCCAGGTTTGGGTTTGCAAGCCATGAGTGACTTAACCACATCAAGGCGTTCTTTGCTCTCCTTTGCCTGGAACATTTCCTTAAGCTGTTGGTTCATTTCATAAGCCCAAGAATTCTCAAAAGTCTTTTGCAACTCGGGGCTCATGGAGGATGCCATGATACAAGACACTTTATTCGCATCATCATAATGTTTCTTGTGTGCCTTAATCTCCTCTTGGTTTGAATCTTCATCAATCACGGGAATATGCTCATCGAGAACATACTCCTTGTTCTCGTACCTCAAGGTAAACCTTAGGTTACGCATCCAATCCATACAGTTTGGACCAGTCAGTCTTTCCCTTCCAAGAACTGAGAGAAGTGAGAAGTTCGAGTTGTGTGCGGAATTAGGGACGGGAGGATTATTACCATTTGTAGAAGACATCTATAAGATAAACAGTTTTAGTTAGTTTGAATATTCCTTAATTAATTACCCAATTACAAAATTAAGGATATGATCCATACTTTAGATTCATTTTATGAAAAGGTTTGCCGTAATCATATTGCGAATTTATTTTAGGTAGACAATGCCTTTGTCAATTTCATTCTCTATGAAACTCCTAGTTCTTTTCAGATTCATTGATTCTTATCAACGGCATGTTAATCTCGGATATGCTCATCTACCATTCATGACTGGTATGCCGAGGATCATGAACAAGATGGTGAACTTAACCATGCAAAACCCACGTGGTCCCCGGCCCGAGTACGCTCGAGAATCACGATTTCCACATCACCTCTCAATATGTTCTCATATTAATGTGCCGGTAAACCACACACGCTCCATTAACAGACCATACGAAAGATGTGCGGTTTTCATGGATTAGCATACTATTCACATTTTAGTATCTAGAACGGGATTTTGTTTTTAGTACTTTTAGGTCATACTTTTGATCTTGACATCATCCTATCAAAAGTCCTCGGTAGCTCCATTAAACGCACAAAGAAGCGGAGAAGCAGGTCAGCGCGAAGCCTATCAAAAACCTGACTTCTTTAGGGAAGCTGAGCTACCCGCCTTATACCTCTCTTATAGTTTGTTCACTATGGGTGAGCCGATTTATCAATTGACTGACGATATATTTACATTTAATGATACATATAACTATAGCTCATAATATATGTAATGTCTCTCTTTAAACTCTTAAAGTCTACGGTTCTATTTTAAAACATTTTAAAATTTGAGGGTATATTTTAAACAATTCAAAATATAGGGTCTAAAGTGTAAATTCTGTTTACCAATTTAGATAATCTATTTCCAATTTATCTTTACCTACATACTATTGCAGATAATTAAATGCTAGTATTTATCAAGATAAGGCTCTGATACCACTGTTGGGTTTTCTATTCCCTAACTAGATTAATATACGCAGCGGAATATAACAAATTTAATCTAATGCAATTAGGAAACTAAACCCTAAGGGATCTTAACTTGAATAAATAAAAGCAATAAAATAAACAAGACAAATAAGAAATTACTAACCTTTGAGAAAACGATTTCTCACGCGTAGACCACCTTGCAGAACCTTCTTGCTTGGGAGGCGAGTGCCCAAACCAGAACACCTCTAATGATTCACACCCACGAACCAAGAGAAATTCCCAAACTTCTAGGGTCCCGACTCTAAGTCGTGTAAACTCTTACAAGGAGTAGGAATGAGAAAAAGAGAAAGAATTGAACTCTATTCAATTCTGGGATGCCTCTAAAAGCATAGGGGAGGTCCCTATTTATAGGGGAGGAGGAGGCCCAGGGTTTCATCCCCTGGCCGATGTGGGACAGAATCCCAACCGGTGGTTGGACCTTCCAACCAGCGGTTGGACCTTCCAACCAGCGGTTGGACCTTCCAACCGGCTTAAACCCTTTGGACTCCAGCCGCCGGTTGAACCCTCCAACCGGCGGTTGGATCCTTGCTTTCAGAATCTTCTTTTCTTTTAGTTTCTAATTAATATTCAATTAATAAACTAATCATAATATTAATTCCAATTAATATTATCTCTCTGTTTATTTCTCTTACTATTCATTGAGGGCGACCCAAAAAGGACTCCACTTTTAATGATGTACTTACCAATTAGTTATGATATTGGACACTATTCCAACATCAACAACCATATTGTCTGAAGATATTTTTGGAATGGTTAAATATTGGTTATTTAACCCGTTAACTTCGGGTACCGGTCCAATTATTTGTACCCCGTGTCCCACTCAATTATTCGTTTGTTTAAATTTTATTTTAAACATTATAATTGATAACAATGAAATTTAAATATTTTATTAAAATAATTAATAACATTATTTGAAATGTGTATCGATACAGTTTGTGAGTTTTGTTCACGTTTGATACGTTTATTTCTAAAACGTATAATACTTTATATTATCACAATTATACAATTTAAATAATGTTCGTAATTAATAATTTCATATTATTAATTAAATGTTCACCAACGATTGTATTTATTTTTGTCGGGTTCATTTCGATAACTTTGTACGTAGTTATAGTTAGTTACGAAATTTGTAATACTTTTGTATTAAAATTTTATGCTTTGCTAGACTTATCTCACATCAGAGGTTTAGTTTAAACTTTTGTAGGGAATTAGCGTAAGAAATGCATGTAATTAAGTATAAATATATACCTAATTTGGAGGAGTGTCACATTCTCCCCCCATTAGCGAAATCTCATCCCGAGATTTAAGTTGAGCCGTGAGTCTCGGTCACGCTCTCGAATAAGTGAGGGTATTTCTTTCGTATTTCGTCCTCTCGTTCCCAGGTAAACTTTGGGCCATGTTTCGAGTTCCAACAAACTTTAACAAGTTCAGTTCTTTTATGTCGAAGTTTCTGGGTTTTCGAGTTCATAACTTCGATAGGTTCCTCCACAAAATTTAGTTTTGAGTCAATGAAGACTTCGTCAGGAGGAATGGTAAGTGTTTCGTCGGAAAGACACTTTTTGAGATTACTAACGTGAAAAGTGTCGTGGTGTATGCTACTAAGCTCTTGCGGTAGTTTGAGCTTGTAGGCGACAGGACCAATCCTAGCAAGGATTTCGAACGGTCCGATGTGACATGGGTTAAGCTTTCCTCGCTTACGAAATCGTGATATCCCCTTCCAGGGCGATACCTTGAGTAGGACTTTATCTCTTACTTGAAACTCAAGAGGTTTATGATGGTTATCAGCGTAACTCTTTTGTCTATCACGTGCCATTTTCAGTCGACTAAGTACTTAAGTTATCTTGACGGTGGTTTCCTGGACAATCTCAGGTCCAAATAGCTGTCTGTCACCTAACTCTGCGCAACAAAGTGGTGATCGACATTTGCATCCATACAACGCCTCAAATGTTGCCATTTGTATGTTGGTGTGATAATAGGTTTGATGTCTTCTCTCCCTAGGTTTGGCGATTTCTGGCTTCCTTCCTAAACCCTAATTCGTTCACCAATCATCATCATATCTGTTTAATCATTCTTTTCAGGTTGCTGATTGTACATTCATTAATCTAGTTTCTTGACTTAATTCTTAAACGTCTTTTTGCATAATCTGATTAGGGTTTTTGTAGCCGATTGTTCCTGCTTTTGTTAGGGTTTATTACATTCGTTAATCTGTTTTGAAAGGAGATCGTATCTTGATTATAATCTTTGTTTCTGATTGCTTGCTTGATCTAGTTTACTTGGGCAGCAAGTTATTGATTATTTGGCGTTTTTTGGTTGTGTATTCCTGGAGATTTTGTGATCTGCGTTATTATTGTGATGGGAGAGAGCGGAAACAAGAAAAAGAAAAAGAAGAATTCAAGTTTGCCAAAGGTTCATCGTGAAGGTACCAATGGTACTTCTAGTTCGTCCTCTGATTCTGATTTCGTACCCACTTTTAACACAGCAAAAATCAATATTCATGGTATCTGAAAGCAGCCAAGTAAAGCATCGATTGATATTGGAGGTGATTCCAGGAAGATAGATGACGGCAGGTTGGTACACACTAGTGTTGTTGGTGATGATCAAGGTCAAACGAAGGAAGATACTAGTTTGCTGAACGGAAAACCCAATGTGGTTGGTAAGGGGGATCAGCCTAACCCTAATTCTGCTGATGATGCTACTGTTGCCGTGGACCATGTAGCTGTGGATGGTTCTAATAACTCTCATAGTGAGGTAAATCAGGTTGGGTTTAATGCCTCTAAAATCCCTGGTTTATCTGATCTGAATAACGTTAAAATGGTGGATGATTGTGACCCTAACTTGCAAAGTCATATGGGTGACATAAGGACTGGTTTGGTCGATGAGCAGGAGGTCTTATTTCCTGTCTCCATTCCTGAATCAACTCCTTGTATGTCAGCTTATGATAATTCTAACGCAAGTCTTGATGGTAATGGTGATAGTTCTTTTCCTTCTCGTGGGCTGGATAGACTTCAAGCTGCTACTGTTGTTGTTCAACAACCGGTTCTAAAACAGGTTTCATCTTATGCTCAGGTTGTGGATTGTAGTGTTAAAAAGAAGGTTAACTTTCATGCGTTGAACTTACAGTCTCATAACAGTAGTGATGTGGATGTGGAAATTCCTTTGAATACAGTTATTGAAGCTAGTAAAAAGTATTCACACTTTATATGGGTATTTTATAGGCAAGAGATTGGCATTTCATGTGGTCCAAAATTATGTTATGAATGTATGGAGGAAATTTAGGATTGAAAAGGTTATGATGAATTCCAATTGGTTCTTCTTCTTTAAGTTCTCTACGGAAAATGGTATGAATGAAGTTCTGGAGGGTGGACCTTGGATGATCAAATTAGTCCCTATCATCATAAGGAAATGGTCTTCGGATGTTGATTTAGCAAAGGAGGATCTATCGAAGGTTCTCCTATGGATTAAGCTGCATGATGTTCCGCTTCTTGCCTTTAATGAAGATGGGTTAAGTGGTATTGCCACCAAGGTTGGGACTCCAATCATGCTTGATTCATATACTAGTACCATGTGTACTGACGCATGGGGTCGTCCAAATTTTGCTCGTGCCATGGTTGAGGTTAATTCAGAGGCTGATTTGAAGGAAAATATTTCTGTGGCTATTCCCACGCTTGAAGGTACCGGTAAAAATCTATATACGGTAAGGGTTGAATATGAATGGCGTCCGCCTAGATGTAGTACGTGCAAAATATTTGGGCATAAGGATGATGAATGCCCAAAGAATGTGACTCAGGTTGATGCTCGGAAGGCAAACATTTCTGATTTTGTTGTCCCTAAAAAGACAGCCCGTGGACCGTTGAAATAGGGTGTGAAGTCTCTTGACGGTTTTGTTGTGCAAAAACAGAAACCGAAGGTGATTTATAGGGTTAAAAACCCGGGGAATGTCCATAAACAGGCCCCAAGTACGAGTAGTCAGAAGCAGCCGTCTAAGACGGATAAGGGTGATTCAAACCCTATAACGTTGGGTAATCGGTTTGGTGTTTTTAATACACAGTAGAAAGAGGAAGATGTGCGGGGTAAGAAGGTTCAATCTGATTATGCAAATGATGATGTCATAAATCAGCCCCGAATCTTAAAAAGGGCTGTTTCTGGTTATAGTAAGTATGCCGATGATTTTGAATCTGATGAGGAAATTTATGATGAGACGGCGGATTTTATGAGGCTTTCTAAAGGCGTGACTATTTCTGAGGGGGCAAGCAATCCTGGTATTTCATCTCCTCATGGTTAGTATTGCATCTTGGAATATAAGGGGCTTGAACCATGTCCCTAAACAGAATGAGGTTCAACAGGTGGTGAATGAGAATAAGTTGTCTATCTGTGCTATTTTGGAATCCCATGTTCAAATATCTAATCTTGAGCGAGTCTGCTCAAGTGTATTTAAAAGATGGAATTGGACTTCTAATGCTTCTAGAAGTGATAAGGGTTCTCGTATTATTCTTGGTTGGGATCCTGACCGAGTTGATCTTATGGTTTTATCGTTCACTGATCAGGTTATGCATTGTCAGATTCGGGTGCGTGATTGTAATCAATCTTTTTTCTGTTCTTTTGTGTATGCTAGTAATTCCTACTCCCGTAGACGTGGTTTGTGGAATTCTCTCCGGTTTCATTGTCGTTTTGTCCACAATGCCCCATGGACAGTTTTGGGTGATTTTAATGCAATCCTAAATTTAGAAGATACTTCGTCTGGTTCTTCTAGTCATTCTATATCTATGCGGGAATTCAGGGAATGTGTGGAGGATATTGGTATTGTTGATATTCATGCTACGGGGCTGCATTTTACTTGGAATCAACGTCCTCAATCTAATTCAGGTATCCTGAGAAAGATTGATCGTATCATGTGTAATGGTGAGTTCTTGGGTGCTTATCCAGCGGCACTTGCTATTTTTCAGCCCTACAGGATTTCTGATCATGCGCCTGCTGTGCTTACTCTTTCCATTATCCAGAAATCTCGAGTTAAGCCTTTTAGATTCTATAACTTAATAGCTCATAAACCTGAATTTAAGGGTCTTGTTCAGGAAGCTTGGAATGAGAGCATTCAGGGACATGCTATGTTTCAGATTACTAGAAGGTTAAAGAGGCTCAAAAAACCTCTTGCGGCTTTGTTGAGGGCTCGGGGGAATATTCATAAGAAAGTTATTAGCCTTAGAGCTGAGTTGGATGAGGTTCAGAAAGCCTTAGATGCTAATCCAGATTCGGTTGAGATAAGAGAAGAGGAGAGCATTTATCTCCGTGCTTTCAATGAGGCTGTTATTGATGAGGAAAGATTCCTGAAGCAGTAAGCTAAGATTGAATGGCTTCGGGTTGGGGATTGTAACTCAAAATTTTTCCATAATGCTGTTAAGGAAAAGACTAACAGGAGCCGGATTGATCGTGTGCTTGATTTGTTTAATGTTGAGCATGTGGGTGATTCAGTCCCTTTAGCTTTTGTTGACCACTATCGGCATTTTCTGGGTTGTTCAGGTGATACTAGGGCATTGGACATTTCGGGGCTGTTTTCTCAAAAACTTTCATCCTCCGAGGCTAATATGATGATTCGTCCGGTTTCTATGGAAGAGGTTCGGGGTGCAATGTTCTCTATTGGAGATTCTAAGTCCCCGGGTCCTGACGGTTATTCAGCTGCTTTCTTTAAGAGGTCTTGGGACATTATTGGTAAGGATGTTTTTCATGTTGTTCAAGACTTCTTTGCTAATGGGCAAATCTTAAAGGTAATTAATCATACGGTCATTGCTCTAATTCCGAAGGTTACCACTCCTTCTAAGATTAATGATTTCCGTCCTATTTCCTTGTGTAATGTTTTGTATAAATGTATTAGTAAGCTACTTACTAATAGGATTAAGGATGGTTTGGCACATATTGTGAGTGATAATCAGTCGGCTTTTATTCCAGGAAGGAGTATTTCGGATAATATCCTTTTGACTCAGGAACTTATGAGACGTTATCACTTAAATCATGGTGCTTCGCGTTGTGCATTTAAAGTCGATATTCAAAAGGCCTATGATACTGTTGATTAGAGTTTCTTGCGGACTATTTTACATGGTTTTGGTTTTCATCCGATAATGGTAGATCGGATTATGACATGTGTGCCTAGTACATCCTTTTCCTTGAGTATCAATGGGGATGTTCATGGTTATTTCCAGGGTAAAAGAGGTTTAAGGCAAGGAGACCCTTTGTCCCCTTATCTTTTTACCTTGGTTATGGAAGTGCTGACTTTATTGATTCGGAAGAAGGTGAATGAGTCTAATCTGTTTAAGTATCATCCTAATTGTAGCAAGCTTGATCTTGTTAATCTGTGTTTTGCTGATGACTTATTTTTATTTGCTCATGGTGACCTGAATTCTGTTAAGGTGCTACAATCAGCCCTTAATGAATTCAAAGAGGTTTCTGGGCTGATTCCGAGTATTCCGAAGAGTACTGCTTTCTTTTGTAATGTTCCTATGCATGTGCGGCAGAGTATTCTTAGTATTATGCCATTTGAGGAGGGAGTTTTACCTGTGAGATACCTTGGGGTTCCCCTCATATCTTTGAGGCTTCTTAAAAAGGATTGCAAAGTTTTGGTGGAAAAGGTTCAGAGGCGGATTGGTAATTGGAAGAATAAGTTTTTATCTTTGGCCGGCCTTGTTCAACTTATTTCTTCAGTTCTCTCAGCTCTCCATGGATATTGGGCTTCTATGTTTATCCTCCCTCAATCAATTAAAACTGATCTAGAGAAACTTATGAGAGGTTTTTTATGGTGCCAAGGTCCTATGAAGACGGAAAAGGCAAAAGTTGCATGGGAGGATTTGTGCCTTCCTAAGAAAGAAGGTGGTTTGGGTGTTCGCCATTTGAAAGAGTGGAATATTTCCCTTATGACTTCTCATATTTGGAGCATTATTTCTCGGAAGGACTCAATTTGGGTACGGTGGGTGTATGCCTATAAGTTGCATAATCGCAGCTTTTGGGATGTGGCTCCTCAGAATAGTATGAGTTGGGGATGGATATGCTTAATCCATATTCGGGATTTGGTGCGCCCGTTTTGTTGGTATAAGATCGGTGATGGAAAGACTGCTTCGGTTTGGTATGACATGTGGTGTGATCAATGTCCTATTGCCCATTTTTTCTCTAGTCATCGTGATATTACACGTCATGGATTTTCGATTAATGATTCGCTTGCTGATCTTATTGATGGCGGTTCTTGGAGATGGCCTTCTTCTTGGTTTCATCGATATTCTCTTCTATCTCAGATTATGGTTCCTAATCTCTCTTCTCAACTTGATAGGTTATTATGGCGCGATGGGGCTAGAAATTTTTCTAACTTTCGGGTTGGTGAAGTTTGGGATGCCATTAGGACAAGGCGTACTACTGTCGATTGGGCTGCTATTGTATGGTTTCCTCACTGTATTCCTCGACATGCTTTTCATTTGTGGCTGGTTTTTAAGGGCAAGCTGAAGACGCATGACCGCCTGAGGCAATGGGATGTTGGCCCCTCGGTCAACTTAAACCTGCTTCGGTGTTTTCTATGTGGATCATCCCCCGATTCACATGCTCATCTATTTTTTGAGTGTTCTTTTTCTTCGCAGGTGTGGTTCCGGGTGATTAGTCACGCAGAGATACAGGTTGTTTCTGACAAGCTAGAAGATGTGATCCCTTTTTTCATGTCTACTACTGCTGTGAAGAATATTGATCATGTGGTTTCTCGATTAGTTCCGGCTGCTACGACTTACTTTATTTGGCAAGAGCGTAATTTTCGTCTTTTTGGCAAAGGTAGGAGATCAAGTTTGGAGCTTGCTGATGTTATAATTTCTACTATTAGGCTAAAGATGGTCTCTTTCACGTTTAAGCCTTCTCTTCGAGCGGTACAAGCTTTGGAGAGATGGAAGATTCCGGAGCGGGTGTGCTTATCTTCTGGTTGAGTTTCGCTATGGTGCGGCAGCAATGGTTGATTGCTTGGTGTTTTATATGCTAGTTGATTTTGTATTGGTTGTGCTTGTAGCCGGTTATCATACACATGGTTTGTCATGTGTATGCACTTAATCTTTTCATTTGGATAGGTTAAGTGTTGTGGTTTTCCACATTCTTGTAATTGTAACGTTTATATCTTTTATAATATTTGCCGGGGACACTCCCCTTTACCCAAAAAAAAAATTGTTATAAAAGAATTCAGCTAGAGGTAGGTGGGTATCCTTTTACCCCCAAATTCCATCACACATGCTCGAAACAAGTCTTTGAGAGTTTGTATCGTTCGCTCGCTTTGGTCATCGGTTTGTGGGTGGTAGGCAGTACTCATATCAAGACGAGTACCCAATGCCTGTTGAAGTGATTTCCAAAAGTGAGATGTAAATCGAGGATCTCTATCAGAGATAATAGATAGTGGCACACCGTGCCAAGAAATAATCTCTTTCAAGTAGATTCTAGTTAGTTTCTCCATTCTGTCCGTTTTCTTGATGGCAAGGAAGTGGCTGATTTCGTCAATCGATCGACAATCACCCATATCGTGTATGCTCCAGACGTTGTTTTGGGTAACTTCATAATGAAGTCCATCGTTATTTGTTCCCATTTCCATTTGGGCAACTCAATGTAACAACCTCTCTACGGGTCTAGTAAATTCCTTATTTAAATTGATTATTTAATTGTCTTAGAAATTATTTGATATTAATTGTTTAATTGTTAAACTTAGATCAATGATTCAAAGGACATATTGTGAATAGTAAAATACTATTTGTTTTAAATTACTGTAGTTGACGGTAAAAGAAAATAATTATTTTCGCAAATGGTTTTTAGGTTCCAGACAATAGATTTAGGGCGGGTATAAAATTATACCACTTTTTTTTGGTAAAGGGTTTTACCCCGGTGAATTTTTATTACCTCAAACCATTAAGTACAATAAAAATGTGGATGAGTTCCACATTATCCTCGAGAAAGCACTAGCTATGCTTAAAAAGCTAAAACTAAATGTATATGACATGCCATATACATTATAACAATTTCCTATAAAATAGAAAATCAGCCAATATAACGTAAACGAACAACCAATCAACACAACGAGATCCCTATACATTAATAAGATAACTTTGGGGAATCTTCCAAGCATCCAACAGCTGATCAACATTCATAGAACTTTTGAATCTACACGAAAGAAGCTTTAACCGCACATTAGAATAAATAACATCACAAAGTTGGGAGACTGTTCTCGAGCTCTTTCCAAATAATCTGTTGTTCCGTTCAATCCATAAATGATATACCGAAGCTGCAAGGAGAAGACGAGTAATAACACTTTTAGCTTTCCTCGAGCTAGCCATAGGCTGAACCCAGGCAATAATATCGTTCCAAATGCCAGACATGCTCAATTTCAGCAACAATACGAGAAGGCAGAATAAACACAGAAGCCCAATATATATGCATAGAGGATAGAACAGAAAGGATCAACTGAAGTCTACCCGCAAAAGATAAGTATTTATTCTTCCAATCTTCAACCCGATTCTTCACCCTCTTCACAAGAACCTTGCAGTCCTTATACAGAAGTCTAGATGATATCAAAGGGACACCAAGGTATTTTACAGGAAGCTTACCTTCCTCAAAAGGCATCCTCCTAAGAATAGATGCTTTAACACAACTTCCAACATTACAGAAAAATACCGTGCTTTTGGGAATACTTGGAACCAGACCCGAGACATTTTTGAATTCCTCCAAACCATCCATAATCACCTTGACAGACCCCGAGTCCCCATGAGCAAATAAAAATAAGTCATCAGCAAAACAGACATTTATAATTCGATCTTTGTCACAATGATGATGAAACCGAAAACTATCTGACAATCTTACCTTCTTCTGCAAGATAAGAGAAAGCACTTCCATAACCAAGGTAAAGAGGTAAGGAGACATCGGGTCCCCTTGTCGCAACCCCCTTTTACCTCTAAAGTACCCATGAAGATGGCCATTAACATTAATAGAAAAAGAAGTACTCGTCACACATGCCATTATCCAATCAACCATAGTGTTATAGAATCCAAAACCCAACAAAGTATTCCTTAAAAAATTCCAATCAACCGTGTCATATGCCTTTTGGATATCCACTTTAAATGCACACTGAGAAGGCCCTGCCTCACGATGATAATTATGCATGAGCTCCTAAGTAAGGAGAATGTTATCCGAAACACGTCTCCTAGGAACAAAAGATGACTGATTTATATTAACAATATCACCCAACCCATCTTTGATCCGATTAGTAATGATCTTACTAATACATTTATAAATAACATTACAACAAGATATTGGGCGAAAATCATTTACCCGGGAGGGGGTTGGAACCTTTGGGACAATAGAGATAATAATATGATTTACTTCCTGTAAAAGCCTCCTGTTAGCAAAGAAATCCCGGACTGCCAAACAAACATCTTTACCCACAATTTCCCATGCATTCTTGAAGAAAGAAGAAGTAAAACCATCAGGGCCAGCTGCTTTATTCTCACCAATGTTAAACATAGCTGATTTAACCTCCTCATTTGTAACTTCACGAATCATGTAACTTGCCTTCTGAGCACATAAACGATTAACAAATAAGTCCTCACTTAGTTGTTGCGTTATATTCCCCTCAACACCCAGGAAATTCTGATAGTGCTTAACAAAAATAGGAGGCACACGAGGACCATCTACATCAGTTCCATCATGATCCGAAACCCTCTCAATACGTGCTCTATTTTGCTTACACTTAACCATCTTATGGAAATAGGATGAATTAGAATCACCCACCTTCAACCACTCAACTTTAGCCTTTTGTTGTAAAAACCTTTCCTCATCAATTAACGCTGCCTGGAAAGCATTCAAACAAGTTGCCTCTTGCTCCCGCAAATACACATTAAAAGGGTCACGATCTAGAGCCAATTGCGCCTCATCCAGCTCTTTTCGAAACAAATCAACATGATGGTGGAGATGGCCTTGATCATATAGTAATCTACGAAGAGGGGTTTTAAGAGATTTCAATCTTTTAACTAATCTGAACATATTATGTCCCTCCACCAAGTGATTCCAATTATTGTTAACTAGATCTTTGAAACCTTCTTTATGCACCAAAAAATTAGAAAACTTAAAGTGTCTGGATCTGGCGCGAGTTAAAACATGACATTTTAACACACACGGAGAGTGATCCGAGATCCTATAAGGTTGGAACATGGCATACGAACCAGGAAATTCATCAATGAAATTTAAATTCCCCGTAATACGATCAATTTTTTTAAGCAACCCATCACTACCTTTAGGTTTTTGCGTCCACGTATAATGAAAACCAACACCATTAACATCCATGACCTCAATGTTGTGAATACACTCCTTGAAGTCATTCATAGCAACATTAAGACGCGAACCACTCAGACTATCCTCCAAGTTTAGAGCCGCATTAAAATTCCCCATAAGAATCCATGGTTTACTCTGAACAAATTGCTTGTGCATACCAAGATTATGCCACAGTTGACGACACCTAATATAATTATTATCAACATAAATAAATGAACAATACATAGCTTTATTATCCCCTTTAATAATTATTTGCGTATGCATCACCTGATTAGTCATAGCAATTACCATCACATCCATAACTTCCGGATCCCAGCCTACAATGATCCGAGAACCCTTATCACAAATGTTGCCATTAGATGTCCAATCCCAAGAGCGAAAAACCTTCCTACAAATACCTTGTAACCGAGACACATCCACATGCGATTCAAGAATAGCACACAAACTAAGTTGGTTTTCATTTATCACCTGCCGAACCTCTTTTTGTTTAGGGGTGCGGTTCATACCCCTAATATTCCAGGAAGCAATACTAAACATTAGAAACCGTGTCAACGGGAGTGCTTGCCCCCTCAGTATTAACGTTATAATCATTGACCGACATAAATTTCGATGTTTCATCATAACATTCTCAACTTCCTCCTCATCATCATCTTCCATAGGTTTTTTTACCAAGATCTTTACTAGTTCCACTCTTCTCTTGTAAAACAGGGTCATCCAACACAGAAAATGCATTAGAAACAGGCACACTTGGAACATTTAAATTCCTTTGATCACTTCGAGACACACCATTATCCCTTTGAGCTGGTTTCCGAATCACAGGCCTATACTCCACCCTTTGCTTTGGTTTACCCAGAGCAAATCCTTTTTGACCAGTAGCCTTACCAGCTTTCTTAGGCACCCGAAACCCATCGTCTAGTCCAGGAATGATAGTAGGCATCTCCTTTACCAGCCTCAGACAGCTATCACACGTGTGGCCAAATATTTTGCATGACTCACACCTAGGTGGCCTCCATTCATACTCAATTCTAACAGATTCCCTCGTATAACCAGGACCATCCAGATTTGGAACAGCTACTACAACATTCTCTTTCAATTCTCTGTCCGCCTGGATTTCAATCATAGCCCTAGCATAACTACTTCTACCCCAAGAATCCACACACATATTACTAGTATATGTGTCTAACATCAGAGGTTTTCCAACTTTACTCGCTATCAAACTTAATCCATCTGCAGTAAACCCCACAATTGGGACATCATGCATTTTAACCCAAACCGGCACCTTCGTTAAATCTTCCTTCGTTAAACTAATGGACGGATTCCATTTATTGAGAATAATAGGAACACCTCGAATCAACCAAGGACCAGTCTCAAGTACACTCTCAACCCCTTTCATAGTAGCAAATTTAAAAAAGAAGAAGCCATTGGCATTCATCATTATCTTTTGAATGCCATATTTTCCCCAGCATTCCAAACGTAATTTTCAATCACTGGAAAAGCAAGTCGCTTCCCAATAAAATAACCATATAATGAGTTATGCAATCTACCAGCAACTTCTTTCACAGATGATAACGGGATACCCACATCAAAATCAGAATCATTAGGAACCACATCTTCCATCATACGAAAGTTAATCTTCCCCACAACAGGTTCTTTAGAAACAATGTTCGCAAACGTCATACCTGGTGTTGAGCCACCTGAAGTACTCGTATGTATAGCCTGACCAGGCTCCGAAACCACCTCTGTAACAGCTTCAAGACGATCAATTCCCTTAGCAAACGTATACATATTCAAGGTAGGATTATTGATAGAACTATCACCACCAACCGGATGCTCAGAATCCATCCCCAATTCATCATTAACAACGTCTAAACCAGGGATTTTAGAGGGTTCAACCCAAACCTGATTATCAACGTTACGTGTACCAACCTCATGAGTTTCAGTCCCCAAGTCCGGATTTTTATTAGTATGAACCGAAGAGTTCCCATCAGTTTGCTTAGATGAATTATTCTTAACATCTGAAGGTCCCAGCTTATCCTTCAAAATCGATTTCAATACAGGTTTTCCATAGCTCCCTTACCCCTCTTCATAATGAATAGAAAAACCCTACGGATCCACCTTGCAACAAACTATGAATACCACACAACCAGAAGGAAACCACAAACGATACTGAAAGATAAAAGAAATTAAAACCTAGCCGTACGTCACCAAGAGTGATCAGCAAGAAAATCAACTAGAGATTGGCAAAATCCTTTCCGAATCTGGAGATTAATATACTAAACGAAATCCTCAATGAGTAATCACCAAGTAATCAGCAAATAGGAACAAATCAAGAATCAAATCCTACAGCATAAACCGCAAGTAATAATAACCATAAACCCTAGACGATTAGTCATGCAGAATATGAACTCTTGGCCTATTAGTGAAATTCGTACCTTCATTGGAGGGACACAAACTTGTTTCAAAGATGATTACAGATTCAATAATAGGTTAAAGATCAAACTCAGTCTAGAGATCGAATAAGGAAGCAAGATGATGAAAAAATCGCCTAAGGAGAGAGCATCAGGGGTTTTCAACAAAATAAGTATCGTATTCAAAAATTATACCACTTATTATGTGGAGTCGGTTTGTGAGCCGACCTTAAAATCCTTATATTCTTAAGGTTTCTTCCATTTCTTCTTCTTGAAAAGTTTGCAAAAACCATACCAAAGTTGATAACTAGTTAGTTGCTGTGATTTAGATTCTGATTACTAACATCAGTTTCATCATCATCATCTTCTATATCCATCTTATTTCCCTTCAATTTCATCAAAGAGGTGAGTGATTCTTGAGTTTGTAAAATGGGTTTGAGAGGTATTGAGTGATTTAGATGAAATTGAAGCTTGATATGTTGTTATTAGGTGTTATTTGAGGTAGTTGAAGTATTAGAAACCATAGGAACTGAGTTTTTGGAGCTATGGTGAGTATTGGTTTGAATTTTTGGTTCCAGCAGCGAAGTTCGCAGACCCAGTTCATCTTGCGAACTGAGTTCTTGTTGCGAACCGAGATGTGCGAACCGAGATGTGCGAACCGAGTACTGCGACGCGAGTTGAGTTTTTGCTGTGTGAAGTGAGCTTCTTCGAAGAGAGTTGACTCGCGGTGCGAACCGAGATGTGCGAATTGAGTTCTGTCGTTGCGAGTTGAGTTTCTGTGAACCGAACTGACAGTGCGAGTTGAGATCCTTGCGAGTTGAGATTTTAAAACTTTTTGTTTCGCAAAATTTGAAAATGCGTAAGACTTTTCGGGGTCACGGATAAGTGACAATTTGATTAACTCGCATTGGGTTGAATTTCGCATGGTCACTCGGAAACGGCCTAATGATCAAGGCTTTATTCTAAGAGCCTAGGCAGTTTTTGGCCATTCGGGGTCATCTAAGGGTCGAAAAAGGGCATTTTTTAGTTTTTAAACATCATTTCAGTATTTTCTAATCTTATTTCTGACTAAACTTTTGTTTGCTTATACTTCAGGGATTACTTGATTCAATAAATATGGTAGAATTATGATTATGAGACAAGTTACTGACTTGTGTTGTTCTATTGTATTTCAGATAAGCAGAAGACTCAGTGACATTAGACTACCGAGTGGACGACTGAGGTATTGGTGAGTGAATCGATAACCCTCAGTTTGATTTAGTTGTAACAGGTTTGTTACAATGGGTAATTGTATTATTATTATTGTTTTAGTTGCCATGATTATTATGGTTTATTAGTAATAATACTGTGGATAGACGATTATTCTGATATGATGACATGATGAGTATATAAATATGTGATCACTTATTATATTGCCGTTGTGCATTGATGTATTGCCTTTGGGCATTGATGATTCAGAGGCCATCGTGGGACTGGGCTTGGGTTGCTATTGGTTGGATAACACAGGGTCTTAGTACAATCATTATTGTCGTAGCCTGTGTTGTTTGGGTTAATAGCAATAAGTAGTCGGTTAAACCTCTGTATGGGCCTGCAGTTGGTTTTAAAGTGTTCTTTGAAAAGGTTGCTCAGGAACCACCGGTCCTCTTTGACACCAGTTGTTTGTGATGTGATAAGTTGTAAACAGGTGTTGTGTGCATATGGTTATTAGTTGTACACAAGTTTGTTATGCTAAGTTGGGCTGTTGTTTATTGATTTACTATTGTTATAAAAGAATTTGGCTAGAGGTAGGTGGGTATCCTTTTACCCCCAAAGTCCACCACACATGCTCGCAACAAGTCTTCGAGCGTTTGTATCGTTCACTTGCTTTGGTCATCGGTTTATGGGTGGTAGGCAGTACTCATATCAAGACGAGTACCCAATGCATGTTGAAGTGATTGCCAAAAGAGAGATGTAAATCGAGCATCTCTATCAGAGATAATAGATAGTGGCACACCGTGCCGAGAAACAATCTCTTTCAAGTAGATTCTAGTTAGTTTCTCCATTCTGTCCGTTTCCTTGATGGCAAGGAAGTGGGCTGATTTCATCAATCGGTAGATAATCACCCATATCGTGTCTGCTCCAGACGTTGTTTTGGGTAACTTTGTAATAAAGTCTATCGTTATTTGTTCCCATTTCCATTTGGGCAACTCAGGTTGTTGCAAAAGTCTAGATGGCTTTTGGTATTCGACCTTAACCTTTGAACAAGTTAGGCATTTACTAACGTAGGTGGCAACGTCTCGTTTTATGCCAGGCCACCAGTAGAAACCTTTCAAGTCATGGAACATCTTGTCTGCACCAGGATGTATCAAAAATTTGGACTTATGAGCCTCGTCCAATATCAGCTTGCACAATTCATCTACGTATGGTACCCAAATTCGATTCATTGTAAGTTCCTAGTATGTGGATCGATAACGAGGTTATCTTAGGTATTAAGGCGCGGAATTCCTCAATACTTGGTTCACAATAAGTGAACAATTTGTTTCGCAAGATAATAGCGAATTGATTTATCAACCAGGTTTTGTATCGATTAATTAACGTTAATCGATCAATACCTAACCTTATGATTGCTTAGAATAGCGTTTTTGTTCTCTGGAAAACGAATGGCCAAAAGTTTTTTTCGGATTAAACCTAATTGGATATTTATAGGTTTTAATCAAACTCGATTCGCAGGTCGATGGACTCTGCGAGTTGAGTTCAACTCGCAGCCCACAACCAAGCCCATCTCGACTCAGTTCGCAGCTCTGCGAGCCCAGATCTCATCTCGCATAAGTAAGTTCTGCGACTTGAGACCTTATCTCACAGACTTTAGTTTGTAACATCGTATTCGATATTCGTCTAATACTTTATCATACTAACATATTTAACGAATATTAATACCAAACTAATATGATTTACAAATCCAAATCAATTATACAAACTTGATTACAATAATCACTAGTACTATTACAAGCTAGATCTGTTGTCACACATACATGTCCCAACATACTCCCCCTTGACAATAGCTCTAGCATCTATACTATTATGTCTTCAAGTTGTCTTTGATTTTTACTCATAAATCTTACTTCCAGCATAAATCTTCAATTTTATACAAGTTTTAACCATCATTTGATAATCACGTGCTAAGTCACCCCATGCTACTGTCATCAAGATTCTATTTTCATTCAATTTTATCAAATCTTTCTTCGACATGTTCATTAGGTGTCGATGGTCATAAACTCTGAAGATTTCTCTTTCACCACCTTCAACCTCATCATCAGATTCAACCATTACAGCTTCTCCAGTTTCTGAATCCACATGCCAACTCTTCATATTTTCTAAAATATCTTGTGGTATTGTCTTCAATGGAATCTGCTGTAAACACTTAACAGATGGATAAATCTTCTTTCTTCTTCTTCGTCCTGTTCTTTGACTTCTCTCTGCCAATTTAATCGTCTTTCCTTTTCTTGGCTTAATCTTTTCAAATTTATTTGCTCTAACCTCAGTCTTGATTATGTGTTCGACATATTTTCCAACAAAATCATCACTTGGGTTATTCAAAGTTAATCAAGCCAAATCTCGAATCTCAAATCTAGGCAAAGAACTAAATACTGCAAGCTTTCGCTCAAGATATTGAACTCCGTCAAACCTCTTAATAGCAAACAACTTCAGCTCAGAGTCAAAGTACCAACCAATAATCCCTCTTTTAGGTTCCCGTTTCCCAGTTATATCAACTTCAGAAACTCCAACCTTCTTTTTCTGTTTAGGAAGTTTTCTAAGAAAAACTGCTGGATTCTTGGTAGGAATTAAGATTTCATCTTTTTCAGAATCGGTTGAGTCATCGATTTCTTCATCTACATCGACAACTGTTGGACCTTGATTATTTTCAATAATAACTTCTGTCCTAGATGGGCTCACATGGTGTTCATCAATATTTGCATCTGGATCTACACCAATGTCTTGCTCATTCTCATAGACAGCAGTCCAATCCTCAGGTAGTAAAAATTCTCCTTCTTCAAGATCAAAATCAATTTTTTCATCGATTTCATCAAGAATATCACTTCCAGAGTCACTCAATTCTAGCATTTCCATATCTACACAAATTAAATTAATAATATAAATTCTTTTATTGATTTCTCTGAATCAATCTAAAAATTTCATTATTCATTTCAATTGTGTTAATATAACCAATCTATATAACTTATAATTCTTTTATTGATTTCTCTGAATCAATCAAAGAATTCTTAAGTCTTATAAACACTTAACAAATATTAATTAACTTTAAATTCTAATGCATTGTGAATAATCACCAAGCATTTAAATTCACTGTTAATTACCTTATATAATTTCCAAGACTTAATTGAACTGTTATATCACAAGAACTTAACTTTCAATTATATCTTTAAATTATATATCATTTGTCTAGTTAAAAATCATACATATTTAACTTGTCAGTTATAAAAACTCTCAAGTCTAAAATGTCTAAGTTAAAATAAACTTTGACCGCTAAAATAAATCAGAACACGCCGCTCGACTTCTCAATGAGTCGGAAGACTTTCGATCACTAATTTATTTAACTTTTCAAAATCAAATAACTTAAACAATTTCTAATATATTTAATCTTGTAATAAAAATTTCAAGCCGAATATATATTACAAAAACTATTAAGTTACAATTATTCAATTACAATTATAATTCAACTAAAATACTAAGTACAAATATCTACACAAGTCTAAGCTGTCTTACCAGCTTCACTTGTACCCGCAGCACTTGTACCAGCACCATCACCACTAACACCAACACATGCAGACTCCCCCTGAATAATAGCTTGCTCACTAGTCTTTGAAGGACCAGTCGGATCACCATCTTTCTGAGCATCGGGATCATCATCTTTATCATCTCTTCTCTTCTTAGCTAACTCATCCTCTTGGCAAACTTCATGATATAGCATTATCTCCCCCTGAGCAGACTGTCCTGAATTCACTCTCAACACCAAACGTTCTAAGTGTTCAAGCTTCAGTCGCTGGGCAGTAAAATCAGCAAGCAAAGTATCATGAGTCTTCAGCAGTGTCAAATGGGATTCACTGATATGAACCATCTGCTGAGCAAGAGAAACATTCTCAGCTAACAACCCTGGAATCCTAGAAGTACTCTGTTCCAATTCCTTAACTCGTGACTCTAAGGATGTAATCCTTTCAGCATCAGTCGTCGGAATAACAGATATTGTAGATGGTCCAGGCGGTGTCACTGAAGCAATGTATGATTCATGTGTGAGTGGTGGAATGGCTTGAGATAATGCTTCTTTTAGAAGACTAGCTGCAAATCTACTAGCTTTATTAGTCGGAAACTGAGCATCATGCACCAGTTTTGCAACTCCCTCCTCAACAGTCTTGGAGACCATTTCTGGTTCCACTGACTCAAGCAGTTTCTCAGCCTATAAAGTTAGATATAATTAAATAAGTAATTGTTACACATAACTCTGTCTCAATCTCTAAGTAAATATTTATAATACTCATAATACTAAACGTTTATCTCATACCTCAGATGGTACAAATACTGGTTCAGTAACCACCGGTATCATCATCTCTACCTGGGATGTATCTTGAGCAACTGTCACAGAATTAACTGTCTCAGTTTAACTCCTGATAAACAAAAAGTTAAGATTATCTAACTTTAAATAAAACATACCATCCTGAATGATCAAAGTCCTGGAACGCTTACGGCGTTGAGAAATAAGAGGTATATCCTCTTCCTCAGGACTGAAGTCTGGATCGACTTCCTTAGCCTTTCTCTTTTCCTTCAGTGCTGGATCTGGAATCATCCGAGATCGGTATCTAATATAACCAGCATCTGGAGGTGGAGAAGAAGTACTATCATCATCATCTGAAGCCGATTGACCATCACGGCCTCCAGATGGACCAACATCAGAATCCTAAATATTAAATATATTAAACATTTATGATTAGCTAAAAGCTCTATCATACAAGTTCTATATATTTATGATTAATCTGATAAATACCTGTGAAGGTAAACCCTCAGATCTATCAAGCTGTCCCTGCTCACCCTCAGGTCGAGTAACCTCTGGGTATGCAGTCTCAGCTCCCTGATGATAATAATATTTATATTTCATAATTAGAAATAATAACTAATTAACTAAATATCTATATCATGTGCATTATGTATAACACTAATGAGATAATTATATAACAACTTAGTACCGATATTACTATATAATTATAAAATTACCTCAGGCTGTTCAACATAACTATCAATATCCCGTAACAAGGGATCTGTATCATCGTCAATCTGTATCAAAACCTCATGTAGAACCTCAGCAGCTAGCTCAGGCACAAGTTGTTGACCTTGATGTTCAACCTGATGTAAAACATCCTCAATGAGCTCCTGTGACTCTGCTGCTGTTTGAGATTGAGGTTGAGCTTGTGAAGGTTGAGATTGAGCTTGACCGTGAGCTCCAGCATCCATCCAACCATTATTTGGTGGAGCAACATAATCAGCATCAAGAAGATGCCCAAAAAGATCAGCAGCCTCAGGCTTAATCTCATCTTTACGCTTGGATAGCAAAAAGCAAGCGTTGTAACCTCGCAGTCCGATTGTCTCAACTTGAAAATCAGCTGCATAAGCTGGCAAGTTTGGAACTTGAGCTCGAATCAGGAGCATGCAGAATCTAGGATAAAGAATAAACAAAGTCCTAGCAGCTCCGGTGATCTGTCCTCTGAAGGACTGAAAAATATAAGAAGAAAAACTGTATGGTTTATTGTAAACCAGTGACAGTACAGTTGACATCAACTCAGGACTAAGCTCATGTAATCCTGACTTCTTGTTCCCCAAAATAGATACTATAACAGTAAAGAGTAATCTCCACTGTCCTAGTAAAAAAGCTTTGACAAACTGGCATCCTCTCCTAGGTCTTGAATAACCTGTACGACCTAGAGCTCCTTCTATAAAATCAGCTGAAAAAGTAGATGGACCCGCTTCTTGTTCAGAAGTTCCTAGCTGCAATAGCTGTCGTAAGTCATCAGCAGTAAAAGAAATCGGATGCTGATTCACTGTCGTACGTATAGTAGGCGGGTTAGCAGCACCATCATATACAATGTTCATCCAAAACTGCGTAAGAAGGTCTTTGTTCAGTGGAGGTGACTCAGTGATAGCAAATCGAATTCTCGAACGTGCTAAATATGTCAAAATCTGCTCAAAGCGCTCAGCACCACGCTCATTGACATCTAGATTCACCAAGATGTTGTGACCCTTCTCAAATGATCTGTTAGCCATATCTGTAATGTAAAATTACACAAATAGCAAGAATATTAAGTTAACGAGCATTAGATAATTTACACTTTAACGTAGTATGATCAAAAAGATCATCAAACGTCTAAATATACTATTAACTAATAACATAATTCACTGAAACTTAATTGAATTAACAATTTCAATTATATTCTATAAATTATATATAAAGCTCGTTAGCTAAGGATAACAATTTGAGTTATCATACCGCCGATAAATATCGGGACACGCTGTACGACTACGCTATGAGTCGGAAGACTTTCGATATGAAATAACTTAAATTGTTAAGATATTACACATATTTAAACTTATAAACAAACATTCGTAAGTCTATATGTATAGAAACAAGTAACTTGTTAATTATTTGTAAATAAACAATTCTCAAATCGATAACAAGTTAAAATTTGAAAAATTATAAATTTGATTTAATTTTTCAATTCGGTTCGCAGAAACCCTGCGAGTTGAAGTCGAGTCGCTTCGGTCAACCCATTGATATCTCACAAATTACACGGTGAAATCTCATGAAACTTACTTCAAAAGATGCGTAATCAAAAGTTGTAAAAGTTCCACGGATCAAAAAATCCTTCTTTGTACTAAAAATCAGAAAATCAATCGAAATGTATATTCGATTCGTTTCGCCAAATTTCGAGTCGCAGAGGTGTGTGGGTTCGGTTCGCAGAGTAAATGGTAAGTGTGGGTTGGACTCGTTGGACTTGCCCCATTTATACTATGTACTCGCTTCGCAGCACTAGTCTCGCTTCGCAGCGTTGACTAGTCAAAATCGTAAGTTTTCACAAAAACGCAATTTTTAGCACTTAGTATAAAATGAAACCCATACATACCATACAAGTCTAAAATAAAAATTATTTTTTTTACTTGTATTTGTTACATTTATTCAACACGGATATAAGATAGCTAGTTTAATTTAATTCCAAAAGGTAAACAAGAAGAATAATTAAAAGTTTTATTGATTCGAAGAAATAATTACAAAAGTTAAAATAATAAAACTACTAACATTCTAACAAATTAACTTAATAATAAACACTTAAAGTTTTAACTGCTTAGGGATCATATTAGAAAGAATAAGCTGTACTTAATAGATTGTAATAAGCCTAAGACGATTGTTAGTATACATACCTCATGAAATTCATATAAGCACAATAAAATCACAATTTTAATCAGTAATAAACTTATATTTATAAAATTATATCTTATGTACCTTTATCCACATGATATAACACTTCATTGAAATATAACATATGATTTCTTATTATTCACAAAAGTTAATGTTCGAATATCATAGATAGTTCAAGACGATTACCGGTATTATGATCCACATAAACAGATTACACACAGGTTTCTGAGCCAATCTTTTATTGTTAATGTGCACAATATCTAGTGTTTTCTACTATACAACATACTGAAGAATTCAAGTACAACACATAACACTGTATCTTGTATTATCAAGGTAGAGATTACTAAATGATGTTCTTTAGAAGCATATAACATACACTTGACATGAGATACTTTGTATCTTTCATATGTAAGGTAGAAGTTACTAAATGATGCCCTTTCAAAACATATAACTCACCTTTTGACATTATGATACATTGTATCATTTCAATCAATCAAATTTTTTTTAATTTTAGATCACAGTGCATGGTAATACTATCATTCAACAATTAAGACATATGTCATACGTTATATAACAAATCACATAAGATATTACACATGAAAGTTATACTTCTTAACTGCTCGGAAATCTTAGCATAACATGCCTACCAACAAATCGTATGATGAAGCTGACTAGACTTAAGTTATTCTTATCACTTGTTAAGTAAAAGGACAAGTTATAATCAGTGGATATAGGTGTATAATAAGATAAATATAAGTGTAATCCTAGATAAAAATCGTTTATTCTAATGCAACTTATAAGAATCTACTAACACATCATACTTAATACTTAAGCTTATTATTCTTAGACTTATTCTCCTAATGTACTATCATTTCCCAACAGCCAAAACTTAAAGCTTTTTCTAAAAGAACTTCAGTTGTTCTTTTATTGGAGGCGATTCCCCGCAGGTAACAAGCAAATGAATGCCATACGCCCACCTTTTTTTTTTTTTTTTTTTTTTAATGATAACTAACTATTACTAAAATACCCTTGGAAGACTAATCACTCTGGATTTCTCATTCCATTCAGTTGAACCAATGTCTCAAATCTTGCTCTGTCGAACGCCTTCGTATATAGGTCTGCTAAGTTATCCGCAGTTGGAACCTTAACTAACCTTATCATTTTCTTTTCAGCATAATCTCTAATAAAATGATGTCGAATATCAATTTGCTTAGTTTTATTGTGCTTCATAGGATTGTTAGTGATCGACATAGTAGACTCGTTGTCAATCATCATAGGAGTATTGGTTATATTTAACCCGTAATCCCGCAGTTGCTGTTGTATCCAAAGAACTTGAGAACAACAGCTGCCAGCTGCAACATACTCAGCTTCACATGTAGAAATGTCTACTGAGCTTTGCTTCTTGCACTGCCAAGATACTAATCTACCTCCTAAGAATTGACATCCTCCGGTCGTAGATTTCCTATTTTGATTGCATCCTCCATAATCCGAATCAGTATATGCTACTAGATCTAAGTCTCCATCAATTGGATACCAAAGTCCCAGCTTCGGTTGCCCTTTGAGGTAACGGAAGATCCGTTTAACAGTCTGCATATGTGACTCTTTCGGATTAGCCTGATATCTTGCACATAAACAAACAGCAAACATAATGTCAGGTCTAGAGGCAGTCAAATACATTAGTGATCCAATCATGGCCCTATATAAATTAGGATCCACATCTTGATCACTCGATGTATCCGGACCTAGTTTATGATTAACTGGAATCGGAGTATTGTAGACTTTACTGTCATCCATCTTAAATCTTTCTAATAACTCATAAACATATTTAGATTGATGAATAAAGAAGCCATCCTTCTTTTGGTCAACTTGTAACCCTAAGAAGAATTTCAACTCTCCCATTGCAGACATCTCAAACCTTTTTCTCATGACTTTCTCAAATTCTTGACACATCTTTTCATCAGAAGATCCAAAGATAATGTCATCAACGTAAACTTGTACTAATAGAAAGTCTTTATTGTTCCATTTTACAAACAATGTACTATCAATTGCTCCTCTTGTAAATCCATTATCAAGTAGATACGTTGATAGTGTTGCATACCACATCCTCGGTGCTTGATGTAATCCATATAGAGCCTTGTTCAAACGATATACTCTATCAGGATACTCATGATCAGCAAACCCTGGAGGTTGAGCAACATACACCAATTCTTCAACTTTGCCATACAAAAAGGCACTCTTAACATCCAACTGATAAAATTTTATATCATAGAATGACGCGAATGCTAAAAATACTCTAATTGCTTCTAGCCTAGCAACTGGTACAAACACTTCATTGTAATCTATTCCTTCTTGTTGATTAAAACCTTGAACCACTAGACGTGCTTTATTGCGAGTAATGACTCCCTGGTCATCTCTCTTACATTTAAATACCCATCTAGTTCCAATTGGATATTCTCCCTTTGGTAGGTCAACCAACTCCCAAACTTGTAATTTTGAGAACTGTTGCAGTTCTTCCTGCATAGCTTCAACCCATGAGCTTTCTTTGAGAGCCATTTACACATTTTTAGGCTCAACTTATGAGATAAAGCATGAATATAGACATTGATTAGGAATCCCTGTCTCTTTCATAGCAGTATACAAGCTTTCTAAATCTTCAGAAGTACTAGCTTTAGATTGAAAACTAGTCTGAACAGGAGTATTAATATCACCGATGATGTTTTCAACGGGATGATTCTTACTCATTCTTGTAATCGGTATAGGATCAACTATTAACTCATCTCCTAAGTTAGTACCAATCTCTTCTAATGAAGGCATTTCTTCTGAATTTTCCGAAGAGATCTTTAAATGGTTCAAAGAAGTAAGTACATCATCAAACGTTGTTTGAAGATCCTTTTCAGAATCTTCTGTTTCTTGATACTTATCCTTTGAAGATTGTCGAGACCCACTTAAAGAAGCTTCATTTGAGTCATCTGATGTCCTGATTCCAGATTTCGGAACACTCGATGTTGAAGACGGACCATTGTCCAATTCTTCATTCAATAAGTGCTGAGAAATCTCTGAATCACTGACAAAATCATTTATGGGAACCTTAAATGACTTAAAGAGATCTGAGTAGTCAAATTGCCTATCTAATCCCTTATGCACATCAGGTACATAGCTCGTAACTTCAATGTTATAAACTATCTCCAGACGACTAGTGACCTTATTGAAAACCCTTTTATTTGGAGAATTAGGCATATAACCCAAGAAGAATCCTTCGTCAGCCTTCTCACCAAATTTAGCTTGATTCCCAGTTTTCAATATTGTACAAGCAACTCCAGAAGGTTCAAATCCTTTTAAGTTTGGTTTCTTATTGTTCAAAAGCTCATAACAAGTCTTATTATGATTTTTAACTGTAAGAACTCTATTCAGAACATGACATGCTATATTCACTGCTTCTGCCCAAAAGATGACAGGAAGCTTTGAATCTGCAAGCATTGTTCTAGCAGCTTCAATCAACGTTCTGTTCTTCCTTTCAGCCACACCATTCTGTTGAGGTTCATATGGTGCACTGAATTGATGAATTATCCCTTTGCTTAAGCAATAGATATCTAACGTTGAATTCTTGAACTCTGTTCCGTTAACACTACGAATACGCTTCACTCTCGTTTTGTATACATTTTCAATTTGATCTAAAAACTCAATTAGAATACCTGGAGTTTCATCCTTAGATCCTAAGAAAAATACCCACGAGAATCTAGAGTAGTCATCTGTGACAACTAGACAGTACCATTTGCCACCTATGCTTCTTTTGCTTATTGGGCCGAAGAGATCCATATGTAGCAAATCAAATGGAGAGGAGATTGAGTTCTCAGTCTTAGATCTGTGTGGTTTCTTATGCTGCTTTCCTTTCATATAAGGAACACACTTATCCTCAGACTCGAAATGTTTTTGCGGTACACCCAAAACTAAACCATTTTTGGTTATGTAGTTCATTTTTCTCCAGTTTAGGTGTGCCATTCTCCTATGCCATAATAGCGCATCTGCTTCTGAAGCCTTGGATAATAAACATGTAGATACCATTGAAGAATTAGAAACACCCATGTTTATCGCATAGATGTCCTTCTTCCTTGGTGCC
The DNA here is from genome assembly GCA_963422505.1 of Pseudognaphalium luteoalbum. NCBI lineage: Eukaryota > Viridiplantae > Streptophyta > Magnoliopsida > Asterales > Asteraceae > Pseudognaphalium > Pseudognaphalium luteoalbum. Next base: position 53,730,840 of record OY730197.1, read on the forward strand.
CTCATCAATATCCATTCTTCAGGAATTGTGAAGCCTGGCTTCAGGACTAAAGCCTCCTTTTCATTAAAATGAACTGGATGACCTTTATCGCAGACTTGGGAAACACTCACTAGGTTATGAGTTAGTTCTTCAACATAATTCACATCCTCTAGAGTTAAAGTTCCATTTGAAACTTTTCCTTCCCCAGTAATTACTCCTCCTTTGTCTCCTGCAAAATTTACTTTTTGCTTGAAACCTTCTCTGAAGTCCTTCAGTAGACTTCTTTCACCTGTCATGTGTCTTGAGCATCCACTGTCTACATACCACCAGCTGTCCTTGTTCACAGTCTGCTCCTACACATCACAAGTTGTACACAGTTAGTTATCAAGAGGGACCCAAGCCATTACAGTCTTGGTTTGTCCCTGGTCATCTACAATCTGAACCTCCTTAAAGTAACCATAACTATTCCCATCAGGAGTCTTGGTAACCTTCACAGGAGTTTGAGATTGTTGATGATCTGTAGTCTTAGGCCTATGAGGAGAGTGAGTAGAAAACCTCTTAGGCACAAACTTAGTTCCCTGTGTACTCGAAGTAGAACCATTCTCAAATTGACTATGGAATCTACTTGGGGTCCTAAATCTCGAAGGTGTCTTATCTCTTGGCTTATTGAAAGTATTTTCGTTTAGAGTATAAGCCCTTTTAGGTTTAGGTGGAGAGACACTATGATTACCATCTCTTTTCAGAATGTTTACAGGTTTGCTTCCTAATCCCGGTTTGGAGCCTAACCTATCTACAATCGAACTAGAAATAGTTGGTGTCTTTTCAGTATTCACTAACTTATGTGATGCTTCCAACTTCTTATTTGGGCAACAAGAAGCTACGTGTCCTTTTTGGTGACACTTGAAGCAAGACATCTGTTTACGTGACTTACTAGCTTTCGCATCCGCTACCGGAGTTTTAGGCACTAAAGGTTCAATGACATGTTCTTTATTAACCACTTCATTGATCTTAGTATCATTAATTACTCCACCCGGTACAAAATGTACTTTGGTGTGAAGAATTTTCTTACTATCATCTAATGAAGGGTTCTTAATAACACTCTTCTGTGCCTCTAACTTATTCGGTTTATTAGTTTCTTTCATTTCAGGGTTAACATCCGCCATTTCAATATCTACAGGAGTTTTAGTGTAATTTGAATTGAATGGGTGAGGCATATCATTATATCCTAAACCAGACATATCCTTCACACTATGCTGAGCACCTAACATTTTATCCATTTCAGATGTTCTATAGCTCTCAAGCTTACGATTCTGAGCTACAAGTTTTGTTTTGCAATCAGCTAACTCCTTATCCTTATTAGCAATGGACAGATTCAAATCATTTATGTTCATATAGAGACCGTCTATGATAATTAATTTCTCATTCACAGTATCTCTAAAAGCTGTCTTGTCAGCTGCATCTGCCTTAATCTTATCCTTTAAGGCTTGTTTATCATCACTTAACCTACATATATCTAACTTAGCTAGGTCAAGTTCTGATCTTACAGCCTCATTGGATTTACTAAGTGAGCTAAGTTGAGATGACAGGGTATTATTAGTTTCAGTCAAAGTCTTATAGGAATCTGCATAAGCACTAACTTGGGACTGTAAACTAGAAACTAACTGACACAGATCAACAAGAGACACAATATCTAGGCATACCCGTTTTTTATCAGTTTGCAGTTCAGCCATCTTAGCTACAAAATCTACGGGATCCAAATCTTCAGTTGAACCCAAGTCTAACACATCATCAACATTAGCTTTAACAGGAGTCTCAGGCACCTTTACTTCAAAAGCTGGATCAGTGGGCATATAGGATAATGACTCAGCTTCAATCTCTTGATCGTCAATCTCAGCCATCAAAGCTTCCTCTGACTGAGTTTTCCAATCATAAGATCCATCTAGCTGTTTCACTACTAAGGCTTTGGAATGCAAAGTATTTCCCGAGCCTTGTTTCCCTTCACCAGTCTCTACCTTAGGTCTATGGCATTCTCTAGCAAAATGTCCGTAACTTTTACAGTTATAACACTTGACCTTGGTTTTATCAAACCCTGATCTGTTGCCAACAACCTTTCTTCCATTTTTCTTTAAGAAATTTTTAACTCTCCTTGACAACAAAGCAAGTTGGTCCTGGAGATCTATTTCTTCAAGATAATCAGGATCTATCTGATCATAGTCTTCATCAAAAAGAATTGGATCATTGATCTTACAATCAATATAATTCTCATATGAAGCTACAAATGAAGCAAGAACAGACAATTGCTGCTCAGTAGATTTCACACTCATGGGCATCTTTTGATGTTCTTGAGGTGACTTCTCAGAAGGTTTCCCTTTAGCTTCATTTCCGGATGATGTAATGAAACACAGTTCATCAGTTATCATTTCACCCTTTCCATCAACAGTACCAACAAACAAAGCAGTGGTCGAGCTAGATGAAGCAGTCGAGATAGAAGTTTTTCCATGATACAGTCCTGGATCCTGAACATGATCAGAATCAGTATCTTTCGACTTCTTAGTGAAATCATATCCTTTGAGCTTGTCAATAACCTGCTCAAGTGTCATGGTTGCATATCTGGTTTCATTGTCAGTAATCATCACACCATACATCTCCCATTTAGAAGGTAAACCCTCAAGAAACTTGTCGGTTTTCTCTACCTCCTCAATAGTGATTTCATGGTTTTCAATCTCAGATAACAAATGGTAGAAACGAGTAACATAAGCATCAAGAGTTTCTCCTTTAAAAGCTTTAAACAGAGTAAACTGCTTTTTCAGAAGCTTCTTCTTGCTTGCTTGTACTTGTGGACTTCCCTCATATCTTTTCTCAAGCGCTTCCCACAGTGCTTTAGCAGTATGAAAAGATTTTAACTGATGATTAATTTCCTTGGATAAACACATCTTGATACAAGAATGAGCTTTATTTTCATTCTCATAGTCTTTCTTTTGTTGTTCACTCATCAGATTATAGGATACCACAACAACAACATTTTGAACAGTTTGGGTGGGTGCCGTGTATCCTCCTTTGATACACATCCAGATTGAGAGATTATGGAATTTACAGTAAGATTCAAACCTATCTCTCCAACTGTAATAGTCTTCAACACGTAACAACTTAGGTGGAGTATTAGATTTTCCAACCTCGTGCTCCATCTCAATCATTTTGCTAATGTCAGACATTTTTAAGAGTTTCGGGAATTAACAATCAGAAAAATCAGAAAGTTCACTTCGCAGAAACTCGATTCGCAGGATAGGAATTCAGTTCGCAGGGTGAACTCAGTTCGCAGAGGGGAACTCAGTTCGCAGAAGAACTCGGTTCGCATGGGGAACTCAGTTCGCAGGGGGAACTCAGTTCACAGAAGAACTCGGTTCGCAGGGGGAACTCAGTTCGCAGAATCGGCTGAAAAACCCTAAAACGAAAATTTTAGTTTTCTAATCGATTAAACCCTAAGATTTCGGTCGATTACGAAACTAAACACTTCCAGAGACTGATTTTGATCGTTTTTACGAAGATTAATCGTAACAACAACCCTAAATCTATCATTATTATCCAAATAACCTCGAACTAACTAAGTATTTAGCCCGAAAGCTCTAATACCAATTGTAAGTCCCTAGTATGTGGATCGATAACGAGGTTATCTTAGGTATTAAGGCTCGGAATTCCTCAATACTTGGTTCACAATGAGTGAACAATTTGTTTCGCAAGATAATAGTGAATTGATTTATCAACCAGGTTTTGTATCGATTAATTAACGTTAATCGATCAATACCTAACCTTATGATTGCTTAGAATAGCGTTTTTGTTCTTTGGAAAACGAATGGCCAAAAGTTTTTTTCGGATTAAACCTAATTGGATATTTATAGGTTTTAATCAAACTCGATTCGCAGGTCGATGGACTCTGTGAGTTGAGTTCAACTCGCAGCCCACAACCAAGCCCATCTCGACTCGGTTCGCAGCTCTGCGAGCCCAGATCTCATCTCGCATAACTAAGTTCTGCGACTTGAGATCTTATCTCACAGACTTTAGTTTGTAACATCGTATTCGATATTCGTCTAACACTTTATCATACTAATATATTTAACGAATATTAATACCAAACTAATATGATTTACAAATCCAAATCAATTATACAAACTTGATTACAATAATCACTAGTACTATTACAAGCTAGATCTGTTGTCACACATACATGTCCCAACATTCATGAAGTACAACACTCCGTTGTCCTTTGTTTCAAGTTGTTTGTCCATTCCCTTCAAGGATTCTTCCTTAAATTGTTCGGGAACAAAAGCTAGTTGTTGAGCATCTTGAATTTGAGTAATGAGATTTGAGTGGATTGTCAAACCCAAAGCTCGAACTTTGTGAGGTTTAGTTCTTTCTTTACGACTCAGGGCATCAGCTACAACGTTTGCTTTACCGGGATGATACTTGATCTCACATTCGTAATCGTTAAGTAATTCGACCTAACATCGTTGTCTCATGTTGAGTTCTTTCTGGTCGAATATGTGTTGGAGGCTTTTGTGGTCGGTGAATATCATACACTTTGTTTCGTACAGGTAGTGCCTCCAGATCTTAAGTGCAAAAACAACAGCTCCCAACTCTAAGTCGTGAGTCGTATAGTTTTTCTCATGCATTTTCAGTTGACGTGATGCATATGCAATGACCTTGTCATTTTGCATCAATACGCAACCCAATCCCTGATGCGAAGCATCACAATAAACAACAAAGCTATCTACTCCTTCATGCAATGATAGTATGGGTGCACTGCTTAGTTTCTGTTTCAATAGTTGGAATGCGTTCTCTTATTTCTCACTCCAATCGAATTTCTTGTCTTTTTGTGTCAACGTGGTAAGTGGCTGGGCTATCTTTGAAAAGTTCACAATGAATCGCCTGTAATAGCCAGCTAGACCAAGAAATTGTCGTATTTCAGACGTGGTTTTAGGGGCTTCCCAGTTCTTGATTGCCTTAATTTTGGATGGGTCCACGTGAATTCCCTTGTCATTGATCACATGACTAAGGAACTGAACCTCTCGCATCCAAAATTCGCATTTAGAGAACTTTGCATAAAGCTTCTCTTTCTTGAGTATTTGAGGATAAGTTTCAAATGTTGTTCGTGATCCTCTTTCGTTCGTGAGTATACTAAGATGTCATCAATAAACACAATGATGAACTTGTCGAGATAGGGTTTGCAGACTCTGTTCATGAGGTCCATGAACACTGCTGGTGCGTTTGTCAAATCGAAAGGCATGACTAGGAACTCGTAATGACCATAACGAGTCATAATGGCAGTTTTCGGTACATCCTCTTCTCGTACCTTCAGTTGGTGGTAACCAGATCGTAGGTCAATTTTCGAGTAGTAGCTTGACCGTTGTAGTTGGTCGAACAAATCGTCGATGCAGGGTAACGGGTATCGTTTCTTAATGGTTACCTTGTTCAGTTCTCGGTAATCGATGCACATTCGCATAGATCCATCCCTTTTCTTGACGAACAAAACCGGAGCTCCCCAAGGTGAAAAGCTCGGCCGGATGAATCCTAAGTCTAGGAGTTCTTGCAACTGTGTGGATAGTTCCTACATCTCCTATGGAGCTTGACGATAATGTGCTCGAGCGATTGGCGCAGCTCCAGGCACCAGATCAATTTGAAACTCAACTTGTCGCGGGGGTGGTAATCCTGGCAACTCCTCAGGAAACACTCCAGGATAATCTCGTATAATAGGCACATCGTCTATACGTTGCTCCTCGGGTTTCCTTTCTACAACGTGTGCCAAAAATGCTTGGTATCCCTTTCGGATAAACTTATTGGCTTTAAAGCAAGTAATCAGTTTTGTGGCACTCTTTCGTTTCTCTCCCTGAATCACTAGAGTTTCTCCTATCGGTAGCGGTAAACGTACCAACTTATCGAAATATATGATCTCGGCGCGGTTCTTTGACAACCATTCCATGCCAACTACAACGTCGAAACTTCCCAACTTAACCGGTCAATAAGTCTATTTCGAAGAAATGACCCTCTAACTCCAAGGTGCATCCCGGTACTATTTCTCCTGATTCGATCAACTCACCATCAGCTAGTTCTATAGTATATTTGTTATCTAACTTACGTGATTCAAGTTCTAATAGTGGTCTAAACTCAGTAGACATAAAAATAAAAAATCGGCACCTGAATCAATTAACACAGAGGCATAATGGTTGTTTACGAGAAACATACCAGTGACAGTGTTAGGGTCCTGGCGTGCCTCTTTTGCTCCGATCACGAATGCCCTTCCTTGAGTTAGTTGATTGTTGATGTTGTTGGCTTGGTTGTTGTTACCACGGTTGTTGTTGTTTTGATTGTTGTTGTTGCGGTTTTGGTTGTTGTTATTAAGTTTAGAGCATCGATTCCGATAGTTCCCCAGCTCACCACACTCAAAACACCCCTGGTTTTGACGTTCACTGCTTGTTCGTGGAGGAGGGTTGGTTCTACAGTCTTGGGTCTTGTGACCCCACACTCTACAGTTGTCACAATACCCACATCCACCTTCATGGTGTCGATTGCACTTTCCACACTAAGGCTTGTTACCTAGATATGGTTTTGATTCAGTAGTGGTGGCAGCGTACGTTTTTGCGTTTCCTTCACTTTTCTTGTTTTGCTGACCCTGATGGTCAGTACCACCACCATTCCACTTTCTCTTTGCATTACCTGAACAACCAGCTTCAGCATTACCAATTCACCTTTCCCTGACACAGCCTTCTTAGTCAGGGTCCCCATTCTGACCGCCTCATCGGTCAACCTCTGCACTAGAGTAACAACGCTCCTAAATGAGTCTGGTTTTGATGATGTAACCAAACTCCTGATCTACGGTACCAATCCCCAGATGTAACGCTTAATGCATTTGTACTCAGGTGTCACCATATGCGGCACTAGTCGCGCTAGTCCCTTAGTTGTGTATCCAGTGACATCAGTACCAATCATTTAAATGTCCCACAAGTCAGTTTTGACCTTTTGCGTCTTACTACAGGGACAAAACTCTTCCAACATCATGTTTTTAAGTACTCCCCATGACAGAGAGTGGGCATTTTTTTTTTGGGGGTAAAGGGATATACCCTGGTAAATTTTATAAAAGAATAATATCGTTACAAGTACATCAAAACTTAGTCCAAAAATAGATTAAGCACATATACTCGACAGGCCGAGAATATGACAACCAATAAACAACCACTAACAGACACGAACCTTAACCAACTACGACACCAAGCAATTAACCATAACAATCGCACCATAATAAAAGAGACTAAAAAATCAGCACTCTCTAACTAGAAAACTTGGAGTCTTCCAAATCTCCATAGCCTTCTTGACTTCAGCAGAAGGCTTAAACTTAAAGGAGTAAAGCTTAAGCCTAACCGTCTCCAAAATAACAGCCACCACCTGATCCATTGAACGATGTTGCTTCTGAAATAACCTCAAATTGCGCTCCTGCCAAAGAAAATACATAGAAGCACCAAGAAGAAGTTTGAAAATGACACTCCGAACAGTCTTCCGAGAAGCAATAGGTTTAATCCAAGAGATACAGTCCCCCATACGGACTGATTGAAGATTAAACCCCGCAAATCCCAATACTTGGAACCAAACCTGAGAAGAAAACCTGCACTCAAAGAACAAATGAGCATGCGAATCCGATTGAGTATTACAAAAAGAGCACCGAAGCAGGTTTAAGTCAGTCGAAGGACCAACATCCCATTGCTTCAGGCGATCTTGAGTCTTCAGCTTACCCCTTAAAACCAGCCATAGGAGAATAGAATGCCGAGGGATACACATCAGAAACCAAACTATCGAAAACCAATCAACAATTTCTGACCGTGATCGAATTGTATCCCACACAAAGCTGGTTTTAAAATCAACCAAATTACCTTGGAAATTCCTCCAACATAGAGTATCCGGACGATTACATAAAAATGGAACAGAAAGCTGATTAAGGAACGGGAATCTAACAAGCCACAATTGTGGCCAATTCCATGAATTCCCATCAACCATATCAGCAACCTTATTATTAATGTGCGAATCACGATTAATGTGTTTATGACCAAGAAACCGAAATAAGGGACAAAGAGGATCCCAAATGTCAAACCAAACAGATATAGATAAGCCATTACCGACCCAAAACCAGAAATGACTTCTAATTTCATCCCTTATCTGAATGAGCTTCCTCCACGTCCAACTCATGTTACCCGATTCCGACACATTCCAAAAACTCCTACCAGAAAGCTTATGGAAATAAATCCAACTAACCCACAAAGAATCCTTACGAGTTAACAGGTTCCAAATGTGCTTAGTCATAAGGGCGATATTCCAATCATATAACCTTTTAATGCCAAGCCCTCCTTCATTCTTTGGGAGATAAACAACATCCCAAGAAACCTTTGCTTTTCCACGCTTCATATCCCCTTAACACCAAAGGAACCCCCTAATCAGCGACTCAATGTCCTTAATAACCTCACAAGGAAGAATAAAAGCAGATGCCCAATAAGCATTAAGGGAAGAAAGAACTGATATTACCAATTGAACTCGTCCCGCAATGGAAAGCCATTTATTCTTCCAATTGTCAATACGATTCCGGATCCTTTCAACCAAAACTTTACAATCACGAGCAGTAAGTCTAGTAGAAATGAGAGGGACCCCGAAATAGCGAACCGGAAGCTTTCCTTCAGAGTAAGGCATAATCCTAGAAATAGAGAGCTTTACCGAAGAAGGCACATTGCAAAAGAAAGCCATACTCTTTGGGATACTAGGCGCCAAGCCCGACACATCAGCAAACTCTGAAAGAGCTGATTCAATAACCTTAACAGAATAATCATTTCCTTTACAAAATAAGAAAAGGTCATCAGGAAAGCAAATATTAACGATTCTTTGATTATCACAAAATTTATGATAATCAAACGCATCCGCTGCAGCAACTTTCCTTCGGATAGCCAAAGTAAGGACCTCCATAACCAGAGTAAAAAGATAAGGAGACAACGGGTCACCTTGACGAAGACCCCTTTTCCCTTTAAAGAAACCATAAAGATGGCCATGAAGGCTAATAGAATATGAAACACTCGAAACACAAGCCATAATCAGCTTAATCATGTGAGGATGGAACCCAAACCCATTAAGAGCGGTTTGTAGAAAGTTCCAATCAACGGTATCATACGCCTTCTGAATATCAACTTTAAAGGAACATCTAGGGACACCATGTTGGAGATGATATCCCCTTAAGAGCTCCTGATAAAGGAGAATATTATCAAATATAGACCTGCCCGGAACAAAGGCCGACTGATTTTCACTTACAACATCATGCAAACCCTCTTTAACTTGATTAGTAAGAAGTTTACTAATACACTTATACAGAACATTACACAATGAAATAGGTCAGAAGTCATTGATCTTGGATGGAGTAGTAACCTTAGGAATGAGATCAATAATCGTATGATTAAGCTCTTTTAGCAAACAACCATTCAAGAAAAAATCACGAACAGCAACATAAACACTCTCCCCAACAATATCCCAAGCCTTTTTGAAAAATACAGAAGTGAAACCATCCGGGCCAGGAGATTTATTATCACCAATTGAGAACATAGCCTCCTTAACCTCTTGTCTTGTAACTTCCCGTATCATAGCAGCAGCTTTAGAACTCGATAAACGGTTACAAAACAGCCCCTCAGTTTGCAAAGGTTGAACCAGCCCCTTTTTGCCCAAAAAATCACGATAGTAATCCACAAACGCAGTTGGAACCCTATCACCTTCATAAACATTATCCTGAGAATCATAGACAACATCTATACGGGATCTACTAACCTTTTCTTTCAGAGCATTATGGAAATATTTAGTATTAGCATCCCCTTCCCGAAGCCAATCTATCTTGGATTTTTGTTTCAGAAAACGTTCTTCATCTATAACAGCTTGATTATAAGCCAACAAATACTGGCCTGCTTGTTCCCTGAGATCATCCGAATAAGGATGTTGATCAAGATCCATTTGAATTCTGTCAAGCTCCACCCAAAGTTTACACACTTTATCGTGTAAATTCCCTTGACATCTCATGAGTTTACGAATAGGTTTCTTTAACAACTTCAAACGCGAAGTGATAGCAAACATATTAAAACCGTCCACCTTAGTTTCCCAAATATCTTTAACAAGTTTCCAAAATTCAGCTTTGTGAGCAAGAAAGTTAAAGAATTTAAAAGGTTTTACAAACCTTTTATTAATCGAGGGAAGCTTTAGAATCACCGAACAATGATCAGAAGTGCGATAAGGTTGAAAGATAGAGACCAAACCAGGCCACATAGCACACATTTCAATATTCCCCATCACTCTATCAATTTTCCTTAAAACACCATCATTCGTTTTAGGTTTCTGATTCCAAGTGTAATGGAAACCTGAGCTGTTTATGTCAAACACAGACAGATCATCAACACACTCTTTAAACTCCCGCATCCCAATAGTAAAACGAGAAGAACCAGTGGAAGTATCCTCAAGATTAAGGATAGAGTTAAAATCCCCAAATAAAACCCACGGTCTCCCATTAACAAACTGCTTATGCATTCTGAGATTAGACCATAACTCCCTCCTATAAATATAGGAATTCCCTGTGAAGTGCCGTAGATCACCGAAACACGATTAGAACTCAAGTATTTGTGCGGAAATCAAACACTTGATCAGGCTATGAATTAGAGAATGAGAAGTTCATGTGAAATCAAAATCAGATACGAAGTGCAAGATGTAAAATAAAAGTAATGAACTTTTATTTAATCACAAAGCATGTACAATCAGCTTGAATTCTCTCTCTCAAACTCTCTCTCTAGATATTACAATCAAAGAGTTACAAATGAAGACTCTCAAAACCTACTTCAAAATGACCTAAGGAAGTCTATTTATAGACCTCCAAACATACATGCAACAATAAGACTTAATGAAGTCAAACTTAGTCAATGCGACAATTTGATTATCTCAATGACTAACCATCCGATAATAGCTTTGTCGCAATACTATTGTCGTATGGCTATTGTCGCAATACAATAGGTCATTTATACAATTAATCTATGCTAAAACAATATACAAACTATTGTCACAAAATGTTAGAACAACATGTTCTAACACCCTGCATAGATAAAAGAACAGAAGAACATCTTGTTACTCATACATGTACCAATTTGACAATGAATGACTTGATCACTTCCACCAATGTACACCAAATCCACCTCTCTCGGATTCCATCCAAGAATAATCCGAGTACCACCAAAACAGAAATTTTCATTAGAAATCCAATCCCACCCTAAGAATAAAGTAGAACAGATTTGCTGCAGTTTAGACACTTGAATATGACTCTCCAAAATCGCACACACACTTAACTTATTCTCATGAACCACCAGTTGAACCTCACTTTGTTTAGGGGCACGGTTCATTCCCCTTATATTCCATGTTGCCAAACTAATCATGAGGAACATCAATACCGGGAGTGCTTGCCCCCTCCGAATTAACAGCTAACTTTGAAAAGAAATCAGCCGTTTCATTATACTCCCCTTCCACATCACTTACTTCTCCACTTTCTTGATGGACACCTTTACCTTTATCCCTAGCTCCACTCGAACTAGTTTTAGCCCTTTTAGAAGCATCAGGTTGAGAATTAGGATCACCATCTAAAACACTGAACCGATTCTAAGTTGGCGGTTGAGACGTTTTCTGATTCTGACTTGTATTTGTTTTAGTAGTCTCCTTCGGTCGATAGATCACCTTTGGTTTCTGATTTTTTAGAACAAATCCATCAACCAATTTAGTACCTTGCTTAACAGGGCCACGAGCAACAATTTTAGGAGCAACGAACTCCTGATCACTAGCTTTATTAACCTTCTCGCGAGCCACCTATTTTGGGCATTCAGAGTCTTGATGCCCAAACACCTTACATAGGCTACACCTGGGTGGTTTCCACTCGTATTCAACCCGAACTTAATACAAAGTTTTACCATTTCCCTCCAATTTAGGAATTGAGACCACCACATGTTCCTTTAAATCAGTCCCCGAATCAACTTCCACCATAGCCCGAGCGAAATTAGGCCTTCCCCATGATTCCGTACACATTGTGCTTGTATAAGAGTCAAGCATTAAAGGAGTTCCCACCTTTGTTTCTATACCACTAAGGCCGACCTCATTGAATGCAAGAAGGGGAACATTATGGAGCTTAATTCAAACCGGGACTTTAGACAAGTCTTCTTTGGCCAAGTCAGCATCCGAGGACCACCTTCGAAGAATAATAGGCACTAGACGAATCATCCATGGTCCTCCTTCTATAACCTGATTCATACCATATTCCGACGCAAATTTAAAGAAAAAAAATCCATTAGCATGCATCATAACCCTTTCGATCCCATACTTTTTCCAAGCATTCATAACATAGTGTTGGACAACAGGAAATGCCAATCTTTTCCCTATAAAGTAACCGTATAGAGTATTCATATACTTTTTGCTCGCCTCTTTTATTGTCTCCAAGGGAATCTCAAGGTCTGCCTCAACACCAGGAGGGGGTTCCAAATTCAGCTTACAAAAATTAACCTTTCACTGACTAACATTATGCACAATTTGTGCATATGATCTAGCAACACCAGATTGTGGATTTAGATCAGTTAAAGGGACGGGAACAGTGGCAGCTGCTAATCGATCCAAACCTTTAATACTAGGAAACGAATAATTATTACCTCCAGTTCCATATTTAGATTGAAAGTCATGCGAATTAGTCTTAGTCTCATCATCCGATACATCAGTATCATATGCCATATCAGGGTTATGATCAACATTAGTCTTCGGATCAACAGGGATTTTACAAGGGGAAACCCCAACCTGAAAATCCGATGCATCTTTCTGCACATTCTTACTCTGAGTACTAGCATCATCACAATCATCCTTCTTGCCATCAACACCCACATTCAAAGGAGAAGAGGGTTTAGCATGTTTCAGTTCAGCATCACCAACAGCATTTGAAGGAGAAGAGGGTTTATCATGTTTTAATTCAGCATCACCTTCCTGATCAATATAACTAGCGGCCACATTCAAAGTGGGGTATAATAAGTCACCATATTTTTCAGTAACACCCATCGATGGTTTACTTGATGGTTTTTTAGTCCCATCAATATTAATTTTTGACGTGTCAAAAGTAGAAACGAAATCAGAGTCCGATGAAGAACCAGAACTCCCTTGATTATCACGTACCAATGGATTACAAGAAGACTGCAAATCCTTCTTCTTCTTTTTCTTGTTTTCGCTCCCCCCCATGACAATCAAGAAATCAGCACAGCCACTCTAAATAATCAGAATAACCACGTAATAACCAATGATATCCAGAAAAATAGCAAAAACTTGCAGCCCAAGAAAAAATCAGTATTACGATTGCAAGGCAATCTAATAATTAATCAAATGAAAACCTTAATCCACAAGCAAGAAAATCAAACCCTAGACGATTAAAGTAAGAAACCCAGAAATAACGAAACCCTAGATAGATTTTAATAAGCTAGATGATTAAATGTATCAAACATTAGAACAGATGAGTTTCAATGTTGATGACAGATTCGATAAGAAGCTAGATGATTAAAACCTATTAGAATTCGAAAATAAGATTGAGAAACCAGGTCGCCAAAATCGCCCAGGGGGAGAGGGAAATCCTTTTAACTCAACAATTTCAAATCACTCCAGCGATGAGAGTGGGCATTTTCTCTTCTAAGAGATTGGAGTTAACTGTTCCACCATGTTAGCGCCTTGTCAACCAAGGTGCAGGTGACATACTTCACCATGCAGTCAGGTAAACAGTCACTAATGTCCAATACGGACTCCATCTTTTCTATCCAATGAATAATAACAATAGCCCCCTTGTGCCGCGGAAAGTAGTTAGCTTACAAGCCAGAAATTTGTTGTATGAACACCGACGTCGAGTATTCACAGGTGTCTCACCATCAATAGGAGTAGATCCGCTGTTATTTATCACATTCTCAAGATTACAGCTTACTTCATACTGAGCAATACCTTCAGCTATTCGTCTCGCGATCATTTGCTCAGTAGTTTCCTCGTTGTTGGGTGGTGGTTTGTTAAACTGATAAATTGCGTACGTTTCGTGTTGAATTTAAAAGTATGATTTTTTGTGTGCGTTTCTAATATGAAAGTGGTATACAGCGTGACTAAGTATTTTCAAAATACTTATTTTAAGTTGAAAAAATGATTTTTTGGGTTTCATTCAGGTGTCAGGCTCGAATCGCGCATTTTCCTGGATGCGTTACATTTTAAACCAAACGTAATAGTTATTCGTGTAAATTACTATAAAATAATATTTCAATGTAATTAACAACTATTTCTATAAGAAATAGTTTTATGTCACTTAATAGGGTATTCACCAATGGCCGGGTGTTTCAGATTCCATCCGAGTAAGTCGCGTAATATCAATTCATTACGTACGGGTGTATATTCCATATACGTTATATTACAAGTAACTTAGTTCTATTCCACACTAATTACAAGTAAGTTTAAGACAAATTAATGCACTTAAGTACGGGTTGTCACAAGTACACATGTATTTGTCCGACCCATGCGCTTACTTAGGGAATAGTTGCTGGAGTAGTTAGGATTACTATTGATCTTCCACTTCAATAAAAATGCCTCTATCTATATCTTCAGTCTTTGACTTCCGATACGGATTTCAGTGTCTTCCAGCAGCCATGAATAACTTGCAAGTCTTCAAGGTACGATCAGCTTGAAAGATAAAGCTGATGAGAATTTACAAGTTACAGGTGACACTGTAATACATGCAGCGAGACCACGAAGGTAGAGGATGTTGAGGACATATCAGCGTCCAAATAACAGTTCTGTCACACATAAATTATAGAGGTAGGGTCAGTGACCCAACAATCTCCCCTATTTATTTATGACAGAACAAGTGTTACTCACTAGCTACTTATTAATAAGATTTTACAGATACATATCTTGCATAAATAAATAGCAGAAAGTAGGCAACTTTGATTTTATATCATAATAAAAAAAAATTACAAAAAGAGACACTATAACATGACATTTTCATATGCTTGCTTGATTTTTACATATAAGTTACTAGTTTCTTGAGCCATCCTCAATCTCAGCTCTTCATTGATTAGCTTTAGAAATTCTTTATCAGCATTGCTGGATCTCCCTATGAATCTAACTGCAGCAAGATGCTCTTTTTTGGCAATGGAGATTTCAAAGGCCCTTTGAAAGCTTTGCTTGGTGATAGGATCCACGTAGAAAATTCCAAACTCAGGATTCCTGATCACTCTTCCATGCACGAAGAGAACACCAACAGGAAGAATGTGGTTCGTTCTTCCACAATCAGGAAGAAAGCTCATTTTTTAAAGTAGCTTTGTTTCTTCCATCTTATCTTCTTTGGTTTGTCTGTTGGCCATTTTCCTACTTGTGCTGACAAAAGTGCCTTTAAGTTCAGCTTGGAGATGGGAGATGGGTAACTTTAGGGTTCTCTCAGCTTCATTAAGATCAGTGAGGATTTTATCCAGAAACTTCAGCAAGGATGGATTGTGAGAAGTGGAGCTGTTTTGAATGCATGTATAGAGCTCACAGATTTCATAGAAGCCTAAAGTTGTCTTCAGCTTGGATAAGGAAACAATGTTGATTGTGCTCTTATTTTCTCTGATCAGTTCTAAGTTGTTCCTTGCTTGCTGAACTTTGAAGAATTTAGGAACAACTTTGATAATCTTCTATGGAAATCTTCTGAATGAGATGAACTTCTGAATGAATTTGACTTGTTCATCATTTTCTTTAAGGTTTTATGCTCCTGCTTCATCACTTGCTCTTGAATTTTAGGAGCATCAACGCCCTTCTTTTCAGCTTCATTTTCCACACTTGCCTTCAGCTCAGAGATTAACTTTTCAGTTTCATCAGCTTTTTCTTTTTCAAGCTCCTTTGACTTTTCTTGAAGATAAGCAGTATGAAAGTCTTCTAATGGAAGATTTAGTTTCTTGGCTACTTTCTTCAATCTTTCTTCCTCTTCCATCATCTCATCAGAGCTCGAACTTTCCATTCTAATCTTCTTTCCCTTCTGAATGATGATATCATCCTCAAATCCTTCATCATCCTCATCCATGATTATTTTTCTTTTTCGTTGATAGGATGGCTGCACTGGATGTGAGCTTGTTGCTGCAGCGTCAGACAAAGGCTTCACAGGGATTAAAGGTTCTGCTTCAAGTGTTGTATCAGTTTTTCTAGGCAATCCATTATCAGATTCTTCAATCATTTACACGGGCTCGACATTTTCAACCTCATTCACTTTTTCTATATGCTCCCCCTCAGTTGGTGGTGTGGTTTCAGCTGCTTTCTTTATGTGCTCCCCCTCATCTGGTGCATCATTAACCATAATCAAATAAATGGTAATGGATTTCTCCCTCTCAGCTGATGGAGGAGCAGTGCCAGCAACTGGAACCTTAGGAACCAACTCAGAGACCATGCTTTTGAGAACACCTTTTAGTGCTTCGAGATGTTCACCAATCTTTTTAAAAGCAATCATGTTCCCTAGCTGAAATCCCTTGACATCGTTGATAGCTTCTTTATCATCAGAAGTGAATCTGGTGTCACTAATTGCCTTTTTGATTTGTGCTTCAAATGTAGTGACACTAGTGATGATTGATTCAACCATTGAGGTAATAGGGTTGACAGTAGTGGTTATGTCTTCAATCTTATAAGCAAGATTTTGAAGTTGTGTTGCTAGGTTGGAAGGAAGCAGACCTTGTAGTTTTTGTAGTTCAGCTACGAATTCACTTGTTGATTCTTTGATTGATGAAGTGATGGGGACAGTGACTGATTTTACTTCATTTCGAAGTTCTGAAATTTGAGCACTGAGGGATACAAACTTTTCATTGAGCTTGGTGAAGGACTTTCAGTGGCATACATGTAGTTTTCTTGTATTGAGGCCATCTGATCGAGCTTTTTCAGAATTTGATCAAAACCACTTACTTGTGGTGGTGATGACTGACGAGGTGGAGTAGATGGTATATTAGGTGGTGTGTGTTGTGGAGAAGACTGACAGTTGTGTTTTGGTGATGGAGGTGGTGTATGTTGTACAGAAATATATACAAAAGGTGAAGAAGGTCTAAATTGATCATAGGTAATGTTAGTTACCTGATAATCAGAGTCATTGCCTATTTCTGATTGAGCCTGGTGCACAATATCATCACGAAGTGTGTCTTCCATTTATGTGGCTGACCTAGAGAGATCAGTGATGTTCACGGTGTCTTCGAAGAATGCAGTGGAGACTTCAGTGGGCAACAAACCATAGTGAGATAGTCCTTTCAAGTACAAGTTTGCAGCTTCAGTCTCTTCTGGTTCTGAAGGAAATATGTCCATGGGAGTGACTTCGGATAACAGACTAGCGGCAAATGATTCTTTTGGTGCCTTGGTGCGTGGTCATCGAGGAATGTTGGAAGGAACTGATGCCAAAGGTTCGGGTAAAGTGGAAGCCGTAGATTCAGGTTCCACATTTCTTTCCTGTGACGGAGAAGATTGTGTGGTTTCTGCAGCATTTATATTTTCTTCAGCTTCATCTTCCAATGTTGTTATGCGAGCAAACATTGCAGCTGGAATGGTAGATGTTGCAGCTTGATCATCTTCCCTTGATCGAAAGGCTTACTTGTTCATGTACACTGACTTTCCTATTTTCCAAACAGGAAGAGTAGCGCCAACCCCATATGCTTCACCTGCAGGATTCTGTCCGTATGCACCTTCCATAATTATTTTAATGATCAGGGATAGAAATCTTGGACAGGGGACAGTCACATCTCTCTTTTTTGCAACCACTCTAGCCTTCAAGTCATCAAAGAGTAGTTTGGCAAAGTCCACATCACTACCTGTAATGAGAGCATGGGCAATTTGACGTTGAGTGGTATTTTCTTGATCATCGGAGCATGCATTTGTTCACAGGCATTGAATAATGTGAGCAAAGAATAAATTCCACTCTCCATTCATCCTACTTCTGAAAACTTTTGCATCAACGCCTATATGATCATAATCAATTAGGTCAACTACCTTCTTTGATTCTTCAGCGCTAACGGATTCTGCCCAAGTAATTTCTCCTTTGGTAACCCTCTTGTAATTTAATCCCAAGGCTGCTCTAAACCGACCAAGCTGGAAATATATCTATGTTTTTCCATTATTGACAGTTCCTTTAAACCTTTCATACTTATCTTCATCTGATCCATCTGCTAATGAAGAGTATACCAGAGCTCATGAAGATACGGAATGTACATGGGCTTAGGATCTCTGGTAAGTGCCTTTGAGATTGGAGAAAAGATCAGGTATTTAACCATATCCTCATAATTTTTAATGCCAGTAGGAATGTCAAAATTTGCAACGTAGTTGCATGGTTTTATGGCAATTGAAGCAGGTTCAATTTGAACTTTCCAAGCTTTGAGGGCTTTAACCTCATTGCTTGGCACAACTGGGATTCCATCTGTAGGGGAGGATTTGACACAGGGCATGACTAATTTGTAAATTTTAGAAATTAGGGTTTTGAGAAATTAGAGATTTTAAGAGTATTGTGAGTGTATTTTTTGGGGTGATGAGAGAAAATGGAAACGGAAATGGGTATTTATATGTGTTTTGGTGGGTTGTGATTGGGTGAGAAAATAGGAGAGACAAAGAGAGGAGAGAGGAAAAAGTGGGCTGATGGACTGCCTACGTCTTTTCAAAAGATATTTTCTTTTTCAAAACATTTTCAAATAAAGATATTTTATTTTAATGAAGTAATATATATGTGAAATAATATTACTTCGGTTTTTTTATTTATTTAACTACAAATTAAAACAAATGCAAGGATAGGCTCGGAAGTTATTCTCGCTAAGAAAAATCAGTTGAAGATAACTTAACAGCCTTTCAACTTGCACAATTTAAAACAAAAGATCAAGGATCAGCTCCAAGGTTATTCTCGCTAATAAATCAGTTGGAGATAACTAAGCAGCTGTTCTACTTGAAACAAAAATTCTCAAGGATAAGCTCCTAATTTATTCTCGCTGATATATCAGTTCGAGATAACTAAACAGCTTTTCAACTTGAAACTTATAGAGATGACTTCTCGCTGATAGATCAGTTAGTGAACTTACTGACCAAATCAGTGGACTGAATATTTTTTTTAATTTAATTTAAATGAACTTGCAACTCTTCTATGTCAGAGAATGACATGTCCTGAGGATAGTAGCATTCTTCAAGATCTACATTAAAGCTTTCGTTTTAAGCTTTCGTTTAATCCACGCTGAAAGCGGCCTTCTTCCGGTGACTAATTCGATCACTGAGTCGGATTGGAATAGAACGCTTGGCTATCCTTCGTTGAGTCTCTATGTCTCTGCATTTGTGCATAAGTTCCCCGTTTCATTGATTCAACTGAGTCACTTGTTCTTGCAGAGTTTCATATGCATGAGCATTCTCATGTTGCTCGAAGATTGCTACAACCTGATCAAAAAGTCTGACATCTCTATACTCGTCCATATTAATGAATTCCGGATGGGGTTCCTCCTGAATTTCTTTTCTGGAATGGTAGAACTTGATTGATATTCCATTTTTGATTAGAAAAAGATTGAGAATGAGAATGTGCAAAATCTGTGTGTGAAAATTTGGTTGGAATCCAGGCTTTTAAAAGAGCTAAATGCAGAGAGAGATTTGAAAATTGTGGATTGAAAGACGATTCTCTGTAAAAGAAGAGTACAGTTTTCATAAAAAATGTGAATAAATTGTTTAAGACTATAATGATTATGGGGTAAGATAAGTAGAGGAAAAGGACAAATACAAACAGTAAAAAAGAGAGTTATTATGTAAGACACTAATTAAGATGTGATAAAGAAAAATGATTGCATAAACTTATTAAGCATTTAACATCCCAAGCTCGCTGATTAAAAAGTTGAATCTGGTTTCATCCAATGGTTTACTAAAGATATCAGCGAGCTGATGTTCAGTTGGAATGAAGTGTAATTCCACATCAGCTTTCACCACATGATCTCTAATAAAGTGATATCTTAGATCAATATGTTTGGTTCTTGAGTAATGAACAGGATTGTTGGTGATGGCAATTGCGCTTTGATTATCATGGAGAATGGGTATCTTTTCTCGCATAATCCTATAATCAGCCAATTGATTTTTCATCCAGAGAACTTGAGGTGTGCAATGACCAGCAGCGATGTATTCAGCTTCAGTGGTGGAAGTGGAAACAGTGTTGTTTCTTGCTAGACCAGCTGACTAGTTTTCCACCAAGGAGTTGGCAGTCACCTGAGGTACTCTTTCTATCTATGTTACAACCTGCATGATCAGAATCTGAAAAACCAATTAGTTTAAACTCTGAGCCTCTGGGATACCAGAGGCCGAGGTTAGGGGTACCTTTTAGGTACCTGAAGATTCTTTTTACAGCAGCCAGATGTGATTCTTTTAGACCTCTCCCAATGGTGACGGAAACTGACAGAAACTGACGTGCCACATCAGCGCCACGTCAGCTTTTTTACCCAACTGACAGAAACTGACAGGCCCCTCCCAACAGTCATCCGTCAATTTCCGTCAGTTTCATTTTTCAGGGACCCACACCAATAAATTTAATTAATTAATACACAATAATTAAAATAAAAACACATATCATTAAAATAAACATTACAATACTTAAAAATTAAACATTACAATACTTAAAATAAAATACAATAATTAAAAAAAGTTACACTAATAAACGAAAGACAATTATTTTAATTAAACTATTATAGCAATTAACATCTACGGTAGTTCGGAGGGAGTTGTGCAATGTGCTCGATCAAAGCATTTCGAAGTCGGTAATGAACTACCCGATCGCGCAACTCTTTGTCCATACGCAAATGAGTCTCTACTCTTTCTCGCCACGAGCGTCTCGGTTGGACATCCGGATATTGCTCCTCCAGATCACACATATTTCGTCCGTTATCCTCCGTTATCATATTGTGCAGAATAACACAAGCATACATGATTCTTGATATCCGGTTGATGCTATACGGTCTTGCCGGGTTCTTGATTATTTGCCAACGACCTTGAAGATGACCGAAAGCTCGCTCAACATCCTTTCTTGCAGATTCTTGATATCTCTTGAAGCGTTTCTCCTGTTCCGATAGGGGATGCTTAAACGATTTCACAATAGTGGCCCATTCTGGATAAATGCCATCTCCTAGATAATAACCTCGAGTGAATTCTTCCCCGGCAATTATGAAGTTTACTTGGGGAGCAGTATCTTGAAGTAAGTCGTTGAACAGATCCGATTGATTGAGCACATTGATGTCGTTGCTCGAACCGGCGGGACCAAAGAAAGCGTGCCAAATACAAGTATCATAAGAGGCAACCGCTTCGAGCATGATCGTTGGATGCCCGTGATCACCTCGAGTGTACTGACCTTGCCATGCCACTGGGCAGTTTTTCCATGGCCAATGCATACAATCAATGCTACCAAGAATCCCAGGAAAACCATGCACCTGAGCATGTCTCTCGTGCAATCGTTGCACGTTCGCCAAAGTCGGTTTTCGTAAATATATTCCGTAGAGTATAAATGAAAAACACACTTACAGAAGTTATCCAAACAATCATATGAAGTTTGCTCACCCATATGTAAATATTCATCAAACGCATCGGCGGCACAACCGTATGCCAATTGCCATATGGCGGACGTGCATTTTTGCCACACATTAAAACCAAGTAACCCGGTAGCATCGGGTCTTTGAATGAAGTAAGAAAAGTATGGAGGTACCGGAACAATGGAGTATGATAGTATACCTTGGCAAATACGGAGAAACAATCCTTTGCTCATCCGATAACGACGACGAAAAACATCCGCCGGAAAGGTTGGATTCTCAGCAAAATAGTCTCGATACAAACGTTCCGACGCGTTGGCACGATCTCTAGGAAAGTATCGTCGGGGTGCTCGTGGTATCAGAACATAAACTTCGTCTTCGTCGGATGAACCGGAGCTTATCGCATCGAGCAATGCGAGAGCTTGCATCGGATCGGCACAAGCATTTACCGCGGTCACGTCCTCGATATCGGAATCGGAAGATGACATTTTATAAAATGTGAAAGTATACAAATTTGAGGTTTAGAGAGAATTGTGAATTTGAGGTGTGATTTTTTGATGGTTTAAGGGTGTGTATTTATAGTGGAAAAGTGAAGAAAAAAAAAATTAAAAAAAAAAACGCTCCTTGCCCGTTGGGAATTTTTAAAATTTTTTTTTTTTAAAGCCTAACGGCTATTTTTTTTTTATTCGCTCACTCACGGACCCACGGCCCCACATCCACACCCAAACACCTCGTCGGATTTCCGACGGAGGAAACCGACGGACCAAACCGACGGCTCCGTGCCATCGGTGTCGGTTTCGTCGGTTTCAACCGACGGAAACCGACGGCCTCCGTTGGGACGGGTCTTAGATTTGCTTGATAGCGAGCACAGAGACAGGTAGAGAACATAATTTCAGGTCTACTTGCGTTGAGATAGAGAAGAGATCCAATCTTTCCTCTGTACATGGTAACATCCACTGATTTGCCATCAGTGTCAGCATCCAATTTAACAGGAGGAGCCATTGGAGTTTTCATGATTAAGCAGTTTTCAAAGTTAAATTTTACAAGGAGATCCTTAATATATTTGTTGGAAACTTAGGTGTTCAAGCTTGATTTTCATAAACATTTTATGAGAGTTTAGCAACGGAAGACTTTTAGTTTGAAAAACTTGAACAACAAAAGTTACTTACAAAGGATCACTTTACATGAACATACAAGAATTTAACAACCATAGAAAGTAAGAAGTATAACCTTTGTAGCCTTTGATCTTCTATGGTGGTTGATTGATGGCAAGAACCCAAGCAAGAGTTCCTCTAGAGATAGTCCACCAACAAGCTTTGATGACACTATTGAATGCTAGTTCACTCTTGTATAAACAATCTTTTACGCTTAAACCACCATGATCAAGAATGGTGTTCAAGAGAGTATCGTTTCTACAGTTTCCTTCTAACTTTTAGAGAGAAAATGTGTGTGTTTGTTTCTGTAAAATCACCCAAGGAAGCCTATCAAATGAGAGTCTTACTCTCATTTAAATAGGCCAAGAACATGCAAAAATCAATCATCCTTATGACCAAGACTTGGCATGCATTGGACCAAATTATGACAAAGAGTTTGCTTGCACTCTTGGTGATGAGATGCCTTCCAAGAAGAAACAAACAAAAGGAGTAGTGTACACTACAAGCTAAGAGAGTAGTGTCAAACACTACAAGACAAGAGTGTTGAGACAAACACTATAAGACAAACTCTTTTATCATCCATCCATTTTATATATATACACTTATATATATAAAATTGTTGTTTTATTTATTTAATCTAACTACTTAAATTAAATAAACAAAACTTACACAAACTAGATATTTGATTAAAATTATATAAGAAATATACTTATAATAATTCTCTAATCAAATGATGTATAAGTACCATACTTACAATAATTCATACACTATGAATTATATTATTATTATCTCCATAATAATTACAAGAGTTATGATATTTTAAATATGAATCATATTCATATACTAAAATATCAATTTAAGCATCGGCTTGTTATCGGTGTGACTCTATAGGATCATATGTTATTAGCAATATTATTTTATGATCATTCTTGGGCACATCGGTATAACCAACAATCTCCCACTTGCTTAAGGTTGCATCATAAAGTGATATAGACAACAGTGAACGTCTAGCAACATTTTACTGCCCCCAATAACACATGACGAAGTGCCATTCAACAACATCCAATTCCCAATAGCTCATAGCTTCAATTGATGTGACTAGGTAATGTATCAATAATCCCTTTGTTTCAGACATCATGTTGAACATGAGACACGGATCCCTATTATTCTCAATTCTGTTCAACTTTTGTCAGGCGCCTTAGATGTCTTACTCCTAATAACTAAGAGGAACTTACCTAATAATGGCCTTTATAACTGCCTGGTTAAAGGACAGCGTTTATAACTTCCTGGTTAAAGGATAACGTTTAACCATATCAAAGCATAGCATTCCTTACACTCAAGTCCCAAATATGCATCTCAGGTCTAAGGATACAAAGATACTACCTTGTTCAAGAGTCACTTATGACGACGATCCATGAAGTGATCTTGAAGCGGGTCATGTCCAATACTTGTTCTCCAACGAGTATCAATGAACCTGGTTGCAACCTATTGCCACTTTCATCTTATGAAAGTCACCCATCCCATTCATATTAGTCTTACTTCATAATTTTTCCCACAACTATGAACGACTATGGACTATTTAGAATAACTAGGTTATTCAAGGATTAAACATTCTAATATAGAACACAACAAGTATCAATAAAAATGTTATATCCCCATATATCAAACTTATTACATAATTGTTGTTTATCTCATTCCAACATCCAAATACTAAACCCAAATCAAATCCATTCACTAGAATAATGAAGCCCCATAGCTCTAATATGATGCTCATGTTTAGCTGGTGGTAGTGGCTTCGTGAATAGGTCCGCAACATTTTGAACTGTACGAACTTTGCGAATACAAACATCACCATCTTCAACTATATTCCGAATGTAGTTGAATCTGCGTTTTATGTGCCTGGTTCTATTATGTGACCTGGGTTCTTTTGCTAGAGCAATAGCACCCTCATTGTCACAAAATATTTCTAGGGGATCATGAATGAAAGGGACAACCCCTAGATCATCGATGAACTTCTTTATCCAGGCAGCTTCCATTGCTGCTTCCGAAGCAGCAATGTATTCTGACCCTGTAGTGGACTACATAACCACGCTTTGCTTAGAACTCTTCCAAGAAACTGCGCCTCCATTCATAATGAAGACAAACCCCGATTGCGGTTTATATCTGTTTGGAAGCTAGAATTAGTCTAACACTTTATACTTAGATCTTCTTCCAAACCTCCATAAATAAGGAACATTTCTTTAGTTTTCCGTAAGTACTTTAGAATGTTCTTTACAACAATGCAATGACCTTCTCCCAGATTTTGTTGGTATCTACTAGTCATCCTCAAAGCATATGATACATCCGGTCTTGTGCATAACATGGCATACATGATGGATCCAATTGCAGAAGCATATGGGATACCATTCATTCTTTCTAGATCAACCTTTGTGCTAGGGAATTGAGACGAGCTCAATACCATTCCATGTGGCATTGTCAAGGATCCTCTCTTAGAGTCTTGCATCTTGAACCTTTTCAAGATTTTGTCAATGTATGCACTTTGACTTAAAAATATAAGTCTTTTTGATCTATCTCTATAGATCTTTATACCAAGTATATATGCCGCCTCACCCAAATCTTTCATTGAGAAACATTTTCTCAAGCCAAGCTTTAACTTCCTTCAAAGAAGGAATGTCATTTCCAAATAGTAATATGCCATCCACATATAATACTAGGAAAGTAACAATGCTCCCACTAGCTTTATTGTAAACACAAGGCTCGTGTTCATTTTTAATAAAACCAAACTCTTTGATTTTCTCATTAAAGCAAAGATTCCAGCTTCGAGAAGCTTGCTTTAATCCATAAATGGATCTTTTAAGCTTACACACTTTATTTGGATACTTTGGATCGACAAAACCTTCAGGCTGATCCATATAGACATCTTCAGATAAGTGTCCATTGAGGAAAGCCGTCTTGACATCCATTTGCCATATTACATAGTCATAATATGCAGCTATGGCAAACAGTATCCTTATAGACTTGATCATAGCTACGGGAGAAAAGGTTTCATCATAGTTAATACCATGAATTTGAGTGAAACCTTTAGCTACAAGTCTAGCTTTATAAGTGTGTAGATTTCCATCCATGTCAGTTTTCTTCTTGAAAACCCACTTGCTCCCAACAGACTTTCCATTAGGAGGAAGATCAACCAAGTCTCATACTTGATTTTCATGCATGGACTATGTTGGTGCATTTTGTGTGTCAGTCACTTGATCAACGTTTGCACTTGTCAAAGTCAATTAGTCTTAGTATGTGATGTGATTAGTGTGTATATGCGAGTCTGTAAATGAATAGTGAAATAGACAATATACACAATATACTATTCATGCGACACAGAGCTTGTGTCGCAAGGGTCACAATAGCGACACAAGTTGTGTCGCTAGTAGGTCTAGACAGCCTATAAATAGAGTTGTAAGATTTCATTTGTGGGTTGATCAAACCCTAGAGAGTGAGAGAGAGGCCTGGCTAGAGAGAGAGATAGAGTTTGTAATCTTGTTCATCAATTGTTAATACATACAACAGATTATAGATATCATGTTTGTTAATTGATTAAACGTTCAATACTTGATTGTTTGGATTCCGCACTTTCAATTGAGTTAACGATCTAATTAGGTCCGGTACGGGGTCCTACCAGTGGTATCAGAGCCGTGAATCAGTTATTCAACGGTTTCGGATCGTGATTTGAACGTTTTCGGTTTGATTCGTGAAGGTTTTATTGATTAATCTTCGTTTCTGGGTTAGTTTGCTTGAAGATTTCGTTTTTAGAAGAGATTTTCTGGGTTTGTTCGTCATTCGTTCTTTATAAATCGTGAGGGTTTCAAAAAATTTCGATTTTAGGGTTTTGGAATCTGCCCAGCGCCGTTTTGCGACACAACCTACAACACAAGATTTGTGTCGCTAATTAGGGTTTTCAAAGTGCGACACAAGTTCACGACATAAATTTGCGACACAAGCCTTTGATTAGGCGACATAAGCTGCGACACAAGTATTTGTGTCGCTAATTTGGAGTTTTTGAACTGCGCCTCAAAGTTGCGACACAACCTTTTGTGTCGCTAATCCTTGCCAAGGGTAAAAAAAAAAAAAAAAGTTTTTTGGCGGGAAAAGTCGCGAAAAATTTTGTGTTTTAAAATTTTGTTCATAGGCTTAAAAGTGTTCAATTTTAGTCTGAAAAAAATTTTCATTTTACCCGGGCATTTTTGGACGTGTTCGATTGAATTTTTGGCGGGAAATTCGCGAAAATATTTGTAGTACCAAATTTTGTTTTTGAGCTTAAAAGTTCATAATTCTAGTTTGGGAAAAGTTTAGTTGTACTCGCCTAATTTTCAATATTTTCAAACCAAATTTTGGTGGGAGAATCTGGTTGTCTGTGTTTTGCTAAAGTTCTTGTTTAAAAGATGTCACTCTTGCATAGTGCTGGTAATAACCTTCCGATGTTCACCTAAAACACCAAATACTCAAGCTGGAGAAGAGATTTTGAGGCCTACATCTCTTCTAATGATCCAGACATGTGGATTCCACTGACTGAGAGATATGAAATGCCAGTCAGGGAAGGAACACGAACTGCAAAATCATATAAATCAATGACTCTCGAAGAACGTAAAGCATGGGATGATGAAAGGAAGACTTTCAGAGCAATTCAAGGATCTTTATCAACGGAGATCTTACAGTTGTTTAAGCATCACAAAAATGCGTATGATCTTTAGGCTGCCATCGAAAAGCGCTGCGGTGGCTATAACAAGGAAGAAGAACCTCAACATAGTGCATTTGTGGCTCAAACAAAAGAGGTTGATTCTGATGCATTTACATGTTTATCTTGCATTCAGTTAACTCGTTCTAACAACAGGTACAAAGATAACATTGAAGCCCTGCGATCAAATCTCGAAAATTTGACAGAGGCTAATAAGGTTTTGAAAGAAAATGAATTAGCTTATGAAAAGAAATTCAAAGCCTATCAAGATGAGTCTCAAGCGTTCAAAGCTAAAATCTATAGTCAACAAGATGAAATAGATAGTTATTTGAAAGAAATTTCTTTGCTTAACAAAGAGCTTGCTGACTCTAAATCTGAATCTGATGATCTTAAACGAAAAATGTCAAATTTTGCTACATCAAACATAATATTTGATCACATCCTTGATAAGCAAAGGACTGATATGAAAAGCAAGGCAGGTATTGGCTATAACCATGTACCTCCTCCTATGGACTATCTTCCAATGCATGTTAAGGATGCAACCAAAGACTTTGTGCCTTCTTTCTCAAAAGTAGACACAAATTCTGTTAATGTGCCAGTTAATGAGCAAGTTAAACAGGCCGAGCTTGTTAGGCCTACATTTGTTAAAGCTGAAAATAAACCTCCGGTCAGTGTTGAAGAGGTTGTTGTGGTAGAAGATATAACTGAAGTGTCTACCATTAAGGTTGAGAAAATAACTGTCAAATCAGACTGTTTCAAATGCAAAGGCAAAGCTAAAGTTGATAATGAATCTTTCAAAGTTAAAAATATTAAAAGGGATTCTAAATCTACTAACTCAACCTCAGGAACATCTACTTCAACATGTTCAACTAAAAGTGCATGTTCAACAAATGTTCCTGTTAATAGACATTTTGTGTACTGTCCTCCACCGAAACGATTTGAGGGAACTCATTGGAATCAAACTTATGTTGAGAGACGTTCTTGCTTTCGTTGTGGTCAACAGGGCCATATTATTAGGGATTGTAGGTTATTATCCCTAGATAGGTTTGGTAGAGGGATGCCAAGAACTTCTTCTTTTTCAAAATCTTTTTCAAGGCGTCATTCGTATTCGCCTGTATCTAGTTGTGCATCAAACTCTCCACAACCTATGGCTAGTAAACCTCAAGTTCAACAGCACAACATTGTTGAAAACAAATCATCCGAACCTAAACAGGTTTGGAAACCAAAATCCACAAACAACACATCTATGAAATCAACTGAGTTTTTAGAATATCATAAACTCATGGATGTGATGATTATGGACGATAATGGACAACCCAAGTTTATAAAGGCTTGGGTGTCCCATAAACTCTAATGTTTGATTGTTTGTGGTGATGCAGTCAGTTTCTTGTTAGCCAATATTTTTTAGTGACTGCATGGATGTGGATATTGTTGGAAGAAGGGTGACTGGAATGATGAAATTTCTGAAGTTCAGGTGGTTAGAATGCTAAAAAGGCATATGATTTGACTTGATATGTGATTTTGAAACTTTTATTTTGGAACTTTTATTTTTTATTTGTTAGTTTTGCAACAGCCATTCTTTGTACTTTTTAGTATCAAAAAAATGCAATGTTGCGAAATATCTTAAATCAAAAAATTATAAAAATATGTTTAATGTTTAAGGGGAGTACCTTTGAATTGGACTTTTTTTTTAAAAGAATTTGCTGTTCAGGGGGAGTAATTAAAATTCTGATTATTTGGATCAGAAATGTTAACAGCAAGATTCTTATTCCTCAAAAAGATATTGGATTGTGTATGTAAACAACATGGGAAATGATTGTACATCAGATGACATGTACAAAATGGAAATTCTAAGGTTTATCCTTGATGTATCACTAGGTTTATCTGGCATGTTTAAAATAGCTTATATAAACATTAGCTTCATCATATGATGTACTGGTAGGCATGATATACACCAGTTTCTGGGTTCTTAAGAAGTAATTCTAATACGTGTCTATGATCTTCTGGTAAACACCATATGATGTACGACTAAATGTCTTAATTCCTTAACGTAGCATGACATATTTCTATACCTGAGGTTTATCTGAAAGCATTTGGGGGTCTATACTGATTGTTTCCTCTGTTGTACGTAAGTACAGACCTGGTCTCAATTAGTATATGCTTAAAGTTAAGCTAACGCAAGCCAATGAACTTTGAAAAGGTCTTAAATCATAAGATACCTAATAAGGTCACCAAAATGGTTTGACCAAGTCTGGTTTTGCTTACACCTGAATCAAGTTATGTTGCTTTGTTGTACATTTGTACAGACCTGTCACCGCTGATTTGATTCTTAAAAATGATACTCTTATATTCTCTCTGGATTCGGAAGCTATGCTCATTTCTGGGTTACAGGGGTATGTCATAGGTGGGGACCACGGAGAAATATTCATACTAACAATAAAAGGTTAACTAACAGACCCGGATGTAACATGTTTAAGTGGACAAACAATACCAGTAATCGTCTTGAAATAATATTTATAAAAGGTGCTTTAAGTGTGCTAAGTAAATTTAAAGTGGACAAATATACTGATAATCGAAATAACATTCACTATTTCCTAATTAATGCATGTTGGCTTGATATGATCTCTAAGCAGACGTAAAACAATCATATCCCCAAATTTATTTTAATCTTTGTTCTTTACTTTTCCATTATAAAGAAAATACAAAAAGATTTTATTTCTATATTATTCTCTTCAAACATCACATATCTTGTTAAAGTCAAATACTAAAGATGTAAAGCATGTCGGTAATTCTCCAAAGACTGTGAAGATAAATTCTATTGGAGAAGTTGCTGATGATTAAGAGATGGTCACTGAGTTTGAAGATCTTATTGTATGATAAATGTGTGTCAGTCACATGAATCAGGACATCAAGATTGTTTGAGGACTATGCTATCTCAATGGGGGAGTTTCTGATTGTTGAACACATAAAGGAGTTATGTCGGTTCAAACTAGTTGAAAACTTAGTTGACCAAGCTATCTCCTTGGGGGAGTTTGTTGGAGAAGACTAATTGAAACTTATTTGACCAAGCTGCTGACATGGGGGAGTTTGTTGGTGCATTTTGTGTGTCAGTCACTTGATCAACATTTGTACTTGTCAAAGTCAATTAGTCTTAGTATGTGATGTGATTAGTGTGTATATGCGAGTCTGTAAATGAATAGTGAAATAAACAATATACACAATATACTGTTCATGCGACACAGAGCTTGTGTCGCAAGGGTCACAATAGCGACACAAGTTGTGTTGCTAGTAGGTCTAGACAGCCTATAAATAGAGTTGTAAAATTTCATTTGTGGGTTGATCAAACCCTAGAGAGTGAGAGAGAGGTGTGGCTAGAGAGAGAAATAGAGTTTGTAATCTTGTTCATCAATTGTTAATACATACAACAGATTATAGATATCATGTTTGTTAATTGATTAAACGTTCAATACTTGATTGTTTGGATTCCGCACTTTCAATTGAGTTAACGATCTGATTAGGTCCGATACGGGGTCCTACAGACTGCATCTCAGTGTTCATGGCTTCAAGCCATTTGTCACATTCATAATCCGACATAGCATTATGATAATTGATGGGTTCATCTGAGTTAACAAGATAACACTCATCAA
The DNA here is from genome assembly GCA_963422505.1 of Pseudognaphalium luteoalbum. Classification (NCBI taxonomy): domain Eukaryota; kingdom Viridiplantae; phylum Streptophyta; class Magnoliopsida; order Asterales; family Asteraceae; genus Pseudognaphalium; species Pseudognaphalium luteoalbum. Next base: position 53,761,966 of record OY730197.1, read on the forward strand.
TGAGAAATCCATATCTCTCGGGTTCATGATGAACTCTATCAGATTTGCGAACACTTTGTGTTTCATTAGGTTCCTGATCAACCGTTTGTTCAGGACCAACAACATCTTGTTGTGTGCTAGTGCCAATCTCAGGTGCATCAGGTCGTGGTTCTTCCTCAAGTTCCACATGCCTCCCATTGGTTTCATCCATTAGAAACTTGCTTTCTAAGAATTTAGCCTTTCTAGCGATATATACTTTATATTCGATGGGATTGTAGAAGTAATATCCTAAACAATCTTTAGGATATCCTACGAAGATGCATTTAGTAGATCTGGGATCTAATTTGTTGGAAGCTTCTTGTCTTACATAAGCTTCACAACACCAAACCCTTAAATAAGATAGGGATGGAACTTTTCCATGCCGAATCTCGTAAGGTGTTTTATCTACTTTCTTGGTTGGAGCCATACTCAAAATACGGGCTGCGGTTAGCAAGGCATAACTCCAAAAGGTTAAGGGGAGAGTACTCCTATTCATCATAGATCGAACCATATCTAATAGTGTTCGATTCCTCCTCTCAGACACACCATTATGATGTGGTGTTCTAGATGGAGTGAGTGTGAGACAATCCCATGACTCTCTAGGTGAATTAAGAGTTCATCGCTTAGATACTCTCCTCCTCTATCAGAACGAAGGACTTTAATGGTTCTATTGAGTTGATTTTAAACTTCACTTTGAAATAGTTTGAACATTTCAAATGCTTCATGTTTATGTTTCATCAAATAAACATTACCATAACGACTTAAGTCGTCAGTGAAGGTGATGAAGAATCGGTATGTATGATTCCTAGACAAATCCTTAGCCCTTTCACTTGAACTAGAAAAAGTAGCCTTAGTCATCTTTCCACATAAACAAGACTCACATATATCAAATGAATCAAGCTCATTTGCCTTCAAAATACCACTCTTTTGAAGTTGGGATATGCGTTTCTTATTTATATGTCCAAGACGACAATGCCATTGATAAGAGTTATTCAAATCATATTTGAATCTTTTGGTGTTAGTTTGGTATATAGAACTATTGTTTAATGAACTATCTAGGTTTACTTCATATATTCCATTAAGAGGTCTAGCCTCAAAATAGAATACATCATTCTTAAAAGCGTGAATGTTAGCATCATCAAAATGATAAGTAAAACCAGATTGTTTCAAACGAGCAACTGAAATAATGTTCCTAGTCAAACAAGGTACAAAACAAATATTATTTAATGTTAAGTATAGGCCATTAGGTAAATGTAAATCATAATCTCCTAAAGCTTGGGCTGCAACTCTTGCTCCATTGCCTACGTAGAAAATGATTTTGCCTTGATTTCAGTTCTCTACCTTTTTAGAACCCCTGTAACGAATTACAGATATGAGTTCCACACCCAGTATCAAATACCCACGTGTTAGGTGAAAAAATAAATAGTTCTAGTTCTATCATATAGATACCTAAAGTGCCTTCCCCGACCTTCTTTTTCCTCAACTCCGCCAGGTAAGTAGGACAGTTCCTCTTCTAATGGCCAATGACTCCACATTCAAAACATGGGTCATCTTTAGGAACCACTTCCTTCTTCTTTTTTAGCTTAGGGTCTTGGACAAACTTTTTGCCCTTTTTCTTATCCTTGGAGTTATTGCGTTTGGGTATCTTGGTACCTCCTTCCCTGATTGTGAGTACATGTGTGGCCTTACCGGGAATGTTCTTCTCAGCAGTTTTTAGCATCGAATGCAACTCCGAGATTGGCTTATCCCAGCCATTCATGTTGTAGTTCATGATGAAGGCATCATATGATTTTGGCAATGAGTTAAGGATCAAATCCGTAGCCAATTCATTTGAGATGGGAGAACCAAGTCTCTCCAAATGATCAATATGACTTTTCATCTTGAGTACATGCGAGCTCACATTTCCCATTTTACACCCATGTAATGCTCGAACAGTTTCAAAGTGTTCAGTTCTTGCTTGCTGTTAGAACATTTTCTTCAGCTGGGTGATCATATCATATGCTAAGTGATGTTCCAAATCCTTCTGAAGGTCTGGAATCATGGTAGCCAGCATAAAACTTGCAACCTCGATTGAATCATCAGTAAGTTTCAACCAAGCATTGTAAGTTGCCCTAGGAGTTTGAGCAGGCTCATCAGGGATAGGGTTATCAAGCACATACAATTTCTTTTCTGGACTGAGAACAATTCTCAAGTTTCGGTACCAGTCAAGAAAATTCGTATGGCTTAACTTCTCCTTCTCAAGGAGTAATCGAAGGTAATTGTTAGGGTGGTTTCCAGTTTGGGCCATCTACAAAATGTTAACAAAGTTCAATTTAGTATTTTCGACATTTAATTCTTTAATAATTAATACCCTTTTGTTTCCACAAACATTAATTATATAAAGTCTAGGATCCAACGTTGCAAATCAAACAAACGTTTAGGTGACCTTTTTCCCATCTATTTATTTCAACAAGGTAGATAAAGTTTATCAATTGCATCCAAATGCAATTTCTAGATGTATGAGATCCTTAACAACTTTTGTTAATGGCATGTTTGATCTCATCTATGCCTTGGGTCTCTAATCCTTAGGTGACCTTTTTCACAAAAGATTCCCGATCAAGTCATCCAATTAAAAGCACATGTAGAATGACACATTACTAGCGGTTAGGTGACATTTTTCCCACTAGAAATTGCAAAACTACCTCGAGCATCAAAAGATGAATCCAAAGGTTAGGTGACCTTTATCCCACAAGGATTATACAAGTGATGTACGAGTGTCTTTTAAAAGGACGGCATAGACTTGCATCTTAAAGGGATTTCTATATGTCTTATAATTCTAGTTTTATAAACATATTGTATCACGTATATTGCATGCATTCAATAATATATGGTACTTTTGAAAATTATATTTTCTTTATTTTGGAATTTGTTATGAGTTAATAATCTCCATTTTTAACCCATTTAGTCATTTCAAAATTTTAAGACTTATTATTAAAATAAAACTCCTTTTATTATAAAAGTCTATTTTAGCATCTTATGTTAAAATTGTCATTTTAAAAGCTAACAAATTCCATGATGATTTATGTTTTGTTATTTTGATTGTCGATCATGCAAATTCCTATTTTCATGTGTACAAACAAACACAACAACAAACAATCACCACAAACAACCATTAGTGCATAAACCAAGCCAAACTACTAGATATTTCATGTGAGCCAAACATGAAATATCAAGTCCATTTCTAAGGGACATAATCAACCATGAACTTCATAAGAAGTTGTTGTAGAAGCTCTCACTTGCCAAAACATCCAATGTTTGTAAGATGTTGAAAACTTCAAGTTGTGTTGGACACAAATGCACCATCTCCATGGCTTTAATTTTCAAGTTAAAAACAGAAAATTTCAAGCCTTTGAACTTCAATATGGCTCTATCTTCATTTCTTGTTACATTTTAAAATACATACAAAAAGACTACAAGCTAGCCTAGTACATACAAAATGAAGAAAATAACTATTTACTATTACAAACCATTTGAATGGATAAATATTTCAAATCGAATAGTCCAACAACACATAATACATGGTCTATGGCTTGTTTATGCACATTTCATCACATGAATCAACCAAACAACATTTGTTTTTCTAAGGCAATATTTATGTGATCAAGATGCATGTTTATCATATATAAAACTTTGATCACATAAACTAATTATATAAACATTTTAATGTTGCCAAAGAAGCCATACATGAACCTTTCATGTAACCATGAAAATCACCCATGGCTTCCAAAAACCAAAATTTTTATGTCAAGCAAAAATCTATGTATACATGTAAAGATGGCTCTGATACCACTTGTTGGAAACTTAGGTTTTCAAGCTTGATTTTCATAAACATTTTATGAGAGTTTAGCAACGAAAGACTTTTAGTTTGAAAAACTTGAACAACAAAAGTTACTTACAAAGGATCACTTTACATGAACATACAAGAATTTAACAACCATAGAAAGTAAGAAGTACAACCTTTGTAGCCTTTGATCTTCTATGGTGGTTGATTGATGGCAAGAACTCAAGCAAGATTTCTTCTAGAGATAGTCCAAGACAAGAGTGTTGAGACAAACACTACAAGACAAGAGTGTGGAGACAAATACTACAAGACAAACTCTTTTATCATCCATCCATTTTATATATATACACTTATATATATATATAATTGTTGTTTTGTTTATTTAATCTAACTCCTTAAATTAAATAAACAGAACTTACACAAACTAGTTATTTGATTAAATTTATATAAGTACTATACTTATAACAATTCTATAATCAAATGATGTATAAGTACCATACTTACAATAATTCATACACTATGAATTATATTATTATTATCTACATAATAATTACAAGAGTTATGATATTTTAAATATGAATCATATTCATATACTAAAATATCAATTTAAGTGTCGGCTTGTTATCGTTGTGACCCTATAGGATCATATGTTATTAGCAATATTATTTTATGATCATTCTTGGGCACATAGGTATAACCAACAATATTACTTTGATTTATGAAAATTCCTTGTTCAGATTGCTTAACTTGTAAGGCTAAAAAAAAGGTTAGTTCACCCAACATGAGGGAGGAGAATTCTTTGCAAAGTTTTTCATCAGTGGCACCAAAGATGGTGTCATCAACATATATTTGAACCATGATTAAATCATTGTTCATTCTTTTATAAAACAGTGTTTTATCAATGATCCCACGTGAGTAATTTGATTTGCAAAGAATTCTGAAAGTGTTTCATACCAGGAACGAGGAGCTTGCTTAAGACCATACAAAGCTTTGTTTAGTTTAAGAACATAATCAGGATGCTAACGGTCGGTGAACCCAAGTGGTTGCATAACATACACTTCTTCTTGAAGATCATTTAGAAAAGCACTCTTTACATCCATTTGATAAACTCTGAAATTCTTATGAGCGGCGAAGGCCAGGAATAGACGAATGGCTTCCAATCGAGCAACAGGAGCAAACGTTTCATCGTAATCAATTCCTTCTTCTTGTAGATACCCTTGAGCTACCAGTCGAGCTTTATTTCGAGTTACAATGCCATGTTCATCCAATTTGTTTTGACATACCCATTTGGTATAAATTATGGTTTTCTTTGAAGGTCGCGGTACCAGATTCCAAACTTTATTATTTTCAAATTGGAGTAATTCTTCTTGAATGGCACTGATCCAATCAGGGTTACTGAGAGCCTCGTCTATATTCTTAGGTTCCATCAGTGATGCAAAGTTCACATAGAGACAGATATTGCTTGATGCAACTTTTCTTGTTTGAACTCCAGTGTCCCTATCACCAATAATTTATTCTATTGGATGACTTTTAGTCCACCTTGTTACCTGATGGGAGCATAGTTGACTTCTTCTTCATCAGCTTCATTTAACTATGTGTGAACTTTGTTATCAGTGACAGTTTGATTAGGTTCAGTAGAAGTATCATTTGATTGAAGATCAAGTGGATTGAAGTCTTCAATTGCTTCAGGTGAGGATGGTGGAGAAAGGTCATGTGTAGATGAGACTGGATTTGAAGGAAATGGAGATGGAGTTGATAGCACAGAGTTAATCAGTGGCATATCAAAGGATTCTTCAGCTTGAAACATGTCATCTTCATTTGATTAAAATCTTTGAGAATTGAAGCATCCTTCAAAGGTAACATGAATAGATTATTCCATACATTCTCTCCTGAGAGATGCCCTTTTCTTCACAGAATGATTCAAGTGAACTGTTTCTGAATTCTGTTCCATTGTCACTTCTAATCATTCTAATTCTTTTGCCATTCAGGGTCTCCATTCTTTTTACGAAGCTGGTAATTTCATCAACTGCATCAATCTTGTTTTTCAGGAACAAAACCCAGATATACCTTGAGTATCATCAATTATCACCAAGGCATATTTCTTTCCTACTAAGTTGGTGGTGCTGACAGGTCTAAATAAATCCATGTGGATTAATTAGAATACTTCAGTGATAGAGGAATATTGTTTGGGTTTAAAGGATGACTTATGATGTTTCCCTTTTTCACATGCTGAGCACAGTTTGTATTTTGAATAGCTTATGAAAGGAAGACCATAAACTAGCTCATTCTTTGCAAGCTTGTTTATAGTTTTGAAGTTTAGAAGAGAAAGTCTTTTATGCCACAACCAATTCTTTTCAGCTACTGATCGAGAGTAGAGGCAAAGACCTTTTTGAGATTTTGCCTCAGCTATGTTGATGGTGTACACATTTCTTTTTCTTTTAGCAACGAGAATTGGCTTTCCTTCTTTATTTAGAATGGTTCCAATGTATTCATCAATTAACACTTTGTTTTTCAGCGAGCAGATTTGACTTACACTTAGTAAGTTGTGTTTTAAACCCTTAACATATGAGACGTTTGAGAAAGAGATATTTCCATTACTAATTGTTCCATGACCTTTTGTAAAACCTTTTGAATTATCACCTGTAACACCCCCAAAATTCGTTGATTGAGTTTAGCGGAAGCATTTAGTTAAGTATGGGAAGTGTCACAATACACAGTACATGCATACGTATCAGAGCTTATGATTACAACAAAACATAATATATATTAAGATGCCAAATGTAATGGTTACAAAGTTTACGATTCGTCAAATCGTACAAATGTAAAAGTTATTAAGTTTACAAAAGTAGATTTCGTAAATATGACTAAAATCACTTTAGTTATAGAAAAGAAATCCAAAAGTTTTAAAAGTTGGCATCCTAAAGCTTCGCGGGTCGCCCTAGTTCCGTATGTGCAGGCAGTTCTTACATGCGCAGCTAATTCCCTGAAAAACATAGTAAAAGTCAACAACGAGGTTGAGTGAATTCACAGGTTTTATATTTGCAATAGTTGAACCAAGTTTGAGTAGGCTTGTTGGCCTAAGTGTCAAATAGTTTCATTTAGAATGCTTGTTCAAGTATAATCATGGTGGGAGGTTACCCAAAAGTAATTGTTGTGGGATGTTACCCAAAATACAGTTCACGTGTCGTATGAAAGCAGTATCCTATTAGTTTACCCAAGAAGTAGGGCTTTAAAACGTTTGCCCAAGACGTAGGGACTTTTCAAGTGCGTCCAAGAAGTAGGACCTAAATCGTTGCACAAGAAGTAGGGACTTTCTATGTGCCCAAGACGTAGGGACTTGTATAAGTTGTGTCCAAGAAGTAGGACTGGCATCCAAGACGTAGGACCCATCTGCTCAAGAAGTAGAGCCCTCATCCAAGACGTAGGATGGCACCTTGCCCAAGAAGTAGGGACTTTCTGTTTGTGCGTTCCCAAGAAGTAGGGACTTTTCAGATGTTTATGAAAATGTTGTTCCATAAAAGTCGGTTTGTAAAAGCGTGCGTGGCTGGTCGTTCTCCAGTGTATTCCAATTTAGTTTTCGTATGAAATCCCATTTGCAGTCACAAATATATAGCACAATGTATATCACAATAGTTATATAAAAGTTTGCTCACGTAGCAAAAGCGTTAACTATGTTTTCCACCCCTATTCAAAAGCAGTTAAAACAGTAAAAGTAGGGGCTGTGAACTCACTTGTTGAGCTAAGTAAAGTGCGAGTGCTAGCAAAGCCTAAAGCTCAAGTCTAGCCCGAACCTCCTAACGTCCTAAATGTATGAGATTTAATAAGTATGTGGATGTCTAAGTCGACCATCCATGCTAGTGTTCACACATCTAGATTTTGTCCAAAGTGTTTGTCTGTGGTTTGAGTTTGTAGTTTTAGAAATGTATACGACTTGTTGGTGTCAGTTTGTAAAAATAATCTTTGAAAGCATTTTTATATCCGTTTCATTTTGTTTCATAAAGTATGAAATTTTGTACGGGGGTCCGGGGGCAGCGCCCCTGGTAGCGGGGTCCAAGGGGTGGCAACCCCTGGCGGGGTCCAAGGGGGCAGAGCCCCTGGCTAGGGTCGAGCTTTAGTGAAAAACGCATCTAAAATTTAAATTCGGAAAAATTGACCAAGGTTGGCTGCGGAATGAGATTGCATTGCGAACTGAGTTCGTGGTGCGAACTGAGTTCGTTCGCATGGCAGGTGGACTGCGAACCGAGTTCGGCTCGCAAGTCAATTTGCAAGTCGGTTCAACTCGCAGATCTCATCTCGCAGGGCATGGGTTTCAGTTCGCAGGTTCGATTCGCAAGTTGACTTTGCAAGCCAAGGTTCAGTTCGGTTCGCAATTTCGGTTCACTTCGCAGGACGAACTGCAAACTGAGATCTCAGTTCGCAGGACGAACTGCTCGTATTTTCAGTTTTAAAAATGCATTTTTCGTCGGTTTTTGGACATAATTTCGTTGTGTAAACACTAAAACATGATGTATTAAATATTATAAACATGAATATCAAAGAAAATAGCAAAAATCTAAGAGTTTGCGAGATTGTCGGGTTCTTACAAAGTTGTCGCCGTGAAAATCCGAGAAGATAGAAGTGTAGATCTTGTTGTCGTGGTCGTTTTTCTCTAAAGGAGTGAGGTGATTTATTACGTTTTTGTGGTAGTATTTGTGGTGGTTTTTGAGAGAGAGAAAAGATAAGATAAGATGATGATGAAATGAAAAAAAGAGAGGAGGGGGTGTTTGGGGCTGATTTTTGTTCAACAAAAGAGGGGAATTTTAGTCCCAAATTGAGGTATTTTACCCGTGTTCGTTTACCCGATCGTCAAATATTAAAATGCTTTAAACGGTAGATTATTAAATATGTTATCGAATATACTTCTAGTCGAAATGTTTTATGAAATTAATTTCGGTGGATTATAAAATCTATAACTTTATTTTATTTCAGTTTTACATATAGGTTTCGAGTTGTTTCAGTTGTACGAAATAAATGTTGTTTGCTACAAAATACTTTGTGAATATTATCAACATAATATTTAATAAATAAATAACGTTATTTAATAATCTCATATTATCAAATAATTTGTTCACCAACAGTCGTATATTTTTTTCGTGTTTGTTCCAATCGTTTTGTACGTAATTACAACTAATTACGAAATGTAATACTACGCGTATTAACTAATTGGGCTTTACTAGACTTACCTCTAAAGTAGTTGTGAATTCCCTTAAGTAGGGAATTAGCCTAAAATGCAAATGTTTAATGTACATAATCGCGTTCAAATTTACGGGGTGTCAGATCACCGAAAGAGATAGAGGGACCTTCTTTTTCTTGATAATTTTTGAGGAGAACTTTTGATCTAGTCATATGCTTAGAACACCCAGTATCCAGATACCAAGTGTTCTTGCCCTCCTGCACACAAAACAAAATTAATTCTTTTTGGGAACCCACCTTTTAGTGGGTTCAGATGCCATTTTGGCATTTATGTTAAGTGTCGATGAGTTAGAGGTGGCAATATAAACGCTAAGTTTTTCTTTTAATGTCCCATCGCTGATGGATATTTTGGATCTAGTGAACCCATCAGCTTTACATTAACTGGCCAGATGTGACTTTTCTTCACATTTATAGCATTTATTGCGTTTAAAGGAGGTGGAAGATGATGGTTGTGTGGGGATAGGTCCAAGAATCCCTTTTTGCTTTTCACTGACTACATAGTTAGTAAGAAGCTAAAGTTGGTTGCTCAGTGAATCAATTTGAGAATTAACAACTCTTGGGGATAAGGTAGCTTCAGTTTTCGTGTTTCTTTTTATAGATTTGCATTTGTTTTCTTTTTCAGAAATCTTGGTTTTTATGGGAGTTAAAGTGGGTGAAAGAATGTCATCGCATTATATCTGCTCACTGAATGTACTTACTGAATTTTCATCATCAGGTTCTTCACCAGAGGATTTTGAAGCCCTAACAAACTTGTTAGGTCTGTTTCCATCCCCCAAGAGTAACTGGTCATGGGACATGTGTGACATCCGTCACCAAAAGCTCTATTCTTAGGTTCGTTTAATATTATCATTTCGTATTTTTATTCATATATGCGAGTAATGTGGAGAAATAAATTAAGTATTTGTACTTTAACTATCTGAGAAATTTAGTTCTCGTATAGTGCTCAAAAACTTGAATCAATGTTCGTACGCGGTTGAATTAAAAGTTAGGATAATATTAAAGAAATAACAATAATAATTAATAATAATATAATAGAAATAATTAATATAATAATAATAATAATAATAATAATAATAATAATAATAATAATAATAATAATAATAATAATAATAATAAAACTTAATTATATTATAAAAATATTAAAGAGTGAATTCGGTGGAATGCAAAACTGACTCATCTATTCCTATATATATAGTTTATTTATTTATTTATTAATTAAAATATTTCTTAATTGTAGTCTATTCTTTACCTGTAAATACAATATTTAACCTAATTCTAAACTCCTTTTATCACTCATAAAAAGAAAACCTCCTTGGGGTCATTTTCTGCTATCCATCGACTGAAGAAGAAGAAGAAAAAAAAGAGAGAGGAGAAAACTCTATAAATCAAGTTCAAGTCTTTGCTTTCGTGTGTTACCCGTTTGTGTAATCGTGTAGGTATATATCTAAACCCTAATCCATTGATTTTTTTTCTTTCTTATTATTTTCTGGAATAGATGCATATGAGAGATGATTTATGTGCTTGGGGATTTAATATATTTGGTTTAAGGTGTTTTTGAAGTCGAAAATTTTATACCCTTAATCGCAATTTCTGTCCAGATTTTCGTAGTTGTAAACAGTGGCTGTTTTGACCTAGTTACGTTCGTTTACAAGCTTCGATCAAAACTGAAAAGTTGTAGATCTCGAAATTTTACATAAATTCGAGAGGTTTAGCCCTCTAAAACGCTTTATATTATTTTATAAAAATTATTTTGTAAACTGCTATTAAGAGTGACGAATTTTCAGGAAAAAAATTGATAATGTTAAATCGGTTTGATCAAATTGTTCTCTAGTTATTTTGGGGGTTGTAAAGAATGTTTAAGAATATACTTTTCTGTAAACAAATTACATTTTAAAAATTTTAAGATTTAAATTATTTATTTGATTTAAAAAGAATGGGTTATGTAGTGGGTTATGATGTGAGATTACGGTATATGATTTTTGGTACGGTTTGAGTCATGGGATTAAATTATTGGTGTAAACCACACTAAATTCATACGAGAGAGCTTATATTGGAATCAACATACGAAGTAAGGGTTACGGGTGACTTAAGGTTTGGTAATGGTACATCGAGTGGGATGCGATGGAAAGGCTATTCACCATATTTAAAATTAGTGATCAATAAATATGTGTATAGGTATTGTGGACTAACGTGCCAACATAATTGGATATATTTGGAAGGTTAACTTGCTTTGCTATTTAAGGTGAGTTTTGCAGCCCCATTTTCTTTACTATTTTCCGTTGGGGGAAAAGAATGCTCAAACTGTTTTGAACTGTTTTCTTATGCTGTGAAAACTACCTGATTTATGATTTGGACATTATGATTGAATATGTGGCATGCTGATTGTGTTGACTTATTGTTTACTGAACGGATTGGTCGGATGAGTCTTGTGTCTTCGGGACCTTGACAAAACTCCATATTGCTTACTTATACATGCGATTATTGATAGTACTATCGGACGACGGTCCCGCTCTTGAGATAGATGCGTTATCCTTGAGTGAATAGCATAAACTGAACGGATTGCTTATTGAGGACGAAACAGATTGTCTTATGTGCATATTTCATATCATATGTCCTACTTACTGATTATCACAGCAAACTGTATTTTCTCATGTGTCTTATAAACCTGCGAAAGTCACCAACCATTGTGTTGACATTTTCGAGCATTTCTTTTCAGGGAACGCTAGTGGCACTAGGATCGAGGACAAGAAAACTTAGTGGACCTGTTAGGTTGCACTAAGTATTGCTGCAAGACTTATCATACATTTATTGTTTGTGACACATTGTTTCTTTGTTGGTGTGAATGCTATGACACGAACCGTCATTCGTGTTAATAACATCACAACACATTGGTTTGATTTCATTTAGTAATCTCTTATTATTGATGTGTTGTGATCCAATCATGGTTGCATTCTGTTGTTTTCGCTTTAGACGGGGTGTGACAACATGAGTTATCATCAGATGTATCATCATGAGAGAGTATTGCTCATCAGCTATAGTAGCAGCGAGCTCATAATCTCCTCCGATGATAGCTTGAACTTGTCTTGGAATTTGATTGTTGACACACTCAGAGACCATCTTAACTGATTTGCACCATGACTCACAACCCCGTTTAAGGTTAGCAGAGTACTTCTGAGCCTGAGCTGTTTCTTTCATGAGAACAGCGTTAGCATGGCGCTGTTCAGCAACTGGTGTTTAGCATTTTTAAGTTCTAGTCTTTCTTTGTGACATGTAGAGAGTTCATTTGTTAAAAGATAAACTTTTACTTTTAAATCTTTTTCAATTTTATGACCACATTCAACATCACATACTAGAGCTTCAAGTGTGTCAACTTTTTCTTCTTCTAGAAGCAAATGAAATTTGGGTACCTTGGTGAGAGTTTCCTTGTTCCAAACAGAGGCTGATGTTGTATCCGCTTCAGTGGATGTGATGGTGCTTGCTTCGGTTTGAGCCATTAGGCACTCCATTTCCTTAGTTTCTTCTTGAGATGAAGATGATATTGATTCAGGAAATTCATGTACAGTTGTTGGTGAAGCAGCGAGTTCCTCAAACAAGTTCCATAGATCATTTGCAGTTGCTTCCCCAGATTCATCAGAATCACCATCATAACTGAGATCGTTGTCCGAGTCATCCAGGAGACATAGCCTAGCTATTTCTGAATCAGATGATGATGACTCACTGGTTGTTTCATCAGTGACGTTGATCATTGTAACATCTCTATGCTCAGTTACAACACCTTTTTCTTTTCTTTTAGTTAGTTCTTTCAGTTTTTTTGTATTTGGTTTTGTATTTTGATGCTTTATTAGTTTTCTTTGCATGTTTGTTATCAGTTGACAGATTTGCATTCAGATGTGAAGTGACCAAGTATTTGACAATTAAAACGCAAAACTTCAGATTTGTTAAAGTTTTGTTTTCCTTTGGTCATGTTTCTGTAGGACTCTTTTGGATATCTGGAAAAAGAAGTTATTCCAGATTTAGAGGAAGAGCCCATTTTTGAAAAATGTTTGAATTTTTCAGCCATCATAGCCATTTCCTCAGCGAGTGATTCAATATCACTTTCATCATCATTTATAGACACATCAGCTTCATCCTCAGATGGAGAAGGGATTTCCTTAGCTGTGTCTATATTGGATGAAGAAGGTATGTCCTCAATTGATACACCTTTTGTCACTAAGGCAGTGTTATTTAGCTTGTAACTTTCAGTTAAGGCAAGCTTCTGAACACAATTTTGTTCTTTATTAAGAAAAGTGCTAAAAAGTGATTTTAGTGTCATACTTTTTATGTGGCCAGTATCTCTTATTATGTCAATAGAATGTTCACAGACATTGGGAAGAGAATCCATAAATTTGTTCATTACATCCAGTGGTTCCTTTTTAATCCCCGCAGCCCTCAAGTCATTCATTAAGCAATTAAACCGATTATAAGTTTGTGTCAAAGTTTCACTTTTGTTGGCCATAAATAATTCATGTTGTCGGTTAAGAAAAACATGTCTGTTTTCAATGACAAGATCAAAACCTTCATACATGGTACACAAAGTATCCCACATTTCTTTTCCATTTGTACTAGTTAATGATTGAGTGGTAAACATCATTTGGTAAAGATATGACAATGAAAGATTGAAGTTGGACATCGATATCTACCAATTTCTTATCTTCGTCAGTCCATTGAGTTTGAGGTTTCATGATACTCCTATGGGTATCTTCCTCATTTTCACCATTGCTGGCGTTGGGATTTCTTTCAACGAGTATTCGAGGAATATAAGGACCTTTATTTAAAGTGTTAATTAACAGTGTGTTTTGAGCCCTTAGAAAGAGTAGCATATGATCTTTCCACAGAGTAAACTGTCCAGAAACAAATCTGGGTGGTTTACCTTTAGATCCATTATAAAAGTACTTTAAAGTACTTTTATTGATTGAATCAAAATAATAACTTATAACAATTACTTGCGGAAGATAAAAGACACACTAATCTAAGTAAGTGTAGCTTGATGACAAATTTAAATATAACAAGTCACTCAGCCAGAGACGCTGATGATTATCAGTGATCTCAACACCCTAAGTGTTGACACAATGCTCGCTGACTAACAGGAGTGGCTGCTATAGATCAAAGGTTATATTTAATGCAGTTGAAGGTGTGTTTAATACGGTTGTTGGGTTGAGTATTTAGAGTGATAAATCCTCAATATTATCCGAGAGATAATATTTTTAACCGTTTAAATAATCTTTAATGATTTGATAAATATGTTTGAAAAGTATCAAATCTTTAATGACTCTTCATGGGGAAGGTGCTTAAAATATAATAATACATATTTACAGAAAAAGCACTGTATTTTTTCTGCAAATGAAAGTTTGTTAACTTCGTGCATTATTGTATGCCGGTTATACGGCTATTATCCACCTTGTAAAATACGCCTTCTTAAATACACAGGTATTTGTCAGACCCATGCACTTACATAGGGAATAGTTTCTGGAGTAAAATTTGATTAATAAAAGCCCTGAACTCTTTCACATCGTTTTGTACTTAATTTGATTAATAAAATTCTCTGGTTACCCAAAAAAAAAAATTATTTTGTAATCTGCTATTAAGAGTGACGAATTTTCAGGAAAAAATTTGATAATGTTAAATCGGTTTGATCAAATTGTTCTCTAGTTATTTTGGGGGTTGTAAAGAATGTTTAAGAATATACTTTTCTGTAAACAAATTACATTTTAAAAATTTTAGGATTTAAGTTATTTATTTGATTTAAAAAGAATGGGTTATGTAGTGGGTTATGATGTGAGATTACGGTATATGATTTTTGGTACGGTTTGAGTCATGGGATTAAATTATTGGTGTAAACCACACTAAATTCATACGAGAGAGCTTATATTGGAATCAACATACGAAGTAAGGGTTACGGGTGACTTAAGGTTTGGTAATGGTACATCGAGTGGGATGCGATGGAAAGGCTATTCACCATATTTAAAATTAGTGATCAATAAATATGTGTATAGGTATTGTGGACTAACGTGCCGACATAATTGGATATATTTGGAAGGTTAACTTGCTTTGCGATTTAAGGTGAGTTTTGCGGCCCCATTTTCTTTACTATTTTCCGTTGGGGGAAAAGAATGCTCAAACTGTTTTGAACTGTTTTCTTATGCTGTGAAAACTACCTGATTTATGATTTGGACATTATGATTGAATATGTGGCATGCTGATTGTGTTGACTTATTGTTTACTGAACGGATTGGTCGGATGAGTCTTGTGTCTTCGGGACCTTGACAAAACTCCATATTGCTTACTTATACATGCGATTATTGATAGTACTATCGGACGACGGTCCCGCTCTTGAGATAGATGCGTTATCCTTGAGTGAATAGCATAAACTGAACGGGTTGCTTATTGAGGACGAAACAGATTGTCTTATGTGCATATTTCATATCATATGTCCTACTTACTGATTATCACAGCAAACTGTATTTTCTCATGTGTCTTATAAACCTGCGAAAGTCACCAACCATTGTGTTGACATTTTCGAGCATTTCTTTTCAGGGAACGCTAGTGGCACTAGGATCGAGGACAAGAAAACTTAGTGGACCTATTAGGTTGCACTAAGTATTGCTGCAAGACTTATCATACATTTATTGTTTGTGACACATTGTTTCTTTGTTGGTGTGAATGCTATGACACGAACCGTCATTCGTGTTAATAACATCACAACACATTGGTTTGATTTCATTTAGTAATCTCTTATTATTGATGTGTTGTGATCCTATC
The DNA here is from genome assembly GCA_963422505.1 of Pseudognaphalium luteoalbum. Taxonomy (NCBI): domain Eukaryota; kingdom Viridiplantae; phylum Streptophyta; class Magnoliopsida; order Asterales; family Asteraceae; genus Pseudognaphalium; species Pseudognaphalium luteoalbum. Next base: position 53,777,834 of record OY730197.1, read on the forward strand.
ATGGTTGCATTCTGTTGTTTTCACTTTAGACGGGGTGTGACAACATGAGTTATCATCAGATGTATCATCATGAGAGAGTATTGCTCATCAGCTATAGTAGCAGCGAGCTCATAATCTCCTCCGATGATAGCTTGAACTTGTCTTGGAATTTGATTGTTGACACACTCAGAGACCATCTTAACTGATTTGCACCATAACTCACAACCCCGTTTAAGGTTAGCAGAGTACTTCTGAGCCTGAGCTGTTTCTTTCATGAGAACAGCGTTAGCATGGCGCTGTTCAGCAACTGGTGTTTAGCATTTTTAAGTTCTAGTCTTTCTTTGTGACATGCAGAGAGTTCATTTGTTAAAAGATAAACTTTTACTTTTAAATCTTTTTCAATTTTATGACCACATTCAACATCACATACTAGAGCTTCAAGTGTGTCAACTTTTTCTTCTTCTAGAAGCAAATGAAATTTGGGTACCTTGGTGAGAGTTTCCTTGTTCCAAACAGAGGCTGATGTTGTATCCGCTTCAGTGGATGTGATGGTGCTTGCTTCGGTTTGAGCCATTAGGCACTCCATTTCCTTAGTTTCTTCTTGAGATGAAGATGATATTGATTCAGGAAATTCATGTACAGTTGTTGGTGAAGCAGCGAGTTCCTCAAACAAGTTCCATAGATCATTTGCAGTTGCTTCCCCAGATTCATCAGAATCACCATCATAACTGAGATCGTTGTCCGAGTCATCCAGGAGACATAGCCTAGCTATTTCTGAATCAGATGATGATGACTCACTGGTTGTTTCATCAGTGACGTTGATCATTGTAACATCTCTATGCTCAGTTACAACACCTTTTTCTTTTCTTTTAGTTAGTTCTTTCAGTTTTTTTGTATTTGGTTTTGTATTTTGATGCTTTATTAGTTTTCTTTGCATGTTTGTTATCAGTTGACAGATTTGCATTCAGATGTGAAGTGACCAAGTATTTGACAATTAAAACACAAAACTTCAGATTTGTTAAAGTTTTGTTTTCCTTTGGTCATGTTTCTGTAGGACTCTTTTGGATATCTGGAAAAAGAAGTTATTCCAGATTTAGAGGAAGAGCCCATTTTTGAAAAATGTTTGAATTTTTCAGCCATCATAGCCATTTCCTCAGCGAGTGATTCAATATCACTTTCATCATCATTTATAGACACATCAGCTTCATCCTCAGATGGAGAAGGGATTTCCTTAGCTGTGTCTATATTGGATGAAGAAGGTATGTCCTCAATTGATACACCTTTTGTCACTAAGGCAGTGTTATTTAGCTTGTAACTTTCAGTTAAGGCAAGCTTCTGAACACAATTTTGTTCTTTATTAAGAAAAGTGCTAAAAAGTGATTTTAGTGTCATACTTTTTATGTGGCCAGTATCTCTTATTATGTCAATAGAATGTTCACAGACATTGGGAAGAGAATCCATAAATTTGTTCATTACATCCAGTGGTTCCTTTTTAATCCCCGCAGCCCTCAAGTCATTCATTAAGAAATTAAACCGATTATAAGTTTGTGTCAAAGTTTCACTTTTGTTGGCCATAAATAATTCATGTTGTCGGTTAAGAAAAACATGTCTGTTTTCAATGACAAGATCAAAACCTTCATACATGGTACACAAAGTATCCCACATTTCTTTTCCATTTGTACTAGTTAATGATTGAGTGGTAAACATCATTTGGTAAAGATATGACAATGAAAGATTGAAGTTGGACATCGATATCTACCAATTTCTTATCTTCGTCAGTCCATTGAGTTTGAGGTTTCATGATACTCCTATGGGTATCTTCCTCATTTTCACCATTGCTGGCGTTGGGATTTCTTTCAACGAGTATTCGAGGAATATAAGGACCTTTATTTAAAGTGTTAATTAACAGTGTGTTTTGAGCCCTTAGAAAGAGTAGCATATGATCTTTCCACAGAGTAAACTGTCCAGAAACAAATCTGGGTGGTTTACCTTTAGATCCATTATAAAAGTATGCAAATGAACTTTCTTGAGTAGGGTTAGTTGCCACTGCAGATCTGAATATTGATTTATTCAAACTTCTCTGATACTAGTTGTTATTCCCTTTTAAGCAAATAAGATTATAACTACTAACACAATTAATTGTAGAGGGGGGGGGGGGGGGGGCGAATACAATTTATTTAAGTTTAAAGTACTTTTATTGATTGAATCAAAATAATAACTTATAACAATTACTTGCGGAAGATAAAAGACACACTAATCTAAGTAAGTGTAGCTTGATGACAAATTTAAATATAACAAGTCACTCAGCCAGAGACGCTGATGATTATCAGTGATCTCAACACCCTAAGTGTTGACACAATGCTCGCTGACTAACAGGAGTGGCTGCTATAGATCAAAGGTTATATTTAATGCAGTTGAAGGTGTGTTTAATACGGTTGTTGGGTTGAGTATTTAGAGTGATAAATCCTCAATATTATCCGAGAGATAATATTTTTAACCGTTTAAATAATCTTTAATGATTTGATAAATATGTTTGGAAAGTATCAAATCTTTAATGACTCTTCATGGGGAAGGTGCTTAAAATATAATAATACATATTTACAGAAAAAGCACTGTATTTTTTCTGCAAATGAAAGTTTGTTAACTTCGTGCATTATTGTATGCCGGTTATACGGCTATTATCCACCTTGTAAAATACGCCTTCTTAAATACACAGGTATTTGTCAGACCCATGCACTTACATAGGGAATAGTTTCTGGAGTAAAATTTGATTAATAAAAGCCCTGAACTCTTTCACATCGTTTTGTACTTAATTTGATTAATAAAATTCTCTGGTTACCCAAAAAAAAAAATTATTTTGTAATCTGCTATTAAGAGTGACGAATTTTCAGGAAAAAATTTGATAATGTTAAATCGGTTTGATCAAATTGTTCTCTAGTTATTTTGGGGGTTGTAAAGAATGTTTAAGAATATACTTTTCTGTAAACAAATTACATTTTAAAAATTTTAGGATTTAAGTTATTTATTTGATTTAAAAAGAATGGGTTATGTAGTGGGTTATGATGTGAGATTACGGTATATGATTTTTGGTACGGTTTGAGTCATGGGATTAAATTATTGGTGTAAACCACACTAAATTCATACGAGAGAGCTTATATTGGAATCAACATACGAAGTAAGGGTTACGGGTGACTTAAGGTTTGGTAATGGTACATCGAGTGGGATGCGATGGAAAGGCTATTCACCATATTTAAAATTAGTGATCAATAAATATGTGTATAGGTATTGTGGACTAACGTGCCGACATAATTGGATATATTTGGAAGGTTAACTTGCTTTGCGATTTAAGGTGAGTTTTGCGGCCCCATTTTCTTTACTATTTTCCGTTGAGGGAAAAGAATGCTCAAACTGTTTTGAACTGTTTTCTTATGCTGTGAAAACTACCTGATTTATGATTTGGACATTATGATTGAATATGTGGCATGCTGATTGTGTTGACTTATTGTTTACTGAACGGATTGGTCGGATGAGTCTTGTGTCTTCGGGACCTTGACAAAACTCCATATTGCTTACTTATACATGCGATTATTGATAGTACTATCGGACGACGGTCCCGCTCTTGAGATAGATGCGTTATCCTTGAGTGAATAGCATAAACTGAACGGATTGCTTATTGAGGAGGAAATAGATTGTCTTATGTGCATATCTCATATCATATGTCCTACTTACTGATTATCACAGCAAACTGTATTTTCTCATGTGTCTTATAAACCTGCGAAAGTCACCAACCATTGTGTTGACATTTTCGAGCATTTCTTTTCAGGGAACGCTAGTGGCACTAGGATCGAGGACAAGAAAACTTATTGGACCTGTTAGGTTGCATTAAGTATTGCTGCAAGACTTATCATACATTTATTGTTTGTGACACATTGTTTCTTTGTTGGTGTGAATGCTATGACACGAACCGTCATTCGTGTTAATAACATCACAACACATTGGTTTGATTTCATTTAGTAATCTCTTATTATTGATGTGTTGTGATCCTATCATGGTTGCATTCCGTTGTTTTCGCTTTAGACGGGGTGTGACAGATTGATATCAGAGACATTGGTTATAGAGAATTAGGTGGATTGACCTAGACTATAACCTAGGACCCTTCATATAGGTGCTATGCTAGGATATACGTGTGCATAAAATTTGGGGTATTTACTTTGAACGATGTACACTTATATGTTACATAAACGATGTGTACTCATTTGCATTTCGATTCTCGAGCAAGGCATGCTCCGTTTGTGGTCTCCACACGAGCCCGCGTACCCGAAAGGGGTATGTAGGCATAACGGCACGAGATCATTAATGTCATCTATAAATACTATATTGATCATAGTATCATCTACGTATAAATTCGTGTCACATTTAGAGTTAAATCCGTAGGAACGAAGTTGAACATTGTGACACCCGTCAAATTAGGACTAGTAGTTATTGCCTAATCAAATTTTAATACATGTAATTAGTTCTGTGTTAGGCTAATTAATGTATCAACATATATATTTATGAATATATACAAGTATGCGATTTGATTAAATCGTACAAGTTTCAAATCGAATGCAATTCGATTCAATTAATACGGACGTTGGTGAACAATTTTATTAAATAATATAACATTATTTAATAACTCTATTTTATCCAAAATATTATTTAGATAATATTTCAACTCAAATTTGTATCGTACAAACTTCAATTATGCGATTAAAACGTTAAACGCGCAAACAAACGAAACAAGTAACATTTTATAACATAATTATTAAGTATTTGGTAAAATACCTCAACAAAAATATTGAGTAAATATTCGTATTTTAAAACATATATTTAAACGCGTAATATAATTATTTAACGTTTAAACGATCGGGAAAACGAACACCGCACGGAGCGCAAATGCGGAGATTAAAAGTTTTGGGAGATTCCCTCCCCAATCCCCCAAAACCTGCCCCCCCCCCCCCCTTCCTTCCTCATTCCTCACTTTTCTTTCTCTTTCTCTTTCTCTCACCTTCTTCTTTTTCTCTCAAACACAAACACCACCACCACCATAAACAACCACCAATAACTACCACCAAACGGCCTTGAATCGTCACACTCATTTAGAAGAAAACGTTCCTCTCGTCACGATCTACATTTCCATCTTTCCGGATTTTCACGGCGTTAACTTCGTAAGTTTTCGACAAATCCCGACACCTCTCGTTTTCTATTGTTTTCAACTTATAATTGTTTGTCTAGGCTTAAAATGTCCATATAAGGGTTGGGTAAAAGATTTGGACCGAACGGTGGCCAGAAAACCCATTTTCGACACAAATTCCGGCCATCAGACCGTAATGTCGCTTTTGGACCAGACTTTATGCGACGTCAGCTACTACGTCGCAGAACCTCTCACAATGTCGCATGGTGTGACCTCAACCTCAATGTCGCATTAAATTGCTGACGTCGCACATAGCGACATCGACCCCTACGTCGCAAAGACCAACAACGTCGCACATAGCGACATCGACTCCAACGTCGCAGGAACCTACAACGTCGCACATAGCGACATAACACCTAATGTCGCATTAAATTGCGGATGTCGCCCTTAGCGACGCCATGATCAATGCCGCAGCCATGACCTGCGACATAACAGCCTACGTCGCACCTAGTGCCGCATGAAACAGAACCAAGAAAACACAGATTTTACTAAGTGTCGAGACCTAAAATTTTATCACTCGATTTCACCCAAATTCAAGTTCAGGTGCGTTTTTCACCAAAGCAATTTAGTAGAAATAAAAATTTTCCAAGCTGACCTGGCAGCTCGACCCCAGCCAGGGGCTCTACCCCTTGGACCCCGCCAGGGGCTGCCGCCCCTTGGACCCCGCTACCAGGGGCGCTGCCCCCGGACCCCCGTCATTAACAGGCTTCGCCCTTACCCTAGGGTCACGAGTAACAGTGTTACATCTAAACTTTCACACAAAGAGTTAAACTTGTATAACATCAAACACGAATGTGACATGACCTCCAAAACACATTGGAATTTATTTTTAAGTATAATACTTCAAAATCATCAAAATAATAATATGGGATTATTATTACAAACAAATCACCAACGGGCCGTACACGTTTTCAAAACATAATCAAATCAACCAAGTCGTAGTAACTTGGACAAGTTAAAAAACCAAATCGTAGTGATTTGGACATTCTAGTTGGACGAACAATTACAAGGGTAGTCTTTCGAGATACCTACTCATATTTATAACCATCGCGTGTCTTGGACACCCTCAGGTTACAAGTCTTCGGACATCAATTCACAGCTAATCAATTCAAGTTTATTTCGATAAACACTCAAGGCTCAGGTGAGTCTCATGGCCCCTATTTTACTGTTTTTCAATCAGGGGTGTGATATTATTGCTCGTTTTGTTTTACAAGTTGAACGCAAGTACAAATCAAAATCAAATACTACATGAGTTACTTCAACTAATCAATTTAAAGCCCTCCATAGCATAGTCTGGTAATACGTAGTGGCGTGAATGTTAGTATATGATATCATATAGGATTGACAATCCTCGTCCGGGTTAGCACGCACTAACTGGTCAAACGGACGTATTAGCATTTGGGAAGACGAGTGTGGATTAGGCACTCGTAGGAGGCATTCAAGTTGGGTTTCCTTAATTGGACCTGACACTCAAGTTAAGCTCAGACTATGTGCTCATGGCTGTATAACTTTTATTTTGCTTAATTGCATTTTAAATTCAATTAAATCTTGCGGTTCATACAAATATGTGTTGACATACAAACCTGTGAGCTCACCAGCGTTTCGCTGACCAATTTTAGCATGTATCACAGGTGACCAGCAATAGGTTGGACTGCTCAATCAAGAACTATTAGCCCGAGTCAGCATGCAAACAATCAGAGATTTAGCTGCATTATTATATTTTGTATAGGTTAATTATGTACTTAAATCTCTCAATTTCAAACCGGGCTAATGTAAACAACATTTTGATGTAAACTTTGGTTTTATCAATATCAATGTAAAACGACGCATATAGTGGTCGTTCATTATATCTTATGTGCTGTGTATATTGATTAGTCGCGTCCCGACCCGATTCGCTTCCGCAACCCGAATTTGGGGGTGCGACAAACATTGTGATATAGGATTTGGTAATAAGTACATATATGAAAGGATACCCTAACAATTACGGCGGCCGACGTAGTTGCAAAGGTATCACGACATATATGTGTTTATATGACCACATTCGAGTGTCCAATGTGTCGCCTTCAAAGTCGCATGACGACGTAAAAATCTCGACTCTATCTATTCTGAAATCATGACCCTTGGTCATTGGTTTAGCATACATATCTGACACTATCTAAATTACTTATTTATTCTAAACATGTACTTACTCGAAATCGTGGTAAACATGCCATCAAGACGTTCTCTTCGAAATGCTATAAACGTGGCGGGAGCGAAACGTGAAAAATACAAAATTGTAAATTGTATAGTAAATATCATCCTAATATATGGAATCTGTATCATGCAAATAATAGACGTGGATAATAACTCACTAATGAATAATCACGCAAAACTCTAGAACCAAAATAATTGGCTTAATATCCCTCTAATTCTTTGAGTATAACTACATCTTGACTTTTCTTAGAAACCTATGGTCACGACCACATACACCTACACTTAATATCATGCGATAGTCTTTGCCTTTCAAGTCAGTGATGCATTCACTTACTTGACTACTTTTACCCCTCGCAATGAAATTTTCAAATTCTTTTTGCAAGTTCGCTCGAGATCTTGATATCTTTTGAACATGCACTCAATTCTTTGTATTACCTGGCAACTTCACCTCTAAAAGATGAAGGCTCTAATGCCTCATGCCACAATAGAATGTAACTAAATAAGACCATTCTTAACATGTATTCTAAATATAGGTTTTTAAACTATTTGACTACAACTTCCGTAAGAATTTAAGTGAATCTAAAACATACCGACACCATAATCTCTGCGAATATAACAATTGAAACTCGGGTCGATCAAACTTGTTCCTAAGGATTCTATTAACACCACTCGTGGGCGTGTCGATAATCAAAAACTTGGTGATAACTCTTAAATTCAACCAACCCTTTTTATTATCTATATTACTTAATGAAAGTGGTTTCAAAGAAGAAGAAGGATAAGTCTATCTATTAAATTGTTTTTTTTTCAACTAAAATATATAACCATCCGTGATCTATTTATGTGATGCCTCAAGATTCTTCTACTAAAATCCTTGGTACACAAAATATATTATACCATTTGGGAAATTCTCTATGTCTTGGAACATGTAATAATAATAACTTACTACCATCCCATATCTAAAATAAATTAAACTAACATACTATATTAACTTTCATTGCTTTTAATGTTTATAAGTAAAAATTTAGTGCTTCAAACTTGGTGATATACTTCACTTCTACGTGGCATATCACCGCATCATCTCCCAAGGGGAGGATTCACTCATAATGTTAGTACAAAATCGAAGAAGTTCCCAGTTATAACTATTTTTCAAGAGGCTCAAATAACAAGATAGACGTTGAATTCGAGATTTACAAAGGCCCAGCTCCAATAATAAAACCATTTTCTTGTGTCACGTAATATTAAGAACTTAATCAAATATTACATTTGGTTATCACTAAGTCAAAGGAAAACACAAAACCAATGGGCTAACGTAACAACCAAAAATGTAATAAGCTCACCGATGAAATGGATGGGAGTAAATCATGAGAAAAATTTTTGGTTGGGACATTAAAGTAAATTCACATATATTATACTCCATTGTGTCATAATATACGAGAATGATCCCCAATTAATCCATATGAAATGAGACGATGAATCTTAACTATTATCTTAAAGATGTTCGACCCAATAATCTTTAAACACAATTAAGCGCAGTTATAAGGTGAATATCAAGAGTTACACTAGATAAACCACTCGATTTGGGAATCAATAGAACGTTTCACATTGGCCTTAGATTCAGATACGAACAACATGATATCTCCGATAAATATCCTTTCGTTTATTCACCGTTACCCTATTTTGTACGGGTATATCAATAGCATTATCAAATCAATACATAGAAGAAGACCAATCCCAACAAAACAATTAGTTTTGCCTTTCAACGGAACCGAATTCCAATTATTTTCATACATCAAAAGGTCACCAAAACTTGGTTGAACACTTGCTAGCATTAATATAAAACGATGTGAAGGAACCAACCGATACGACGAAGCACATGATTCGGCACTAAACACTAAAACTCTTTTCTATCTATACTCCATTAAAAATTGATTGACCCCTTTTCTTTTCCGTCACGTAAACTACAAGATGCAAAAATACCCAACCACCCTCAAAATATTAGATAATAATTACTACATTACTCTTCACATTAATAAACATTTGAAAAGTTTTGACCCATGTCAGATTTAAATTGGGTAAATATTTATATATTCGACAAGTTTGGAAATCATCGTCTTCGAAATTTAAGCAAATGATCAAATATTTGCTCCACATTCTGTCAGTATATGAGAATTTCTCATAACTAAATAGAATAATTTTCAAACTCTAAGGTGCCATTTATTAGGATAATCTTTTTGTATACTATGTGACATAGTAAACTTAGCATTATTGACGATCGCCAATAACAACTATTATTATACATTCATTCAAACTTAGCATTATTGACGATCGCCAATAACAACTATTATTATACATTCATTCATTCACACAAATGGTCAACTATCAATATGGACTACTATTTCACTCTTCTTAATTGTTTACCATGTTATAACGTGAGAATTTACCTAGTCCCTTGTTCCTATAATGTCTTGTTCCTTTTGGGGTATTGACAGTATGCCGATAATTGTTATGCTATTCGTCTTACTCTATGGGGTTAATGACAACATGCATTGTTGTTTGTTGAGAACTTTTGGATCAATTGATATCAATGGTCATATTCTCTCGGGGAGATTGACTAGATATATCAAGTATCTTGGAAACTTATTATTTACGCTGTGAGAACAATCCAAATCCAAGCCCTTAGATTTTAAGATGAAATCTATGTTCACGATTATTACACCCCTTATATAAGCCAACTTTTATAACCTCGCAAATAAATATACTTGTACGTATAAATCTTTCTTTCCTTGGTGATCATGTGAATTAACCTACCTTGGCGACACAACCCCTGCGTATATGTGTATATTGCTCTCTACTACAAATGTAAAAATAAAAAATGGAAATGTAATTAACAATTAAAACACAAAGGATGAAACAATCAACAAATTCACCTAAATACGTACAAAGTTAAAAATTTAATATACAATATATATAGGACCAATTGAGAACACTATGGAAGCTTATAAATGTTGAAACTCTTTTTCATATAATCTAAATCTCAATACGTTGAGTTGAATCTAACAGTGATTGTTATGCGTTAAAAGTAATTCTCGGTGTGAGAATTTCATACAACCTTTGAAAAAAAAATAGGGACGAATATTCTTCACTCATTTGGTCAAGAACATATCTTAATAGTTGTTTATTCTTCGGCACTTATATTTCAACTATAAGTTTAGTATGTGTGAGCCATAATTATGGGTTGCGATACAACGAAAATAAACTCAATAAAGCAAGGTAAAGTTCAAAACCATATAAATTAATCACACGACGGGTATGGAATGCACATCTTACGTATTACCATCATTACTTGTAACGTCGTATTACCTTTTGGTAGGAACCATTCACTGTTCCTAACCAACAAAACAACTTTACAGTCTAAACCTTTAAGCGAAACAAATGTAAATTCTCAAATAAAAGGAAGAACCGATAGATCTAAACTCGAAGATAATCGGATCGTCAACGAATTTTCCTTGAGATTTTCCGAAAAATCTAGTTGAATTATCTACCCCTCGACATATAGGAAACCTATTTCGTTGAGAATCATTAGTTGTTAAAATTTCCATAACGTGCAGAATGTAGAACCGATGTCCTATATCTAGGAACGACGATTTGATTAATCAACTTCAAGGTTTGGATTTGTGTATATACAAACAACTTTCGGATAAACTATAAATTCAATTAAGAAATTGTGGGGGGAGGCTATATCAAAGATGAAGGTTAGTACTCGATGTGGTTGTGTCTCTCGGTCCAATCATTGTGCTTGTAGTATCTAGCTTGAAATCAAGAAAGTGCCTTTTTGATGTTGAGAACGCAAGATTTACAAACACCAATTTCGTTTACTTTCTTAACGGACTGAATGAATTCGAACTATACGTTTAACAAATAGGTACGATAACCTATCAATCGAAGGGATGGATGGAGCGAACGGAATTCACGATACATAATCAGTGATGAGTCTCTTATGAGTAAATTGTAATTGAATAAAATCGAGATGGACCTTAAAACCATACTTTGTCTTAGAACCGGTAAAGATAAGATATAACGTCAGACAAGAATTTGAAATCACACAGGAATGAGAGGATCATAAGAAACTCAAAAACCATGACCATCACATAATAACGTTTTCAGTAATAATTTCGATTGAATTTCGGGACGAAATTCCCTAAACGGGGGGATACTGTGACATCCGTCACCAAAAGCTCTATTCTTAGGTTCGTTTAATATTATCATTTCGTATTTTTATTCATATATGCGAGTAATGTGGAGAAATAAATTAAGTATTTGTACATTAACTATGTGAGAAATTTAGTTCTCGTATAGTGCTCAAAAACTTGAATCAATGTTCATATGCGGTTGAATAAAAGTTTGGATAATATTAAAGAAATAACAATAATAATTAATAATAATATAATTAATATAATTAATATAATAATAATAAAATAAAAAAAACTTAATTATATTATAAAAATATTAAAGAGTGAATTCGGTGGAATGCAAAACCGACTCATCTATTCCTATATATATAATTTATTTATTTATTTATTAATTAAAATATTTCTTAATTGTAGTCTATTCTTTACTTGTAAATACAATATTTAACCTAATTCTAAACTCCTTTTTTTTGGGTAAAGGGTTACCCCGGTGAATTTCATTAATAAACTGATAAGAATAAAACGATGTGTATGAAAAACACATCAACCTCGAAACATCCCAAATCTAACTTGTATGTAAACGACATGCCGTAAACATACTACGTAGGACTAGATTTTTTTATTTTTATTTTTGGGTAAAGGGGAGTGTCCCCGGCAAATATTATAAAAGATATAAACGTTACAATTACAAGAATGTGGAAAACCACAACACTTAATGTCACACCCCCAATTTCATGCTTTGCGGAAGCGATTGTTTTTGGGTGTGACTAATCAATAATCAAACATAGAGGTTACAAGCAAACGACTCTACATGAAACGTTTATAAATATATTACAAAAGTAGTACAAAGTTTTAAGTCATAAGTTATAAGTTTACAGTAACAGCGAGTTCACATTTGATTTTGAAGATTTTAATACATAACCATTAATACAAAACATAATGCAAGAAAATCTTCATGTCCAAATAGATGCATGCGACTCGTAAGTAGATAGCTTATCTTGAGGGTCATCCTACTATTACTGATCACCTGAGAATACAACACTAAAAGGTCAGCTATAAAGCTGGTGAATCTCACAGGTTTAACATAAACATTGATGTGATCAACATGATTATCCGACGATTTAATACCGATAAAGATTAAATAATACAACCGAACAATGATAAACCAATTAAGGTTTCCGAACAATGATTAAACCATTAAGGTTACCGAACTATGATTAACCAATTAAGGTTACCGACAATGACATTTGTATTGCATTAAGCCATGGTTCGAGGCCTAACCCGATTTGTGCCTCCTGAACGGTGTCAAAACCCATAACAATTACTAAAATACCCGTTTGTACATGGTTGTAGCTAGCAACCCGGACGGGGACGTCACTCCCATGATAGATCTATCTTTTAGTAATCGCGCCTTACTAAGTTAACGAACCATGCAATGATGAGGACTTTCCCGTATTAAAACACTCATGCAATACCCGAACAATGAAAATCAAGACCGACAATGAAAACAAGTAAGCATTGTATCTCACCCCAAGTGTAAAAACAGTAAAAGTGGGGCTGTGAGACTCACCTGAGTCTATCCGAGCAATGAATATGTCCGACGAGGAATAGACAATCCCCGAATCTCCTAGTGTCCTAAACACGCGAGATTCTAATGAGCATTTGATTATCTAATATTTCTCCGTATTAATATTTATCCATTTTGATTATGTCCAAGTGATTATATTTGTACTTCCGATTAAAGTTTATAAAATGTACGGCCCGTTGGTGACGGATTGAAATTATATTCTAAAGATATATAACGTGTGTTTTTGCATTTATATAACTCGTTCATGGATGTATCGTATTTTTTACAATTATCCTTATATTCGTTATATTTTATTTCATAAGTTACGAAATTTGGTACGAGGTCCAAAAATAGAAATATGTCATTTTCGACCCCTAGACGACCCCGAAAGGCCTAAAACCGCCTAGGCTATACATAGCCTTGATCATTGGCCGTTTTCGAGTGACCGTGTGACTTTTAGCCCAAACCGTTATAATAAATTTTTCATCGAGAAGCTACCCTGAATACACTTGTGAAATTCTCCGGCATTTTTGCAAAAACTGTTCTGTTTGAGTATTCCAGCCGTTCGGCTGTGAAGACCTAGCCGTATGGCGATGAAGTCCCAGCCGTTCGGCTGATGAAGTCCCAGCCGTTCGGCTGATGACTTCCAGCCGTTCGGCTCAGGTACCTCTTGCAGGTCTGTTCGTGCAGTTCATCCCCAAACCAGTTTTTAACTTCATTTTTAACCAAATTCTCATATATAAAACACTAGTATATGATAATATAAGTATTATAAACGCGAAATTAAAGTAAAGTTTGAGTTTCCTTACAAATTAAAATTTAAACCCGTGAGGAGGAGGATGATGATCCGGATGGTGATGATGATCAAAGAAGATGAAGATGAATGTGATGATGATGATGATTGTTACTGATGTTGTTGTTGATGATGATCAAGATGATGATGATTTTGAATCCGAGAGGGATAGAGTGAGAGACCGAGAGATAGATGGAGGGAAGAGGTGAAGAAGAAAATGAAATGAAAGTGAGGGGTGTGTTTGGTGTAGTCGACCGACTCCAATTATTGGAGTTGGTTGGCTCCCATTCGTAGTACAAAATACCCGTATTTTTGTACCCGATCGTAAAGTAGTATAATGTTTTCAAATGATAATTTTCTAAATATAAAACTGTATATATTTTTATTCGAAGTATTTTATAAAAATACTTTTAATGAGATATAAAATTATATCTTTGTTTCTCTTTGGTTTGACGGATAGTTTTCAGTGTACAAAATGCGTTTAAATTTGCAACCAAGTAAATAATATTTTCATCGATAATACATTATTTAAAAATGCTTTCCACCAACGTCCGTATTTGAGATTGCGTGTTCTTTCAGATTTGATGGTATGTGATTATTAAATAATCATTTTAATGTTATATATATATATTTATATATATAATATCCGAAATTTTTTGTTTAATCACGTATTGAGTACGAATCATTACTTACGCAAATATGTAACTGAACAAACCTCGATGCAAACTCACCCACATCTGGAATATCCTCATTAGTAAACATTCTTGTGACTATTAAATAATTTTATATAATAAGTCCTTGTGTATAAGAATAAACATGTATTATTTATAAAATAATAAAATGTATTTTATTGATATTGCAAATATTGGGTAAGAAAATAGTTTATGAGTTAGTAAGTAAATGTAAATCTTCATATAAGCGAACTTTGACAAATTGAAATATTAGATGGCTCCCATCGCAAGGCGTCGATTTGAGTCGGTTTATACCGACGAGGCCGACGACGATGTTACAACGGTGTCGGTTTGGCCCGTCGCTTTTCTTAGTCGGATATCTGACACATATTTTTTTTTGTTTTTTTGTGTGTATAATATTAAAGGTAAATTGGTAAATGTAGGACCCAAAAATTAAAGTGACGGGTCACTGCTGGCGTGGCTCAATCGGTTTCAGTCAGTTTTAGTCACGGATGGGAGGAGTCTTAGGATAGTCCCAATCGTGGTTGAACCACTTCCAAACCACTTCCCTTCCGCCACCTCAACGTCATGCCAAATTTTCACAATTGATTCACAACCGATTATCCACTACCATCAATGACTAACCACTTCATTTTTTTTGGTCCAACATTTACCAATATACTATCATTTCTATATATTGAACAAAAAAAGCACATGGACCCCACAAAGATTCAACCAATTTGCATGCTCGGTTAACCGGTTTGGATTGAAAGTGGTTGGCAAATGATTCAACCAATGGCACCGCGGAGTAATCGATGATTTTCCCGCTGGGAAGTGCCCTTAGTATAAGGTTAGATGGTTGATAGAATGGCGCAATGAAGAAACTAAGTTGATTCGCATATTCTCCCCATAAGATGCACTTTATTTCATCTCCACTTACGAAACATTCAATAAAAAAACAGATATTTAAATGATTTTATAACCGACAATTGAATAACATAGGCATGAGTATCTTACTTGTTATTATTATAAAGATTAACATCTGACCTTTGTGTTTCTTTCCCATACTTCACAGTATTCCTCATAAAAAATAATTATGTTCAATCTAGGTTACAAACCAAATAACATGCAATATATAATAAATTATTTACATAGTAAATAATATAACCCATCGATTATTAAGCTTCGATTGACCCCAACTGAAAATATGTCTTCGAAAGGAACAAAAATGGAAACCATACTTAGAACTCAAAAACACCTTAGTAGGTTTAACACGTGTTCGGCCATATAAGTAGATTTTACACTACCGATCTTCGTTATATGTTATGTCATCTACATACGGGACCTAGAATTTTGTAATATAAAGACTTTTCACTCTTGAAGTACGCTATCAAATTCGGTCAGCACCAGTTTTCTTATTGTAGTTTGGATCATATTTTCCTATAATCAACTCATAAGTGATTATGAGGGATTCAACAAAATATTGAAGTAAGAAAAATAAAATAAAAATTACCATCTCATCTAGCAATATCATTCCAATTCGAAGTATCGTTTATGAGGGATTCAACTTTTATGTATGCTTAAAAGTAGGATGGTTATTTAAATTTGAATTCTTTTATGAGAGTTAATGAAATGAAATTTGGATAAGTTTTGTATCTAACTTTCTATGATCTAATAATTGAAATAAAAAAATATACTATTGTTGGGTGATAAGGATCATAATTTTAACTCAAAAATTTACATGGGGATTATTATCTCCCTTACTATTATTAATATGTGAAATTTTTTAAACTATCATTATTGTATAAATGATGTAGATTAGTCTTAGAAAGATAAACCCATATATATTGAAAAGTTATTTATATATGTTATATTCATGTGTCTCATAATACATGAGTTATCAATTGAATAGGGTATAATAAGTTTGTCTACCGGATCTAAATAATTTATCATTTTAATTTTATTATATGTTTTCATTTTAGTCTCATCCTCAATTGAAAAAAAATAGACTCATATTCTTATATTTAAGTGTCGACACTACATATATGATTATGTAGTATAATCCAACTGACTTATTATCGTTATGATAATGATAATATATCATTAATGTATAAGTAATAATAAGTCAGCTTAAAGTTATTGTTATATACTTATATGTAATATTATTTTATATTATTACATTTGTTATTTATTTAACTAATATAAAATCTCTTTTATTAATTCAAATAGTAGTAGTAATTCAAATTGGTTTAGGAGGGTTAATTATGTACTTTTAAGTAGATTAGAGGATTATGACATCAGCAAATAAACGAATGGATAGATCTTCATGTTGACTTCCTAATTGGATGGTTAGAATTTCTCCGTTTGAAAATTAGTCAAAGATTCTTTTTAATTTGAACTTTCTTATTATAATAAGAGTAGAAGAGTAGATTGTTTTATACAGTCTCTTTTATGATTTTTCACGTTTTACACAAACAGATTGATCATCAAAAGCTAATGCATACCATGCAATGAAAAAAGAGATTGCCCAAACTCATGTTCTAATGATAGTTATGTATTCACATCCATGATCCGTAATATTAAAATTAGAAAACATATAAGTATTTAATTAAAAGAAAAAACAAAGAAATTGGAATCAAGTAGATACTAATCAAATTAGGAAGATAGTCATTCATCTATTTTCATTTTTCTTAAATCATGTTACAGGTAAAATTCGTCTTGCAAATCGCGATATAAATATTTCTTTTATAACAACTATAAAACTGGGCTAACGCTCGGATAAAAAATACTAGTTGAATAATTAGGTCTAAATTGAATAATTAGGTCTAAAATATTAAATACTTCTACGAGTATAACATTTGCCTGAGAAAAAAAAAAAAAAACTAGAGAATAATCTATAAACATCTTAACGTTTGTTCGTTATTCCAGATTCCGTTGATTACATGTCGAACAAGGGTTTCTGTGTTCCAATTAACTATAAAACAAAATTGCCCTGATATTCGATACGCTACGCTTCTGTTTTTTCTTCATGGAATTGGCATCTTCTGTAGATGAGGTTCGTATGCTCTTACGATTTCATGTTCTAATCTCTTAATTCCTGTTTCTTTGAATTGATCTCTTCTATTTTGTTTCTCAATTATAGCAAAAGCTAAATTCTTTTGTTTTTCTTGGGTTTTTTATTTATTTATTTATTTTTATTTTAAAGGAAATTAGGTTTTTTTTTGTTTCTTTGAGATCCATTTTTGAAATTAAAGCTGATATGGATGGATCCTGCAAAGCTTGTTGATTACATTATTATTTTGATATAAGTTAATGTAGGGAAAAAAAAGGCTTTTTTCTTAAATTGTAAAAAAAATAAAAATCAAAAATTGATCTTATGGTCCCTGTTGTTGCCCTTTTTATTTGTATAATTTGAAGAGAATTTTCCTAAAGAATTAGGTGAAATCGTTCTTGAGATTGCCCATTACTGTATTTTATATAAAACCCCAATGGGGAGTCCTGTTGTTAAGGGCTTGTAGGTTGCCACTTGGGGGCTAGCCCGCTGGTTCTGGTGGGGAGAACTTTGCGAATATGGTCATATCTTCCGGTATGAACGAATGCTTTCCTTAGTGTTATCGGTAATCAATATTTTTACGAATGTAGAGTCTTAGATCGTGGGGGTGCGTCTTGTTTTCTGAAAGACAAACTTTGGTTAGCACGGCGTGCATCGAGTTTACGATGGTTCCAGTTCATATAATAATTTTTTGCCACTATGGTTGAACTGCTAATGTTAGAGTATGAGTAATATTAGCCTTATATTGGTTTATACAATCTCATAAAGTTTGATCAAGGGCCATATTAGCCTTATATTAGTTTATACAACTTTACCTTTCAATCCATGTAACTCATACAACTTTATAAATGTCACTATAATGTGCAACACAAGGGCCCTAACCCACCGTGAATATTTTTGTAACCATCATATATATTCAAGCATCTAAGCATATAATTAACATTTTAGCACATAAGAGGTTAAGCATATTAGTTTATACAACTTTACCTTTCAATCCATGTAACTCATACAACTTTATAAATGTCACTATAATGTGCAACACAAGGGGTTCATCCTATACAATGTTGTATAGGATACAACTCCACGTCATCATCCCTAATGATTAAGAGTTATACATACAACTCCACATAAGCGAAAACCTTTATTTACAATGTATCATTAGTTCAAGTGCTCAATATAGAAGTTAAAAACTTTCTTAACCGATGCTAAATGCATGTTCTTTGTCATGTACAGTATACAGTAAAAGAATTGTGAAGTATATAAGAATTGAAATGTGAAAAAAGTAACATGACCATTATATGATGAAACTGGTCCATCTCCATATATTGTGTCTTTTACTCTTAAGTTTATTTTCTGTTTGTGATTTTATACTATGTAGTATGCATGCATCACCTTAAGCTTGTTTTAGATCTCTGGGCACCCTTGTGGTTTTTGGCCTCAGTAGCTATAAAATGTGTTTATAATTAAATTATGTCCTGATTATAAAATGATGGCTGCGTTATATATTTCTGTAGGTTTTGGTATGTCTAACGTGTGGTGACAAAGGATTTCCCAATCATTTTATTTATTGTGTAAAGTGTCTGGAATTTGCCATTCACAGGTACGCAACATCCTTGACGTTTTTTTTACCTATGATTCTTGTTAATTTATGTATGGTGTATACCATTTGTGTGGTACTTGGTGAGTGTATTAGTTCTCACGTTTTTAATAAGAACCAAATCGGAATACTTAATAATAAAAACCAAATCCAAGAAAACAAAGTATAAGTTTCTGCAATTCGAGCCACAGGTCTCCAAGTTCCAGACTGAATGTAAAACGTAAATAACCCTTGACCCTAATTACCCTATTTATAGCAAAAGACTTCCTAATAAGATTATAATACCTAACTTAATCAGCAAGTAATCTTGCTTAACGATCTAACATCGTTACATGAAATTAAATAAAAGGAAACTAAATAAAACTAAATAATTAATAACATTGACAGCTCCAACTTCTTTCAATTAGCAATTCCACTCCTGTACTTTTTTGTGGGTCTCCTCTGATACACATTTCTAAATTGGGTTATATCAGTTATCTACCTTAAGAAAGATTGATTTTCATATTGTCTTTAACTTAGTAAATAATTGCTTGTATTGGTTAAACTGTGTTTGCAAGCAATATACACACAATGGAATACTTAATAATAAAAACCAAATCAAAGAACACAAAGTATAAGTTTCTGCAATTCGAGAAGCACAGGTCTCCAAGTTCCAGACTGAATTCAAAACGTAAATAACCCTTGACCCTAATTACCCTATTTATAGCAAAAGACTTCCTAATAAGATTATAATACCTAACTTAATCAGCAAGTAAGATTGCTTAACAATCTAACATCGTTACAGGAAATTAAATAAAAGGAAACTAAATAAAACTAAATAATTAATACCATTGACAGCTCCAACTTCTTTCAATTAGCAATTCCACTCCTGTACTTTTTTGTGGGTCTCCTCTGATACACATTTCTAAATCAGGTTATATCAGTAATGTACCTTAAGAAAGATTGATTTTCATATTGTCTTTAACTTAGTAAATAATTGCTTGTATTGGTTAAATTGTGTTTGCAATCAATATACACACAATGGAATCGATACACAGTATGAATGTTATAGCATAAGTAATTACATTTCCATGCACTTGAGCCTTATACTTACAGAGGCGGACCTTGATTTTAGCACTTTTTGAGGTATGTTAATACACGAGATAAGTGCAATAGGGTTGCAGGACCTATGCATATGATTCTTGAAAAAGGGAGTTGGGTGTAAAATAATTAAGAATATATGTTATCATAGATATTTCAAATCTTATCTTATAATTAATGAAGTGGTCAAATGTTTGATATCATTACTAGGAGTAACCAACAAAACGTAAATAAACTTACTAATTGGAATAGCTTTTTATGTTTTCTCAATAAATTATCCGACATCATGTTAGTGGAATAGCTTTTTGGAAGCAGCCTCTCTTCCTATGGAGAGGGTAAACCATTATTTGAGGAGTCACACTTTTTATTAAAACACTACTATTCAATAAGATAATACATTAAACCTCAAGTCAAACATTTTATTTCATTATTATTTTTTTATCACCCAATACTGTCTTCCACAATGTATGGGGGAGGTGAGATGTAGACAGCCTTACCCTCTCCATAGGAAGAGAGGCTGCTTCCAAAAATGGATCTCCAGCCTGCTGGCAGTGAGGATCGAACCCTTGACCTCTGTCTCCAAAGGCAAGGGCTTAACCACTTGATCCAAAGGCAAGCCAAACATTTTATATGACATCTAAATCAACTAGTCAATTATAAATATCCAAGAATGAAATAATACATATACTGTCGACAGATTCTTTGATCCTTTAAGATTAGCGTCTAGCCTTTTAGACATTCATAGCAAGCACCTCTATAGAACACAGATTTAGTTTATGATGAAGTAAGTCGTCCTTTTAATTAAACTTGAAAATTCGAACATAGAGGTCATGCTCACTGGTAGATTGGATGTTAGGACGACCAGCAAGTTGTTGAATCAAGGATAAGATAGGAAGATAGATCACGAGTTTGCTTGGTTTTGTTATCTTTAACCTAGAGGGAACATGAAAATTTTAAATTTGTTAAATTTTATTTGTTATATGCTTGGTTTAAAATTAAAATAGTGCCCCTAGGCTTCTCTAGGAACTAGGCATAGCCCCTTGGGATGACTCTAGGCACGACCTTGACATAAGGCGCTGCCTAAGCGCTAAGCCACTAGAGGCGGTGCCTTAGATGTCGTGTGTAGTTAGTGTGTTTTCTACAAGTAATAGTGTGCTTCTTTTACTAAGCTCTAATGGGCTATTTTCTTATAAGGTCATTATTAAATTTTCAGCAGATTATTCAATGTCAGACCATCTATACGAACCCGATCTTAAGTTTGTTTCTAACACAACTAAATGGCTCTAAAACAACTAACGATTCAAGTCTTTAAAGTCTAAAAACACCAAATTGTAGCAATGATACTGTTGGAAAATTTTAATTTATCACTAATTATTACTAATTTACTATATACGGATTACTTATTTGCCTAACAGTTTACTATTTTTATCATATTTCGGTTGCTACTAGAACTTCTTTGCTTAGTTGCTTCATTGCTTTTGATATTGTGGCGAATAGCAAATGATACTAAATTTTTCTTGACTACTTCCAGTATCTAAGTGAAGTATTTGTAATGTGTAAGCATTTATTAGGTAGAAAATGTGATGCAGAAGCAATTTACTCCGTATAAGTATATTATTGTATCATTGGCATTTCATCTACGTGAGTCATTTGTCCTTGCACCTAGGCCTTCGGGTCCTTAGCGCCTCAAAGCGTCTATTGCCTTTTTAACCGAGGCTATATGGGCTCATCTATTACCAGACCAGTTCATTTGTAATTCAGTCTAGAAGGTGTTTTCAGTTATAATTTGGAGTTGGTTTAATGCCTAATATCATAGGTTTGAAACTTACGAGGTTGTATGGTTTTGAAGTAGAGATGAGCAAAGACGGGTTTAAATTGGAATTCTTCTTTTTTAGTATAAAATTAATGACTGGTCCTTTTTATGATTGAACCAGTCTTAGACCATTTTTTCTTATACTTTGCGTGTTTGTGTAAAATTAACAGTCCAATTTTGAACTGGTTTCATTTCAGTCTAGTCTTTTTTTTTTTTTTTTTTTTTGTCTTTTCTTTTCTGATCGAACTTTTCTATTGTCAATTTTTTTAATAAAACTTAACCAATTTCATATAAATGTTATCATTATATTTTTTAAATTCCTTGTTGCAATTAAGCACGCTAACATATGTACATTGAAATTACAAACCGAATTCAGAAAGGATGTGTAAGCATCTACCAAACATGTATATGATAATTACAAATTATAAATTTTGAGGACTTCTTTCAGTTGGACTTAACTTCTTTAAAAAATTAGATTTTAGTTATTGAATTAAGGCATAATACATCGATCCATTGGTACTTCAAGAGAAACATCAAAAACCAATAAATGTAGTTTGAAGTAACACTCATTTTTGAGAACAGTATTTAGATTGAGATCGTACATTCATATATCTACTAGTTTGATAGTACAAAATTTAATTGTTTCCATAATGAACATGTGATGTGAACTCGTGTGTAGTGTGGTAATAAATAAATTTTCATTATTTTTTCTATACATAAAAGGTGGTGATGATAAGTATAAAAATTCATATATAAATTTTCATTATTTTTTCTATACATAAAAGGTGGTAATAATAAGTATATAAATTCATATAATTACAACAACAACAATACCTAATCCCGCATTTGCAGGGTATGTGGGAAGTTAGATGTAGACAGTTGTTCCTCCTCCAAGGATATGTATCGAGTTGTTCCTCTACCCTGATGGTAGAGAAAGTTGTCCTACTACCCGGGGTAAAGAGAGTGTTGTCAGAAGGACCTCTGAACAACATGAAAGGAAGTAAAAGATTGCAGAAAAGTGTATATAAGCAAATAAAAATCGGTACATACATGTATCCATTATCTTAAACTATGAACGAATATATATATATATATATATATAGTGGGAGGATCTAGGGGGAAGCACTTTTTTTGAGGGAAGGGGGAAGTGTAATATTCATCACGATGCATTTTAATTTTCGCCAACACAAATGTCAAAATAGTAAAAGTGAAAATTAATAAATGTTGATCATAATCAATGTTATGAATGCTAAGCTTCCTTGATAAATTCTTTTTGTACTTTATAACATCAATTAATGAATATTACATCCAAAATCGTTAATATTCACCGAGGTGAATGTTAGTTAAAATTCATCATGATGAATGTTAATTTGTGAAAATGTTAATTTTTGAACATTCATCATGAAGAATGTTAAGTTAACATTCATTATGATGAATGCTAACAATTTATTAAATAAATATTCATAAACTAATAAACTAATATTATGACTTAAAAATAAATTTTATCATTTAATATATTCTTTATAGCATCATTTTTAATTATTATTTATTAATAAAATTAATTCACTTTTTAAAAATTTTGTATTGACAAAGTTAAGATGCTCCGTGATGAATATTACACTTCCCCCTTCCTCCAAAATTAGTGCTTCCTATCTTATCTTATCTTACTAATATATAAAGCATTTTGATGTTTTATATTTAGAAACTTTTGAGATCTAAGACTCAACATTTCTTATTTAACTATTGTAATTATCATCATATAACAAGCTTTATCATTTTCATATGTTTTTTTCACTCTTCAATAATGTATCCCGAATACGAAAAAATTAGCGTTATATTGAGTTGATCAACCGTCATTGATAATCCGTCATTGAATAACAAACATTATATACGCCGAGTCACTATTTATAACAAAACTTCGTATTCCGCTGCATAGCGCGGGTACTATGCTAATGTGTGTATATATATATATATATGTATATATATATATATAAATATATGTATATATGTATGTATATAGGTAAAAACATATACTCCTTCCGTCCCAAAAATTAAGTGTCCTAAATCAGATTTGGAAGTCTTTCTTTTCAACTTTGACTTTAAATATTTTTGTTGTGTTATATATTACTTTATGAAAATTGTACCAATGAAAATACATTTAAAATCCAATCCATTCATATATTTTGCATCAAGCATTATATTACACAAACAAAAATATTTAAGGTTAAAGTTGAAAAAGAAATACTCAAAAAGTCAAAACAGGACACTTAATTTGGGACAGAGGGAGTATATAAATATAAATATTAAATATAATACAATAAATAACTACATATTTTTTTTTATTTATTTGAAACTATAAGTACGTAGATATTATATATACTAGAAAAATAACCGCGCAATGCGGCGGCAGAAGTAACGGTAGTAGGTGGCACATGGTGAACAACTAATACGTAACTCATTTATATATATATTTTACATGTGTTATAATAAAGAGAAATTGTATTTATATATATAGTAATAAAGAGATTATAATTATTATTAAGGAATATTGTTTATTAATGGTAATGTTATATTGAGTTAAGGGTAATTTAGGTATTTACTTGTGTTGAGACTAATTTTAAGTTGTTGATGAAGATGCTTTATGTGTAACTAGCAGAATACCCGCGCAAAGCAGCCGGTACATATTTTATTTAGTTTAATTTATATATCTAAAATCGAGGAATTGGATTTCACAAATTCGGTATACATGGTTTAGACTTTTTCTGTCACTTATAACCTGGGTACATAAAATACATGACTGGATTGTAATGACTTTAGTCATTATATATCAATGAAATATAACTTAATAGTTATGGTGATTGATGTTGTAAAATATTGTATAATTATTATGAGGCATCCTGATTGATTAAGTGTAATTAATGATAGACTAATTGAGATTTATTACAAATGTAGTTACCTTATAAGGAGTTAATTAATTATATGAAAGGGTATCTTAGACATTTACTACTATTGAGTATAAATTTAATACATTGAAAGAAATGCTTTATAGATAGTAAAGATTAAGATAAGATAGATATATCTTATAAATATAGTATGAGTAAATAAGTGTAGATAAATACTTAAGTATATAATATGAAACAAATAAATAGTAGGATGTATTACTATTATATATAGAAGTGTGTAGTATATAAATATATAAGTATAAATGTAGAATAAATAGATACAATTAAGAAACAAGACCTAAAAAAAATTAGCTACACCGGTTTACCTTATACCTAACGAGTACTCAGAAAAATCTCCACTAGGAGGCCCTTATACTAAAACCCCACCCATCTCATCTAATTCTAACTTTATATGTAAGCCCCTTACAAAAGTTTATTGTATTAAATATATGTATATATATATATATAGGGTAGTGATCGAGAGGGAAGTGTCTTTTTGGGGGGAAGGGGGGAAGCGTTAATATGCATCAAGAAGCATATTACAATTATCAATCAAAACGTCAACAAAAATATATTTTTATCGGTAAATAGTAATCAAAACTGATGCTATAAAGAATATTTTAACGAATGAATTTCATTTTTAAGTCATAACATTAATTGATGAATATTTATTTAATAAATTGTTAAAATGCAGTGTGAACTAATATGCATCGCGATGCATATTAAAAACTTCACATTATTTGAAAAATATTTTGAGTGTTAATATGCATCACAATGCATATTAACTAATATGCACCGTGATGCATATTAACGGATTTGGATCTAATATTCATAAATCGATGCTATAACTTGAAGAAATAATTTATCAAGGAAACTTAACATTCATAGCATCGATTCTGATTAACATTTACTAAATTTCAGTTTGCTTTTTTCGAGATTTGTATGGGTGAAGGTAATATGCTTCCTGATGCATACTAACGCTTCCCCCTTCCCTCAAAAAATACGCTTCCCTCTGGATCATGCCACTATATATATATATATATATATATATATATATAATTCTGATACTAGGAGTATACAATAAATACTTACTAGAATATAACCCGCGAGATGTGCGCGGCAAAAGCAAAAATGTGTGTAGATGATTTATGAAAAAATGAATTATGTATTGCTTCAAGTGTAGATGATTTAGTAAACTTCTTTAGTGCGTATAAATCACGTTAAAAGTGGGTGTTGGTTTTCGTATTTTTAGCCCACTGATATATGAAAATAAATAAAAGAGATTTGAAATCAAAGACCAAAATCGATTAAATTATCAAATTGTTGTGTTGACAGTCATTGTCGTCTACTATGACGTACTACAAATCGATTATAAACCCTATACAAATCGATTATAAACCCACTGTTATAAATCCTAGAAATCAATGGTATATGAAAAAAAATAAAAGAGATTACGTTAACATCAAGAATTGGACAAACCTGTAGTAAAAATCCCTCTTTGTAAATGTGATTATCGGCGTTCTTGATCTTTTTCCTCCGATTGCAATTGTTGATTCGTAAGTGTAGGTTGAATACGTGTTTTTTATAGTCATATACATGTATGTATAGCTTAATAAGAATAAAGTTATCCATTAAATTTGGCTTTGGTCCACTATGTGTATAAGAGAGTGTTTGGAATAGCTTATTATAAGTACTTATCTGCTTAAAATATAAGTATATGAGGACATACTTATGTTTAAGTGCAATTTTTTTAACAAATAAGCAGATAAGCAGTTTTCATAAAGGTGTTTGTTTAATAAGAAAGTAAACAAATAAGCAGATAAGCATTCCCAACCACTCTCTAAATATATATAAATAAATAATTT
This sequence comes from Pseudognaphalium luteoalbum, assembly GCA_963422505.1. Classification (NCBI taxonomy): domain Eukaryota; kingdom Viridiplantae; phylum Streptophyta; class Magnoliopsida; order Asterales; family Asteraceae; genus Pseudognaphalium; species Pseudognaphalium luteoalbum. The sequence goes on from OY730197.1 coordinate 53,804,806, forward strand.
GTTAAGTATTAAATAGAGATCATTTAAAAAGATAAACTCAAAAAAATAATTTTGAAGTTAAAATTAATGGATAATAATTAGTGGGTTTTTAATTACATTTTGTTAGGGGCAATTAGGTAAATGACGCATAGGTAACTGATTAGATAGGTTGGTTAACTGATTGAATGGTGAGGATTAAATTTGGAGTGATTAAATGTCCATCGTCTACATATTAATGTGTTTCTTGTAAACATAATAGGAGATAATATATCTACCTAACTAAAAATACCATACTCATCTATCATGCTATTATTTTAATACATAAATATGTATATAAATATATCTATCTACTTAATAACAGCTTACTCATCTATCCTGATTCTACTTCTCCACAAGTTTCTATCAGAAGTCATGTCCTCGGTTAGGAGAAGCTCCATGTCGAGCTTCAATATATCCTCCCACCTACGTCTTGGTCTACTCCTTCTTTTTGAGCAGTCAACCGTGAGTGTTTCCACGCTCCTAACTTTTTGTGGTCTCCTCTTTACATGACCATACCATCTAAGTCTTCCTTCTCTCAACGTGTTGATGATACTTGAGACTTCTCGTTTCTCCCTAAAAACTCCATTTGGTATCATAACTAACATGGTTTTACCACACGTTCACCTTAGCATCCTCATTTCCGCCACTTCCATCATCCTTTCTTGTGCCTTCGTCATCGGCCAACACTCTGCTCCATACAACATAGCTGGTCTAGTTGCCACCTTGAAAAATTTCCCTTTTTGAAGAGAGACTTTCTTGTCGCACATGACATCTATCGCTGCTCTCCACCTCAACCATCCTTCTTTTATACAGTGGGTTATGTCCTCGTCAATCCACCCTGATTTGTGGAGCATTGAGCCCAGGTATCAAAAAAAATCCTTTGGGTGTAAGATTTGATCCCCAATGCGGATGTCCACTCCATCGTTATGCTCGTCCTCATTCCGGTCAAAGTCACACCGAACATATTTTGTTTTTTGTCGACTGATCCGTAGGCCGTTGTCTTCTATGGGCTCCCTTCACTTCTCTAGTCTTATATTTAGCTCCTCCTTGGTTTCCGAGACGAGCATTTTTTAAAAACTTTGATAGTAGATAATTAGAAATAAATTTAAAATTGATTTCGATTTGTGGACCGATTTTGGTACCTGTTAGGTTGGGTTTCCGACTTTCAGTCTTTAACTGGTTCGAACCGGTTTTAGTCTGGTTTGTGACTGGTCTGAGTCTCTAACTGGTTTTTGGACTAAAACATATTTCAGTCTAGACTTATTGCAGATGAGTTTTTCTAAACGTTCTTTTGACCGAAAGTAGGGCTGCATTAGGACTCGCAGGTAGTCCTAGGATTGGACCGATCTGTATTTAGTCTAGTATTTTTTAGGACTGTTTTCAGTCCAGTTCTGAACTGATTTGGACTCTTTTGCTTATCTCTATTTCGAAAAGTGATTATTCATATCCCTAATATAACTTACTACTTTTTTTTTTTTTTTTTTTTTTTTACTTCTTGTTCAGGTACTGTCTAGATGTAATTCCAGAGACATCAGATGAGTTTGTCATCTGGTTTTGTGAAGATTGCAAGCCAGCAGGTCCATATAGGGTTACATTGCCAAAAGATGAGCCTTTACTGGCCCAAAAAGAGAATTCCACAAATTCAGCACCTGTAAAAACAACTCTTCCTAAGAAGAAGAGACGTAAGAAAAGGATAAATAAGAAACGGAAAATTGTTCCTTTGGTAGCACGAGAAGAAAAGGTCAGTTATCCAGAGGAGGTTACAGAATCTAACTGTGAACGTGTTTCGCCAACAGAAGTTTCCCTAAGAAAGTCAACATGGATGTCAGATCCAAGACGATATGTTGTTTTGGGGTTGGCAAAACCGGAGTCAGCTCAGTTGGACAACTGTCCGCCACTAAAAAGAGTCAGCTCAGATGAGCCTTTACAGGCCCAAAAAGAGAATTCCACAAATTCAGCACCTGTAAAAACAACTCTTCCTAAGAAGAAGAGACATAAGAAAAGGATAAATAAGAAACGAAAAATTGTTCCTTTGGTTGCACGAGAAGAAAAGGTCATTTATCCAGAGGAGGTTACAGAATCTAACTGTGAACATGTTTCGCCTACAGAAGTTTCCCTAAGAAAGGCACCATGGATGTCAGATCCAAGACGATATGTTGTTTTGGGGTTGGCAAAACCGGAGTCAGCTCAGTTGGACAACTGTCCACCACTAAAAATAAGTGCTGTGCCAAAACCTGTAAAAACAACTCCGCGTAAGAAGAAACCAAAGAAGAAACCAAAGAAGAAAAACAGAAGTATTCCTCTGCTTAATGAAGCATCAGTGAAGATAATTTCGGAACCTAAGCAAATGAGTCCATGTGTGGAGGAAGGCGTTTTAATGCAGTCTTCAGAATCTGCCGAGGTGGATATTTGTTCACCATTAGAAATAAGTGCGACAAGGAAAAGAGATGTAATGTCCTTGGCTGAGACAACAAATAAGAATAAAATTCAAAAGACTTCAGATCCAATCCAGCATTCTTCGTGTGATTCCAGTTGTTCGAATGTAAATTTAAAGGATACAGAGGACATGACTCACTCTGTAGAGTATCAAGGATTCGAACTAAAACACCTTGAGGCAGGTCATGAGAAGTTGGTTTCTGATTCTTCCTTCAGTAAAGAGGTGTTGAAGAAGAGAACGGAGGATAAAAAAAGTCAAGATGGAACATTAAATGATATGCAAAACAAACAAAAAGTGAGTGTGGACAGAGATGGCATTGCTGCTTCTAAATCAGAGGATATTGAGAATAATCTAGAATATATTCCTTATCAACCCGCAAGACCTGTCATGCAGCCAGTATGGAGGTAAAAATGTTATTTACTTTGACTAATATCCTCAATCATGTATAGTAACTACAGTTAGGGCGTTGAGTAATGAGTTGAATTGGGTTCAAATTAGATACTGGTGGATATGAATAATTTGTTGTCCTTTTTTTAAAAAAAGCAAAAGAAAAAAAAATCAATGTATAATCATTGTATTAAGGGTTTAGTGCACGGGAGTGCACTTAAGTAATATATTTATAGTGTGTACCCAACTTTGTTTTGGTCTATTGTGTGTATCAACCTTTCAACTTGGTCTATTGCGTATATCCAATGACTAATTTGATAATGCGTCAACTGTATAATGTCACATTGACACATGACACGTCAGTCAGATGCACACAATAGAGCAAAATTAAAAGGTTGATACACACAATAGACCAAAATGAAGTTTGGTACACACTATAGATATTGGCCTAAAGTTAAGTGCATTCCCTAGCACTAATCTCCTGTATTAATTACTAGTGTGAGAATCATATAATAATAAAAAAAACTAATAAATTTTACATTAATTTTAATGTGGGTCGAGTTGGGTTGATAGTTGATACACCGACAATCTGGTCTGTTTTTTGCTGACATACATATATAATGAGTGTATTAAATAATATTGCAAAAACATTATTACTACATACTCATTTAGTTTTTAAAGTAGATTCCATTTAAGTTGTAACTTGTAAGCATTTAAAGGTACTTCAGGCACTTTCGACCTGTTTAAGCGTTAAAATTTTTAAGTTTACCCATTTGACATGTTACGAATAATGCAACCCGAATCAACCCATTGGGTGAAATGGGTTATAATCTGCCACCTCCCGTCCATGCTTATGCGTATTCTGTTTTTTTTAATTTGCAGGGGATCATTTGATATTACTCAATCAGATTATGAATTGTTTGAAGGCTTTGTTGGACATTTATCAAATAAAGCTTGTTACATGGTCTGTGCTGAGGCAACTACACTTCCATCAATGCTTAGCCTGCATATGCAACCAAAGACCGATCTATGGCCAAAGAGCTTTTTGGAATCTCATCCATCTGATGAGAGTATTGCTCTCTACTTTTTTCCTGGAAACCCAAAGTAGCATCCTACTCGATTTGTTTGATCGTCCTACTCTTTTTATTTTTATTTTCATTTGCCCCCCCTCTTTTTTTATTAATCCTAACATCTTGTTAATTTTGATCCTAGAAATGAAAGAGATTTTGAACAGTTGGTAAATGACATGATAGATGAAGACCTTGCAATGAGAGCCACAACCAAAAATGCGGAGCTATTGATATTTACTTCTACCGTTCTGCCTCAGTCATTCTGGAGTGAGTCATTCTAGCCAGTGAAAGCTTTAAACTTGTTATTGTTTTTAAGTACACATGGATTATTATACTATATGTCTAGATAGATGTTTTTTTTTTGGAAAAAATGATTTTATTTCAAGGGAATAAGTACCGTTTAGCCAATCTACCATGACCTGAAATGCACTTTGTTTTCAATCCACTACTATAATATAAAGTGTTTGTGTCTTTGAAGTATAAACAATAGAATTTACTAATCTTTTCTTTTACTTAATACATTATCTAATGCAAATGCTACAAGCATTTCAAGAATAAATTGCTATTTTTTGTAACTATCTCACATAATAGCTACATTGATGATTTCTAACCATTTTCTTTATAACTCAATTATTATAATATGGGCCAACTTCAGGTCGGGTCGGGTTATAATATTTGGCGTGACGGGTCAAAAGTTCCAACCACAAAACTAAATTGATTAAATAAAGTGGTTGGGTGGTCAATATAACCAACTCGGGCACGATATGCATAACCCATTTAGGCACATGGATCAAACAGGTTGACGCCTTGGGTTTGGGTTTGTGGGTTGGTTTAAGATGAAACGGGTCAAAGTTGACGGATTGATTTCGGGTTAGCGTGTTAAAAATTTTTATTTTTCAAAAATTCAAAGTTGTTTTCGCTTTGGCGGGTCGACCTGTTAAATCCAAACCTGGCAAAAATTTTGAACGGGTTGGTGGGTTTCAAGTTAGCAGGTTGTATAAAATAAAGTAAGAATATGGTATACTACTATTTTCCCAATGCCACTCATTGCATGGGCAATATGCTAGTTATTATATTCATTAATTAATATTTATGAGATGATATGATTGCAGGGTTCCAAGGGAATTACTATCTGTGGGGAGTTTTTAGACGCAAAAGGAATGATTGTGCGTTACCTATGAATGCGGCCATAAACACCAGCGATTTTTGTGGTCAGTCAGAAATTTCTCAGAATGAAATAACAGATGGAATAGATTCCTCACAGAGGTGAAATCTTGTGGTTCTGGGAGTCCTCAAAGTCCTTTGTGCAATTACAGGTATATTCCTCTATTACACTCATTATCTCTTTACCATAAAAGGTGTCAAAATGGATGGGTCGAGGGAGTTGGGTATACTTTTGGTCAAAATGAGTAGCTTGTTAGTACCCGTTAGAACAGGTTGTTGAACGAAGTAGGGACCCTACTTAGCAAAAGATGTCAATATAGTGACCAAAAAAGACACAGTGAGTCAAAGTCTTGGTTATTAGGGCGTGTCAAAACTGGTTTTCCTCTTAAAAATTATGATGATTCTCATTAAAGTCCAATGAGTCAATCTCTTATTAACCAATTGTCTACTGAGCAAAAGATGATCATAAAATCTCAAAAACAGAAGACTTTTTGTACACCAGTATTGGCTTAAGCAAACATGTAGTACTTGTTTTCTTTTGCTCATTGTTTAGAAAATGTGAATTTTAATAAACCATGATGGGACTGAATCCTGAGATATCTTCCAGATAACCGCTTGACCTCAACTTCGAAGCTGAAAGTTCACCAACTTCAATGAAACAGTATCACTTTTTAGGATGGATGCAAATTCCATTACAAATTACTGTCGAGAATGAGTCCTTATCGGCTACAGACTGTCAAGCAGTAAACTGCTATGATGGTGAGTTTGGAAGTTTTAAGTTCTAATCTAGTTGTACGAAACACTGCAACTGCCATTAATTGAGATATCTTGTTTGATCTGGATGTGACATTTCCGCTATCAGAAACCATGGTTAGCTGCCATTATCGTACTTTATTTGTTGCTTTATCGTCTACGAACAAGTGCATTCAAGTATGAGATTCTACACATATTCAAAGCTTTGTTTGTGCTTTCGCTTATTCTTGCAAAAATAGTACTTTTTTTCTTCTAAAGAAACGAATTCTTGTTTGTGGAGTAGAGATAACGTAAGATGGTCTGAAAATAGGTATCGAGTTTGTTTGTAACTAGAAGTCTGCTGGCGGGTTGAATACTCAATTATCAAAGCACAAGTTTTATTGCTTAATTGTTGATTAATAACATTGAGGAAAACAACAGTTTATTACATCAAGCTAAACAAAACCTACAACGTTAAAAATGGAGTTTTGTTTTAAATCAAAGCGTCTAATGAAGGATTTAGTTATTATTTATTTAGGAGTATATATTTTAAATAAATGCTTTTAAAACTCAATGAAATTAATAAAATGAAAACAAAAAATATATACATACACTAATTTAAATACTTGATCATTGTAAAGATAGTATGTGACGTTAATGCAATAAATTTGTTATTATATATATTAGTAATGCAATAATTTAGATACTTGATCATTGTAAAGATAAAATTTGAAATGACTTGCATGTTGTCAAGATAGTATGTGACGTTAAACTTAGTGTGGCAAAAAGTCAAGAAATCGGCCACAAAAAATAAGTAATATGATTTCAATTGTGAAGTTAATGCATATAGCATCTTTAAATTGATCAGATACAATTGTAAGTTGTAACATGTGTGTATGTATCATTTCATTATCATAAATAAAAAGCACCACTTTTTCTAATATTTAGACACATAACCACTTACATTAATACCATGTATCCTCAACTAAATAATAATAATAATAATAATAATAATAATAATAATAATAATAATAATAATAATCTTTATATCATTATCATTACTATATAAATAAGAAGAACAAGTTTAACCGCATTATGCCACATTAGTACTTAAAATTATGCCACTTGTAATCAACTAAAAAACAAAAAGTTTAATTTTAATTCTTTTAACTTCAAAAGAAATTTAAATAAAACAAACTTTGATCTTAAAAGAAAAAAAAAGTTTATTGCTAATTCTTTTTACTTCAAATGATATAAAAAAAACTTTAGTATTAAATAATGATATTACTAATTAGTAAAAAAATCGGTTCGTTACCTAACTCGGTACAAAGTGAAAGTTCGTTACCGGTCCGTAACTTTAACCCTTAAAACAATTATAACACTTATGTATTATTTGTTTATTCTCGGAAGACATTTAGTTTTTCTTTTGATTTGATTGCTAAATCTAAATATGATCACCTTTTGGTTCTAATTATTAAATGTTGATAGTTATTATCATTACTATATAAATAAGAAGAACAAGTTTAACCGCATTATGCCACATTAGTACTTAAAATTATGCCACTTGTAATCAACTAACAAAAAACAAAAAGTTTAATTTTAATTCTTTTAACTTCAAAAGAAATTTAAATAAAACAAACTTTGATCTTAAAAGAAAAAAAAAATTATTGCTAATTCTTTTTACTTCAAATGATATAAAAAAACTTTAGTATTAAATAATGATATTACTAATTAGTAAAAGAATCGGTTCGTTACCTAACTCGGTACAAAGTGAAAGTTCGTTACCGGTCCGTAACTTTAACCCTTAAAACAATTATAACACTTATGTATTATTTGTTTATTCTTGGAAGACATTTAGTTTTTCTTTTGATTTGATTGCTAAATCTAAATATGACCACCTTTTGGTTCTAATTAGTAAATGTTGATAGTTATTAATATTATTTATGAACTATACCAACGAAAAAAAAGAATTGGTCATTAGTAGAAAAGAAGATGCAAGTTTAACTAAGTAGTGATTAGTCATATTTTTTAGAAAGAATGAACAAAGAAAGATATAGTCTATATTACTATATAAATAAGAAGAACAAGTTTAACCACATTATACCACGTTAGTGCTTAAAATTATGCCACTTGTAATCAACTAACAAAAAACAAAAAGTTTAATTTTAATTCTTTTTACTTCAAAAGAAATTTAAATTAAACAAACTTTAATCTTACAAGAAAAAAAATTTTATTGCTAATTCTTTTTACTTCAAATGATATAAAAATAAACTTTAGTATTAAATAATGATATTACTAATTAGTAAAAAAATCGGTTCGTTACCTAACTCGATACAAAGTGAAAGTTCGTTACCGGTCCGTAACTTTAACCCTTAAAACAATTATAACACTTATGTATTATTTGTTTATTCTCGGAAGACATTTAGTTTTTCTTTTGATTTGATTGCTAAATCTAAATATGACCACCTTTTGGTTCTAATTATTAAATGTTGATAGTTATTAATATTATTTATGAACTATACCAACGAAAAAAGAATTGGTCGTCATTAGTAGAAAAGAAGATGCAAGTTTAACTAAATAGTGATTAGTCATATTTTTTAGAAAGAATGAACAAAGAAAGATATAGTCTATATTGATCATAAGATCTTTATGAACATTTAAATTTTTTGTGACCTCTTATTATTCACGACGTCCCTTGCTTCTTGCTACAAAATATAATATTATATAAATAGTCATGTGGCTTGATATTTGGGCACATCATCACTCAAATGATTAACATTTCACCTTTTTTCTTTTCTTTTTTACCTTCTCTCTTTTATAAACTAACCAATAACCTTATTTAATTTATTTATTTAAACAAATAAATTTCTTTCAAAAATGTTTCATGTTTACTCTTTTAGTACGTGTACATCTTCATTTATAATATTGTTTAACCCCTTTAAAATCTTTCATAACCATTATTTCGACGCATCTACATCCTTATTTACATAACCTTTTTTTTATACCAAATTAAAGGTTTTAACTTTCCCGATCTATACCCTCTTTACGTCTTCATTTGCAAACTTTCTTTCTCTCTCTCTCTCTCTCTCTCTCTCTCTCTCTCTCTCTCTTGTAACAACAGTTACCATCTCAATCTATAGTTCTCTTTCAGTTGTTAAAAAAATCGTTAAAATTTACAGTCGTATTACTCAACATTATTGATACACTTGCAACTTCTTTTTTGCATAATTTTTTGGAATACTTTGTCATTTTCTTAAAATTTGTTGCTATTTGAATTGTAAAAAGAATATCATATGGAATACGTAAATTTATCTTCATTTTGATTCAATAATCTACTTTGAATAATCTACTTTGAACACAATATACATTATAAAACAATAACATAGTCTTTAACATTCATAAATATTTCATAAACATTTAACATCCTTTCATCTCACATGCTTGTACCATGACTTCAACTTAATTTGATATAGCTATCTAACTCTATGACTAGGCATGCACACAAAAACCGGTTTCTTGGACCCGACCCGAATTGAACCCGACCTGAAACCGGTCAAAACCGGTTTTGACCAAAACCGGTTTCGGTTTTTTCCCAACCCGCCGGTTCCTAACCGGTTTCCCATTTTCCTGTTACAAACCGGTTTTTCCCAAACCGGTTTCAAAAACCGGTTTTTAACCGGGTTTTTTTTACCGTTTTAAAGACGTTGGAGGGGGATCTAGCCGTTTATCAATTAACTCTTATTCTCAATTATAAATTAACCCATCTTTCATCACATCTCCTTTTATCAATTAACTCTTATTCTCTCTAAATATAAATACAATTATTCTTAAGATGACACTTTATGATCTCTAAACGTGAAGCATATAGTTTATATATAATTTATGCTAACTTACATAAAAATTCAATTTCAATTACCGTAAGGTTTTATTACATGCTTGATGTCATTTTCTTATATTATACTATATAGAAAAAATTATACCGATCATCCATGTGCTTTACACAAAATTACATCGATAGTCCTTATCTTTTGAAAATTATATCGATCATCTCTGAATAATACCAAAATGCACGGCGGTAGTCCCTTTCATTAACGACGGTTAAAAAAAATCCTTTAAGTGTGTCACATGACTCGCATATGAGGGTACATAAGTCTTCGTATCGAGCTTCAAAAGACGGTAGTTGGGTTGGTTTTGGGAAGAAGAAAAGGGTAAAAAGACTTATGTATGCTCATGTGCGAGTCATGTGACATACTTAACGAAATTATATAACCGTCATTAGTGGGAGGGACTACCGCCGTGCATTTTGGTATAATTCAGGGATGATCGAGATAAGGACTATCGGTGTAATTTCGTGCAAATCAGAGGAATGATCGGTATAATTTATATAACACATTTCTTTCCTAATAGGACATACTAAAATTGTACATAATTTAAACTACATCGTAAAAATAGTTGATTTACAATTATCACTCAGGTTTTATTACTTGCTTCATGCCATTAATCAAAAACGATGACATTAATCTTTTTGATTTGTTAACAAATCTTAAATTATAATTCTAGATAAATTCCTTCATTATATGATTCTTTTTGTACAAACATGCATCAATGCTTTTAGAATATTAGTTATAAAAGGCACCTTTTAAATAGAAAAGTAAACACACGACCTATTGTACATAATATGTATCTTCACATATACGGAGTATTATTTACATATTGTAACATGTAATACTTGAACTAAGAATTTCATTTTTATATTTTCACCCAAATTGAATGTACTAATTTTCTATAAAATTAAATTTGTATTCATACACGAGACTTTTTCTCTATTTTAATACTTCTTAATTACGCAAACAATATCATTTTTATATTAATAGACATAATCATATGATCATAGAAATGAGATTATAAATAAATCTTATTAAAATATAAAAAGAACCTACGGACCTATAATAAATAAAAATATGTAATTTCGGATATGGTACCAAAGCGGAAAAAATGGTAAAATACCGGTACCGAACTGGTTGGTACCGGTTATTTTTTTGGCACTAAAGTGAGTACCAAAAACCGGACCGTTTAAAGCGGTATGGAACCGGTTCGGTACGGTAGCAGTACGGGATCGGAATTCGGGTACGAATGCTCACCCCTAGCAATAATAATAGATTGAGTAAAACTCCATACATAACAATTGGTGTTGTAAAAACATACTTAAACTATTCTTATTTGATATACCAGTAATGAATATTAACAAAGCTTGTGCTATATTTCCGTTCAATTAAATAAGAATAATCCTGTCAATAGTGGGTGTACCATGCCTAGAAATGAAAGATATGAATACATAAGCCGTACACGAATTGGCATGCATGAACAATTTTAATTATCCAACACATTTAGAAAACTATACGTAGACACACTCTAACTTAAAAATGAACTTTAACCATGCCCATCTTAGAATCTAAGACTTAGATGATGCAGATGATGCACATCACAAAAGAACAATGTTGCCTGGAACCCAGATTTTTAAAGCATAAATACAATCAAACAAGCTTTAGTCCAAGTCTGATCGAAGACATAAAAACACAACCACAAACCTTAACTTATATATATTAATTCATTATCATAATAAATGATGCAACTTTATATGTAAACCAAAATTGTTGACATCATGACCATCGTCTCAATTTATAACATGGTTTGATTATAAACCTCTCTAATAATAACATATTACAGTGTTACAAGTTCTAAACCATATGACTATAAAGAGAGAAATTGAATGAAAATTAATTAAAATGCTTCACCTTTCTTTGGCTGACTAAGCAATATCTTTAGCAATATTAGACTAATGTAAATGTCTCACCTTTCTGTGTCTTAGATTGCTTATTAGAAGGGCTTATGCCCTTTGTAATCATCAAATAATTAACTGTAATAAAATGTAAAACATGTTAGAAGACAATAAAAATCAACAACAAACTACATATGGTAATAGAAAATGGGGATGAGACACTACCCATAGCTGCAAGTCGGCAACACACCAAATTTTGGGTAAGCCCGCCAACATACATGCCAAATTCACCGAGGAGCCACAAATCTATGCTTAGGAAAACTTAAAAGCCTCTAAACATTCAAGGCGTGTAAACTAACCCGTCAAGATGCAATAATCTCGAACTTGCATGAAACTATCTGATATACTATAACTCATCATCATAGTGCCTTATAGTCACCATGGAAGATGGTGCCCAACTCTCATTGGTGACTAAGTGAATATATTTTGTGCGATTGTACATAATAAGTTGGAAAGTTTATAAGTTTGCCATATAAAATGGTTATGATTGCCGATGGTAATATGAAATGAGGCTCATGTCTAAAAAACAATTCAAAAAAGAGGAACAATTCATAGGAATAGATTGTGGAGGTTCATATTTTCCTACTTTTGATCATGGTTAAGGGAAATCAGTATCAGGCTCAGATTTATACGCAACCGAAAAGCAAAGATAACATAACACTGGCTGCAAATTTACCTTTTGCTATGTAAAAGAAAAAAGATTCATATCTTCTTTCTTTTACATTGCTATCCAAGTTGCTCCACCAAAATGATAAACCCATATTTGCTTGAATCCATTAGGACACACTAATATTCATCATCATGGCATTTTCTAAGATTTACCCAATATAGTCAAAAATAGCATTCTGCCTAACACTACCCAACATATATAGAATGAACAACATAATCACTTGATTATTAGTTCAAATCCCATTTACAAATTAAACGCATTGTCTCAAACATGCAACCCCAAGATGGACCTTTTTAAACCGAAAATGGTACTTCGGTTTTGTAAAGTACACAAGTAAAGCTATGAGCACTTACAATATATGCAAATCCCAAACACCCCATCGGTTTGTGTTTGTACAAATCACCTCCTTCATTTAGGGTTTAGCCGTTTAGGCTTTGTTTGAATGTGAAACACGAAATCAACCATACATTTTTGTACTTTAATAAGAGCAACAATAGTCAACACGTAAAGTTGCTAATATGTTTCTTCTTCTTTGAATATATTAGGCCTTGAATAGTGATGTTTGATCAATAAAAAAAAATACTCAAATTTGAACTACAATATTTAACATAATGTGGCTCAGATTCGCAAAATTATGGAAACCGAGAAAAGGGGATCAGCCATCGCCCATCGCCATGGCTGCAAAGGGTTGCCCCGCCAAGATACGGACTGAATTGCACTCAAGATTCGTTCGGTAACCTTTCTCATAGGGTGCCCGAAAAATTATTTTGCTATATTCATTGCCTTTTTCACAAACATTTACTCATGCAAAATCGAAGAAATCATGAAACCCTATGTTGAGATAATTAGGGATTTACCTTGTAGCAGACCATAATTGGAAGAACGGGTTCATGGGAAGAAGCGTCAAATTGAAATTAAATTGAAATGAAATAGGGATAACATGTGAAAGAGAGAATGATAACTAATGACGTGTCAAAATTTAAGATGCTAACGTGTCTTCTTCTAACACCCACAAGTAAAGAACTCCATATGTTTCAAAATAAGTTTGCCATTCCAAAATGCATACAGTTTTAGTAATTAAAAGTCGCTATCTACCAATAAAATCTCATCTTTATCTACTAAAGTTTTTCATGATGATTGTAAGGGTGGGAATATGGACACTTATTTCGAGACAACTCAAATTAGTAAGTGAGATACTTATTTTAGGACCGAAGGAGTATACTATTGTGTCACGTGATGTGACACCCGCCAAATTCTGAGTGTAATTAGTGCGTAAACTACTTGTAATTACGTGTATTTAGTTTTGTATTAATCTAAATATATGTGACATTTCGTGTGATTTCATACACGCATTCACGATTTGTTAAATCGTACACTTATGAACCGGACGAGGTCCGACATGTATTTATTATGGACGTTGGTGACAAAGTTAATAAATAACGTAGAATTATCCAAACAAACATTATTTACTATAATATATTACGATAATATATCACACGAGTTTTCGTATTTGTTTAAGACATATTTAAAAATCTTAAAAAGATTTCGCGATTAAACGACTACGGATTTAACCGAATACGAGACATAATACGATTCGGAAACACAAACATGCGAGCCCGAGAACCAACTTGGGTCGGCCCAAACCCGTTAGTCCCACCCAAACCGACCCATGACCCAACTCCTTTTAAACTCATTTCTTCCCCAAATTTATCTCATTTCACACACACATTCACCTCAAATTCTCTCAACCCCACCTCCATTCTCTCCCTCTAAAAACTGAAATCAGTGACACCACCACCACAAATCGTTCATCATCAAGAACAATCCCAAGGATCATCATCATCTACCTCATCTTCTCCATCTCCATTTTCATCAAAAAGTAAGGTTTTACTCACTCCTCTCTAGAAATCGTTTCTCTTTCTAGAAATTACTTAGATATTGTGAATATACATGTTAGAAGCTTTTTATAACATCAAAACGCCCAAAAGTTGAACTAAAACTCATTTTTAAAGCTTAAAATCGCTGAACAGCCAATTTAGCGAGCTGAGATCCAATCTCGGTTCGGTTCGCGGACTCGGTTCGCACCGCGAACTCGGTTCGCAGTGCAATCTCGGTTTGCACCGCGAACTCGGTAAGCAGTGCAATCTCGGTTCGGTTCGCGGACTCGGTTCGCAGTGCAATCTTGGTTCACAGTGCAATCTCGGTTCACAGTGCAATCTCGGTTCGCAGTGCAATCTCGGTTCGTGGTCAACCCTGGTCAACATTTTTCAGCACTCTTTAAAATAATGTAAATGTTTACCAAATGATAATGCTTTGACATTAAAGTCAAAAGAAACCGATATATAAACTTGATTTCAATAATCAAAGTACTATTACAAGCTAAATCTGTCGACACAGAATGTGTCTCAACAAACGTCACCAACGGGCCATACTTGTTTTCAAACTACAAACGAAATACTAAGACAAACACTTGGACATTTTCTAGTTGAGTGGACAACTAGCATGGGTGATCTTTTAAGACACCAACTTATTTACTTGTTACTTACAACCTTGTGCGTTTCGGACGCCAGAAGGTTGCAGGGTACGGAGAACCAACATACGGGATTACACCCGACACCCTTACGGACTTACATCCGCTCTACTTGTTTGATTTCCCAGACATACTTGCCAGGCTCAGGTGAGTCTTACAGCCCCACTTTTACTGTTTTACTTACGGGGTGAGATACATTGCTTACTTTTCATGAACACTAGTACTGAACTACTCATTTTACTATACGGGATTGCATGAGTTACTTACCATTTACTGAAGTCCCTCCATCATACATCGTTAGTTATGGACTTAAGCACGAACACTAGTTAATGGATCCACTAGGGAAATGACCCTCTCCGCTCGGGGTAGTAGCGCTACCACAAACCATTCTGTATAAACGGGCGACTATTATTCGTTACTTATGCTTGCTCAGTTTCGAGCATGTCGCGGGGGCAACTTATTACTTACGGGTTAAGCTTTGATTACGAGTCTCATGGCAAGGGTATAAACTTACATACATTTGCAGGATTGCATATACTTGATTTACGCCTGCGGGCACCACTGATAAAAATCTTGTGTTCAAATCTGATATTACTTACAAACCTATAAGATTCACCAACATTCGTGTTGACCTTTTTAGCATGTATTCTCAGGTACGCATACGGAGTAGGATTACTCCCGGACCTAGCTAGAGTCGCATGATTGCATTAACGGAGATTCTTAGCATTATCTTTTGTATATCTCAATTTTTTTTTTGGGTAAAGGGTAAAGTTTACCCGGTAAATATATTACTCAAAAAAACCATTAAGTACATAGGATGTGAGTGAATCTCACATCTCAACCCGTTACATAGGCGAGGAAGACTACATAACAAGGACACAACCATTAACCAACATGTGACTCAACAAAAGAATCAAACAAAATCCAAAAGACAAAAAATAACCATTACATTTGACTCGACCTCATCAAACATAAAACTATCTTTTAATCTGCCCACGGAGATTAATATCAAAAGCCTTGCAGAAAGCCTCTTGTTCTTCATTTAAATCATAAACTTGATCATCATAACCCTCATAAAAATCATCATCATCATAGTACTCAAGATTGCTAGCATCACCACCACCTCCTGACCCAGATCCACATGCCATAAATTGGGAGGTCTCGTTATAAACTTCTTCAACATCACTTTCCAAATCCTACAAATTTTGATCCACTTTAGAAACAGATTCCTTGTTTCCATGAACAGTCTTTCCACCACCCATTGTAGTATCAACTTCTTGAAGCACATCATCCATTTTAAATTCATTCCTACTTAGAGCTGAAAAAGAATTGGATGTACTAACCTTCGTATCTTCCTTTGACTTCAATTTCTCTTTATTAGCAGCCACTTTAGGACGGTACACAAAGGTAGACTTTTGTTTTCCTAAATTTATTCCTTCAAACTTCCTTGTATTCAGCCCCTGTTTATTTGCCTTTGCACCTTTTGATCCAACTTCAACAAACCCATCATTTGTGTGATTCTTTACAGCTTTTGATGGGCATTGATCATTTGTATGCCCAAACAGTTTACGTGCATCACATCTTGGAGGCTTCCACTCATATTCAACCCGAACATTTTCTTTTGTGTAACCCGACCCATCAAGTTTTAGAATAGCAGCAACAATGTTGTCTTTCAAAACCTGATCCGAACCAATCTCAATCAAAGCTCTAGCAAAACTATTCCTACCCCATGATTCAGCACACATAGTTGAAGTATATGAATCCAACCTCATGGGGCTACTAATCATTGTAGCAATCATACTCAACCCATCACCTGTAAACACTGCTATCGGAACATCATGTAACTTTACCCAAACAGGCACCTTAGAAAGATCTTCTTTGGTTAAACTAATATTCGGTGCCCATTGGTTAAGAATAATAGGGACTGTTCTTATCATCCATGGACCATTTTCAAGAACGTTATTCATACCATCAATAGATGAAAACTTGAAGAAAAAGAACCCTCTAGCATTCATCATTACCTTTTGGAGACCATATTTTGACCAAATGTTATGTACATAATTTTCCACAACCGGAAAAGCAATCCGCTTACCAATAAAATAACCATACAAAGTATTCGAAAATCTGTTGCTAACTTCCTCAACTGATGACAACGGGATAGTAACATCGGCCTCATTAACAGATACATCAGATTGTAAGGAACGAAAATTAACCTTTACTTTTTGATTTTTAGCCGTAACAACATTCAAATACGATGGTTTACTAACGTTTGAAGGCTGTATAACCTCCACATTCTGTTTGTTAGAAACAGGTGGTACCAAGACATCCGGAATGGAATTCAGACCACTCCCCTTTTTCAGCTTTTCGAGTATATCTACTTGCAATTTCTTATTCGAAAAAGCAGGATTATTCATTGGATTACTACCCATACCACGTTGACCATCCTTCTCTACCTCTTTGATAGGAAAAGTCGATGGTTTTTTCAAGATTGATTTCATCTTAGGCTGTTTATTTGCAACCTCACCACTCTTCTCTTTGACACCTCTCCCTAGACTCAGAAAACCCCGTTCCATCTTAATTACATCTGACCCTCAAACCTGCAACCAATACACAAACAAACACCCAAAGTCCACAAGACAAAATCCGCAACCCTAATCTGGTCAAGAAAACGTCGAATCACAAGCAATAAATCTGATCAGTGATAAATAAAAACCACAAACAATCTGATCAACTGGCCAAGTTAACTATATTAGATTTGTAATCTGATCGGAATTTGGCCAGTCCCAAAAAAACGAATCAAACCCTTAATCAAGTAAAGTGTTCCGCAAGTATAATCAAGAATCAGGAAAGAAATCAATCCTTAACAAGAATGATTGTGCCGCAAGTAATTTCAAATTCTGAATAAACCCTAATTTCGTGACTTATCAAAGATCAACCAAAATCGATCAATGAATCAGTATGAATCGTTTAGGGTTATAGCATAATCAGAAACAAACAATCACCAAGCTTGAACGATTTAACCTAATTAATCAGATTGCAAACCCTAAGAGCTAGCCGCCCAAACCCTAACCAAAATAATGATCAATCCAGTCAGAAATTAATCAAATGATCAATTAGTGAACAAGATAGACATCAAAATGAATGAAGGTATGATCAGAAGCCAAAGATTAAGCAAGAACAGATCGATTTAGGTGAGAAAACGGATAAGGATGTAGGTTTCTTCAAAATCGCCAGGTTTAGGGAGAGAAAACAAGGGTATTAGATTAGAGGTTTTTCATTAGGTATAACTTTTTTGGGTTGTATACCTCGATTATGTAATAGAATCTCCCGCCTTACGCGTGGACTCTAGGAAATTACAACTTTTGTATCGAAAACAATATGTTTTCAAATGATTTACTATGAAATGAAACTATTTTCTACAAACGTCTCATTTAGAGGTCGTTTGCTTGCGATTATGTGTTATGATATTTGATTAGTAGCGCCCCGTGTTGACTTCCGCTGCATTATAAATTTGGAGGTGCTACATATTGGTATCAGAGCCAGGTTATAGCGAACTACGATTGCATTAGTAACCCTAGACTATAACCCATAAGTTGTATACTTGTTCGTTATAATTGGTTCGGGAGTTTCATCATTTAATCTTAATTTAACATAGCCTGATCAACTATGTACAATTAAGGGGAAATCGATGAAAAGTCCGAAATGGTCGTAACGGAATGGGTATACGGTAGCAGACTTGGAATGTGATAAAATGGGACCAACGCTTAGGCGTTCTTTATGTGTTAGGTTACTTTATATAAGATCCTATACATACTAAGCCTTACACATACGTACTTACGTGCCACAGAAAATGACATCCACTCCTTCGAATACCTTACCTACTTCTTCTCGCTGCCGTTCGGGAACACGTGCGCCACGAGTGGCCAGGAGAACCACTAGCTCGCCTAGGGCTAACCCCTACTCCAACCACTCCCAGGGAAATAATTCACGCATCTCCCTAAATTGTTCGTGTAAGACTCTGTAGTTCGACCGGACGTAACAATCCTCGGGAAATCTTTTGTAAAAATCCTAACTATGTAACATTTCGAATCAACATCGAATTCAACTATCTAATCCTATCGTTCTACCTTGTCGACAATTATATTGGGATGTAGTATATTACCGCCATTTTATACTTACATTGCAATGATCAGAATTATCATATTAGAGACCTTATACATTCCTCAACTTCTTTTTATCAGAAAACCATGCCGCCAAGGAAGCAAACATACACTGATGCCGAGATCAACCAACTTGTATCTCGAAGAGTGGCTGAAGCCTTTGCCGCTGAACAATCACGAAGAAGTGATGATACTGTGAACACAAACACCACCCCCACTCCTACTACCAAACCTTGCACCTACAAGGATTTTAGAAGCTGTGGACCCTTGGAGTTTAAGGGTACTGAAGGGGCGATTGGTCTAGTACGTTGGATCAAGAAAATAGAATCCGTATTCCTTATCTGCAACTACACCGAGGAGGACAAGGTTACGTTCTCCGCCTGCACTTTTTCTGACAGCGCCCTTACCTGGTGGAACACCTATGCCCAAACCGTGGGCATTGCTACTGGTTACAAACTCCCGTGGGAGGAGTTGAAAAAGATGCTGAGGGGCGAGTATTGTCCCAGGGAGGAATTGAAACAACTAGAAGTAGAATTTTGGAACCACAAGATGCAGGGTGATGACATCACGAGTTACACCAACCGTTTTCACCAACTGGCACTTCTGTGCCCATCCATGGTTGATCCTGAGTACAAGAGGATCGAGAGATATGTCGATGGACTCCCCGACAGGATTCAAGACCTGGTGACTTCATCCAAGCCGGGAACTATTCAGAGCGCCATTCGTATGGCTCATGAACTGACGGCAAACTCTATCCGCCGTGGAATCATATCTCCATCTTCTGGAAACAACAAACGCAATTGGAAAGGAAATCCCAACTCATCTAACCAAAACACCAACAAAAAGCCCGAGTCTGTTAAGGCTTATTCATCGGGGTCTGCAGAAAAGAAAGGGTATATCGGGAACAAGCCCTACTGTTCCAGATGCAACCGCCATCATGACGGTTCTTGCCCGTGTTCCAAATGCAAACGGTTTGGACACCTAGCCAAGGATTGCCGAGACATCCCTACCCCTAACACCAACGCACCAAAGACCTGCTTTGAGTGCGGAAATTCTGGGCATTTCAAGAGTGATTGCCCTAAGCTGAAAAACAACAACCCTGCTCGCGGCAGAGCATTCGTTATCAAGGCTGGGGAAGCCAGACAAGACCCGAACGTGGTAACAGGTACATTCCTTCTCAACAACCTTACTGCTTCGGTATTATTTGATACCGGCGCCGATAGAAGCTTCATTTCTGAGAAATTTAGCCATTTGCTTGACACCACTCCTACTGTCTTAGATGCTAAGTACATTGTAGAGCTAGCTAACGGCAATCTGATTGAGACTGATAGCATTATACGTGATTGTACACTAAACCTCTTGAGCGAACTCTTTTCCATTGATTTGATACCTGTAGAGATCGGCAGCTTTGACATTATCGTCGGTATGGATTGGTTATCCAAGCACCGAGCTGAAATCGTCTGTTATGACAAACTCGTTCATATACCTCTTGTCTCCGGTGGAACCTTAGTCCTATAAGGGAGACCGGTAGACAAAATCTGAATATTGTATCGTGCATGAAAACTAGAAAATACCTACGAAAGGGGTATCAAGCCATCCTCGCACATGTCACTGAGAAGAAGTCGAAGGAGAAGCGAATTGAGGATGTGCCTATCGTGCGGGATTTCCCGGAAGTCTTTCCTGAGGACTTTCCTGGGATTCTGCCACCCAGACAGATCGAATTCCAAATCGAACTTGTGCCGGGAGCTGTACCCGTGGCACGAGCTCCGTATCGTTTAGCACCTTCCGAAATGCAGGAGTTGTCTAACCAATTACAGGAACTCCTAGATAGAGTATTCATTCGAAAAAGTTCCTCGCCTTAGGGAGCTCCGGTCTTATTTGTGAAAAAGAAAGATGGATCATTCCACATGTGTATCGATTACCGAGAGCTGAATAAGCTAACCATAAAGAATCGGTATCCACTTCCTAGAATTGATGACCTATTCGATCAACTTCGGGGATCGAGTGTTTACTCAAAAATCGACCTACGGTCAGGTTATCACCAACTCCGAGTTCGTGACGATGATATTCCAAAAACAGCTTTTTGAACACGCTATGGGCATTACGAATTCCAAGTGATGCCATTCAGTTTAACCAACGCACCGGCAGTATTCATGGGCCTTATGAATCGGGTGTGCAAACCATATCTTGACAAGTTTGTCATTGTGTTCGTTGATGACATTCTGATCTACTCTCGCGATGAGCAGGAACATGCCCAGCATCTGAAAACCGTTCTGGAACTTCTCAAACACAAAGAGTTATATGCCAAATTCTCTAAGTGTGAGTTCTGGATTCAAACCGTTCAATTCCTTGGGCACGTCATTGACAGCCAGGGAATCCATGTTGATCCCGCCAAGATTGAAGCAATCAAGGGATGAGAGTCACCGACCACTCCAACCGAAGTGAGACAATTCTTAGGTCTCGCTGGGTATTACCGTCGATTCATTGAGAACTTTTCAAAAATAGTTGTTCCTCTAACGACACTGACTCAGAAAGATAAGAAATTCGATTGGACCGATAAACAAGAGTCAGCCTTCCAGCTACTGAAACACAAACTCTGCAGTGCACCAATCCTGTCCTTACCCGAAGGCACCGATGACTTCGTAGTTTATTGGGATGCCTCACACCAAGGACTTGGCTGCGTGTTAATGCAACGGGAAAAAGTCATTGCCTATGCCTCACGACAACTGAAAATCATGAGAAAAACTATACGACACATGACCTAGAATTAGGTGCCGTGGTATTCACGCTGAAAATCTGGAGACATTATCTCTACAGTACGAAAAGTACTATCTTTACCGATCACAAAAGCATCCAACATATATTAGATCAGAAGGATCTAAACATGAGGCAACGTCGTTGGGTCGAGTTACTTAGTGACTACGACTGCGAAATCAAATACCACCCAGGCAAGGTGAACGTAGTTGCCGATGCCTTAAGCCAAAAAGAACGAGTGAAACCCCTTTGAGTCCGAGCCCTCAGTATTACTATCCATAACGATCTCATCACCCAAGTTCTTGCCGCTCAACTCGAAGCACTCAAACCCGAAACATCATCAATGAAGCCTTGCGAGGCATGGATAAACAATTTGAAATCAAACCTGATGAAACTCGGTACTTCTCTAACCGGGTATGGTTACCCAAATTCGGAAACTTGCGAGATTTAGTGATGGCTGAAGCTCACAAATCTCGATACTCTATACATCCTGGTTCTGATAAGATGTATCACGACGTCAAAGGATTGTATTGGTGGCCTAACATGAAAGCTGACATCGCCATGTATGTCAGTAAATGCTTAACTTGTTCCAAGGTCAAGGCCGAACACCAAAGACTTTCGGGATTGCTCCAACAACCTGAAATCCCCCAATGGAAATGGGAGCAAATTTCCATGGACTTTATTACCAAACTACCGAAAACTTCGAGCGGTTGCGATACCATGAGTGATTGTGGACCGTCTCACGAAATCTGCCCATTTTCTAGCCATCAAGGAAACTGACAAGATGGAGCGTTTGGCTCGCATCTACATCAAAGAAATTGTTTCACAACACGGTGTACCTATCTCGATCATCTGGGATAGGGACAGTCGTTTTACTTCCAACTTTTGGCAATCATTACAAAAATCTCTCGGTACTCGTCTGGATATGAGTACTGCTTATCACCCGCAAACTGATGGCCAAAGCGAACGAACTATTCAAACACTGGAGGATATGCTACGTGCCTACGTAGTTGACTTTGGTATTTCTTGGGAAAATCACTTACCATTGTGAGTTCTCATACAACAACAACTACCATACCAGCATTAAGGCTGCACCTTTCGAGGCACTCTACGGACGTAAGTGCCGATCACCTATCTGCTGGACTGAGGTGGGAGATACCCAACTCACTGGTCCAGAAATCATTCACGAAACCACCGAGAAGATCGTTGGTATCCAAAATAGGCTGAAAGCCGCAAGTGATCGTCAGAAAAGTTACGCTGACGTGAGACGCAAACACCTTGAGTTCCAGGTTGGGGACAAGGTACTTCTTAAGGTGGCACCGTGGAAAGGTGTCATTCGATTCGGAAAACAAGGAAAACTGAACCCTAGGTACATTAGACCGTTTGAAATTCTCGAGAGAATTGGTCCAGTGGCGTATCGGATGCAGCTACCTACCGAACTTAGTAGCGTGCATCCTACCTTTCACATTTCTAACTTGAAGAAATGTCTGTCTGATGAAACACTGATTGTACCGCTCGACGAAATTCAAATCGATGATAAGCTTCATTTTGTCGAGGAACCAATGGAAATCATGGACCGCGAGGTCAAACAACTGAAACAGAGTCATATTCCCATCGTAAAGGTCAGGTGGAATTCTAGACGTGGTCCTGAATTTACTTGGGAACGGGAAGACCAAATGAAACTGAAATACCCACACCTGTTCACAGACTCTACTCATACGACTTGAGCTTAATTTCGGGATGAAATTCTCTTAACAAGGGGAGAATGTGACACCCGCCAAATTCTGACTGTAATTAGTGCGTAAACTACTTGTAATTACGTGTATTTAGTTTTGTATTAATCTAAATATACGTGACATTTCGTGTAATTTCATACACACGTTCACGATTTGTTAAATCGTACACTTATGAACCGGACGAGGTCCGACATGTATTTATTATGGACGTTGGTGACAAAGTTAATAAATAACGTGGAATTATCCAAACAAACATTATTTACTATAATATATTACGATAATATATAACACGAATTTTCGTATTTGTTTAAGACATATTTAAAAATCTTAAAAAGATTTCGCGATTAAACGACTACGGATTTAACCGAATACGAGACATAATACAATTCGGAAACACAAACACGCGAGCCCGAGACCCAAGTTGGGTCGGCCCAAACCCGTGAGTCCCACCCAAACCGACCCATGACCTAACTCCTTTTAAACTCATTTCTTCCCCAAATTTATCTCATTTCACACACACATTCACCTCAAATTCTCTCAACCCCACCTCCATTCTCTCACTCTAAAAGCTGAAATCATTGACACCACCACCACAAATCATTCATCATCAAGAACAATCCCAAGGATCATCATCATCTACCTCATCTTCTCCATCTCCATTTTCATCAAAAAGTAAGGTTTTACTCACTCTCTCTCTAGAAATCGTTTCTCTTTCTAGAAATTACTTAGATATTGTGACTATACATGTTAGAAGCTTTTTATAACATCAAAACGCCCAAAAATTGAACTAAAACTCATTTTTAAAGCTTAAAATCGCTGAACAGCCAATTTAGCGAGCTGAGATCCAATCTCGGTTCAGTTTGCGGACTCGGTTCGCACCGCGAACTCGGTTCGCAGTGCAATCTCGGTTCGCACCGCGAACTTGGTTCACAGTGCAATCTCGGTTCGGTTCGCGGACTCGGTTCGCACCGCGAACTCGGTTCGCAGTGCAATCTCGGTTCACAGTGCAATCTCGGTTCGCAGTGCAATCTCGGTTCGCGGTCAACCCTGGTCAACAATTTTTAGCACTCTTTAAAATAATGTAAATGTTTACCAAATGATAATGCTTTGACACTAAAGTCAAAAGAAACCGATATACAAACTTGATTTCAATAATCAAAGTACTATTACAAGCTAAATCTGTCGACACAGAATGTATCTCAACAAACGTCACCAACGGGCCATACTTGTTTTCAAACTACAAACGAAATACTAAGGCAAACACTTGGACATTTTCTAGTTGAGTGGACAACTAGCATGGGTGATCTTTTAAGACACCAACTTATTTACTTGTTACTTACAACCTTGTGCGTTTCGGACGCCAGAAGGTTGCAGGGTACGGAGAACCAACATACGGGATTACACCCGACACCCTTACGGACTTACATCCGCTCTACTTGTTTGATTTCCCAGACATACTTACCAAGCTCAGGTGAGTCTTACAACCCCACTTTTACTGTTTTACTTACGGGGTGAGATACATTGCTTACTTTTCATGGACACAAGTACTGAACTACTCATTTTACTATACGGGATTGCATGAGTTACTTACCATTTACTGTTGATACCAGTGAGGATCTTAATATGTATTACTTTGACTAATTATTAATAAGCTTGCGGAATAGTTTATTAATAACTTGAAGAACAAACTTGTAACACAGAATATTAATCAAAAGCTTCAATATTATTATCAACAATACGAACACACAATTGTGTTAGGGTTTACAACCTTGAAGCTAATAACTAGAAATTCGTCACTCTCCTAGGGTTTTACAGGATCTCTATTTATATCACATAGAGTCCTTTACAGAATCAAACTATTATGGAAATTCTATCTATTCCATAATTCTCTCTAACCGACTACTAACAGTGGTTGAGCTATACACTAACAGGGGTAGTACTCGTATATTACCAACAGTGGTTAAGTACTTGATACAAAATACAAACTTATGTCAACAGTGGCACTGTTAGACTAATTCTAACTGACAGTGGCACTGTCAATACAAAACTAACTAACAGTGGTAGACTTCTTCTAGCAGTGGCACAGTACTTGTCTTCTGAGCAAATCTGGCAGTGGCTCAGGACTCAACAATCTCCCCCTAAACTTGATCATTCTCAGCAATGAATCAAGTTTCTTCATCTTTCTTTTCATCTTTAGGAGCTTGATTCTGTTTTCTCTTTTTCTCCTCCTCTCTTAATCTTTCCAACTCCATTCTTTTATGAAACTGATTGAACACCATGTATAAAGCATTGAATGCACCTTCTGAAATCACTGTAGTTCTTAGTTGAGATGCAAGCACATTTCTTAAAATCTGAGTCCCAAGAACATATTGTCTTTCATCAAGCATGTAGATTGTGATTCCATCTCTAAACAAAATCATGTGAACTCCAGCTCTAACAAAGTGTCTCCAGGTATTCACATGCTCAATGCAGTTTAAGAACAAATTAGTGAATGGTTCAGGCTCAAACAGCATATTCAAACATCTTCCCAAATCTCTTTCCATTATCACCAGTGAAGTCTGCCTGTTTCTTTGACTGTTTAGCTCATACAGATCTAGAATGTCTAACCTATTCACATTCTTGAGCACATCAGCTACAGATGTCAAGTATTGCTCATTCCCATCCTCTCTGACAATCTTGATCTGTTCTTTAACAACATCAGCAACTTTTGATTTCTGTCCTTCCCATTCAACTATTCTTGATGATCTATCATGATTGATATGAATATTTTCTTTGCTATCCTTCACCTCTTTGATATATTTTCTCAATTCTGCTGGATCTTTCTCCAAATCAGGAACTACACTATCACAAGCAAGAACTCCATCCCATCTGATCTTTAGATTTCTATCAGAAAGCCTTTTTAATTCTCTTTCTTCAGCTTCTGCTTTCTCTTGCTCTTTCTTTTCAATTTTATCTTGTTCCTCTTTTTTCACCTGCTCAGAAATTCTCTTTCTATCTTCAGACAACTTTTTCTCAATGAATTTGTCTTGCATGAGCTTTTTCTCAAAATCTACCTTTCCCTCATTCTGATGTCTTTCATATGCTTTCTCCAACCTCTCTACATCCCATCCTTCTAGTATACTTCTTGGTGCATATCTTCCACCAAGAATTCTGAGTAGTTCCTTTTTCCTTTGAGCAGCAGTTGGTGGTTTGTTTCTTTTCTTTTCAAGCTCAGCTTGTCTTTTCCTTCTTGCCTTTTCTTCATTAGCTTGTTTTAGCTTGGCAAACCCTGGATTCAAACCATCATTACCATCCTTTTTGTTGATCATATCATGAATCTTTTGTGCAGACAACCCTTTACCAATTACAGCCATATCATTGAGCATCTTTGCAGCCTTCTGAGATAAGGTTACCACACTCATATCTTCCAGTACAACATCAACATCAGGACCTTCTAGTCTCTTGAACTCAACTGCCATTCTTAACATTCGCTCATCATGCTCCTCCTGAGCTCTCCTGGCCTCATCTAAATCAATTTGAGGCTCTACAACCTTCTTAATCTTTCTTTCTTCTTTTAATTTTCCCTTACCTTTGTCCTTTGAATCAATCTTTGGAAGATCAGACTTAGGTTTGGGTGATGATGAAGGTTCTTTAATAATGACAGGGGGTAGGATAGATCTTGGTGTAGTTGTGGTGACAGTGGTTGTTATGACAGTTGTGGGAATACTTGAAGTATTGACAGGGGTTGATGTAACAGTGGTTGACTCTGTGATAACAGGGGTAGGTAATATAACAGTGGTTGCTGCTGAAGTACCAACAGGGGTAGATACCTCAACAGTGGTAGAAACCAAACTGCTAACAGTGGTCATAGGTTGAGGTGTAACAGGAGTATTTTTCTTGACAGAGGTAGACTTTCTGAATGGAATTGATTTCTTTCTATTATAATTCTTCACTCTTACCTCCTCTTTAGCTTCAGGTTTGGACTCTAAACACTCCCCCTCAACCTCTACATTTCCACCTTCCATCTCTGTTTCAACAGATTTATCAATCACCATCCTATCACTAAAGCTCACTCTTTTGCCCATATCAATATTTTCTCCCATAACATCCCAGAAATACAAATTAGCCACAGCCTCAAAAGGTAATCCTTTGTTTAATGGAAAAACATTCAAAGCTGGACCTCTTTGTGCATTATCATCTACAACATTCACATTCTCACTTTCAGAACCACTTGTTTGCACATTTTCACCCACATATACCACCATTCTTCTATCAAGCTCAGCATTCACCATTTCATCATTCATGCCTTCATTAACCACATAATCTGAAACATTCAATTCATCCTCAACATTTTCATTAATCTCAGATGTATCCATGAAGCTAATACCAACTGCACCTCCATCATTATCATCATTATTCCCATCAGAACCATCATTATCATCTCCCTTATCTTCAGGCACATTATCTTTCTCTTGATCTTTATCTCTTCTCTCCCCCTTGCCTAAAGATTTCTGTAACTCTGCAGCAGGCTGTAAGACCTGTAAAACAACATCCTCCACCACAGCCAATCTGGTTTTCAAATCATTGATTTCCTCCTGCTGCTTCTTAATCAATTCATCCTGGGCAGCCAACTTGAGTTGTTGCTCCCTTCTCAACTCTCTTTCCCTCTCAAATTTTGTCCAAATCAACCTGACATCATGTACCAGATCATCAATCGTCAATTCCTTAGTTATATGACTAGTCTCATCAACATTGGAGTGTGATCTCCTAGATGAATCATCGACTACATCTGGCACTTGCCCTGCAAGATTTTCAGATGCCCCTTGATTCGTGGTACTGGGACCTTCATTTGAATCATTACCCATAGGTTCATCAAACAAAGTTGCCTCTGGTTGGGTCTTATTGATGTTACCACTGTCCTACCCTGCCAGTGGGCTAGAGACAGTAGTGGCAACCCTTCCAAAATGAACATTTTCATCAAGTATGTTCACCTGTTGTGATTGATCATTTGACTGAGACTGTGGAGAAACAGGAATCTCCATAGCCTGTTTAGATTTCTTGGATTTCTTGGCTTTGCTTTGGGTAGGATGTTGGTTCCCTTGTTTTCTTTTTGTGCCACCTCCTGATGTGTGATCAGAACCAACTTGTTTTGTTGTCCTGTCATCATTTGGTCCAAGTGGTGTTGGTAATACACCACCAGTGGCAGAAGGAGCAACCAACATTGTAGAAAACAGTGCAGTTTCCTTCTTGGAAAAAGTGTTCTGATACTGATACATGGCTCTAATAGTCTTCAAAGATAGAGTAGAACTAACTATTACACTTTTATCTGCTGGCAAATTTGGCAATTGCTTATTCAACAAAAGTTGAACAAATCTAGGGTACATAATAAATGTGTCACCCTTTACATTTTTGATCATATTATCTAAGATAAACCTAGACATATTAAATTTAAGACCCTGTGCCAAGCAGATTATAGGATATGCAATACTAGAACTAAATTCATTAAAACTAGTCCTCTTTTGAGATAAACATACCAGAAAAGTATGAATGTAGAACTTCCATTGAGGACAGAACCATGACTTCAAGAAAGTGTATTCAGACCTTGCTTTTCCAGCACCTTCATAACCCATATCTTTTATTCCTTGAAACAGATCCTCTCTTGACAATTCCAGAACTCCTCCTTCATCATCAAACTGCAGAAGTTCTCTAAGAACAATCTCAGTCACCATTACTTTGTTTCCCTTGACAGTGGAATGAATGTGAGTAATGCCATTAACATTCCCTTCCTTTGCATTCTTCCAGAATTCTTGAATATGAGATCTGATCAATCTTGGAGCGACATTAAGAGCATATGTAACTGGACAGTTACTCAAGAAATCAATAATCGGGTGAAAATACTCATCTGCGATTTCTTTGTCCAAGAAAGCCCTCATGTTGTGTTCAGAATGAACACTCAGAGTAGAATTACCAGAATCAGATGAAGATGACGATGCCATGAAGGAAATTGATGAAAGAAAGAAGAGTGGTTTACAATGATCAAACACAAACGAGAGCGGTTATTGAAGAGTTATGAGAATTTTGAAAATGTAATTGAAAAAGTGAAGTGTTTGGGTACTTATGTGATGACAGTGCCAAGCCCTAGTAAATAGAACTAACAGTGGCACTATCAGATATGCACCAACAGGGGCACAACTAACACTTAAGCCCAACAGGGGTTCCTTACTTAATCAAATTCAACCATTAATAACCCTCAATAAAGCCAACAGGGGTACTAGTACTAGCAGGGGTACACTAGAACTAGCAGGGGCGTAGACTTCATAAAATAACACGATTTTTTTTTAATCAAAAAGAAAAATCAACAAAGAAAACATTAGACTCCAGCTCTCGTAATGTCTCCTGACAGTGGCTGAATCCTGCAATATTAAACTAATGAAAACAACCAGCAGGGGTTAAGCTACACAAATATACAGCAGAGGTTGAAATTACATTGACAGTGGCATAAGTAAACTAACAGTGGAACCAACTGTTATCATGATGAAGCTAACAGTGGCAACACTTGACCCTGTCACACACAATATACTTCCCCTCTGTTAGTATCAAATCCTGACCAAAACACTAAGTGAGATTGATCATACCAATATTAGATATCAAAAATGTAAATCTTCCTACATCAAATGCTTTAGTAAAAAGATCTGCAAGTTGATTATCAGTATGAATTTTGAAAATATGAATCAATCGTTTATCATAACAATCTCTTATAAAATGATATCTGATTTCAATGTGTTTGGTTTTTGAATGCTTAACAGGATTTTGTATGATACTAATAGCAGATGTATTATCAATGTAAATAGGAGTGTTCATGAAATTCAAACCATAGTCCATCATTTGATTCTGAATCCAGAGCACCTGTGCACTACAACTTGATGCTGCAACATACTCTGCTTCTGCTGTAGATGTAGAAACTGTGGTCTGCTTCTTGCATTGCCATGACACTAGCCTATTTCCAAGAAATTGACATCCTCCACTAGTTGATTTTCTATCCATGTTCTCACCACCATAGTCACTGTCTGTGAAAGCCTTTAGCTCAAAATCTGATCCTTTAGCATACCAAAGTCCCAAATCTGGTTGACCTTTCAAGTATCTAAAGATCCTTTTCACAGCATACATGTGTGACTGCTTTGGATTGGTTTGGTACCTAGCACAAAGACACACTGCAAACATAATATCAGGTCTAGAAGAAGTTAAATACATCAAAGAACCAATCATTGACCTGTACAAGTGCACATCTACTTCCTCCCCCTCAGGATCAAAATTAAGATGTTTGTGTGCCTCCATGGGAGTGCTAGCTATCTTTACATCTTTATAACCAAATTTATTCAAAATATCTTTCACATACTTCCCTTGTTTAATAATGATTCCATCTGTCTTCTGCTTAACCTGCAATCCTAAAAAGAAAGTGAGTTCTCCCATTGAACTCATCTTAAACTTCTTATGCATTAGTTCCTCAAAATCTTTACAAAGTGAATCACTTGTAGATCCAAATATAATATCATCTACAAAGACCTGTACCAGCAAAATATCTTTCTGAATCCTCTTGATAAACAAAGTCTTGTCAATAGTACCTCTCTTGAATCCATTCTTGAGAAGATACTCAGATAGAGTATCATACCAAGCTCTTGGTGCTTGATGTAAACCATACAAAGCTTTCTTCAATCTGCACACTCTATCTGGATATGTTGGATCTTCAAACCCTGGTGGTTGGCATACATACACCTCATCATCAATTAGACCATGAAGAAAAGCACTCTTCACATCCATTTGATAAACCTTGAAACCCTGATAAGATGCATAAGCTAAAAACAATCTAATAGCTTCTATCCTAGCAACAGGGGCAAAAACATCATCAAAATCAATTCCTTCTTCCTGTGTATACCCTTGTGCTACCAACCTGGCTTTATTCTTGATGACAATCCCTCTCTCATCTCTCTTGTTCTTAAAAATCCACTTGGTGCCTATAGCTCTCTTTCCTTTTGGTAAATCAACCAAATCCCATACATCCTGCAGCTTGAATTGTAGCAATTCTTCTTGCATGGCTTCAATCCAGCTGGGATCTTTGAGAGCTTCCACTGCTTTCTTTGGTTCCATCTGAGAAAGAAAACAAACATATAATGAAGTATGTAAATCTTCTTCTCTTATCTTTGACTGCTGTCTGGTCAGAACATGTGAACCAATATCACCAATGACCAAATCCAAGGAATGATCTTTATGAACCAGATACTTAGATGTGGATGTATCAAGTAATTCTCTTTCCAAATTAGGACCCACAAGATTATCCATTTCTTATTCTGAAAAAGAATCTCTTTCCTTTCTTTCTTTTGAAGGCTTTGGAGTTGTTTCAGAATCTGACAAAGAAGTCCTTTCCAAAACTTGAAATGGTGGACTTTGTTCATAGTTCTTTGGTGATCTCTGCTCTTCATCTGATATTCCAGGTATCTCTAACTCACTTTCTGAATCTTCATGTGAACCCCTTAAACCATGTGTACCCTTATCTGAATTATCCTTTGCAGATGTTCCATTTGTTTCAGGAATTGATCCTTCAGTTTCTGATTGATCCTGTTGAAAAACTGCTGGTGGATCTGGAGACCAAATTGGAAATAATACATACTCCAATTCATTCTTTGTAGGCTGACTTGAGCTGCTATCTCCATTTGCATCATCACCTGCACTTGTACCTGCACTAGTAGACAAATCTGGATATCTAAAAGCATGGGTTAGTGCATCAATATCAAACAATACTTCTGAACCTTTTCCTTCTACATTTGGTGTATTTTCATTAAAGGTCACATCCATGGTCTCCTCTATGATCCTAGTCCTTTTATTAAACACTCTATAAGCCTTGCTTTGAATAGAGTATCCAACAAAGACAGCCTCATCTACCTTACTTTGAAACTTACCTAGGTGATCCCTGGTATTTAAGACAGTACAAGGACATCCAAATGGTTTTAAAAAGCTAACCAAAGGTTTTCTCTTAAAGAATAACTTATAGGGTGTCTTGTTATGAGGTTTGACTATCAAAATCCTATTCAAAACATAACAAGCAGTGCTGACTGCCTCTGCCCAAAAAGACATTGGAAGTTTAGCATCTGCTAGCATGCTTCTAGTAGCCTCAATTAGTGTCCTATTCCTCCTTTCAGCTACTCCATTTTGTTGTGGAGTCCTAGGTGCACTAAACTGTCTTTCTATACCTTTCTCCTCACAGAACTTATTCATCTCATGATTCTTAAATTCTGTCCCATTATCACACCTGATGATCTTAACCTTTTGATTAGTTGAATTCTCAATCCTAGTTATGAAGGATCTAAGTGTTTCACCTGTCTCATCCTTGGTCCTAAGAAAGAATACCCAACTCATCCTAGAATAGTCATCAGTTATCACCAAACAATAAGATTTCTTCCCTTGACTAGCTACATTGGTAGGGCCAAACAAGTCCATATGTAACAGGTGTAAGGGAGTGGTATTTGTATTCACAAGCTTGGTCTTATAAGAAGTCTTGTGTTGCTTGCCTTTGAGACAAGCTACACAGTGGTCACTACATTCAAATAACTTTTCAGGTAAGCCTCTCACTAGCCTATTTCTAACAAGTTTATTCATGGTCTTGAAATTCAAGTGACACATCCTCCTATGCCATAAGTCAACTTCAGAAACAGTAGCTTTAGATATAAGACAGTTAACATTTTGAGATTCCATCTTGTTTAAATCACTACAGTATACATTATTCTTTCTTGGAACTCTCATTAAAATTTTATCTTCAGGTATTTTGAGTTTTTCAGAAAGTATAATGCATTATGTGTCAGTGAAATAAACAGGATTTTGCTTATCTGTGATTTGACTCACACTTAGCAAATTATATCTCAATTGTTCAACATAATAAACATCATTGAAAGTGAGCTTACTGCTTTTTACCTTGCCTTTACCTGTGATTTTTCCTCCTTTAGAATTACTGCCAAATGCCACATCTCCTCCATTAAAAGCTTTAAAATCCTGCAGTTTCTCCCTATCTCCAATCATGTGCCTTGAGCATCCTGAATCAATATGCCATAAGCTTGGCTTGCCCTGCACATATAAAAAGAGAAATAATTAGTTTCTCTTGGGAACCCAAACCAATCTGGCTTTGGGTTTCCCTTGAGCATTTTTGACATCAACCCTCTTAAAGGTGATTGATCTCAATGCTTCATTGATTTTGGACACTTTTGATGTAGATGCATTCTTATGTCTCCAAAAACAATCTGTTTTAGACCTGACAGGGGTTAATGGTCTGACAGTGGTCACCTTCAAATTCGTATTTATTACCCTGGCAGTGGTAGCTTTACTTGGTATAAACATTCTTTGCAAATGCTTAATACCAGCAAAGGTACCATGCCTGACAGTGGTCAAACCCTTCCCTGTTCTTGTCTTGCCTCTGTTAGCCTCTGACAGTGGCACTGCTGCAGTATTAACAGTGGCTGCAGCCTTGCCTCTGTTAGGATGATTTCTCAACACTTGTTCTGTACCACTGTTCCTATTATTTTTAGGATTGTGGTAACAGTCCTGTTGAAGATGATTATACCTACCACAAATAAAACATGATTTTCTTTTCACACATTCAAACCCATTACCCAGCCTTTGTGAAACCAATTGATTCCAATTCCTTTGATTCCCTCTAGGTGTAGGTTTGATTATTTTATTTGCAGAATTTTCATCATGTTTGCTAGCACACTTAACACATTCAGCCTTTATATTGGACTCATGATTAACCTTGTTATTCACATAACCTAGACCAGTTCTAGATTTGTTAGTCCTATTCACTTGTTCAAGCTGAACCTTAGCTTTTTCCATGAACAACTTCTTGCCTTCTTCTAGTTTATCACTCTTAAGTTCTGAAACTAGACCAGTACTAGACTTAACACAACCATCCATAGAATTACCACTAGATGAGCTATCACTATCACTCTCATCTTCCTCAGTCCAATCAGATATTTCCACTTTATCAAAATTTATATTATCAGCACAATTAACTAATGGATCTACCTTTTTAATCTCCTCTGACACACCTACCTTAAGTTTTTCTAAGTCAAAATCAATTTTAGATGGGAAGTAAGTATGATTATAAGGTGGGGGTACAGCATTAAGATTGTAACCTAATCCAGTTTTCAATTTATCATGAATTTGAGACTTGATTAAGTTTTGAACACCTTTTGAAGTATTTTCCAATTCATCAACTTTCAACTTTATTGACTATTTATCAGAAATTGCCTCAGCCAACTTGGCACTTAGCATATCAACTTTTGTTTGTAAAGCTTTCTTTTCCCAATTCAGATATTTAATATCTAAGTGAAATTGTGATTCATTCTTTTCAAAAGCTTTAATTTGTTTTTCAAGATTTTCAATAGCTAAGGTTGCATGTTGACTTTTGACCTCAAAAGCTTTCAACTCATTGCACACAACAACATTATGATCCCTGTAAAATTTAACCATTTTCTTACATTCAGGAGAACATAATTTAACTTATACCTCATGTGGAATGTCTGAAGGTTCTGGTTCTTCTGTGACAGCCATCAAAGCTTGATTCTTTACCACAAGCTCTTCTTGATCACTCCAGTCAAAGCCTCCCATTCCATCTTGTGCTACCAGTGAGTCTGAAGTGGTAATCTGTACAGGTACCAATCTTCTTTGAGGACCAGAACTATTTCTCATAATTCCATTAACTGTATTCTGTGATCCTCCATCCTGTGTGTTCCTGCATTCTCTAGCAAAGTGACCCAACTTGTGGCAGTTGAAACACTCCACCTTGCTCTTGTCAAAACCAGCTACACCATCTCTCTTGAATGTAAAGTTTCTGTTACCAGACCTCTGCATAAACCTTTTTGCCCTTATGGTGATCATAGCCATTTGCCATCTCAAATCCATCTCCTCAAGGTCCTCTTCACTGACCTGCTCCAAATCTTCTGTAGTTAATGATGAATTCACATGGCTAGCAAAGAATGCTTCTAGTACATTATCATTAGCACCAGATGTGCTACTACTTCCAGTTTCACCAACAGACACAAAAGCAGTATTATTAGAGCTACCAGTGGACTGTTTTATAGCCAAAACCTCAGGCTCAAAGTTTCTCAGATCATTGTACAGATCCTCAATTTCCTTCTGATCAAGGTCTGCACTTTGTCTAAGTCCCACAGTGTACATGTTCCATTCTGTACCAAGTGATCTTAAAAATTTTCTATTAAGATCATCCTTGTCTATCTTAACATTGTGATTTTCAAGATCTCCTACCAGTTTCTGAAACCTATCAAAGGTTTGAGTTAAAGTTTCTGACTTTACTCCAGCAAAGTTCTCAAACTGTTGTTTGAGAAGAGACCTCTTGTTCTTCTTTGTATTATCATTACCTCCAAACCTTGTGACTATTGCTTCCATGAGTACCTTAGCATCTACACATTTATCAAATTTCTTTTGATACTCATTGGGAATTGACAAGAGTAATGTACTCAATGCCTTCCATTCAGTGGCTCTTTCTTTTCTCTCAGCATCTGTCTTGAGTGGTGGTCTCTCCAATTTTTCACCATCTGGACCCTTTGGATAATTAGGTCCATTGATAACCACCTCCCACATCATATAATCTGTGAGGAGCATGTACTGCCTGATTCTTGTCTGCCATAACTCAAACTCATTAGGTTTGAGCATAGGAATCTTTGTGGCCTGTATTCCTTCCATCGTTTCAGTAGACATCTTAGTATTTGAAGAGAAAGCTGCAAACTTTAATAGAATTCTTCAAGATCAAAGCCATATCTAGCTCTGATACCACTTGTTGATTCCAGTGAGGATCTTAATATGTATTACTTTGATTAATTATTAATAAGCTTGCGGAATAGTTTATTAATAACTTGAAGAACAAACTTGTAACACAGAATATTAATCAAAAGCTTCAATATTATTATCAACAATACGAACACACAATTGTGTTAGGGTTTACAACCTTGAAGCTAATAACTAGAAATTCGTCACTCTCCTAGGGTTTTACAGGATCTCTATTTATATCACATAGAGTCCTTTACAGAATCAAACTATTATGGAAATTCTATCTATTCCATAATTCTCTCTAACCGACTACTAACAGTGGTTGAGCTATACACTAACAGGGGTAGTACTCGTATATTACCAACAGTGGTTAAATACTTGATACAAAATACAAACTTATGTCAACAGTGGCACTGTTAGACTAATTCTAACTGACAGTGGCACTGTCAATACAAAACTAACTAACAGTGGTAGACTTCTTCTAGCAGTGGCACAGTACTTGTCTTCTGAGCAAATCTGGCAGTGGCTCAGGACTCAACATTTACTGAAGTCCCTCCATCATACATTGTGACACCCGACAAATTAGGGCTAGTTATTAGTTCCTAATCACCTGCTAATACACATAATTAGTGCTAGATTAGGCTAATTGTATGTATCAATATATATATATTGGAATATATATACACGTACGCGATTTTGATAAATCGTGCATTTTCATATCGGGCGGATCCCGATACATTAATACGGACGTTGGTGGACGCAATTTATTAAATAATATGAAATTATTTGATAAACATACTTATT
Organism: Pseudognaphalium luteoalbum; assembly: GCA_963422505.1. Taxonomy (NCBI): domain Eukaryota; kingdom Viridiplantae; phylum Streptophyta; class Magnoliopsida; order Asterales; family Asteraceae; genus Pseudognaphalium; species Pseudognaphalium luteoalbum. Next base: position 53,841,917 of record OY730197.1, read on the forward strand.
TCTAAATATTATTGCGATAATATTTCATAAGCATTTCGTATTGTATATAATGCACAGAAACGACCAAAAACGCGCAAAACGCGCCCGACAATCAAATAAACATCAAAATGTATTTTTATAAATTAAAATATATTATTTCGGATGATAAGTATTTATTTGAAGTATCGAGATTTAAATCATTATTCAAACACGCGTATTAAAACGTCTGATAATACGTTCACACGACTGGGTAAACGAGCACCGCACGGAGTGCAACTTTGGAAAAACAATTTAGGCACCCACATGGGGTGGGGGCCCACAAAAATCTGCAGCAAATCAACCCCCATGCCATTTCCCTTTTCTTGTTTGACACACCAAAAACCTCAACCATTCCCACTTCATTTTTCACACACACAAGCAACCATTCTCTCAAGCCTCTCTCTTCCCTCTCTCTAGAAAACGTGAGGGTCAGCCACAAGATCACCCACAACCACCCTAACACCTCCCTTGAGCCGGCATAAGTCCGCCATACAACCACCGTCGGCTGCCACATCGGAAAATTTAAGAAAATGAGTTTTCGACCTCTTTTCTCCTTCTCCTCACCATTGCTTTGTAAGAACTCTTGAACTTTTCTTAGATTTACTTGTTTAATACTTATTAACATGTCTAGTTGCTCATTTAACAAGATTATGTCCAAAACAAAGCTTAAAACTCGTTTTTCCAAACCTCTAAATCGTAACAGTTTCTGTCCCAGAAAATCGACCTCACTAAAACGACTATAACTTGAGTTCTAGGTCGAGTTAGAACATGAATCTTATACCAAAATTTCCGTGAGGATGTCCTCTACAAAACGTTCTGCTTTAGCCTTTTCCAGAAATACACATATTTTTGTGTAGAGCTCAATCTTTGGACTGTAGCTGTTCTTGGACCAAAACCGACACCCCTCATAATTATTTTTTTAAAAAATAGTAAATTGATATATAAAAACACCATAAAGTGCAGTTTTACACTAGACATATAGGAGAACATGTATGATTTTTAGTTAGGCTTAATTCGGTATAGAAGTGGATTAAATCGAGAGACTTGTCGAGTCAATATCTAGAAAACCAAATTGTTAGAACTGTTTTTGGCAAGAAATCCGTGAATACCATTGTCGCATAAATAAATCCGTGAAAAACAAAATCCGTGAATAATCATTCACGCATGAACAAAAATCCGTGAATAATCATTCACGCATAAACTAAATCCGTGAATATCATTCACGCATAAACTAAATCCGTGAATATCATTAACACATAACCAAGTCCGTGAATCCTCATTGTCGCATGAACAGTGCCCGTGAATTCCCATTCTCGCATGAACAGTGTCCGAGAATCCTATTGACGCATTGCCCTATTGTCGCATAACTATTGTCGAATAAAACAGTTTTTTTTTTTCGTAAACCTTATCGTCGCATGAATGAAAATTTCGAAAATCCTTATACATTAATGCAATACTTGGACAATCAACAACAAATATATTGATAAGTAAACATCACAGCAAAACATATAATAATAACACTTTTGGGTTATTATTACAAACCATCACCAACGGGCCGTACGTATTTTCAAACTCAAACAAATTAATCAAACAACCAAACTATTTGGACATTACTAGTTGGATGAACAACTAGCATGGACGGTCTTTTGAGACGTCTACATATACTTATAACCTTGCGCGTCTTGAACATCCGGCAGGTTACCGTCTTCGGACAACATTACCTTGTGCAACATCATACTTGCTTGTTAGCAACACACCAGACTCAGGTGAGTCTCATAGCCCCTCATTTTTACTGTTTTTAACCAAGGGGTGGGAATACGTACTCGTTTTGTTTTACATGTGGATATGAGTACTAAACCTCGATATATACCGCATGAGTTGTTTTGCTAATCATTTAAAGCCCTCCACTACATAGTTTGTTTATATGGATTTAGCGCGATTGTTAGTGTATGGTACCGTATGGGATTGACAATCCCCGTCCGGGTTAGCACGCACTAACTGGTCAAACGGACGCATTAGCATTTGTTCATACGAGTGTAGATTAGGCACTCGCAGGGAGGCACCCTCGCTCAGGCACTTGGTTGTGATCCTGACACCTCAGTTAAGCTCAAACTATGGGCTCATGGCAGTGATATACATCTATTTTATTTGCTTGATTGCAAATCATTATATTAAATCTCATGGTTCACACATCATGTTTATCTATACAAACCTGTGAGCTCACCAGCTTTTAGCTGACGTTTTAGTATGTATTCTCAGGTACTCAGCAGTAGTAGATCTGCTCAGGATTATTAGCTCGAGTCACATACAGACACCAGGAGATTCCCCTGCATTTCTACATTTTGTAAAACTAGATATGCCTTAGAATCTCTAAACATTAATTACGAGCTTTTGTAAACATTATTACATTGTAAACTTTTATTATATCAATGTAAGCAGTAAACGACGCATATAGAGTCGTTCACTTTATCTTACGTGCTTGTGATATTTGATTAGTCGCGCCCCGACCCGATTCGCTTCCGCATAGTAAATTTGGGGGTGTGACAGATTGGTATCAGAGCCTAAGGTTATAGTGAACTAGGTTGCATTTAGTGGGCCTAGACTATGACCGTTAGGCAGTATTCCTTATTAAGTATGATTAGGTTCAGCGACTACATGATATTGGTTTAATTTAACATAGCCTGATCAACTATGTACAATTAAAAGAATATGATGTGAGATCTGAAAGGAATCATGACCGAACAGGATACACTAGTTGACTCTGACCACGAGAGAAACCGGACCTATACATGTGTGTGCTAGAAACATTAGGCTATATGATATGTATATATATATGTAGGCCTCACAATACTTACTGAACGCTCTTGCCACAGACATGGCAGACATCCCTCCTCTAGCACCGACAGACGCGAACAACGAAACTCAAACCTACCCAACTGTAGAGGAGTTAACTGCTTTACCCCAAACTTTGACTGAACCCCTCTATTATTTCACTGGGGAGGCAAGAGTCACACGACATCAACGAAGGGGTAACAGTTCAGCTCGAGTTAGCCCTTACCGCACTGATAACACCACTATCAGGGCGGACTATCCAACTTACCCTCGTAAGTGGGATTGGCTACCCACAACTCTGAACACCTGGAGGTCTGAGGAAGTCATACAGATTCCTGGTGACCCCATGGACATCTTCCCGTATACACAAGAACCCATCCACCATACCGTTCCAGTGCTTGCTGCTCGACTACACCGTCATGAGGCAAGGCTTGAAAACTTGGAACGAGAACAATACATAGTACAAACACATGGGTTACGCACATCACACGACCGTATTGCTGGACTCTATCTGGAACAAGAAAACATGACACGGAATATGGATATGATCCACCAACAAGTGATTGATGACAGAAGCGCAGTTGTTCTCCTACAGGCGAGACTGGAAGAATGTGAGCTACGCTCACAGGAAGCCGAACAATACGCTCGCATGTTGGAGCAACGCCTAACTATCGCTGAAGATACCGCTCGACAAACCAGTCGACTTGCTGAAGCCATGGAACGTCATGTCACCCTGATGTCACTAGTGGCTATACGACAAGATTAGTACAGTATCTGTTATGTAATCACTTATCTAAGCCTTTTTAAGTTAGTGTAATTCAACCGGATGTAACCATTCCCGGTACCTTTTGTAAACTCTAAAGTCTGTAATCTTTTGAACTCGTACCTTGTATGGTATCTAATTTTATTATCTAATGAAATATGATTATCACATTATGTTGTTGTATATTACTCTCCTATATATACATATGTGATAAATCATAACCTTTGAACAACATCTCACATATTGTTCCTCTGTATTTATTCAAGCATTATGCCACCAAGACGAACTTACAGTCAAGCGGAAATCACTCAACTCATTGCTCAGGGTGTAGCTCAAGCCCTTGCTGCCCAACAACCACGCTCTGGCAGCGAGGACACGACCAACAACACCCCTCCAGCCAAACCTTGCTCATACAAGGACTTTCTCAACTGCAAGCCTCTAAACTTCAAAGGCACAGAAAGGGCTATCGGTCTATTACGATGGATCGAGAAAATGGAATCAGTCTTCCGGATCTGTAACTACCCAGAAGACTGCAAGGTTAAGTATTCCACCTGCACCTTCATGGATGGTGCTCTGACCTGGTGGAATACTCATGCTTAAACTGTAGGCATTGATATCGCCTACCAAACTCCCTGGGAAGAATTGAAAAGAATGTTAAAGGATGAGTACTGTCCAAGAGAAGAGTTTCAACAACTCGAGGCCGAGTTTTGGAATCTCAAAGTTCATGACAATGATATTGCCAGTTACACAACCCGTTTTCACCAACTTGCACTGCTCTGCCCATCAATGGTCGATCCTGAGTACAAGAGGATCGAACGTTACATCTGGGGACTTCCCCCACACATTCAGGGAATGGTCACTGCTTCCAACTCTCCTACCATTCAAGGTGTCGTCCGTATGGCACACAATCTTATGGCTCAGGTGGTTCGTCAAGAAACACCTACTTCCACAAACACCGGTAATAACTCTGGGGATTATAAGAGAAAGTGGTTCGGAAACTCCAACCAAAACCAACAATCATCAAAGAAGCCTGAAACGGTCAAGGCTTACACATCTGGTTCTGAACCCAGGAAAGGCTACACTGGAACCAAGCCTTTCTGCTGTCACACCCCGCCAAACGGTAATTACGATTAGTTGAGATTAGTTTGCGGAAGCTTAAATGATGTGGCGGGGCTGCGAACGGTAATTTCAACCAACAGATACATACATACTCAGAGCATATGGTTATTGCACAACATAATAGATAAGGATGCCAGTTTAAACATTTGTTACAAAAATAGTACGCCTACGTAAGTCGTAACAGTAGTAGTGGAGTTTAAAACATTTTAGTTTTAACAATAATACATAAGTTTAAAGTAAGATTTCATAAGTATGACTGCAATGACTGCAGTTGCACAAATGAAATCCCCAAAAAGCTGTCCCAACAGTATGTGGCATCCTAATAGGTCCAGGGTTGTCCATCCTGAATGCATGCGATTTCTTACCCAGCTAATTTCCTGAAAAAACATAGAGAAAGTCGTCAACAAATATGTTGAGTGAATTTACAGGTTTATATGTGTATGTGGTTTGTTAAACCAAGTTTGTATAAATGATTTGTTATTCATTTATAAAATACAAGTTATGTAGGGTTGTTACCCTAAAGTATTGTTATACGTGGGATGTCGTCCCAAAATATGTTACTGGTTGTTTACCAGTGTAAAATAAGTTACCGGTATGTCTTCCGGTGTCCAACAGTTGTAGGATTCGTTCTTCCTAAAAGTATGTGGGAACTTACTTAGACTGTGATCCCCTGAAAGGTGAGCTAAACCTCGCAGGTTAAAGTAACGCGACCTAACCCTATAACCAAACCACAACCAGAACTTATGTTGTTTGCCTGAACGGACGTTTAAGTATATGCTCCACCGTAGGAGGGTCGTCACGGCAATAGTACTATCCGTATACTCAGTGGCTAGAGTCACCTAGCTAATGGTTACAGTAGTATGTCATGAGGTCTTTCATGCACACATTCCAAGTCTAGGTCCGTACTAGGATACCTTGTCTAAATTCCCAAAATAACAGTGAATATGTAATATCACCAATCAACATTTGTATAAAAGCAATAAAGCATTTATAGTTTGATTGCATGTGTTTGCATGCAATTTCTATGTTTAACACCCCTGTGTTTAAAAGCAGAAAACAATTAAAAGTGGGGGCTGTAAACTCACTGTAGTTTGCTCGGTATGAAAGCTAGCAGCCGACGGTAGTAGCCCAAGGTGTGTTAACCTATATACCATAAATGTATTAACATAAGTACGTTTGATTTGTTTATTCAACTTATGTTAACGGTTTGTAAGTTTGAAGAAATTGTTGATTTCTTAAAGTCGTTAAATTTCGTTGGTGACGTTGTGTTGAATTATTGTTATAGATTCAACATATTGAATTTGTCACGTGCATGTATATATACATTTATGCATATATATATAAGTTCTAAGGTTTACGTATTAAAACGTATATAAGTTTTATTTGTTATAAAACTTCTTATTGTATTTATTTCCGTTTATAAAATGAATAGATGTTATCGTTATTGAAAAGTCATCTTTTGTATATACATAAAACATATATATATTTATAGGTTCGTCGTTTGTTATTAAGTATGTATATTTACATTTATATATATATACCAAATCATAAATGTTCCGTTTTATAAATAGTCGTCCCGTGAAATATATCAGGTCACGTCTTATGTTTGGAATGTTTTGGAAGTTTATTGGGCTTGGCCCGATTAGTTTCGTTTTCGGCCCAATAACTTAACCCAATTACAATATTCGTTGGGCCCATTCACAAGTTTTGGCCCAATGGCCCATTTATTTAACTTAACAAATTTATTTTCAAGATTTTCAGTCCAAACCCAAAGTCTCAGACCCAATAAACGTCCGGCCCAGTTTGCGACCAAAGCCCAGACTACAGTCCAGCCCAGCCCAGCCCAGCCGATCGGCTTGGGCCAGCCGTTCGGCTTGGGCCTTCAGCCGTTCGGCTGGTGGTTCAGGCCCAACCCAAAACCCATTCGATCCAGTCCAATTTAGTTAGTCCATTATTCGTTTCGGTCCAGTCCACATCATCCGTTCGGGTTAAAAGTCACAAACTGTTCTGTTCATTATAGATTAGCCGTTCGGCTCAACCAAGCTAGCCGATCGGCTCAGTTTGTTGAGCCGTTCGGCTCATTACATTCAGCCGATCGGCTGGCCCAGGCCAACTGATCGGGTTGGTTCGTCCCTGTCCTCTCGCCCTCTGTTTCAGTCTGTGTTTGATATGTTCTTATATGTATGCGTTTTATTACGAGTTTTAGCTCACATATTACACCATTTTCATATCATTACATCATTGCATCACATTTATATTAACTTTCATATACATGTTTTGTGATTTCAAGCTTGGTTTCATATAACCCATTTCAAGAACAACTCAAACCATTATCAAGTTTATGCATTATATACATGGATTAAGATATATACATTTGTTATGTAACGAATTTGAAATGTAGAAAACAAAGAAAATGTGTTTCCTTACAATGGATCTTTGAGGATGATGAAGATGGCGATGTTGAGGATGCTATGGCTGTTGTTGCTCTACTCCACTGTGCTTGTGTTTTGGCTCCAAGAAGGCAGAAGTAGAAGGAGAGCAAGCTAGATGATGATGGTAGTAAAATGTGTGTGTTGGTGTGTGTTGATCAAATGATCAGGAGAGGAAAAAGAAGGAGCTGTATAATGAGTCGAGTATGGGAGATCACAGTCTGTGGTCTCCCAATTATTGGAGTTAGTGGGGTATTTTAAGCCCGTTAATTTCGGGTACGGGTATAATTATAGCAATATAAAAGTAAACATTTTATATATTTATTTTGTAGATGCTCTCCTGGTTCGTTATTTAATTTCGGAATAATGATGTTTTCATTATTTTTGACGGTTGTACAATTTCTGCATTGGACTGCTAACATTTAATTGAGTGCCAAATTTCAGTCGAATTTCGAGTTCATATTTTGAGGTAATGTTACAAATGTTTCCAAATGAATGAGAAAATTTGAATTTTTCTCATCTTGATCTCTGAATGCATTTTAAAATTGTTTCTGTTCGTTTTATAATACGTTTTATGTTAAACGTATTTTTAACCCGTTTTATCTATAGGTTATAGATACAATAGTACTCGTAATTAATAATTGAATTATTAATTATGTTGTGTCACCAACTTTTGTCGTATTTATCTGTCGGGTTCGTCCCGACACATTTGTACGCGGCTTTAAAAATCACGTATTAGTAATACTTTTTGTTTAAAAGTACTGGGCTGCTAGGCTTACATCACATCATTAAGTTTTGTTTTAAACTTAATCAGGAAATTAGCGTAAGAATGCACATGCTTAAATGTTAATCAGTACCTAATTTGGAGAGTTGTCACATTCTCCCCCCGTTAGGGAAATCTCATCCCGAGATTTAATTCGTGTCGTGAGTCGCGGTCACGATTTCAAATAGTCGAGGATACTTCTTGCGCATTTCATCCTCACGCTCCCAGGTGAACTCTGGGCCATGTTTTGAGTTCCAGCGAACTTTAACTAGTTTGATTCGTTTGTGTCGAAGTTTCTTCGTTTTCGTGTCCATAACTTCGATAGGTTCCTCCACAAAGTTTAGTTTTGAGTGAATGAAGACTTCGTCTGGAGGGATGATATGTGTTTCATCAGAAAGACACTTTTTCAAGTTAGATATATGAAAGGTGTCATGGATACTATTAAGCTCTTGTGGTAGTTTGAGCTTGTAGGCGACAGGACCAATCCTTGCAAGGATCTCGAATGGTTCGATGTATCGTGGGTTCAGTTTACCTCGTTTACCAAATCGTATGACCCCTTTCCAGGGTGCAACTTTGAGTAGGACTTTGTCACCTACTTGAAATTCTAAAGGTTTCCGTCTGTTATCGGCATAACTCTTTTGTCGGTCACGTGCTGTTTTCAATCGATTAAGCACTTGAGATATCTTGTCCGTAGTTTCTTGGACTATCTCAGGACCCGATAATTGTCTGTCGCCCAACTCTGCCCAACAGAGTGGCGATCGGCACTTGCGTCCATACAATGCCTCAAATGGTGCCATTTGTATGCTGGTGTGATAACTGTTATTATATGAAAATTCTGCTAGAGGTAGGTGTGTATCCCAATTACCTCCAAAGTCTATTACACATGCTCTCAACAGATCTTCGAGTGTTTGTATCGTTCGCTCGCTCTGGCCGTCAGTTTGTGGGTGGTAAGCAGTACTCATGTCGAGTCTAGTACCCAGTGCATGTTGAAGTGTTTGCCAGACGCGAGAGGTGAATCGTGCATCTCTATCAGAGATGATGGATAATGGCACCCCATGTCGAGAAACGACCTCTTTCAAATAGATTCTAGTCAGCTTCTCCATTTTGTCTGTTTCTTTGATAGCAATGAAGTGGGCTGATTTCGTTAATCGATCGACAATCACCCATATGGTGTCTACTCCGGATGTTGTTTTCGGTAACTTCGTGATGAAGTCCATCGTGATGTGTTCCCATTTCCATTTGGGCATTTCAGGTTGTTGCAAAAGCCCAGACGGCTTTTGGTATTCGACTTTGACTTTTGCACAAGTCAAGCACTTACTAACATATGTGGCAATGTCTCGTTTCATGCCAGGCCACCAGTAAAATCCTTTCAAGTCGTGATACATCTTATCTGCACCAGGATGTATCGAGTAGTTGGACTTATGTGCTTCGTCCAAGATCAATCGGCGCAATTCGTCTACGCATGGTACCCAAATTCGGTTCATGAAGTATAACACTCCATTGTCTTTTGTTTCAAGTTGTTTCTCCATTCCCTTCAAGGATTCTTCCTTAAGGTGTTCGGGAATGAAGACTGATTGTTGAGCGTCACGAATTTGAGTAATGAGATTCGAGTGGATTGTCAAACCTAAAGCTCGAACTCTACGAGGTTTGACTCATTCCTTACGACTCAAGGCATCAGCTACAACGTTTGCTTTGCCCGGGTGATACCTAATATCACAGTCGTAATCGTTCAGTAATTCGACCCAACGACGTTGTCTCATGTTGAGTTCTTTCTGGTCGAATATATGTTGGAGACTTTTGTGATCCGTGAAGATAGTGCACTTTGTACCATATAGGTAGTGTCTCCAAATCTTAAGTGCAAAAATGACAGCTCCTAGCTCTAAGTCATGCGTCGTATAGTTATTTTCGTGAACTTTCAATTGTCGGGACGCGTAAGCAATGACTTTGTCGTTTTGCATCAATACACAACCAAATACCTGATGTGAAGCATCACAGTAGACTACAAAGTTTTCTACTCCCTCGGGTAGTGATAGGATTGGTGCGGTACTTAATTTCTGTTTCAACAATTGGAAAGAAATCTCTTGCTTCTCGCCCCAATCAAATTTCTTATCCTTTTGAGTTAGAGCGGTAAGTGGTTGGGCTATTTTTGAGAAGTTCTCGATGAAGCGTCGGTAATAGCCGGCTAGCCCAAGAAATTGTCGTATCTCGGATGGTGTTTTTGAGGCTTCCCAGTTCTTAATTGCCTCGATTTTGGATGGGTCCACATGAATTCCTTTGTTATTGATCACATGACCAAGGAAATGAACCTCGCGCATCCAAAATTCGCATTTAGAGAACTTGGCGTAAAGCTTCTCTTTCTCCAGTAACTCAAGAATCATTTTCAGGTGTTGCTCGTGATCCTCCTTCGTTCGGGAATATATCAATATGTCATCGATAAACACGATCACGAACTTGTCAAGATAAGGTTTGCATACTCTATTCATGAGGTCCATGAACACTGCTGGTGCATTCGTCAGTCCGAATGGCATGACTAGGAACTCGTAATGACCGTATCGAGTCCTAAACGCAGTCTTAGGAATATCCTCATCCCGAACCTTCAGTTGATGGTATCCAGATCGCAAGTCGATCTTCGAATAATAACTTGACCCTTGTAGCTGGTCAAATAAGTCATCGATGCGAGGTAGTGGATATCGATTCTTAATAGTTACTTTGTTCAGTTCCCGATAATCGATACACATTCGCATTGATCCATCCTTTTTCTTAACGAACAAAATCGGAGCTCCCCAAGGTGAAAAGCTCGGTCGGATGAATCCTAAGTCTAAGAGTTCTTGAAGTTGTGCAGACAACTCTTGCATTTCTGATGGAGCAAGACGGTAAGGTGCACGAGCAATTGGTGCTGCTCCAGAAATTAGGTCGATATGAAATTCAACCTGTCGTGGGGGTGGTAATCCTGGTAACTCATCAGGAAACACTCCCGGGTAGTCACGTACGATAGGTACGTCGTCTATACGTCGCTCCTCGGATTTCTTTTCTACAACGTGTGCCAAGAATGCTTGGTATCCCTTTCGGAGATATTTACGGGCCTTCAAGCATGTAATCATTTTTGTGGCACTTTTTCGTTTCTCGCCTTTGACCATGAGAGTTTCTCCTGTCGGTAGTGGTAAGCGTACCAGCTTATCGTGACATATGATTTCGGCGCGGTTCTTAGACAACCAGTCCATGCCGACTACAACGTCAAAACTTCCCAACTTAACCGGTAGTAAGTCTATTTCGAAGAGATGACCTTCTAATTCTAAGGTACATCCCGGTACTATTTCTCCTGACTCGATTAACTCACCATCGGCTAGTTCAATGGTGTATTTGTTATCTAACTTACGTGATTCAAGTTCTAATAGTGGTCTAAACTCATTAGACACAAAACTTAAATCAGCACCTGAATCGATTAACACAGAGGCATAATGGTTGTTTACAAGAAACGTACCAGTGACGGTGTTAGGGTCCTGGCGTGCCTCTTGTGCTCCAATCACAAATGCTCTTCCTTGAGCCGGCTGATTGATGATGTTGTTGGCTCGGTTGTTGTTACCACGGTTGTTGGTATTGTTGCGGTTTTGGTTGTTCTGGTTGTTATTGTTGGGATTTTGGTTGTTGAGTCGAGGGCAACGATTCCGATAGTGCCTCGTGTCGCCACATTCAAAACACCCTTGGTTTCGGCGTTCTGTGGTTTCCCTAGGGGTAGGGTTAGCTTTGCAGTTTTGGGTTTTGTGACCCCAAACTCTACAGTTGTTGCAATGCCAACATTCCCCGTCGTGATGTTTGCCACATTTGTCACACTTAGGTTTGTTACCCAAGTATGGCTTTGATTCCATAGTGGTGGCAACATAGGACTTTGGGTTCCCAGACCCCTTCTTATTCGTTTGACCCTGACGGTCACTTCCTCTGTCATTCCACTTACGCTTTGTACCTCCAGAACTACCAGCTTCAGTACTGCTCGGCTCAACCTTGCCCGAAGCAGTTTTCTTGGTCAGTGTTCCCATCCTGACTGCCTCATCGGTCAGACTTTGCGCTAAAACAACAGCGCTCCTGAATGTGTCAGGTTTGGAAGATGTAACCAAACTCCTGATTTGCGGTGCCAGGCCATATACATAACGCTCGATGCGCTTGTACTCAGGTGTCACCATATGCGGCACTAGACGTGCTAGTTCCTGAAACTTGGTTGTATAACCAGTGACATCGGCACCAATCATAGTGATGTTCCACAGCTCAGTCTCGACTTTCTGCATCTCGCTACGGGGACAGAATTCCTCCAACATCATGTTTTTCAGTACTTCCCATGACATAGAGTAGGCAGCTGGTCGTCCCAGTGATTGGACTTGACTGTTCCACCAAGTAAGAGCCTTGTCAGCAAGGGTGCAGGTGGCATATTTCACCATACAGTCTGGTGAACAGTCACTAATGTCCAATACCGACTCTGTCTTTTCTATCCAGTGTATTATCCCAATAGCACCCTCGGTGCCACGATAAGTAACTGGCTTACAAGCCTGGAATGTCTTGTATGAACACCCTCGGCGAGTATTCGCAGGTGCTTCAGTATTAACAGGGGTAGACCCGCTGTTATTCATTCCATTCTCGCGATTTCGGCTTCCTTCATACTCAGCAATACCTTCATCTATTCGACGCGCGATCATTTGTTCAGTAGTTTCATTGTTGTTGGGTGGGGGAACGGTTTCAGGAATGGAAGGAGGAGTCGTTCGTCGACTGTTCTTAGTCGTTTGTCGTTTCGGTGGCATGATTCCGTTCTGCGATGAGATAAAATGCAGAAGTCAATGCCAAGGTATTGAATGTGATGAACAAGATTTCACATTGTTTAACAAGTGAACAGTATGAAGGATTGAAGGACAAGATTTTGTATCACATGTCGCACGACTTTGAAACGCCCATATGTAGTTAGTACAATATAATCACGTTGGCCAGGCGTCATTATATAATGCTAAATACATATTTCTTTTCATCATCATTTAACACAGTCGAGTTCAAGGAAATTTCACATAAGGATCAAAAATCAAGGTGTGGTATGTTTCATGGTTTTCAAGGAATGTTCAAATGTTATTGATTGACTACCGTTGCTAACACACTTATATAAATGTAGATATAATACCAAAGTCGTTGTTGAATGTAATGAATACGAAATGCCATCAAACATAAGTTATATTATATCAAAAGGTGTAGCACTGATACAACAGTTTTTATACAAAACAAGATGGGATCCCTAATACGCCCCATCAGCGGTTAGCGCTATACAAAAGTCAATGGGTTTTCCTATACATATACCCATTCTAACAACTATTTTTCACGTCAAGTACATGTCTAGTACATACATACATCTACCCATCTGATACTAGTCTATACAACACGTGATGGACTTACTAACATATCCATCATCCAAAAAGTGGTCGGTCTGATGCCTAGTAGGCACAAACCTCCGTACACAAGTCTAATGAAAATAAGGTAGAAACAACCCCACAGCTGTCCTCAGCATAGCTATCATCACACAAGCTCCAATCATCATCCCTGCTGTCCTCGCACGCCTCTCTAGTACCCTGACACGAGCACGTGCGGTCTCGGCTATCTCTCTGGTAGCAACCACGTTGCTCAACAAGAAGTGGCAACGCTCATGTATGTCTGTCATGTCTCCGTCCAGACGGGAGACATCACTCTGTAGCTCTGCAAGGTGAACACCCCTGCTACCAGAAATGCGAAATAATGTGCGAATCACAGCCACAATGGTAGGGAGAGTCAACTCCACGGGCTCTCCAGTAGTAGGCAATGGTGCGGAGGATCGGGAGGACTCCCCGGTCTCAAAAGTAGAAGGAAAACCCTCCAACGACCTCCACCGCCCCAACATAGGAGTCATCCACTCCAAGTGAGAGAGCCTAGGTACCCTCTGTGGCGGCTCATCACAGTGCATCACCCTCTCCTCTGCCATCGGCGCCTTATCACGGGGCGCAAGTGGTCCTCTAGGGAAATCTCGGACACACATCCGCGGTGTCCTCCTAGGTACCGGTCCTCTGGAAGGTCCAGCAGTCGTATGGCATGTCGCCATAAAGGTAGACCCTAACATACGAGTGGTAGGGTCAGTGGGAATAGTAACAGGTGGGACCACATGTGCAGTGGGTGGTGGGGTGATGTAGGCATCACTAGTGTCATCCGATAGAGCTCTCAGCTGAACCGGTGGACACGCAACTCCGGTGCTAGCGTCGCTATGGTAGGAATCCTCAGTCGGCTCCTCATCAGAAGCATACAAATAGATCGGACTGTGCCTCGACATGCTGAGACAAAGAAGTCGTAGGTGACGTGTCAGTCGTATGTTAGATGTATGCAAAGTGTGTATGCATGCAATGAATATTTTAGCCAAGGCTATAGTCTAGGTCTCTAAGGTTTTAGGTCACTTAAAGACTTCTAGTTCGCTATAACCAATGGCTCTGATACCAAGTCTGTCACACCCCGCCAAACGGTAATGACGATTAGTTGAGATTAGTTTGCGGAAGCTTAAATGACGTGGCGGGGCTGCGAACAGTAATTTCAACCAACAGATACATACATACTCAGAGCATATGGTTATTGCACAACATAATAGATAAGGATGCCAGTTTAAACATTTGTTACAAAAATAGTACACCTACGTAAGTCGTAACAGTAGTAGTGGAGTTTAAAACATTTTAGTTTTAACAATAATACATAAGTTTAAAGTAAGATTTCATAAGTATGACTGCAATGACTGCAGTTGCACAAATGAAATCCCCAAAAAGCTGTCCCAATAGTATGTGGCATCCTAATAGGTCCAGGGTTGTCCATCCTGAATGCATGCGATTTCTTACCCAGCTAATTTCCTGAAAAAACATAGAGAAAGTCGTCAACAAATATGTTGAGTGAATTTACAGGTTTATATGTGTATGTGGTTTGTTAAACCAAGTTTGTATAAATGATTTGTTATTCATTTATAAAATACAAGTTATGTAGGGTTGTTACCCTAAAGTATTGTTATACGTGGGATGTCGTCCCAAAATATGTTACTGGTTGTTTACCAGTGTAAAATAAGTTACCGGTATGTCTTCCGGTGTCCAACAGTTGTAGGATTCGTTCTTCCTAAAAGTATGTGGGAACTTACTTAGACTGTGATCCCCTGAAAGGTGAGCTAAACCTCGCAGGTTAAAGTAACGCGACCTAACCCTATAACCAAACCACAACCAGAACTTATGTTGTTTGCCTGAACGGACGTTTAAGTATACGCTCCACCGTAGGAGGGTCGTCACGGCAATAGTACTATCCGTATACTCAGTGGCTAGAGTCACCTAGCTAATGGTTACAGTAGTATGTCATGAGGTCTTTCATGCACACATTCCAAGTCTAGGTCCGTACTAGGATACCTTGTCTAAATTCCCAAAATAACAGTGAATATGTAATATCACCAATCAACATTTGTATAAAAGCAATAAAGCATTTATAGTTTGATTGCATGTGTTTGCATGCAATTTCTATGTTTAACACCCCTGTGTTTAAAAGCAGAAAACAATTAAAAGTGGGGGCTGTAAACTCACTGTAGTTTGCTCGGTATGAAAGCTAGCAGCCGACGGTAGTAGCCCAAGGTGTGTTAACCTATATACCATAAATGTATTAACATAAGTACGTTTGATTTGTTTATTCAACTTATGTTAACGGTTTGTAAGTTTGAAGAAATTGTTGATTTCTTAAAGTCGTTAAATTTTGTTGGTGACGTTGTGTTTAATTATTGTTATAGATTCAACATATTGAATTTGTCACGTGCATGTATATATACATTTATGCATATATATATATAAGTTCTAAGGTTTACGTATTAAAACGTATATAAGTTTTATTTGTTATAAAACTTCTTATTGTATTTATTTTCGTTTATAAAATGAATAGATGTTATCGTTATTGAAAAGTCATCTTTTGTATATACATAAAACATATATATATTTATAGGTTCGTCGTTTGTTATTAAGTATGTATATTTACATTTATATATATATACCAAATCATAAATGTTCCGTTTTATAAATAGTCGTCCCGTGAAATATATCAGGTCACGTCTTATGTTTGGAATGTTTTGGAAGTTTATTGGGCTTGGCCCGATTAGTTTCGTTTTCGGCCCAATAACTTAACCCGATTACAATATTCGTTGGGCCCATTCACAAGTTTTGGCCCAATGGCCCATTTATTTAACTTAACAAATTTATTTTCAAGATTTTCAGTCCAAACCCAAAGTCTCAGACCCAATAAACGTCCGGCCCAGTTTGCGACCAAAGCCCAGACTACAGTCCAGCCCAGCCCAGCCCAGCCGATCGGCTTGGGCCAGCCGTTCGGCTTGGGCCTTCAGCCGTTCGGCTTGGGCCTTCAGCCGTTCGGCTGGTGGTTCAGGCCCAACCCAAAACCCATTCGATCCAGTCCAATTTAGTTAGTCCATTATTCGTTTCGGTCCAGTCCACATCATCCGTTCGGGTTAAAAGTCACAAACTGTTCTGTTCATTATAGATTAGCCGTTCGGCTCAACCAAGCTAGCCGATCGGCTCAGTTTGTTGAGCCGTTCGGCTCATTACATTCAGCCGATCGGCTGGCCCAGGCCAACTGATCGGGTTGGTTCGTCCCTGTCCTCTCGCCCTCTGTTTCAGTCTGTGTTTGATATGTTCTTATATGTATGCGTTTTATTACGAGTTTTAGCTCACATATTACACCATTTTCATATCATTACATCATTGCATCACATTTATATTAACTTTCATATACATGTTTTGTGATTTCAAGCTTGGTTTCATATAACCCATTTCAAGAACAACTCAAACCATTATCAAGTTTATGCATTATATACATGGATTAAGATATATACATTTGTTATGTAACGAATTTGAAATGTAGAAAACAAAGAAAATGTGTTTCCTTACAATGGATCTTTGAGGATGATGAAGATGGCGATGTTGAGGATGCTATGGCTGTTGTTGCTCTACTCCACTGTGCTTGTGTTTTGGCTCCAAGAAGGCAGAAGTAGAAGGAGAGCAAGCTAGATGATGATGGTAGTAAAATGTGTGTGTTGGTGTGTGTTGATCAAATGATCAGGAGAGGAAAAAGAAGGAGCTGTATAATGAGTCGAGTATGGGAGATCACAGTCTGTGGTCTCCCAATTATTGGAGTTAGTTGGGTATTTTAAGCCCGTTAATTTCGGGTACGGGTATAATTATAGCAATATAAAAGTAAACATTTTATATATTTATTTTGTAGATGCTCTCCTGGTTCGTTATTTAATTTCGGAATAATGATGTTTTCATTATTTTTGACGGTTGTACAATTTCTGCATTGGACTGCTAACATTTAATTGAGTGCCAAATTTCAGTCGAATTTCGAGTTCATATTTTGAGGTAATGTTACAAATGTTTCCAAATGAATGAGAAAATTTGAATTTTTCTCATCTTGATCTCTGAATGCATTTTAAAATTGTTTCTGTTCGTTTTATAATACGTTTTATGTTAAACGTATTTTTAACCCGTTTTATCTATAGGTTATAGATACAATAGTACTCGTAATTAATAATTGAATTATTAATTATGTTGTGTCACCAACTTTTGTCGTATTTATCTGTCGGGTTCGTCCCGACACATTTGTACGCGGCTTTAAAAATCACGTATTAGTAATACTTTTTGTTTAAAAGTACTGGGCTGCTAGGCTTACATCACATCATTAAGTTTTGTTTTAAACTTAATCAGGAAATTAGCGTAAGAATGCACATGCTTAAATGTTAATCAGTACCTAATTTGGAGAGTTGTCACATCTGCTCTAAGTGCGGCCGCCATCATGATTGTCCCTGCGGTACTCCATGTAACAAATGTCAGAGGTATGGACATCTAGCCAAAGACTGTAAGTCTACCAGTACCAACACCAACAACAACCCCAACTCCAGCTCCAGCCAACCAAAAGCCTGTTTTGAGTGTGGCAACACTGGGCACTTCAGAAATGACTGCCCAAAGCTGAAGAACATGGGAAACAACAACAACCCGAGAGGTAGAGCCTTTGTCCTTAATTCAGGGGAAGCCCGTCAA
Source organism: Pseudognaphalium luteoalbum (assembly GCA_963422505.1). Taxonomy (NCBI): domain Eukaryota; kingdom Viridiplantae; phylum Streptophyta; class Magnoliopsida; order Asterales; family Asteraceae; genus Pseudognaphalium; species Pseudognaphalium luteoalbum. The sequence continues at coordinate 53,859,950 of OY730197.1, forward strand.
GACCCGAATGTGGTCTCGGGTACATTCCTCATCAATAACTTACATGCTTCTATTCTGTTTGATACTGGTGCTGATAGGAGCTTCATATCTGATGAATTTAGTTCCTTACTTGACATTACCCCTGTTGCCTTGGAAGTTAAGTATATTATAGAACTAGCTAATGGTAAACTGATTGAAACCAATAGTGTGATACCCAATTGCACTTTAAAACTAGCCGACGAACTCTTCAACATTGATCTCATACCTGTCGAGATTGGTAGTTTCGACATCATCGTCGGTATGGATTGGTTATCCAAACACCGAGCAGAGATCGTCTGTTTTGATAAAATTATTCGTATTCCTCTCGTCACCGGTGGTACTTTAATCATACAAGGGGAGACCGGTGGGACGAGACTGAATATCATATCGTGTATGAAAACCCGAAAATATTTGAGAAAAGGATATCAGGCAATCCTCGCTCATGTTATGGAGAAAAATTCGGAAGAGAAGCGACTTGAGGATGTGCCCATCGTTCGAGACTTCCCAGAAGTCTTTCCTGAAGACTTGCCTGGCCTTCCACCGCCAAGAGAAGTCGAGTTTTCCATAGACCTCGTGCCGGGTGCAGCACCAGTGGCACGAGCACCTTACCGTATAGCCCCATCCGAACTTCAGGAGTTGTCTACTCAGTTATAGGAACTCCTGGACAAAGGATTCATTCGACCAAGTTCTTCACCTTGGGGAGCTCCGGTCCTATTTGTCAAAAAGAAAGATGGTTCTTTCAGAATGTGCATCGATTATCGTAAACTCAACAAACTCACTGTTAAGAATCGTTATCCACTTCCTCGAATTGATGACCTATTTGACCAACTGCAAGGGTCGATCTTTTATTCGAAGATCAATCTACGGTCAGGTTATCATCAACTCCGAGTTCGAGACACCGACATCCCGAAGACAGCTTTCCGAACTCGCTATGGTCACTACGAGTTTCAAGTAATGCCATTTGGTTTAACAAACGCACCGGCTGTATTCATGGACCTTATGAACCGAGTGTGCAAACCATATCTCGATAAGTTTGTCATTGTATTCATTGATGACATCTTAATCTACTCGCGCAACGAACAAGAACACGCGCAACATCTGAAAACCATTCTAGAGCTACTCAAGCACGAGGAGTTATATGCCAAATTCTCCAAGTGTGAGTTCTGGATGCAAACTGTCCAATTCCTTGGGCATGTGATTGACAGTCAAGGGATTCATGTTGATCCATCAAAAATCGAGGCTATCAAAAATTGGCAATCGCCAACAACTCCAACCGAAGTACGGCAGTTTTTGGGACTGGCCAGGTACTATCGGCGATTTATCGAAAACTTCTCGAAAATAGCCCAACCACTCACAAAACTGACTCAGAAGGAAAAGAAGTTCGACTGGACTGATAAACAAGAGTCAGCGTTCCAATTGTTAAAACAAAAGCTTTGCAGTGCACCTATCTTATCACTACCCGAAGGCAACGATGACTTCGTGGTATACTGCGATGCTTCACACCAAGGTCTTGGTTGCGTGTTAATGCAACGAGAAGAGGTCATTGCCTACGCTTTCTGACAACTCAAGGTTTACGAAAAGAATTACACCACTCATGATCTCGAATTGGGAGCCGTAGTGTTCGCACTCAAAATCTGGAGACACTATCTGTACGGCACTAAATGTACAATCTTTACCGATCATAAAAGTCTTCAGCATATCTTTGACCAAAAGGATCTCAACATGAGGCAACGTCGATGGGTCGAGTTGCTTACCGATTATGATTGCGAGATCCGTTATCATCCAGGCAAGGCAAATGTTGTTGCCGATGCCCTCAGCCGAAAGGAACGTGTAAAACCCCTTCGAGTCCGAGCCCTCAGCATTACAATCCATAATGATCTTATCATTCAAATCATTACCGCTCAACTCGAAGCACTCAAACCTGAGAACGTTAAAAACGAGTCCTTGCGTGGCATGGACCAACAATTTGAAACCAAATCCAACGGAGCCAAATACTTCTCAAACCGAATCTGGTTACCAAATTTTGGGAACCTACGAGACTTGGTGATGGATGAAGCTCACAAGTCCAAATACTCCATACATCCTGGATCTGACAAGATGTATCATGGCATCAAGGAGTTGTATTGGTGGCCAAACATGAAAGCTGACACAGCCACATATGTCGGCAAGTGCCTCACATGCTCTAAAGTCAAAGCCGAGTATCAGAAACCCTCCGGATTACTCCAACAACCGGAAATCCCTCAATGGAAATGGGAGCAGATCTCCATGGACTTTATCACGAAACTTCCAAAGACATCGAGCGGTTGCGATGCCATTTGGGTGATCGTCGATCATCTCACCAAATCTGCTCATTTCCTAGCCATCAAAGAAACTGACAAAATGGAACGCCTCACGCGAATTTACCTTAAGGAAATCGTATCCCGACACGGCGTTCCCATTTCGATTATCTCTGACAGGGATAGTCGTTTCACATCTCACTTTTGGCAGTTACTTCAGAAATCTCTGGGTACTCGTATGGATATGAGTACTGCATATCATCCTCAAACCGATGGCCAGAGTGAACGAACCATTCAAACACTGGAAGATATGCTACGGGCTTGCGTAGTTGACTTCGGTGCAAATTGGGAACATCATTTACCCTTATGCGAGTTTTTGTATAACAACAGCTACCATACCAGTATTGGAGCTGCACCTTTCGAGGCACTGTACGGTCGTAAGTGCCGATCACCTGTCTGTTGGACCGAAGTGGGAGACAGCCAACTCACTGGTCCTGAAATCATACACGAAACAACAGAGAAAATCATTGGAATCCAAAACAGACTCAAAGCCGCACGTGATCGTCAGAAAAGTTATGCTGACATGAGATGTAAACATCTCGAGTTCCAAGTTGGGGATCGAGTACTCTTGAAAGTATCACCTTGGAAAGGTGTCATTCGCTTCGGCAAACGCGGGAAGTTGAATCCCAGATACATTGGACCATTCGAAATCCTTAAGAGGATTGGTCCAGTGGCATATCGATTGCAGTTGTCACCCGAACTCAGCAGCGTGCATCCCACATTTCACATTTCTAATCTTAAGAAATGCCTGTCTGATGAGACACTCATTATTCCTCTCGACGAAATCCACATCGATGATAAACTCCATTTTGTCGAGACACCAGCAGAAATCATGGACCGTGAGGCCAAACAATTAAAACAAAGTCGTATTCCCATCGTCAAAGTCCAGTGGAATTCGCGGCGTGGTCCGGAATTCAATTGGGAACGGGAAGACCAAATGCGACTCAAGTACCCACAATTATTCACAGAATCCACACCATCTACGACTTCGAGCTAAATTTCAGGACGAAATTCTCTTAACAAGGGAGAATGTGACACCCGACAAATTAGGGCTAGTTATTAGTTCCTAATCACCTGCTAATACATGTAATTAGTGCTAGATTAGGCTAATTGTTGTATCAATATATATATATATATATATATATATATATATATATATATATTGGAATATATATACACGTACGCGATTTTGATAAATCATGCATTTTCATATCGGGCGGATCCCGATACATTAATACGGACGTTGGTGGACGCAATTTATTAAATAATATGAAATTATTTGATAAACATACTTATTTCTAAATATTATTGCGATAATATTTCATAAGCATTTCGTATTGTATATAATGCACAAAAACGACCAAAAATGCGCAAAACGCGCCCGATAATCAAATAAACATCAAAATGTATTTTTATAAATTAAAATATATCATTTCGGATGATAAGTATTTATTTGAAGTATCGAGATTTAAATCATTATTCAAACACGCGTATTAAAACGTCTGATAATACGTTCACACGACTGGGTAAACGAGCACCGCACGGAGTGCAACTTTGGAAAAACAATTTAGGAACCCACATGGGGTGGGGGCCCACAAAAATCTGCAGCAAATCAACCCCCATGCCATTTCCCTTTTCTTGTTTGACACACCAAAAACCTCAACCATTCCCACTTCATTTTTCACACACACAAGCAACCATTCTCTCAAGCCTCTCTCTTCCCTCTCTCTAGAAAACGTGAGGGTCAGCCACAAGACCACCCACAACCACCCTAACACCTCCCTTGAGCCGCCATAAGTCCGCCATACAACCACCGTCGGCTGCCACATCGGAAAATTTAAGAAAACGAGTTTTCGACCTCTTTTCTCCTTCTCCTCACCATTGCTTTGTAAGAACTCTTGAACTTTTCTTAGATTTACTTGTTTAATACTTATTAACATGTCTAGTTGCTCATTTAACAAGATTATGTCCAAAACAAAGCTTAAAACTCGTTTTTCCAAACCTCTAAATCGTAACAGTTTCTGTCCCAGAAAATCGACCTCACTAAAACGACTATAACTTGAGTTCTAGGTCGAGTTAGAACATGAATCTTATACCGAAATTTCCGTGAGGATGTCCTGTACAAAACGTTCTGCTTTAGCCTTTTCCAGAAATACACGTATTTTTGTGTAGAGCTCAATCTTTGGACTGTAGCTGTTCTTGGACCAAAACCGACACCCCTCATAATTATTTTTGTTAAAAATAGTAAATTGATATATAAAAAGACCATAAAGTGCAGTTTTACACTAGACATATAGGAGAACATGTATGATTTTTAGTTAGGCTTAATTTGGTATAGAAGTGGATTAAATCGAGAGACTTGCCGAGTCAATATCTAGAAAACCAAATTGTTAGAACTGTTTTTGGCAAGAAATCCGTGAATACCATTGTCGCATAAATAAATCCGTGAAAAACAAAATCCGTGAATAATCATTCACGCATGAACAAAAATCCGTGAATAATCATTCACGCATAAACTAAATCCGTGAATATCATTCACGCATAAACTAAATCCGTGAATATCATTAACACATAACCAAGTCCGTGAATCCTCATTGTCGCATGAACAGTGCCCGTGAATTCCCATTCTCGCATGAACAGTGTCCGAGAATCCTATTGACGCATTGCCCTATTGTCGCATAACTATTGTCGAATAAAACAGTTTTTTTTTCGTAAACCTTATTGTCGCATGAATGAAAATTTCGAAAATCCTTATACATTAATGCAATACTTGGACAATCAACAACAAATATATTGATAAGTAAACATCACAGCAAAACATATAATAATAACACTTTTGGGTTATTATTACAAACCATCACCAACGGGCCGTACGTATTTTCAAAAACTAAAACAAATCAATCAAACAACCAAATTATTTGGACATTACTAGTTGGATGAACAACTAGCATGGACGGTCTTTTGAGACGTCTACATATACTTATAACCTTGCGCGTCTTGAACGCCCGGCAGGTTACCGTCTTCGGACAACATTACCTTGTGCAACATCATACTTGCTTGTTAGCAACACACCAGACTCAGGTGAGTCTCATAGCCCCTCATTTTTACTGTTTTTAACCAAGGGGTGGGAATACATACTCGTTTTGTTTTACATGTGGATATGAGTACTAAACCTCGATATATACTACATGAGTTGTTTTGCTAATCATTTAAAGCCCTCCACTACATAGTTTGTTTATATGGATTTAGCGAGATTGTTAGTGTATGGTACCGTATGGGATTGACAATCCCCGTCCGGGTTAGCACGCACTAACTGGTCAAACGGACGCATTAGCATTTGTTCATACGAGTGTAGATTAGGCACTCGCAGGGAGGCACCCTCGCTCAGGCACTTGGTTGTGATCCTGACACCTCAGTTAAGCTCAAACTATGGGCTCATGGCAGTGATATACATCTATTTTATTTGCTTGATTGCAAATCATTATATTAAATCTCATGGTTCACACATCATGTTTATCTATACAAACCTGTGAGCTCACCAGCTTTTAGCTGACGTTTTAGTATGTATTCTCAGGTACTCAGCAGTAGTAGATCTGCTCAGGATTATTAGCTCGAGTCGCATACAGACACCAGGAGATTCCCCTGCATTTCTATATTTTGTAAAACTAGATATGCCTTAGAATCTCTAAACATTAATTACGAGCTTTTGTAAACAATATTACATTGTAAACTTTTATTATATCAATGTAAGCAGTAAACGACGCATATAGAGTCGTTCACTTTATCTTACGTGCTTGTGATATTTGATTAGCCGCGCCCCGACCCGATTCGCTTCCGCAGAGTAAATTTGAGGGTGCGACATACATCGTTAGTTATGGACTTAAGCGCGAACACTAGTTAATGGATCCATTAGGGAAATGACCCTCCCGCCCGGGGTAGTAGCGCTACCACGAACTGTTCTATATAAATGGGCGACTATTATTCGTTACTTATGCTTGCTCAGTTACGAGCATGTCGCGGGGGCAACTTATTACTTACGGGTTAAGCTTCGATTATGAGCCTCATGGCAAGGGTATAAACTTACATACATTTGCAGGATTGCATATACTTGATTTACGCCTGCGGGCACCACTGATAAAAATCTTGTGTTCAAATCTGATATTACTTACAAACCTGTATATTCACCAACATTCGTGTTGACCTTTTTAGCATGTATTCTCAGGTACGCATACGGAGTAGGATTACTCCCGGACCTAGCTAGAGTCACATGATATCAACATAACTGCATTAACGGAGATTCTTAGCATTATCTTTTGTATATCTCGATTATGTAATAGAATCTCCCGCCTTACGCGTGGACTCTAGGAAATTACAACTTTTGTATCGAAAACAATATGTTTTCAAATGATTTACTATGAAATGTAACTATTTTCTAATATTTAGACACATAAACACTTACATTTGTGCCATGTGTCCTCAACTAAATAATAATAATAATAATAATAATAATAATAATAACAATAATGATAATGATAATGATAATGATAATGATAATGATAATGATAATGATAATGATAATGATAATGATCATGATAATGATCATGATGATAATGATAATGATAATGATGATAATAATAATAATAATAATAATAATAATAATAATAATAATAATAATAATAATAATAATAATAATAATAATAATAATAATAATAATAATAACAATAACAATAACAATAAAAATAATAATAATAATAATAATAATAATAATAAAGTGTGTCCGGATCAAATTATCAGAAGATGCGCGGACGAGAGGGAGGCAAGGAATATTCTTCACCAGAGTCATCACGGACCAACAGGAGGACATCAAGGAGCAAATATGACTGCAAGGAAAGTATATGACTCCGGCTTCTACTGGCCGACCGTTTTCAGAGACGCTCATGACTTGGTAAAACGTTGTGATGCTTGCCAAAGGTTTGGAAGTATCTCATCGAGAACTGAAATGCCACTTACTAACATCCAAGCTTGTGAGATCTTTGATATATGGGGTTTGGATTTCATGGGATCTTTCCCAAAATCCTACGGGAAAGAATATATTCTAGTTGCTGTCGACTACGTCTCCAGATGGGCCGAAGCACAAGCATTTCCCACCAATGATTCCCGAGTAGTGGTAAAGTTCTTAAAGAAGCTCTTTTCTCGTTTCGGTACTCCAAAGGCGATCATTAGCAATCGGGCCACGCAATTCTGTAATGCTCAGTTTATGAGGACATTACAGTATTATGGTGTCACCCATAAGACCTCTACGGCTTACAACCCGCAGACGAATGGGCAGGCTGAAGTGACTAACAGAGCGCTCAAAAGAATCTTAGAATGAACCGTGGTTAATCATAGGGAGAGATGTGCTGAGAAATTAGACGATGCTCTGTGGGCGTTCAGAACAGCATACAAGTCACCATTAGGAACCACGCCCTACAAGCTAGTCTATGGAAAAGCGTGTCACTTACCGATAGAGTTGGAGTACAAAGCTCATTGGGCACTCAGAGATTGTAACTTAGACCCTTCTGTAATGGGATCACATCGGAAGATGCAACTGAATGAACTAGCCGAATTAAGAGACCAAGCCTATGATAGCTCTCTGCACTTCAAGGAACGAACAAAGAATATTCACGACGCTAAAATCAAATATTCTAAGTTCAGACCCAGAGATAAAGTTCTTCTCTTTAATTCGCGCTTCAAGAAATTCTCCGGCAAGTTCAGATCAATGTGGAGCGGCCCATTCATCGTATCAAAAGTCTTTACCTTCGAAGCAGTCGAACTAGAGGCCTCGGACGGTAATTTTAAAGTCAATGGCCACCGCTTGAAGCACTACATCGAAGATTTTCCTTCTGGTGAGGAAGTCTATATGCTGCCATGTCACCTACTTCAGTTCCAGACAGTGACGCACTTGCAGCATTTGATCCAGACATGGATGATTTACTAGACGATTTTTAGTTTTTGTTTATCTTTAGTTTTATCTTTATTTGTTTTAGACTTGATATGTTGTTGAACTGATGATTATGACAGTATTTTATGGTAGTTGCAGACTTTAGCTTCGTAGGAAACGGATGAGCTTTGAAAAGAGACTGGTTCTAAAACTCCAGCAACCATTCGCACCATTCCTTCACGAATTTGGTCCTGAATTCAGTATCCACTATCCGTAGGGAAGTACCTCTCCTAAACCTTCAACCATTCATAAATGACTTCGATATGCCTATTGTCCACTTAAATCTCTAAGTGTGGGATCCTCCTCGTTTAAAACTTTTAAATTCACATGTTTTCCTAAAACAAAACCCTAAGTGTGGGATTTTCTCCCTACTTGGTGTAGAAACATTGGGGACAATGTTTATTTCTAAGTGTGGGATAGCGGTATATCTCTCGTTTGTCAAAATATCTGTTTAAGTTGATCTAAGAAACATGCAGGTCCTCAAATAAATTTTCAATCCTTATTTTCGCCAAAAATTTCATAAATTTTAAACTTTTATGAGTCACAATGTAAGAAAAAGTACAGATTTTTTTTACAAGTATTCAAAAGTTGATAAAAAGGATGTCGAATCATGTCGGATTCCAAACAATTTAAGATGAGGATCTAAGAGGGGCATCGCACGACTGGACACATATAACCCATGTTTTGCGGTGAGGAATTTGAGCCTTATAAGCATTCATTTTATATGCTTCACTGTTTGTTTGTTGTGTGTGACCGGTGCACGCATTTCAGAATTAGAACTTGCCCCAGGTATACATTTCGAGATCACATTGACAGATGTCATACGTGACATAGGTACGATTAGAGGACCTTGACATTCCCTAGGATTTAAACCCCATTTTTACATATCTCTTCAAGCCCAAAACCCTTCCAACACTCATTTTTAGTGTTGATGATCCGCCTAGTAAACCCTGTTGAGCCTTAGCCTATTTCCTTCATAAACCCTCATTTTTAAACCCCTTATTTCCTATCCACCAAAAACTTATCTTGATATTTTGAAGTTTTTGAAAAATGATATTTAGGTATTCCTTTTTGTTTTCACTCCAAAATTCACAAAATAGTGTTTTCTAAAAACTCCTCGTGTGCTTTCCATGTTCTATCCTCAAAAATCGAGAGTCATATGGTGCGAAAAATTAGCACCAAGTAAACTCGAAATTGTCAAAAGATTGGAAAATGAAAATTAGAAAGGATCTCAAAAAGGGGAAATAAAAGAAACAAAAATCCCTTAGAAATTTCTCGGCAAGAAAAATCTAAGCCCAAAAATAGAAATAGAAAAAAAGTGAGAAAAAGAAAAAAAATAGTTGGAATAAAGCTAAGTGCTTCAAATCTCTCGAAAACTCAATTCCTAAAATATATCACTCAGTGTGTTTTCAAAAGATAGAAGTCAAAATAGCTATCTCTCCCTTAAACCTTATCCGTTTCCATTTTTGTTAAAAAGGATTTCTAGATAGAGTTGTTCAAAAATTTGAAAGTCCTGAGATAAGCAAACCCCTTAAAACATAGATACCCCAATTTATCCATAACCTTTTTTAAACCCGCACCAAACATTACAACCCATCTGAATGTCCTGGGATAATCAGTATTGTTCCTGTCTAAGTGGTGGAGATATGATCCTCATGCAAGCCTATGACGACGAATGCTGCACGACTGGTATTGAGCGATATTTCATTTGGCTTAGGATAATAGGAACCCCGATACACTTTGAGTGAACTGAGTGACCACCGGTGAGATCGCCCAATCGTGCATATTACACAATTCCGAGAATTGAAAGTTTGCCTAAGAGAATCATCTTGAAAACCTTTGGATACTTCATAGGAACATCTCTTATTTATCTAACGGGCGAATAACTTGTTTTCTATATGTATGAATTCTTGTTTGTGGGTCACATCAAACACTTTGCATAAGGAATTTTGACGGTAAGATGGAAAGTTTGCTTGAGGACAAGCAAATGTCTAAGTGTGAGTTATTTGATGACACGCAAAAAGTCATGTTTTTACGTGCATTATTCTCACCTTTTTAGCCCAATATGTGATGGAACTAGCCAAAATGGACACTTTATCACTAAAACTCATCACATAGGCTGAAATATAGACAACGTTTTGAAAATCAACTAAAATGGTCGAAAAACACGATAAATCTTACGAAAAAGATCACAAGCATTCACGTTCACTCATTTCATTGCTTCTAGAGCTATGTTCCGAGTTATGACCTCTAACTTATATCATTCTCTCCGTTAGGAAATTATGAACGTGTAGACATAAGAATCGCTCAAAACGGATAAACGACAAAGAAGATACGACCGAACGATGAAACGAAGAACCGAAGGGGCCAGGATACGGCTGTCCACAACCGTATACGGATGACCCAGACCGTATACGGCTGACCCAGACCGTATACGACTGGGCACAGACCGTATATGGCCTGTGCAGACCGTATACGGTCTGTGCCCAGCCGTATACGGCCTGGGACAGCCATATATGGTTGGTGTCCAGCCGTATACGGTCCAGGACAGCCGTATACGGTCCGGGACAGCCGTATTGGTGCATTTGGGTGATAAAAATTAGATTTTTATACGGTTGTGCGATACGGCTATGCATTTGAGGTTCAGGATATGGTCTACGGATATGGCTGTGCGTTGCCTATAAATACTAGCTCAAATCTTCATTATCTCATCATCCATCATCTCATTCTTCACTTCATTTCTTTTTTTCCTTTCTCTCTCTACTCTCTCTCTAGAATAAAGTAGTTAGATTAGTTAAGCTAGTAGGTTACGAGCTTTAAGCTCTTTTGTAACGGAGGTGCTCCGAGACTACGGTTACGCAAGATTTGTAATAACGCTTCACCAGGTTTTTTTTAATCTCTATCTTGTTATTTTTGAATAATGTTGTGCTTTTCCTATGCTTATTTAGAAATGCTTGCTAGAATTATTGCCATGCTAAGATAAACAAATCTATGTTTGCTATGATAGTTGCCATGCTAGGGTAGTTATACTTAAATTATGTTGTTACTCTGTCTGTATGTTGTTGAAATATATTTGAATCTATGAATTGAATCTCAAATGTTTATCTATCCAACTTATGTTGTGGTTAGTAACATCCTTCTAGGCTTGGCCAATTGCTAGTAGTATGCCGCTAATTATTCTGTGTCTCATGATCGTTGAAATCGACATGGCCGGTGTTCTCCTGGTTTGAAATATAACCGGAGGGAGACACGGAGCATAGGATTAGAGATAGGTTAGATTCCAGTCATTTAACAAGTGTCTTAGAGAGAACTTTCGGGGCACTTGTGACTTAACCATTATCCTATTACTCTGCATGATTAAAACTGATCCCTGCTATGCGGCCTTATTGCATGTTCTTGTTTGATTGTTGCTTAGGGTATGCATGCTAGTATCATTTATGCTAATAGGAGATATGATTAGGTTTTCAGATATATATTAAGTGCATACACCAGTTTAACAAGCATAGAATAGTTATGATGATTTATATGAAATAATGATGAACAATTTAACTAGCCATTAGTCCAGACCATCCCAACTTGTCCCGGTAGAAACCCCTGTTCATGTTTTTATTTATTCATCAATTCATGTCATGATTCGGATATCTCAAATGTCCGAGATTGGGGGACAAGACTCGAGGTTGGTCGTTGGTTAAATTGGTTACTACATTTGGGACAACTTCCGGTGTAGTCTACATTCCATAGCGGTTATCCATGTGACATGTTATTTATCTGATTGCGGACAACTCTACATTGTATAGATAATAGGCTAGGAGCTATGGCTTATTAGGAAATATATGACACAGATCCAGGTTAGACAAATAAGGAACCTTTGATTAAGCAACGGAAATACCACAACTGAAAGGTTGTAGGTATATTACTTTGTTCACAATTGAGAGTTCCGAGTTTGTCAGCTCGATCCTGGAGCTGTCATCTTAACTAAGGCCTTACCCCAGTAACTACCCCTAAATAGCATGAGTAATTATCATAGTAAACACTCGCTTAACCTGTAAGTTTATGTTGCCACCTCACCTCTTTTTCTTTACTTTAAGTTTTAGATAATTAGTTAGTTAAAACCAACCAAAACCACTAGAAACCCTTGCTAAATCTCGAAGGATAACTAAAGTCCTAGATCCCATGGCCGTTGTAGTTTGAAAAACGACCCTAGGTCATACCTATCGCTGTACTCACCCATAGCTTTAGTATACTTAGGCCCAACAAAACATAAATATAAACACATTGACCGCCGCGACCAGCAGAAGGACCGCAACAACCGGAAGGATTTCTGAACTGACCGTTGGCCGCGTGTCAACAACTCACCGGTCCAGAAATCATACACGAAACAACTGAAAAGATCGTAGGCATACAAAACCGATTGAAAGCTGCGCATGATCGTCAGAAAAGTTATGTTGATGTGAGACGCAAACACCTTGAGTTTCAAGTAGGAGATCAAGTACTTCTGAAAGTATCGCCTTGGAAGGGCATCATCCGTTTTGGCAAACATGGGAAACTGAACCCCAGGTACATTGGACCATTCGAAATCCTTGAAAGAATTAATCCGGTGGCATACAGACTATAGCTACCTCCTCAACTCAGTAGCGTGCACCCTATTTTCCACATTTCAAACTTGAAGAAATGTCCGTCTCATGAGACACTGATCATACCCCTCGATGAGATACATATTGATGACAAACTACACTTTGTCGAGGAACCCGCAGAAATATTGGACCGTGAGGTCAAGCGTTTAAAACAGAGCCGCATTCCCATCGTTAAAGTCAGGTGGAATTCGAGGCGTGCTCCTGAATTCAGTACGGAACGGGAAGACCAAATATGACTGAAATATCCACACCTGTTCGCACACTCTACTCACACCGCATCGAGCTAATTTCGCGACGAAATTCTCCTAACAATGGGAGAATATGACACCCGCCAATTTAGAGCTATAATTAGCAATTAAATTACTTGTAATTACGTGTATTTAGTTTGGTATTAATCTAAATATACGTGACATTTTGTGTAATTACATACACGTGTACACGATTTGTTTAAATCGTACACATAAGAACCGGACGAGGTCCAACATTAATTAATATGGACGTTGGTGACAAAATTTATAAATAATATGGATTTATCTTAACAAAGATTATCTACTATTATATATTACAATAATATATATCGCATTAAAGCTGATTCTAATCAAGAAGAAGTCAAGGAAAACGTGTTAAATGCTGAGTCAAATATGAAAGGTCGGATCCCGAAAATATCGCAGTATCCTGAGATTTACGGAATTTCTATTATCTTGCATTTAGTATATAAATGAGGCAAAAATAATCGTTAGGGGCACTTTTTACACACTTTATCACTGCTCTATACTTGTTCTCTCGATCAAATGCACCTGCAATTCCTCTCTTTCACTTAGCTCATCACGAAAACACTTAGATCGATCATTTTTGTGATTCTAGCTTGTAATTATCCTGAGTTTACTTAATAAAATCAACAAAGGCAAGGGGCGATTGCTCATTCCCGAGGTTTATGCCGGCGATCTAACAAGATCAAGGGCTTTCCTCGTATATCCGCGTGTCAATTGCATTTATTCTTTATTTTCATCATTTATTTCGCATTTTATCGATTATTTGTTGCATAATCTGCATTATCCCGAAATTATCTTGAATTTTATGTAAGTTTTCATGTTTATCTTGTTATAAACACTTGATTCACACAAAATCTGTATTATTTCATTACTAACTTGCATTCTTACTTGGTTATCTCGAAAATCGCAATAAGCACTCTACCTCACATTACTAATTTGATCACGAATTTACACTTGTTAATTTTTGGTCGAAACAATCACTGTAGCTAATTTTGAGGGATTGACTTGAATATCGTGAACATTGCTCACGTGTCCAAGAAACTGGACTTCACCAACCAAAAATCATATTTGGAAAACTTAGCATATAGCCTTTCACGTCAAAACATCTCCAGAACTTTCCTTACATGTATTGCATGATCATCCTCACTCTTACAATAAATGAGGATGTCATCAATGAAAACTGTTGGGTCACTGACCCTGCCTCTATAATTTATGTATGACAGAACTGTTATTTGGATGCTGATATGTCCTCAGCGTCCTCTACTTTCATGGTCTCGCTGCATGTATTACAGCGTCACTTGTAACTTGTAAATTCTCATCAGATTTATCTTTCAAGCTGATCTGTGACACCCTGCAAAATTCGATATAATTACGTACAGTAATCACGTGCATGTTATAGGCTAATTCCCTACTTAAGTGAATTCACACCATTTTCATAAGATAAGTCTAGCAAAGCCCAACTATTTAATACTTAAGGTATTACTATTTTCGTAGTTAGTTATAATTACGCGTGAAACTATTGTATCGAGTCTGACATAGTTAACTTTGGGCGTTGGTGACCACTTTTATAAATAATGAGGATTTTATCCAAACAAACATTATTTACCTTATATTATTGAGGTAATATACATTATGTAAGACGTTTTGATGAAAACGCAACCGTACGCGACAGAAACATACGAAACAAACCCGACAAATGAATTAAAACCAAGTTATATTTTTATAACTCTAATAAAGCATTTTGATAAAATACTTTAGTTAAAAATGTTTCGAATACACGTCAACAGATTTTAAACTTTAGAAATGTTATGCAATTGATAGGCAAACGAAAATGGGAACACGCGAGCCCGATACCCAAAAGGGTCGGCCCAAACTCGCGAACCCAAACCGACCAAACCGAACCACCCATTTCTCTTTTATTTCTTCCTTCCTTCTTCATTTTTACACACACACCATCACCTACTTTACTCCATTTTCTCTCCCACAATTTGCGAACCGAAACCACCCCCTAAATCACAGAATTTCACCACCAAAAACTCACCAAATCATGAAGCTACTTCACGAATAAACGATCACCACATCACGAGCTTCATCTTCATCTTCTTCGTTTTCATTTTCACGGTACGAAACATCTAAACACTTTTAAAATACTTTTAAAGCTTTTATTTACATGGTCGCATGTTTACTCAACGAAATTATGTCAAAAACCGACTCAAAATTCGCTTTGAAACTCAAATTGCACGAACAGCTGCGTCTGCGAACTGAGATGCGTCTCAGTCCACGGATCATGCTGCGAACAAAGATTCACGAACTGAAACCCATGACCTGGGTGATGATATATGAGAACTTATCCTTTGACCAGCAACTTGATCTGCAAGTTGAGCCTTGCGAATTGACTTGTAAACCCAACTAGGTTCGCAGTCCACCTTGCCATGCAGACCGAACTCAGTTCGCATCGCGAACTCAATTCGCACTGCAATCTCAGTCCGCAGCAAACCTTGGTCAACTCTTCCGAATTTAAATTTCCAATATGATTTCATTGGGCCTGGTAGCTCGACCCCAGCCAGGGTCTCTGCCCCTTGGACCCTACCAGGGGTTGCCACCACTTGGACCCCGCTACCAGAGGCGCTGCCACCAGACCCCCCGTCATCCAAGTATATAACAATCTGAACATAATAACCGCACTTTGAAATTATTATTACAACCGTCACCAACAGGTCAAACATATTTTCTAAAACAAACGATTAAACAAACTTGGACATAACTAGTTGTGTAGATAACTAGCCTAGATGGTCTTGCGAGACATCTACTTATATTACTACTTCATATGTTTAGGACATTAGGAACTTTACTTGGGCACACGTTTTGCTAGCTCTCATTATTTAGCTCACGAGGTGAGTTCACAGCCCCTACCTTTTTACCAGCTTTTACTGTTTTTCAAATTAGGGGTGGAAAACATAGCAACTGTTTTGCTACTTTATGCAAATACTTTATATGAATGCTTTCATACAACTACTTGTGCAAACAACTATATAAATGCTTTTATGATTTTATACGAACTGCTTACAAAACTATTTTACTACTATGATAAACCGGAGAACGACCGGTAACTTTTGAAACGCTAGAGAACGACTAGCAGTGTGATAAACCAGAGAATGACCGGTACATTTTGAAATGCTGGAGAATGACCAACAGTATGATAAACTGTAGAACGACCGGTACATTTTATTTCGCTGGAGAACGACCAGCAGTTTGTTAAACCAGAGAACAACCAGTAGTTTTGATGAACAGGAGAATGACATGACACCCGCTAATTTAGAGCTATAATTAGCAATTAAACTACTTCTAATTACGTGTATTTAGTTTGGTATTAATCTAAATATATGTGACATTTTGTGTAATTACATACACGCGTACACGATTTGTTTAAATCGTACACTTAAGAACCGGACGAGGTCTGACATTAATTAATATGGACGTTGGTGACAATATTTATAAATAATGTGGATTTATCCGAACAAACATTATCTACTATAATATATTACAATAATATATTACATGAATTTCGTACTGTTTAAAACATATCTTACACGACGAAACCGCGCGAAATGCACCCTAGCAAGCGAATAATAACCAACTTATGTTTTTTACAATTTTGTAACTTGAAATAAAGTATTTTGATGAAATACTTCGGTTAGAAATACTACGCGATTAAACCACTACGGGACTTAACCGACTACGAGTCGTGTCACAAAAATTGGGAAATAAGAACACGCGAACCCGAGACCCAAATGGGTCGGCCCAGACCCACAGACCCAAGCCCCAGACCGACCCACCCAAACCCCCTTTTTATTCTTTCTTTCTTCTCCATTTCACCTTAGTTCTTCCACCCACATTCCCTCTCATCTCTCTTTACCATATCTCTATATCTCTCTCTCTAGAAACTGAGATAACAAGAACATCATCATCATAATCGTTCATCATCATCATCAAGACACAAGCACAATGATCATCAACATCTTCATCTTCTTCAATTTTCATTTTCTTGGTAAGAAACTTTTAACCCTTTA
This sequence comes from Pseudognaphalium luteoalbum, assembly GCA_963422505.1. Taxonomy (NCBI): domain Eukaryota; kingdom Viridiplantae; phylum Streptophyta; class Magnoliopsida; order Asterales; family Asteraceae; genus Pseudognaphalium; species Pseudognaphalium luteoalbum. The sequence goes on from OY730197.1 coordinate 53,877,260, forward strand.
AATCACTTGTAAGAAATTCGGGCACTTGGCTAGGGATTGCCGATCAAATGGCACTAACACTTCTACACCAAAGACCCGCTATGAGTGCAACGGTACTGGGCATTTCAGAAAAGATTGTCCAAAACTGAAAAGCGGCAACAACAAAAACAACAACAACAACAACATGAACAACAACAACGCTTGAGGTAGAGCTTTCGTTCTCAACTCAAGGGAGGCCCGTCAAGACACTGATGTGGTCACGGGTACGTTCCTACTCAACGGTTTAACTGCTTTTGTATTATTTGATACTGGCACCGATAAGAGCTTCAATTTTGATAAGTTTTGTCCACTACTTAACACTACACCTATTGCCTTAGATTCTAAGTACACAGTAGAATTGGCAAACAGAAAACTTATGGAGGATAACAATGTGATACCTAACTGCACTTTAAACTTAGCTAATGAAGTTTACTCCATTGACTTGATACCCGTCGAGATCGGCAGCTTTGACATCATCGTCGACATGGATTGGTTATCCAAGCACCGAGCCGAGATCGTTTGTTTTGAGAAAATCGTACGTATTCCTCGCATCACCGGTGGAACTTTGATCATACAAGGGGAGACCGGTGGGATGAGAATAAACATCATTTCTTGCATGAAAACCCAGAAAAACTTGAGAAAAGGGTACCAGGAAATCCTCGCACACGTTATGGAGAAAAATTCGGAAGAGAAACGACTTGAGGATGTGCCTATTGTTCGAGGCTTCCCAGAAGTGTTTCCAGAAGACTTTCCTGGCCTACCGCCAAACCAGACAAGTCGAATTCTCGATTGACGTTGTGCCCGGTGCAGCACCCGTGGCACGAGCACCTTATCATTTAGCCACATCCGAACTTCAGGATTTGTCTGCACAAATACAGGAACTCCTGGACAAGGGATTTATCAGACCAAGTTCCTCACCTTGGGGAGCTCCGGTCCTGTTTGTGGAAAAGAAAGACGGTTCTTTCCGTATGTGCATCGACTATCGTGAGCTCAACAAATAGACTGTCAAGAACCGTTACCTACTTCCTCGCATTGATGACCTGTTTGACCAACTCTAGGGGTCGAGTTTTTATTCAAAGATCGATCTACGTTCAGGTTATCACCAACTACGAGTTCGTGATGACGATATTCCTAAAACATCATTCCGAACTCGCTATGGGCATTACGAATTCCAAGTGATGCCATTTGGCTTGACCAACGCACCGACTGTATTTATGGACCTTATGAATCAGGTGTGGAAGCCTTACCTTGACAAGTTTGTTATCGTCTTCATCGATGACATCCTGATATATTCGCGCAATGAATAGGAACACGCGCTACACATGAAAACCAGTCTAGAACTACTCAAACACGAGGAGTTATATGCCAAATTCTCTAAATATGAGTTCTGGATGCAAACCGTTCAATTCCCTGGACACATGATTGACAGTCAAGGAATTCATGTCAATCCTTCAAAAATCGAGGCTATCAAATGCTGGCAAGCACCAACTACACCTACTGAAGTACGCCAATTCTTAGGACTCACCGGATACTACAGGCGATTCATTGAGAACTTCTCAAAGATAGCCCAACCTCTCACTGCACTGACTCAGAAAGGAAAGAAGTTTGACTTGACTGAAAAACAAGAGTCAACTTTCCAACATAAGGCAACGTCGATGGGTCAAGTTGCTTACCGATTATGACTGTGAAATTTGTTACCATCCAGGCAAGGCTAATGTCGTTGCTGATGCTTTGAGCTGAAAAGAAAGAGTGAAATTCCTTCGGGTTCGAGCTCTCAGTACGACCATTCACAACGACCTCATCAATCAAATTCTCACCGCTCAACTCGGAGCACTTAAACCAGAACACTTGATAAAAGAGGCCTTGCGGGGCATGGACAAACAACTTGAAACCAAACCAAACGGGGCTAGATACTTCTCTGACATAGTCTGGTTACCAAGTTTTGGGAACCTTCGAGACTTGGTGATGGATGAAGCCCACAAGTCTAAGTATTTTATACACCCCGGTGCCAACAAAATGTATCATGGCATCAACGAAATGTATTGGTAGCCTAACATGAAAGCTGACATTGCAACCTATGTTAGCAAGTGTCTTACTTGTTCCAAAGTTAAAGTTGAACACCAGAAACCATCCGGCTTGCTGCAACAACCGGAAATCCCACAATGGAAATGGGAGCAGATCACTATGGATTTAATTACTAAACTCCCAAAAACACGTAGCGGTTGCGATACCATTTGGGTGATCACTCGGTACAAAAATCACTCGGTACTCGCTTGGATATTAATACTGCATACCACCCACAAACTGACGGCCAGAGTGAACAAATTATACAAACACTGGAGGATATGCTACGATCCTGCGTAGTTGACTTCGGTATAAACTGGGAAAACCACTTACCGTTGTGCGAATTCTCGTACAACAACAGCTACCACATAAGGCATAGGCTGCACCCTTTGAGGCACTCTACGGTCGTAAGTGCCGGTCACCTATCTGTTGGACTGAGGTAGGGGATACACAACTCACCGGTCCAAAAATCATACATGAAACAACTGAAAAGATAGTAGGCATACAAAACCGATTGAAAGCTGCGCGTGATCGTCAGAAAAGTTATGCTGATGTGAGACGCAGACACCTTGAGTTTCAAGTAGGAGATCGAGTACTTCTGAAAGTATCACCTTGGAAGGGCATCAACCATTTTTGCAAACGTGGGAAACTGAATCCCAGGTACATTGGACCATTCGAAATCCTTGAAAGAATTGGTCCGGTGGCATACAGATTGCAGCTACATCCTGAACTTGATAGCTTGCACCCTACTTTCCATATTCCTAACTCTAAATAATGTCTGTCTAATGAGACACTGATCATACCCCTCGATGAGATACATATTGACGATAAACTACACTTTGTCGAGGAACCCGCAGAAATACTGGACCGTGAGGTCAAGCGTTTAAAATAGAGCCGCATTCCCATTGTTAAAGTCAGGTGGAATTCGAGGCGTGGTCCTGAATTCACTAGGGAATGGGAAGACCAAATGCGACTGAAATATCCACACATGTTGGCACACTCTCCTCACACCGCGACATCGAGCTAATTGTGGGACGAAATTCTCCTAACAAGGGGAGAATGTGACACCCGCCAATTTAGAGCTATAATTAGAAATTAAACTACTTGTAATTACATGTATTTAGTCTGGTATTAATCTAAATATATGTGACATTTTGTGTAATTACATACACGCGTACACGATTTGTTTAAATCGTATACTTAAGAACCGGACGAGGTCCGACATTAATTAATATGGACGTTGGTGACAAAATTTATAAATAATGTGGATTTATCTGAACAAACATTATCTAGTATAATATATTAAAATAATATATTACATGAATTTCGTATTGTTAAATACAAATCTTACATGACGAAACCGCGCGAAATGCACCCCAGCAAGCGAATAATAAACAACTTATATTTTTTTTACAATTTTGTAACTCGAAATAAAGTATTTTGATAAAATACTTCGGTTAGAAATACTACGCGATTAAACCACTACGGGACTTAGCCGACTACTAGTCGTGTCACAAAAATTGGGAGATAAGAATACGCGAACCCGAGACCTAAATGGGTCGGCCCAGACCCGCAGACCCAAGCCCCAAACCGACCCACCTAAACCCCCTTTTATTCTTTCTTTCTTCTCCATTTCACCTCATTTCTTCCACCCACATTCCCTCTCATCTCTCTATCGACCATATCTCTCTCTCTCTCTCTCTGTAAAAACTGAGATAACAAGAACATCATCATCATAATCGTTCATCATCATCATCAAGACACAATCACAAGGATCATCATTATCAATTTCTTCATCTTCTTCGATTTTCATTTTCTTGGTAAGAAACGTTTAACCCTTTAAATCACTTGTAAGGCTTTGATTTACATGCTAGGACGTTTACTCAACAAGATTATTTCCAAAAATCCCCTTGAAAAAGCTTTAAAAATCATAATCCACACAAAATTCACGAACAACTCGCCCTGCGAACTGAGATCCAACTCAGTTCGCAACCCTTATCTGCGAACTCAGTTTTGCGAGTTGACTTTGACTCGCGAAGTCACACTGCGAACCGAACTTACTTGCGAGTCAACCTGCGAATTGACCTGCAAGTCGAGTTTTGTGAGCCGAACTTTGTTCTGCGAACTCAACTCGGTTCGCAGCCCACTCTGTTTTTGTGAACTCCATCTCAGTTCGCATCGCGAACTCGGTTCACACTACATTTCAGTCCGTGGCCAACCTTAGTCGATTTTTCCGAATTTAAACATCATATGCGTTTTTCACCAAAGCAATGTAGTAGAAATTAAAAAATTTCAGATGCGCTTTTCGACCCCAGATTTTTCCGAATTTAAACTTCAGATGCGTTTTTTAGATGCGTTTTTCTAAATGTGACACGAATTTATACGTAGATGATACTATGATCAATATAGTATTTATAGATGACATTAATGATCTCGTGCCGTTAAGCCTACATACCCCTTTCCGGTACGCGGGCTCGTGTGGAGACCACCAACGGAGCATGCCTTGCTCGAGAATCGAAATGCAAATGAGTACACATCGTTTATGTAACATATAAGTGTACATCGTTCAAAGTAAATACCCCAAATTTGATGCACATGTATATCCTAGCATAGCACCTATATGAAGGGTCCTAGGTTATAGTCTAGGTCAATTCACCTAATTCTCTATAACCATTGTCTCTGATATCAATCTGTCACACCCCGTCTAAAGCGGAAATAACGGAATGCAACCATGATAGGATCACAACACATCAATAATAAGAGATTACTAAATGAAATCAAACCAATGTGTTGTGATGTTATTAACACGAATGACGGTTCGTGTCATAGCATTCACACCAACAAAGAAACAATGTGTCACAAACAATAAATGTATGATAAGTCTTGCAGCAATACTTAATGCAACCTAACAGGTCCACTAAGTTTTCTTGTCCTCAATCCTAGTGCCACTAGTGTTCCCTGAAAAGAAATGCTCGAAAATGTCAACACACTGGTTGGTGAGTTTCGCAGGTTTATAAGACACATGAGAAAATACAGTTTGCTGTGATAATCAGTAAGTAGGACATATGATATGAAATATGCACATAAGACAATCTGTTTCGTCCTCAATAAGCAATCCGTTTAGTTTATGCTATTCACTCAAGGATAACACATCTATCTCAAGAGCGGGACCATCGTCCGATAGTACTATCAATAATCGCATGTATAAGTAAGCAATATGGAGTTTTGTCAAGGTCCCGAAGACACAAGACTCATCCGACCAATCCGTTCAGTAAACAATAAGTCAACACAATCAGCATGCAACATATTCAATCATAATGTCCAAATCATAAATCAGGTAGTTTTCACAGCATAAGAAAACAGTTCAAAACAGTTTGAGCATTCTTTTCCCCCAACGGAAAATAGTAAAGAAAATGGGGCCGCAAAACTCACCTTAAATAGCAAAGCAAGTTAACCTTCCAAATATATCCAATTATGTCGGCACGTTAGTCCACAATACCTATACACATATTTATTGATCACTAATTTTAAATATGGTGAATAGCCTTTCCATCGCATCCCACTCGATGTACCATTACCAAACCTTAAGTCACCCGTAACCCTTACTTCGTATGTTGATTCCAATATAAGCTCTCTCGTATGAATTTAGTGTGGTTTACACCAATAATTTAATCCCATGACTCAAACCGTACCAAAAATCATATACCGTAATCTCACATCATAACCCACTACATAACCCATTCTTTTTAAATCAAATAAATAATTTAAATCTTAAAATTTTTAAAATGTAATTTGTTTACAGAAAAGTATATTCTTAAACATTCTTTACAACCCCCAAAATAACTAGAGAACAATTTGATCAAACCGATTTAACATTATCAATTTTTTTCCTGAAAATTCATCACTCTTAATAGCAGTTTACAAAATAATTTTTATAAAATAATATAAAGCGTTTTAGAGGCCTAAACCTAGCGTATTTTTGTAAAATTTCGAGATCTACAACTTTTCAGTTTTGATCGAAGCTTGAAAACGAAAGTAACTAGATCAAAACAGCCACTGTTTACAACTACGAAAATCTGGACAGAAATTGCGATTAAGGGTATAAAATTTTCGACTTCAAAAACACCTTAAACCAAATATATTAAATCCCCAAGCACATAAATCATCACTAATATGCATCTATTCCAGAAAATAATAAGAAAGAAAAAAAAAACAATCGATTAGGGTTTAGATATATACCTACACGATTACATAAACGGGTAACACACGAAAGCAAAGACTTGAACTTGATTTATAGAGTTTTCTCCTCTCTCTTTTTTTTTTCTTCTTCTTCAGTCGATGGATAGCAGAAAATGACCCCAAGGAGGTTTTCTTCTTCAGTCGATGGTACTGATGGATAACGAAAGCAAAGACCCGTTTCTAGTCGTGAACCGGTTACTTTTACTTCAACTTATGACTTTGTTAATGCAAGGTTAACTTCTAGTGGTTCTAACCAAACTACTATGATCAAGGATGGAGTAAGCCCTAATCAGGTTCAATCTTCGGATGTTGGTAAAATCCCTGGTAAGGTCTCTATTAATGTGGAAGGTAATGTATTTGGTTCTCGTGGTATTGATAGGTTGTTTGCTGCTACGGTCCCTGTTAAGGAACCGGGGATTAATGTACAAAACAACAAGGAAAAATCAGATGGGCGAGGTCTAGATGCTGACCCGGAGAATAATATGCATGGTACAACATTTTTTGGTGATCCTTTTCAAGGCGGTAATGCGAATAGTTTGATTGGTGTTGGTCAGCTGAATTCTCAATCTAAGAAAGATTTTAATGAGAAGGAAACTAAAACGTATGCACAAGTTATGGGTAATGTGGTGACAAGAAAGTTGAAATTTGGTGAGCTGAATTTAGATTGTACTGATGGTAATAGTGTGGACGTTGATATTCCTTTACGTACGGTTATTGAAGCTAGCAAAAAATATATGAATACGTTGTATGGCTACTTTGTAGGCAAACATATGGTTGTATGAAATTATCAATGACAATGATATACAAACTGTTTAGTAAGATAACTTTTTACTATAGTTAAATATAATGAAACTCAAGTTAAAGTGTGAATATCGATTAAAATATGAGGTCTCACACCATTCTCAGCACCTAACCAAGTAGGTGTCTCGGCAATGGATCTCACTTCGATATTCCAAAATTTAATAGTCACACAAAAAAGTGTCCAGAAATACCTACAGATCCAAGCAACAAAGCATAATAGAAAACATCCGAGACCACACCCCCTCAAACCTCTACACAATTGTGACCCTTAGCTATTTAAAGTAAGTAGTCTTTGAGGCAATTTTAAAAATAATACTAAGTAGTCTTAGAACGCCTCCTTTGGTTCATTAATATCACACCGATTTATAGGTCTCTGTACATTCACAGGAATCCATAAGAATAACTCACTACTATTTACCGTTACAATACCTGCAAAATGGTTTGAATGAAGAAAGTCCTCATCATGCTTCACTATGAAACGACGCATAAGCCCTACCGCAATTAGTTGTCCAGCAGCCCCATGCTCTCTTTTCGGTCCTTAGGAAGTTCTTATGTGATGGGAAAACATAAATTTAAAAAATTAATCCCAAAAAAGTAAAATTGGAAATGGATAAATCAGTTTACGACTTGATTAGCACCATGAGTGCCCTGCTAAGTGCCTAAGTTTCAGCAGTTGACTGTAAGCCTCGATTTGTATTTTTGTCAATGATAACATGAACTTGAAATTCAATGACTAATTTGCTATGTAAAATGGTAGACCGGAAGTCGATATTTTATATCAACTCAAATGACATGTTACCTGATGCACTTTCCATGAATATATGCATTGACCCTTGTTGTCCAAGTAAGTCAATGCAGTTCTTGAATACAAGCCTAGAACCAAAAAAAGAGACAAATAAGATGTTAACAACAATAATAACAGGGGTGAAAATGGGCAGGATGGACAAAGCGTTGTAAGTCAAAAAGGAAGGGGGCTCAGTGCACCACTTAATTGCTAGTGATAATTAGAGTTTCACGAGTCATATGTTCTTGTTATTTCTTTAGCATATGCATGTACTCAGCAACTTGTATATTTGGTGTATACTCTATGTATTGTGATAATGGTGTTCCATAGTTATCTAATAATTATTTGGTGATTTTTGTATAAAAGGGGTCATCTAGAGCATGGAGCATAATTGATTGGTTTAACCCGTAAATACACTTTGTAGAAATATATATACATTACGGTGTTCATTACAATTGCAAGAAAAATACTTGTATACATTAAATAGCTACTTGCTATATCAATAAGATTGATATACAATTTACAGATGACAATTCTCGAGATGCCCAAAACCAGACAAGAAACCGACACTGATAACGGGTAGGGGTTGGCAGTCTCAACCCACCAGAGCATTTAGATTTCAGAGCGGATTCAGGTTAACAGGCTGAATCATAAATCTGGAATCACACCTAAATGGGTTATACGGGTCGTATCCAGGTTACATATGTTCGACCAGCCCACCAACCCACCCCGTAGTGCCTACCAGAAAAATTAAACATATACATATATATATATATATATATATATATATATATGTGTGTGTGTGTGTGTGTGTGTGTGTGTGTGTGTGTGTGTATAGCCAAAAGTTCAAATGAAAATCACAAAAAGGTATACAACTGCGAGAACTTTTAAAATATAGAGATTTTAACATGTTTAATGATTCAATTACATGTGAACTTTGATCTAGATTAAGATTAAAAGCAAAATAGTTTGAGAAAATATTAAAATAACCTTTAAAAATCAAATTTATATCTTTTGTTCACATGTGCACATTTGATATGTGCACATGTGAACACTTCATATATTTTATAGTTTAAACACGTCTTTTGTGGTTTTTAACTTTTGTTTGCCAATAACATGAACATTAAATAACATTTATGAGTAATTTGTTGCATTTACATGTATAAAAACAATGTAATTTAAAAGTTCTCGCAGTTCTGTACCTTTTGTGGTTCTCGTTTAAACCTACCCCTATATATATATATATATATATATATATATATATATATATATATATATATATATATCACTAAGGCTTACATCATCCAAGATTTTCAATCATGGTATAAAACACCACAAATATGTTTTGCAAGGGAAGCACTACAAAAATAATGGTACTTTTCTTTTTATTATCTTTTGTAAAGCATTTTATTATGTTAAGTGTCGAATGCATAGTGATCATGCTTTGTTTATATCGTAGATAGATGTCGTGCACCCAACGGTCGGTCGGATTTTACTTCGGTCATTGGTCCGGCCACCGAGATACACGGCATGGTAGTTTTAATATTTATAATAGTCGGGGGGAGCCTAATCCTCCGTACTACCTACTGGAACTGGTATGAATACCTGATACGAGTAAGCGGTAAGGATGATCCAGGGTCGTTCCTCATGACGCTAGAATTGAGACAGAGCTAGTTCTGATAAGTCGGTAATTAAGCCGGGTTTTTGATAAGTTGGAAGGGTTTTGTTTTGGTTTTTATATCTAGTTAAACTAAACTACTGAAACTAATAAAGCATAAAACTAAAGGAAGACTAGCATATATAACACTTAAGGATAATGAAAATGTGGTTCAACATGACTTAGAATAGCTGAGATAATGTTTTAGTTTGAAAATGTCTTTTAAAGGTTTGTGTCTTGCTTTCACGTAGATATCTTGTAGTGTAAACACTAGCACCCTACTGATCAGGTGAACCGATCAGTATGTCACTGAGTACTAGGCTATCGAGAATATGATCAGATCGGACTGCCTTGATGTCACACCCCGCCAAACGGTAATTACAATTAGTTATGTTTAGTTTGCGGAAGCTTTAATGACGTGGCGGGGCTGCGAACAGTTATTTCAACCAACCGTTACATACACACTCAGAGCATATGGTTATTGCACAACATAATAGGTAAGGATGCCAGTTCAAACATTTGCTGCAAAAGTAGTACGACTATGTAAGTCGTAACAGTAGTAGTGAAGTTCAAAACATTTTAGTTTTAATCAAAATACATAAGTTTAAAATAAGATTTCATAAGTATGGGATCCCAAATACGCCCCATCTGCGGTTAGCGCTATACAAAAGTCAATGGGTTCTCCTATACATATACCCATTCTAACAACTGTTTTTCCCCGTCTAGTACATGTCCAGCAAATACATACATCTATCCATCTGATACTAGTCTATACAACACGTGATGGACCTACTAACATATCCATCCTCCAAAAAGTGGTCGACCTGATGCCCAGTAGGCACGGACCGCCATACACAAGTCTAATGAAAATAAGGTAGAAACAACCCCACAGCTGTCCTCAGCACAGCTATCATCACACAAGCTCCAATCATCATCCCTGCTGTCCTCGCACGCCTCTCTAGTACCCTGACACGAGCACGTGCGGTCTCGGCTATCTCTCTGGCAGCAACCACGTTGCTCAACAAGAAGTGGCAACGCTCATGTATGTCTGTCATGTCTCCATCCAGACGGGAGACATCGCTCTGTAGCTCGGCAAGGTGAACACCCCTGCTACCAGAAATGCGAAACAGTGTGCGAATCACAGCCACAATAGTAGGGAGAGTCAACTCCACGGGCTCTCCAGTAGTAGGCAATGGTGCGGAGGATCGGGAGGACTCCCCGGTCTCAAAAGTAGAAGGTAAACCCTCCAATGACCTCCACCGTCCCAACATAGGAGTCATCCACTCCAAGTGAGCAAGCCTAGGTACCCTCTGTGGCGGCTCATCACAGTGCATCACCCTCTCCTCTGACATCGGCGCCTTATTACGGGGCGTAAGTGGTCCTCTAGGGAAGTCTCGGACACACATCTGTGGTGTCCTCCTAGGTACTGGTCCTCCGGAAGGTCCAGCAGTCATATGGCGTGTCGCCATAAAGGTAGACCCTAACATACGAGTGGTAGGGTCAGTGGGGGTAGTAGCAGGTGGGACCACATGTGCAGTGGGCGGTGGGGTGATGTAGGCATCACTAGTGTCATCCGATAGAGCTCTCAGCTGAACTGGTGGGCACGCAACTCCGGTGCTAGCGTCGCTATGGTAGGAATCCTCAGTCGGCTCCTCATCAGAAGCATACAAATAGATCGGACTGTGCCTCGACATGCTGAGACAAAGAAGTCGTAGGTGACGTGTCAGTCGTATGTTAGCTGTATGCAAAATGTGTATGCATGCAATGAATGTTTTAGCCAAGGCTATAGTCTAGGTCTCTAAGGTTTTAGGTCGCTTAAAGACTTCTAGTTCGCTATAACCAATGGCTCTGATACCAAGTCTGTCACACCCCGCCAAACGGTAATTACAATTAGTTATGTTTAGTTTGCGGAAGCTTTAATGACGTGGCGGGGCTGCGAACAGTTATTTCAACCAACCGTTACATACACACTCAGAGCATATGGTTATTGCACAACATAATAGGTAAGGATGCCAGTTCAAACATTTGCTGCAAAAGTAGTACGACTATGTAAGTCGTAACAGTAGTAGTGAAGTTCAAAACATTTTAGTTTTAATCAAAATACATAAGTTTAAAATAAGATTTCATAAGTATGACCACAATGTTTGCAGTTATACAAATGAAATCCCCAAAAGCGGTCCCAACTGTATGTGGCATCCTAATTAGTCCAGGGTTGACCATCCTGAATGCATGCGATTTCTTACCCAGCTAATTTCCTGAAAAACATAGAGAAAGTCGTCAACAAATATGTTGAGTGAATTTACAGGTTTACATGTGTATGTGGTTTGTTAAACCAAGTTTGTATAAATGATTTGTTATTCATTTATAAAATACAAGTTATGTAGGGTTGTTACCCTAAAGTATTGTTATACGTGGGATGTCATCCCAAAACATGTTACTGGTTGTTTACCAGTGTAAAACAAGTTACCGGTATGTTTTCCGGTGTCCAACAGTTGTAGGATTCGTTCTTCCTAAAAGTATGTGGGAATTTACTTAGACTGTGATCCCCTGAAAGGTGAGCTAAACCTCGCAGGTTAAAGTAACGCGACCTAACCCTATAACCAAACCACAACCAGAACCTATGTTGTTTGCCTGAACGGACATTTAAGTATACGCTCCACCGTAGGAGGGTCATCACGGCAATAGTACTATCCGTATACTCAGTGGCTAGAGTCACCTAGCTAATGGTTACAGTAGTATGTCATGAGGTCTTTCATGCACACATTCTAAGTCTAGGTCCGTACTAGGATACCTTGTCTAAATTCCCAAAATAACAGTGAATATGTAATATCACAATTCAACGTTTGTATAAAAGCATTAAAGCATTTATAGTTTGATTGCATGTGTTTGCATGCAATTTCTATGTTTAACACCCCTGTGTTTAAAAGCAGAAAACATTTAAAAGTAGGGGTTGTAAACTCACTGTGATGTGCTCGGAAATGAAAGCTAGCAGCTGATAGTAATAGCCCAAGGTGTGTTAACCTATATACAATAAATGTATTAACATAAGTACGTTTGATTTGTTTAATCAACTTATGCTAATGTCTTGTTTGTTTGAAGAAATTGTTGATTTCTTAATGATGTAAGTCGTTAAATTTGTTTGGTGACGTTGTGTTGAAATATTGTTATATTTCTCACGTCGTATACCTTGTCAAGCGTATATATATACGTACGTAGTCATATATATATATATATATAAGTTCTAAGGTTTACGTATTAAAACGTATATAAGTTCTATTTGTTATAAAACTTCTTATCGTGTTTATTTCCGTTTATAAAATAAGTAATAATTATTATCGTCATTTAAAAGTCCTCATTTGTATGTATATATGAAGTATACATATAGGTTTGTTGTTTGTTATAAAGTATGTATATATATATATTCATATATATATATATATATATAGAATCGTGAACGTTCCGTGAAATAAATCGGGAGTCTTATGTTTGGAATGTTTTGGAAGTTTATTGGGCTCGGCCCGATTAGTTTTATTTTCGGCCCAATAACTTAACCCGATTACCTAGTCCTTTTGGCCCATTTATAAGTTTTGGCCCAATAACCCATTTATTTAACTCATCTTAATTTTTTTTACAATTTCCAGTCCAAACCCAAAGTCTCAGGCCCAATAACGTCCGGCCCAGCTCGAGACCAAAGCCCAGTCTGCGTCCCAGCCCAGCCCAGCCCAGCCCAGCCGATCGGCTTGGGCCAGCCGTTCGACTTGGGCCTTCAGCCGTTCGGCTGGAGGTTCCGGCCCAACCCAAGGCCCATTCGATCCAGTCCAATTTAGTTAGTCCATTAATCGTTTCGGTCCAGTCCACATCGTCCGTTCGAGTTAAAAGTCACAAACTGTTTGGTTCGTTATGGCTAGCCGTTCGGCTCAACAAAGCTAGCCGATCGGCTCAGTTTGTTGAGCCGTTCGGCTCATTACATCCAGCCGTTCGGCTGGAAGGTTCGTCCCTGCCCACGCCCTCTGTTTCAGTCTGTATTCATGGTGTACATATACATAGATGTTTGTTACGAGTTTTAGCTCATTGCCACACCATTTTCACGTCATTACATCATTATACCACATTTATATTAACTTCCATATACATGTTTTGTGATTTCACTCTTGGTTTCACATAACCCATTTCAAGAACAACTTAAACCATTATCAAGTTCATGTGTTATATACATGGATTTAGATATATACATTTGTTATATAATGAATCTGAGATGTAGAATCAATGAAAAAGTGTTTCCTTACAATGGGTCTTTGAGAATGATGAAGGTGGCGATGTTGAGGATGCTATAGTTGTTGTTGCTCTACTCCACTGTTAATCTACTGCTGCTACTCTCTTGTGTGTTTATCAAAGAAGAAGAAAAGAAGATAAATGGTGATGATGGTAGATGTGAGTGTAGAGAGAATCACAGATGAAGAAGAAGATGAGGGTGTAAGATTTCAAAGGGAGTTGCAGTATATAATCATCCTGCCTCCTCAATTATTTGAGGTGGTGGGATATTTAACCCGTTAATTTCGGGTACGGGTATAATTATAGCAATATAAAAGTAAACATTTTATATTTTTATTTTGTAGATGCTCTCCTGGTTCGTTATTTACATTTGGAATAATAATGTTTTCATTATTTTTGACTGTTGTTTAATTTCTGCGTTGGACTGCTAACATTTTAATTGAGTGCCAAATTTCAGTCGAATTTCGGGTTCATATTTTGAGGTAATGTTACAATTGTTTCCAAATGAATGAGAAAATTTGAACTTTTCTCATCTTGATCTCTGAATGCATTTTAAAATTGTTTCTGTTCGTTTTATAATACGTTTTATGTTAAACGTATATTTTACTCGTTCTATCTATATGTTATAGATACAATAGTATTCGTAATTAATAATCGAATTATTAATTTTGTCGTGTCACCAACTTTTGTCGTATTTATCTGTCGGGTTCGTCCCGACACATTTGTACGTGACATTAAATACTTACGTATTAGTAATACTTTTTGTTTAAAAGTACTGGGCTGCTAGGCTTTCATCACATCATTAAGTTTTTGGTTTTAAACTTAAATCAGGAAATTAGCGTAAGAATGCACATGCTTAAATGTTAATCGGTACCTAAATTGGAGAGTTGTCACATTCTCCCCTCGTTAGGGAAATCTCGTCCCGAGATTTAATTCGTGTCGTGAGTCGCGGTCACGGTTTCAAACAGTCGAGGATACTTCTTGCGTATTTCATCCTCACGTTCCCAGGTGAATTCTGGGCCATGTTTCGAGTTCCAACGAACTTTAACTAGCTTGATTCGTTTGTGTCGAAGTTTCTGTGTTTTCGTGTCCATAACTTCGATAGGTTCCTCCACAAAGTTCAGTTTTGAGTCAATGAATACCTCGTCCGGAGGGATGATATGTGTTTCATCAGAAAGACACTTTTTCAAGTTAGATATATGAAAGGTGTCATGGATACTACTAAGCTCTTGCGGTAGCTTAAGCTTGTAGGCGACAGGACCAATCCTTGCAAGGATTTCGAATGGTCCGATGTATCGTGGGTTCAGTTTACCTCGTTTACCAAATCGTACGACCCCTTTCCAGGGTGCAACTTTGAGTAGGACTTTATCACCTACTTGAAATTCTAAAGGTTTCCGTCTGTTATCGGCATAACTCTTTTGTCGGTCACGTGCTGTTTTCAATCGATTAAGCACTAGAGATATCTTGTCCGTAGTTTCTTGGACTATCTCAGGACCCGACAATTGTCTGTCGCCCGACTCTGCCCAACAGAGTGGCGATCGGCACTTGCGTCCATACAATGCCTCAAATGGTGCCATTTGTATGCTGGTGTGATAACTGTTATTATATGAAAATTCTGCTAGAGGTAGGTGTGTGTCCCAATTACCTCCAAAGTCTATCACACATGCTCTCAACAGGTCTTCGAGTGTTTGTATCGTTCGCTCGCTCTGGCCGTCAGTTTGTGGGTGGTAGGCAGTACTCATGTCAAGTCTAGTACCCAATGCGTGTTGAAGTGTTTGCCAGAAGCGAGAAGTGAATCGTGCGTCTCTATCAGAGATGATGGATAATGGCACCCCATGTCGAGAAACGACCTCTTTCAAATAGATTCTAGTCAGTTTCTCCATTTTGTCTGTTTCCTTGATAGAAAGGAAGTGGGCTGATTTCGTCAATCGATCGACAATCACCCATATGGTGTCAACTCCGGATGTTGTTTTTGGTAACTTCGTGATGAAGTCCATCGTGATGTGTTCCCATTTCCATTTAGGCATTTCAGGTTGTTGCAAAAGCCCAGACGGCTTTTGGTATTCGACCTTGACTTTTGCGCAAGTCAAGCACTTACTAACGTATGTGGCAATGTCTCGTTTCATGCCAGGCCACCAGTAAAATCCTTTCAAGTCGTGATACATCTTATCTGCACCAGGATGTATCGAGTAGTTGGACTTATGTGCTTTGTTCAAAATCAATCGGCGTAATTCGTCTACGCATGGTACCCAAATTCGGTTCATGAAGTACAACACTCCGTTGTCCTTGGTTTCAAGTTGTTTCTCCATTCCCTTTAAAGATTCTTCCTTAAGGCGTTCGGGAATGAAAGCTGATTGTTGAGCGTCACGAATTTGAGTAATGAGATTCGAGTGGATTGTTAATCCTAAAGCTCGGACTCTTCGAGGTTTGACTCGTTCCTTACGACTCAAGGCATCAGCTACCACGTTTGCTTTGCCCGGATGGTATTTAATCTCACAGTTGTAATCGTTCAGTAATTCGACCCAACGACGTTGTCTCATGTTGAGTTCTTTCTGGTCGAATATATGCTGGAGACTTTTGTGATCCGTGAAGATTGTACACTTCGTACCATATAGGTAGTGTCTCCAAATCTTAAGTGCAAAAATGACTGCTCCTAGCTCTAAATCGTGCGTCGTATAGTTCTTTTCGTGAATTTTCAATTGTCGAGACGCGTAAGCAATGACCTTGTCGTTTTGCATCAATACGCAACCCAATCCCTGATGTGAAGCATCACAGTAGACAACAAAGTTTTCTACTCCTTCAGGTAGTGATAGGATTGGTGCGGTACTTAATTTCTGTTTCAACAATTGGAAAGCAATCTCTTGCTTCTCGCCCCAATCGAATTTCTTATCCTTTTGAGTTAGAGCGGTAAGTGGTTGGGCTATTTTCGAGAAGTTCTCGATGAATCGTCGGTAATAGCCTGCTAGCCCAAGAAATTGTCGTATCTCGGATGGCGTTTTCGGGGCTTCCCAGTTCTTTATTGCCTCGATTTTGGATGGGTCCACATGAATTCCTTTGTTATTGATCACATGACCAAGGAAACGAACCTCGCGCATCCAAAATTCACACTTAGAGAATTTTGCGTAAAGCTTCTCTTTCTCCAGTAGTTCAAGAATCATTCTCAAATGTTTCTCGTGATCCTCCTTCGTTCGGGAGTATATCAATATGTCATCGATAAACACAATCACGAACTTGTCAAGATAAGGTTTGCATACTCTATTCATGAGGTCCATGAATACTGCTGGTGCGTTCGTCAGTCCGAATGGCATGACTAGGAACTCGTAATGACCGTATCGAGTCCTAAACGCAGTCTTAGGAATATCCTCATCCCGAACCTTCAGTTGATGGTAACCAGATCGCAAGTCGATCTTCGAATAGTAACTTGACCCTTGTAGTTGGTCAAATAAGTCATCGATGCGAGGTAGTGGATATCGATTCTTAATAGTTACTTTGTTCAGTTCCTGATAATCGATACACATTCGCATTGATCCATCCTTTTTCTTAACGAACAAAACCGGAGCTCCCCAAGGTGAAAAGCTCGGTCGGATGAATCCTAAGTCTAAGAGTTCCTGCAATTGTGCAGACAGCTCTTGCATTTCTGATGGAGCAAGACGGTAAGGTGCACGTGCAATTGGTGCTGCTCCAGGAACTAGGTCGATATGAAATTCAACCTGTCGTGGGGGTGGTAATCCTGGTAACTCATCAGGAAACACTCCTGGGTAGTCACGTACGATAGGTACGTCATCTATACGTCGCTCCTCGGATTTCTTTTCTACAACGTGTGCCAAGAATGTTTGGTATCCCTTTCGGAGATATTTACGGGCTTTTAAACATGTAATCATTTTTGTGGCACTTTTTCGTTTCTCACCTTTGACCATGAGAGTTTCTCCTGTTGGTAGTGGTAAGCGTACCAACTTATCGTAACAAATGATCTCGGCGCGGTTCTTAGACAACCAGTCCATGCCGACTACAACGTCGAAACTTCCCAACTTAACCGGTAGCAAGTCTATTTCGAAGAGATGACCTTCTAATTCCAAGGTACATCCCGGTACTATTTCTCCTGACTCGATTAACTCACCATCGGCTAGTTCAATAGTATATTTGTTATCTAGCTTACGTGATTCAAGTTCTAATAGTGGTCTAAACTCATTAGACACAAAACTTAAATCAGCACCTGAATCGATTAACACAGAGGCATAATGGTTGTTTACAAGAAACGTACCAGTGACGGTGTTAGGGTCCTGGCGTGCCTCCTGTGCTCCAATCACAAATGCTCTTCCTTGAGCCGGCTGATTGTTGATGTTGTTGGCTCGGTTGTTGTTACCACGGTTGTTGGTGTTGTTGCGGTTTTGGTTGTTCTGGTTGTTGTTGTTGGGATTCTGGTTGTTGAGTCGAGGGCATCGGTTCCGATAGTGCCTCGTGTCGCCACATTCAAAACACCCTTGGTTTCGGCGTTCGGTGTTTTCCCTAGGGGTAGGGTTAGCTTTACAGTTTTGGGTTTTGTGACCCCAAACTCTACAGTTGTTGCAATACCAACATTCACCCTCGTGGTGTTTGCCACATTTGTCACACTTAGGTTTGTTACCCAAGTATGGCTTAGATTCCATTGTGGTGGCAGCATAGGACCTTGGGTTCCCAGATCCCTTCTTATTCGTTTGACCCTGACGGTCACTTCCTCTGTCATTCCACTTACGCTTTGTACCTCCAGAACTACCAGCTTCAGTACTGCTCGGCTCAACCTTGCCCGGTGCAGTTTTTTTTGGTCAGTGTTCCCATCCTGAATGCCTCATCGGTCAGACTTTGCGCTAAAACAACAGCGCTCCTGAATGTGTCAGGTTTGGAAGATGTAACCAAACTCCTGATTTGCGGTGCCAGACTATATACATAACGCTCGATGCGTTTATACTCAGGTGTCACCATATGCGGCACTAGACGTGCTAGTTCCTGAAACTTGGTTGTATAACCAGTGACATCGGCACCGATCATAGTGATGTTCCACAGCTCAGTTTCGACTTTCTGCATCTCGCTACGGGGACAGAATTCCTCCAACATCATGTTTTTCAGTACTTCCCATGACATGGAGTAGGCAGCTGGTCGTCCCAGTGATTGGACTTGACTGTTCCACCAAGTGAGAGCTTTGTCAGCAAGAGTGCAGGTGGCATATTTCACCATACAGTCTGGTGAACAGTCACTAATATCCAACACCGACTCTGTCTTTTCTATCCAGTGTATAATCCCAATAGCACCCTCGGTGCCCGAAAAGTAACTGGCTTACAAGCTTGAAATGTCTTGTATGAACACCCTCGGCGAGTATTCGCAGGTGCCTCAGTATTAACAGGGGTAGACCCGCTGTTATTCATTCCATTCTCACGATTTCGGCTTGCTTCATACTCAGCAATACCTTCAGCTATTTGACGCGCGATCATTTGTTCAGTAGTTTCATTGTTGTTGGGTGGGGGAACGGTTTCAGGAATGGAAGAAGGAGTCGTTCGTCGACTGTTCTTAGTCGTTCGTCGTTTTGGTGGCATGATTCCGTTCTGCGATGAAATAAATATGCAGAAGTCAATGTCAAGGTATTGAATGTGATGAACAAGATTTCACATTTTTAACAAGGAATCAACATTATGAAGAATTGAAGGACAAGATTTTGTATCACATGTCACACGACTTTGAAACGCCCATATGTAGTTAGTACAATATAATCACGTTGGCCAGGCGTCATTATATAATGCTAAATACATATTTCTTTTCATCATCATTTAACACAGTCGAGTTCAAAGAAATTCAAGATAGGAATCAATAATCGAGGTGTGGTATGTTTCATGGTTTTCAAGGAATGTTCAAATGTTATTGTTTGGCTACCGTTGCTAACACACTCATATAAATGTAAATCTAATACTAAAGTTGCTGTTGAATGTAATGAATACGAAATGCCATCAAACATAAGTTATATAATATCAAAAGGTGTAGCGCTGATACAACAGTTTTATACAAAACAAGATGGGATCCCAAATACGCCCCATCTGCGGTTAGCGCTATACAAAAGTCAATGGGTTCTCCTATACATATACCCATTCTAACAACTGTTTTTCCCCGTCTAGTACATGTCCAGCAAATACATACATCTATCCATCTGATACTAGTCTATACAACACGTGATGGACCTACTAACATATCCATCCTCCAAAAAGTGGTCGACCTGATGCCCAGTAGGCACGGACCGCCATACACAAGTCTAATGAAAATAAGGTAGAAACAACCCCACAGCTGTCCTCAGCACAGCTATCATCACACAAGCTCCAATCATCATCCCTGCTGTCCTCGCACGCCTCTCTAGTACCCTGACACGAGCACGTGCGGTCTCGGCTATCTCTCTGGCAGCAACCACGTTGCTCAACAAGAAGTGGCAACGCTCATGTATGTCTGTCATGTCTCCATCCAGACGGGAGACATCGCTCTGTAGCTCGGCAAGGTGAACACCCCTACTACCAGAAATGCGAAACAGTGTGCGAATCACAGCCACAATAGTAGGGAGAGTCAACTCCACGGGCTCTCCAGTAGTAGGCAATGGTGCGGAGGATCGGGAGGACTCCCCGGTCTCAAAAGTAGAAGGTAAACCCTCCAATGACCTCCACCGTCCCAACATAGGAGTCATCCACTCCAAGTGAGCAAGCCTAGGTACCCTCTGTGGCGGCTCATCACAGTGCATCACCCTCTCCTCTGACATCGGCGCCTTATTACGGGGCGTAAGTGGTCCTCTAGGGAAGTCTCGGACACACATCCGTGGTGTCCTCCTAGGTACTGGTCCTCCGGAAGGTCCAGCAGTCGTATGGCGTGTCGCCATAAAGGTAGACCCTAACATACGAGTGGTAGGGTCAGTGGGGGTAGTAGCAGGTGGGACCACATGTGCAGTGGGCGGTGGGGTGATGTAGGCATCACTAGTGTCATCCGATAGAGCTCTCAGCTGAACTGGTGGGCACGCAACTCCGGTGCTAGCGTCGCTATGGTAGGAATCCTCAGTCGGCTCCTCATCAGAAGCATACAAATAGATCGGACTGTGCCTCGACATGCTGAGACAAAGAAGTCGTAGGTGACGTGTCAGTCGTATGTTAGCTGTATGCAAAATGTGTATGCATGCAATGAATGTTTTAGCCAAGGCTATAGTCTAGGTCTCTAAGGTTTTAGGTCGCTTAAAGACTTCTAGTTCGCTATAACCAATGGCTCTGATACCAAGTCTGTCACACCCCGCCAAACGGTAATTACAATTAGTTATGTTTAGTTTGCGGAAGCTTTAATGACGTGGCGGGGCTGCGAACAATTATTTCAACCAACCGTTACATACACACTCAGAGCATATGGTTATTGCACAACATAATAGGTAAGGATGCCAGTTCAAACATTTGCTGCAAAAGTAGTACGACTATGTAAGTCGTAACAGTAGTAGTGAAGTTCAAAACATTTTAGTTTTAATCAAAATACATAAGTTTAAAATAAGATTTCATAAGTATGACCACAATGTTTGCAGTTATACAAATGAAATCCCCAAAAGCGGTCCCAACTGTATGTGGCATCCTAATTAGTCCAGGGTTGACCATCCTGAATGCATGCGATTTCTTACCCAGCTAATTTCCTGAAAAACATAGAGAAAGTCGTCAACAAATATGTTGAGTGAATTTACAGGTTTACATGTGTATGTGGTTTGTTAAACCAAGTTTGTATAAATGATTTGTTATTCATTTATAAAATACAAGTTATGTAGGGTTGTTACCCTAAAGTATTGTTATACGTGGGATGTCATCCCAAAACATGTTACTGGTTGTTTACCAGTGTAAAACAAGTTACCGGTATGTTTTCCGGTGTCCAACAGTTGTAGGATTCGTTCTTCCTAAAAGTATGTGGGAATTTACTTAGACTGTGATCCCCTGAAAGGTGAGCTAAACCTCGCAGGTTAAAGTAACGCGACCTAACCCTATAACCAAACCACAACCAGAACTTATGTTGTTTGCCTGAACGGACATTTAAGTATACGCTCCACCGTAGGAGGGTCATCACGGCAATAGTACTATCCGTATACTCAGTGGCTAGAGTCACCTAGCTAATGGTTACAGTAGTATGTCATGAGGTCTTTCATGCACACATTCCAAGTCTAGGTCCGTACTAGGATACCTTGTCTAAATTCCCAAAATAACAGTGAATATGTAATATCACAATTCAACGTTTGTATAAAAGCATTAAAGCATTTATAGTTTGATTGCATGTGTTTGCATGCAATTTCTATGTTTAACACCCCTGTGTTTAAAAGCAGAAAACATTTAAAAGTAGGGGTTGTAAACTCACTGTGATGTGCTCGGAAATGAAAGCTAGCAGCTGATAGTAATAGCCCAAGGTGTGTTAACCTATATACAATAAATGTATTAACATAAGTACGTTTGATTTGTTTAATCAACTTATGCTAATGTCTTGTTTGTTTGAAGAAATTGTTGATTTCTTAATGATGTAAGTCGTTAAATTTGTTTGGTGACGTTGTGTTGAAATATTGTTATATTTCTCACGTCGTATACCTTGTCAAGCGTATATATATACGTACGTAGTCATATATATATATATATATAAGTTCTAAGGTTTACGTATTAAAACGTATATAAGTTCTATTTGTTATAAAACTTCTTATCGTGTTTATTTCCGTTTATAAAATAAGTAATAATTATTATCGTCATTTAAAAGTCCTCATTTGTATGTATATATGAAGTATACATATAGGTTTGTTGTTTGTTATAAAGTATGTATATATATATATATTCATATATATATATATATATAGAATCGTGAACGTTCCGTGAAATAAATCGGGAGTCTTATGTTTGGAATGTTTTGGAAGTTTATTGGGCTCGGCCCGATTAGTTTTATTTTCGGCCCAATAACTTAACCCGATTACCTAGTCCTTTTGGCCCATTTATAAGTTTTGGCCCAATAACCCATTTATTTAACTCATCTTAATTTTTTTTACAATTTCCAGTCCAAACCCAAAGTCTCAGGCCCAATAACGTCCGGCCCAGCTCGAGACCAAAGCCCAGTCTGCGTCCCAGCCCAGCCCAGCCCAGCCCAGCCGATCGGCTTGGGCCAGCCGTTCGACTTGGGCCTTCAGCCGTTCGGCTGGAGGTTCCGGCCCAACCCAAGGCCCATTCGATCCAGTCCAATTTAGTTAGTCCATTAATCGTTTCGGTCCAGTCCACATCGTCCGTTCGAGTTAAAAGTCACAAACTGTTTGGTTCGTTATGGCTAGCCGTTCGGCTCAACAAAGCTAGCCGATCGGCTCAGTTTGTTGAGCCGTTCGGCTCATTACATCCAGCCGTTCGGCTGGAAGGTTCGTCCCTGCCCACGCCCTCTGTTTCAGTCTGTATTCATGGTGTACATATACATAGATGTTTGTTACGAGTTTTAGCTCATTGCCACACCATTTTCACGTCATTACATCATTATACCACATTTATATTAACTTCCATATACATGTTTTGTGATTTCACTCTTGGTTTCACATAACCCATTTCAAGAACAACTTAAACCATTATCAAGTTCATGTGTTATATACATGGATTTAGATATATACATTTGTTATATAATGAATCTGAGATGTAGAATCAATGAAAAAGTGTTTCCTTACAATGGGTCTTTGAGAATGATGAAGGTGGCGATGTTGAGGATGCTATAGTTGTTGTTGCTCTACTCCACTGTTAATCTACTGCTGCTACTCTCTTGTGTGTTTATCAAAGAAGAAGAAAAGAAGATAAATGGTGATGATGGTAGATGTGAGTGTAGAGAGAATCACAGATGAAGAAGAAGATGAGGGTGTAAGATTTCAAAGGGAGTTGCAGTATATAATCATCCTGCCTCCTCAATTATTTGAGGTGGTGGGATATTTAACCCGTTAATTTCGGGTACGGGTATAATTATAGCAATATAAAAGTAAACATTTTATATTTTTATTTTGTAGATGCTCTCCTGGTTCGTTATTTACATTTGGAATAATAATGTTTTCATTATTTTTGACTGTTGTTTAATTTCTGCGTTGGACTGCTAACATTTTAATTGAGTGCCAAATTTCAGTCGAATTTCGGGTTCATATTTTGAGGTAATGTTACAATTGTTTCCAAATGAATGAGAAAATTTGAACTTTTCTCATCTTGATCTCTGAATGCATTTTAAAATTGTTTCTGTTCGTTTTATAATACGTTTTATGTTAAACGTATATTTTACTCGTTCTATCTATATGTTATAGATACAATAGTATTCGTAATTAATAATCGAATTATTAATTTTGTCGTGTCACCAACTTTTGTCGTATTTATCTGTCGGGTTCGTCCCGACACATTTGTACGTGACATTAAATACTTACGTATTAGTAATACTTTTTGTTTAAAAGTACTGGGCTGCTAGGCTTTCATCACATCATTAAGTTTTTGGTTTTAAACTTAAATCAGGAAATTAGCGTAAGAATGCACATGCTTAAATGTTAATCAGTACCTAAATTGGAGAGTTGTCACACTTGAAACCTCCCTCACCATCTCTTGTGACGAGACCAAGTGACCCTCCAGATGGGGTGCAGGAATAAGGAGACAGTCCGCAATTTATCCACTGACCTTTCTTTAACACATACAGAGATATCTAAGCTGGGCAAGGCATTTAAGATTAAGACAGTTGGTGACTGCTAACTTATACATTGATGGTTGTGATCGAGTTCAGAGTTATTCGGCTATGATATAGTCATCAACCTACAGAGTTTTCCACGGTTACATTGTGTAATCACCCGTTTTACGATCTTTCCTGGATCACAGACTACACCAGGATGTAATACAGTGTTCAGCCTACGGCCTTTCCACGGCTTACCAGATACTCGGACGTTTTAGGGCTTTATCCTGGATTACATACTTTACAGCCATCTGAACTCAATATATCTAAGCTTGTATTACAGTAAAACCATCTATGATAGCTAAATAACCCATTCACTTTATAAATCCCAGCCCAATAAATCCCTGATTAATTCACGGTGTACTATACGATAAGTTGGGCAGTATTTCCACAGCTTCAAAATCAGACCATGTTTATTTTGGGAAAACATAGATAGGTAGTGACCGTTTGATCAATGGTTAGCTATTACTTGTCATAAAGGTTCTAACCACGTTTATTGGAGGAAAGGTGATAGTTTAGTTTGAAATCATAAATAGTTAAACAGCACCACAAGTTTTCAATCGTAATATATAATAATAGGGAACATTATTCCACAACGGATTGTGCCCATGACTTTCATAGCTTCCACGTTCTGTACTCCACACATTCGTGATGTTTCCGGCACTATACAAATGAAAGCCGTATAACGTTACCTCCGCTGTTTCATAACGATATTATCCTCATCATTATATATTTAAAGTAACATCATTTCTACTATCTAAATCATGGCAAACATACAAGCACACTACTCACAATGCATAGCAATAAACATTTCTAATATTAATAAATCACAGACATCAAACAAGAACAATATGACAAATTAATAATAGAAAGGATAGAAAATACCGATAGGAATTGCGAGCAGAATAACACTTGTATTTCTTCATTAATATCCAAGCATTACATAAGCTAGCCTCTACTAATTAACTACATAATTAATTTAAAATAAAAGGAAAGGTTTCCCTCCCTAATCATCTCACTAGTCCCGGGGTTTAAAACCCTAGCGAGAAACTAGAGAGAAAGACTAGAGAGAGAACCTACTACTTACTAATTCTCCTCTAACTCCTAAGAGTAGTGCTAGAGAAAGAATGCTAAACTACCTACTAATTCTCCTCTAACTCCTAAGAGTAGTGCTAGAGAGAGAATGCTAAACTAATCTAGAGAGAGAGATGAGAGAAATGGAATGAGAGGTGTGTTGGAAATGAGAAATGAGTCCACTATTTATAGAAGAAAGGAGGTAGCCATGGTACAAGTCCTTAAGCACCAAGAACAAGCACCAAAGCATCATACGGGACAAGCGGACCAGGGGGGGTCAAACAGCACCCATCAAGGCAAACACCCCCGTATACGGAACCTAGGGTACCATATACGGTACCTAGGTGCCCCCGGGGGGGGGGGGGGGTTGGTGCTCCATTTGGCCTTCGCTGATTCCTCGGTTGCTTGGTTCATCCGTATCTTCTTCGTTTGGAGTCCGTTTTGCTTGATTCTTGCGCCGTTGGATTCGTTTTTCTGTTACGCTTCTAATGACACTAAGTTTTCCAATTTTTGAGATGTTTAACTTTTTCGCATTTCGGATGACGATCGGCGAGCTTCCGAACTGCATATCTTCTCCGTTCTTCGTCCGTTTCTTCTGATTCTTTTACCTCCGGTCTTGTATTTTCCTATGGAATCATAAAATATGCGTTAAGATCTAATTTCATAAGGAAATCAAGAAGGGAATATTTAAGGTGATAGTTTTGCCCCGGTTTACGTGTTATTTGGACGTTTTAACCGATTTTTGCAGCAACGTCTATATTTAGACTACCTTGGTGATTTTTAGTAAATAATGATGGTTTGGAAAATTTTCACCAATTAATAGTCCAAAAAGTGCGGAAATATGTACTTAAAAACATGACTTTTTAGGTCACATCAATAGACATGGTAACTATCACTCGGATTTGTACAATGGGAAGCATATGTATAAACCCTAAATGGTCTACCTGGAAATGCATTCCCTTGTGAACTTGTGATTTGAACCTAGAATCTAATAAGTGCAATCTATTACTAATTCTCTGGATATATGTCCTGAACGGATCAAACTTACCATAAGAATTTGATCAAACTTTGATCCTAACACTCCTGTGAATTCAGCGTAATGCGAACCCTATGCTAAAATTAATTGAGAAAGCATTAATATGCGAAAACATCCTATACAAGCAAGTAAAGAACAAACCTGACAAATACCAAGGAGATGCATAAACTGATTTCGATAATCCTGAGCTTTATTAGGCTAAATCTCGTTACTAATAATAGTGCACATTATAGGAGCAACCATCACACATGGGAAAAATCACTGAAACCTCGAATCTGCATTCATTGTACCAAAGATAAGCCACCGAATTCCACCAAAAAGGACGGAAAACTTACTAACTTGATAACAAATAAAAGCAATGTTAATTATAAATTTCAAATTTAAGCATTTACCGTGTGAGATGTTCTAGTTGTAAGACAAAACTTGTGATGATGCAAATTGGTAAATCCAGACATACTTGCAGACAAAAAAGTCAAAATCAAAAAAAGTAAACAATGTACATAATCTTTTGATGCAGAAAATAGAGACACAAATAATAATTTACAACAATATAGTAAAAATATGTAGTAAAATATTAGTAATTTAGGCTACTTACTACAAACCAAAGTTATCAAGTGCCCAATGTGTCCAATGACTTTTCCAATGAACTCCACTATCGGCTCTGCCACAACACCCAAACAATGAAAATATTGACCATTAGATTTTGTAGCTATTTTCTTGCATCTATCTCATTGGACCAATTGGAGTTCAAACAAATATATGTGCTAGAATGCCACTTTCTAAGTCGCACGTACATGTTCATAGTGAGCCCTAGGTTGATAAGAAACACTCTTTGCAAGTGAAACCATCTCATTGCCAACGTGTTGAAACTTTCTCCATACCTAGAAAAGTACACAACTAAAGTTAGATTTAACTCAACGGCAACCGCAGGCACTGTTTTTACCAAAGTATGATAAGCTTTTCTGGCTTACAAAAATTGGTTCCCTATCATCTTTAACCGCATCTTCAACCCATGTTTAACTCATAAATAGAAATACTATTTATGATGTATATGGACAATAGCTCCCAATATTCCCAGCACATAGTAACAAAGATTCAAATATCAAATTACTAATATGATAATAATTCAGCCACCTTTATAAAACCAAAATCTATTATACATGGTTCAGATTACCTTGATGTGACCATCTGATTCTCAATTTCAAGTATAATCACATGCCCATGAAAAGTAAACGCTAAGCTATGCATCTAACCAGATTATAACAACCAAAAAAATACATCTCTTATAAGCATCAGATTATAACAACCCTTGCAATCAAGAAACCCTGATTATCATGGAAATATACTTAATCCATATATAAGTTATATAGGAAGGATGATAAAACCTCATCATAAGGAACCAAATTGAGAAACTCATCAGCAACTGATACACAAAAGTTCAGTATCCATGACTCCTTGTGCATTCCCACATTCATCTGCAAAACAATAATGTTTGTACGTTAGAGCACTTCTAGAGTAAAAATTACTATGTATAATACCCAATAAACTGATAAACACAGAAAAATGTCAGCATCCTTATTGATGTCTAGTATTGATTCTTCACGAATATCATTGCTATAGCTGTATCATTAGTTAACGAACTTTGTTGTTGGTTTCAAACCCAAAACAATTGTTCGTCTCAAGATTATTTTAGCTGACATGAAGCCAATCAAGGAAAACTTATTGCTTTCCATTGATCCAAAACAAAGATTTACACTCAATCTCTAACCAACTAACCAAGCCTAACCTATCAAGATTATTGTAACCGATCTTAACTAAGACCTCGGACCACCAGCAGGCCAACATTTTTAGCACTTTTTACCCTGAACCTAAAAGTGCTAGCTTATACAATATATCAACAATTAAGAAAACACAGAATGCCCAAAAGACATGTGATTTTTACCTCATATCCAGGTCCTCTAAACGCATACTTGTCGAGTTGTCTCATCGCATTCCTGCAAGCTGATTAGGTAGAAAAAGTCATTATTTTTTCCTAATAAAAAAGGTTATAATATGAAAAGAGATTGAGTATATTTTTGAAAAGGAATCAGAAGCATAAGCCTCAAAGTTAATATTGTTGACAACCGAAACTTGACTTTCGACAATAGCAAAGGCTCCTACTTCGTGTTTTAGTAACTTGGTATGCCCGTGTAAATTGAATTAAACAATTGAAAACGCATGAAAAACAGCAACAATCAAGCTAAATTCATTGCTGATTTCGATCAGATTGATAGAGAAATAACATGAAACCAAAAAAGGAGACTTCCCAACACCACATGTTTACAACATCACCAATAAAACAATCAATAGAATAAAGTCATGGTTCTACCCATTACAGTAGTTTACATACATATAACAATGTTAGATGAGCAATACGATGATTGACATTGAATAGGATATGTAATCAGAATCTCAAACCACAGATAATTCATTAAATCTATCTAAATTATTCGTATAAGTAAAACAACAAAGGATAAGAAATCAAAGCTAAAGTAATCGAAAGCCTTTAATTCGAATTAAGGAATTGTACCTGATGATTGTGAATCAAGACTTTGTGGACCTAATTTCATGCCGCCACTGGAGCTATTAGTCGGATTTAGTATCCAAGTTATTGGCCGGAATCAGTACCGGAGTCAATTGCGCAACCTAAAAACTCTTCATATTCGCAAACACATGCACCAATACAAGCTTATCTCAATCACCGATATGGGAATTAGGACAAAACAATCATCAGGAATTAGGGCAAAACAATAGCAGAGAAGGATGATGAGATAGCATAAATAAACGAAAGTGTGAAAATAATTAGAGATTTCTTCCTTGAAAAGCGAATGTGCAGGATCGTGGGGAGCGGTTCTGGAAGAAAACTGTTTGGGGAGCAAAATAACCGTAATTATGGAATAAAGGACGGTCAAAATGTAAAGTCAACGGAATCATGTGGTCGAGGATGCTAGTCAACGGGAAAAAAAACTGACCAAACGGTTATGACTCCTTTGGAGCCATAGATAAGGGGAATTTGATTAGTATCTACTTGATTCCAATTTCTTTGTTTTTTCTTTTAGTTAAATACTTATATGTTTTCTAATTTTAATATTACGGATCATAGATGTGAACACATAACTATCATTAGAACATGAGTTTGGGCAATCTCTTTTTTCATTCCATGGTATGCATTAGCTTTTGATGATCAATATGTTTGTGTAAAACGTGAAAAATCATAAAAGAGACTATATAAGACAATACTATTACAAAAAGAAAATAAAATTACAAAGAAAGTAGAGTCAAGTTCTTCATCACAATACCACCAATCAATTTCTGCTTATGTTCTAGTGTAGGGATCTACATAACAACATTGGGTATAATCAAACTTTTGAAGATAACGATTTAGGTTGGAAGTTGTAGTGTTTGAGTGTGGTTCTTAGGTAGTCAGATGGGTTCATAGCGGTAAAAATGAATGTGGGTTGCCTTGCTTGGACACACCCTTTGCAAACATGGGTTGCCTTGCCTAGACACACCCTTTGAAGTAATCATAGCATTCATCAAATCCAGTGACTCCACATCCAGTTTAAAAGTCATCTAGTTATACCGTAATACTCATTTTAAATAATTCGCAAAGATTCACAGTAATATAATAGCAATCCTGCATAATCCATATTTCAAACCAATTATTACTACACTCCCATCAGAGATATTTCAACAGCATAAAAAAATACCAGAAATATATTCTAGTGATTAAAACTTATATGGTTGTATGAAATTATCAATGACAATGATATACAAACTGTTTAGTAAGATAACTTTTTAATATAGTTAAATATAATGAAACTCAAGTTAAAGTGTGAATATCGATTAAAATATGAGGTCTCACACCATTCTCAGCACCTAACCAAATGGGTGTCTCAGCAATGGATCTCACTTCGATATTCCAAAATTTAATCGTCACACAAAAAAGTGTCCAAAAATACCTATAGATCCAAGCAACAAAGCATAATAGAAAACATCCGAGACCATACCCCCTTAAACCTCTACACAATTGTGACCCTTAGCTGTTTAAAGTAAGTAGTCTTTGAGGCATTTTTAAAAATAATACTAAGTAGTCTTAGAACGCCTCCTTTGGTTCATTAATACACCGATTTATAGGTTTCTGTACATTCACGGGAATCCATCAGAATAACTCACTACTATTTACCGTTACAATACCTGCAAAATGGTTTGAATGAAGAAAGACCTCATCATGCTTCACTATGAAACGACGCATAAGCCCTACCGCAATTAGTTGTCCAGCAGCCCCATGCTCTCTTTTTGGTCCTTAGGAAGTTCTTATGTGATGGGAAAACATAAATTTAAAAAATTAATCCCAAAAAATTAAATTGGAAATGGATAAATAAGTTTACGACTTGATTAGCACCAAGAGTGCCCTGCTAAGTGCCCAAGTTTCGGCAGTTAGAACAAGGTTTGATGACTTCTCTCCCTAGGTTTGGCGATTTCTGGCTTCCTTCCTAAACCCTAATTCGTTCACCAATCATCATCATATCTGTTTAATCATTCTTTTCAGGTTGTTGATTGTACGTTCATTAATCTAGTTTCTTGACTTAATTTTTGAATGTCTTTTTGCATAATCTGATTAGGGTTTTTGTAGCCGATTGTTCCTGCTTTTGTTAGGGTTTATTACATTCGTTAATCTGTTTTGGAAGGAGATCGTATCTTGATTACAATCTTTGTTTCTGATTGCTTGCTTGATCTAGTCTACTTGGGCAGCAAGTTATTGATTATTTGGCGTTTTTTGGTTGTGTATTCCTGGAGATTTTGTGATCTGCATTATTATTGTGATGGGAGAGAGCGGAAACAAGAAAAAGAAAAAGAAGAATTCAAGTTTGCCGAAGGTGCATCGTGAAGGTACCAATGGTACTTCTGGTTCATCCTCTGATTCTGATTTCGTACCCACTTTTAACACAGCAAAAATCAATATTGATGGTATCCGAAAGCAGCTAAGTAAAGCATCGATTGATATTGGAAGTGATTCCAGGAAGATAGATGATGGCAGGTTGGTACACACTAGTGTTGTTGGTGATGATCAAGGTCAAACGAAGGAAGACACTAGTTTGCTGAACGGAAAACCCAATGTGGTTGGTAAGGGGGATCAGCCTAACCCTAATTCTGCTGATGATGCTACTGTTGCCGTGGACCATGCAGCTGTGGATGGTTCTAATAACTCTCATAGTGAGGTAAATCAGGTTGGGTTTAATGCCTCTAAAATCCCTGGTTTATCTGATCTAAATAACGTTAAAATGGTGGATGATTGTGACCCTAACTTGCAAAGTCATATAGGTGACATAAGGACTGGTTAGGTCGACGAGCAGGAGGTCTTATTTCCTGTCTCCATTCCTGAATCAACTCCTTGTATGTCGGCTTATGATAATTCTAACGCAAGTCTAGATGGTAATGGTGGTAGTTCTTTTCCTTCTCATGGGCTAGATAGACTTCAAGCTGCTACTGTTGTTGTTCAACAACCGGTTCTAAAACAGGTTTCATCTTATGCTCAGGTTGTGGATCGTAGTGTTAAAAAGAAGGTTAACTTTCGTGCGTTGAACTTACAGTCTCATAACAGTAGTGATGTGGATGTGGAAATTCCTTTGAATATAGTTATTGAAGCTAGTAAAAAGTATTCACACACTTTATATGGGTATTTTATAGGCAAGAGATTGGCATTTCCTATGGTCTAAAATTATGTTATGAATGTATGGAGGAAATTTGGGATTGAAAAGGTTATGATGAATTTCAATGGGTTCTTCTTCTTTAAGTTCTCTACGGAAAATGGTATGAATGAGGTTCTGGAGGGTGGACCTTGGATGATCAGATTAGTCCCCATCATCATAAGGAAATGGTCTTCGGATGTTGATTTAGCAAAGGAGGATCTATCGAAGGTTCCCCTATGGATTAAGCTGCATGATGTTCCGCTTCTTTCCTTTAATGAAGATGGGTTAAGTGGTATTGCCACCAAGGTTGGGACTCCAATCATGCTTGATTCATATACTAGCACCATGTGTACTGACGCATGGGGTCATCCAAATTTTGCTCGTGCCATGGTTGAGGTTAATTCAGAGGTTGATTTGAAGGAAAATATTTATGTGGCTATTCCCAAGCTTGAAGGTACTGGTAAAAATCTGTATACAGTAAGAGAGAGAGAGATATGAGAGAAAAGGGATAAAGAGAGAGAAAGAGAAGTAGTGGAATGAGGAAGAAGGGAGAGGAGGTGGGGGGTTTAAGCCTCCCACTTTCGTTCTCCGTAATTGCACTCCGTGTTTTTGTACCCGATCGTAAAATAAATAATATTTTTAATTTAGAAAATTCTTTTATATATTTTCGAATATTTTTAAGTTGAAACATTTTATAAAAATAAAAGGTTTGAGTTAAAGTTTTATACCAAATTTCGCGCAGTTTCAGATAACTAGAATGCGTTTTTAATTAAAACGACTTACATTTTTGAACACTTTGTTATAATCGCATATAAAAATACAATTATTTGAAGTTTAAATTTGACGCGAAAATTGACTTTTTGACCGGTTGTTACATTCTCCCCCTGTTAAGAAAATTTCGTCCCGAAATTTCGTGTGAAGTCGTGATTGCGTGGAGTCTGGGGAGACATGTGCGTACGAGAGATTTGTCGAATAGCTTGTAGATGTGTAATGTCTTTGTTAGGTTTGAAAGCAGTCAATCCATGACTGTGTCGTGGGTTAACATAATAGTCAGATCACCGATTGTTTCGTTTGTTCAACGTATGATTAAGTGTGGTTACTAGGTAGGCGTTTACATGGTGGTCCATTCAGGACTAGATAGTTGTCACGCGGTGACCGTTTAGTGAGTAGTCCTATCAGGACTAAGTGGTTGATGAACGTTCAGTCGATCAGTCTACTGAAAGCAAACTTTGGGTTTTACGCTGGTGTAGGTTAACTAGTCCTATGATGCGCTTGACATTAAGTCGATATGAGTGATATCAAGAGGTAAGAGTACACGCTTGGTGTAAACCAGAATCGAATGATTACATTTTCGAGGAAGGATGTACCTATATCATTATCGGAGATCAGGTGGATTTTGCGTTTCCTTTTTGGGCAGTCTTTCTTGTAATGTCCGGGTTCTTTACATTTGAAGCATACCCTTTGAGAGTCGGGATTCGCAGGAACTCTGCAATCCCAGATTTTGTGTCCGAATCGTTGGCATCTTTCACAGGGTAAACCACATGAACCATCGTGATGACGTTTACAGCCGTGACAAAATGGTTTATTACCCGCATAGCCTCGTTTTTCTTTGGGTTCGTTGGCGTAGGACCTCAAGGGTTCGGGTTGATTTGTTGGGTTATGATTAGTGCTGGAATTTCCATTCCATTTTCCTTGGTTGTTTTCGGTTGTAGGTGTCCTGCGTTGGACCACCTGTGCCATGAGTTTGTGGGCCATGCGGACGGCGTCATTAATAGTTTCGGGTTTAGAGGCGGTGACCATTCCCTCAATTTGTATTGGAAGTCCACCGATGTACCTTTCAATTCGTTGGCTTTCAGGGTTAACTATGTTCGGGCAAAGG
This sequence comes from Pseudognaphalium luteoalbum, assembly GCA_963422505.1. NCBI lineage: Eukaryota > Viridiplantae > Streptophyta > Magnoliopsida > Asterales > Asteraceae > Pseudognaphalium > Pseudognaphalium luteoalbum. The sequence goes on from OY730197.1 coordinate 53,911,541, forward strand.
TGTGCTAGTTGGTGAAAGCGATTGGTGTAGGTTATAATGTCGTGGTCCTTTACGGTGAGGTGCCAGAGTTCATCCTCAAGTTTGTAGAGTTCCTCACTGGGACAATACTCGTCCCTCATGATTCGTTTCAGCTCCTCCCAAGGAAGTTCGTGTGCGGTGCCGATTCCTACAGTTCGGGTATAGGAACTCCACCAGGTAGAGGCATCATCCTGGAGGGTGTATGTAGCGTACATGACTTTGCAGTCGTCGGGGCAGTTGCAAATGTGGAATATAGATTCCATTTTCTCGATCCATCGGATTAATCCGACAGCTCCTTCAGTTCCAACGAAGTTTGGTGGCTCGCACCTCAGGAAGTCCCTAAAGGTGCAGGGTTTTGCTTGGTTCCGAGTAGCTAGAGCCTCAGCTACTCTTTGATCCGCGAATTGGTCACGTTCAGCTTAGGTGAAGGTTTGTCGTCTAGGAGGCATGATTCTTGAACAAGAATGAAACGACAAGGAGTGAGATCTTATTCAAAGATGATGATTTAGCGTGATGTGAAAATCAGTGATTTGTAGTGATGTGACCCATAAAGTTAATCAAGTTATGCTTTTGAAAGTCCTCGGACTTTTAAGTTGTCATGACGTGGATAGCTCACGTATGCTTAGAATGAGTAAGTTGAGATGTTGTAGTTTCAGTGTGTAGTCGTGATAATGACTAAATAGTGTTCCCAATGTAGGTCAACCATGACTAGATCATTGTAGTAGTCTAACAGACTATATTGCAGTACTAACGTACTGTAGATGTAATTCTAATAAATCAAAGTATAGTACTCTAGGTACTAGAATGCAGTAACCATATACTATAATGCAGTGCTATCAGCACAGTAATTGAAATACCAATGTATTGTGATTGTAGTACCGAAGTACTATGAAATGCAGCACCACGTGCCGTAATGAAGTGCCCGCGGCATTGTAATTGCAGTACCCATGTACTGTAAGTGTAGCACTAGTGTGCTAGATTGCAGTATCAACATACTGTGTAATGCAGCACCGCGTGCTGTGTGTTGTGCCTGAAGCACGATGTGACACCACGTGCCATGAGTTGTTCGATTGTAGCCCTAAGGCCGAATATGTGTTGAAGTTATGTGATTTCCCAAATGTAGCACAAAGGCTAGAATGTAAGTGCCAAGGCTATTGAATTGATTGATCTAAATGATCAGGTTGTGATTTTGATTTTTTTTTTTGTGGACTTAGTCAACACTAATCCAATGGTAATCCATTCATGGTCAAAGTTGGTATCGAGGCGCGCGTCAGTCGTTAAGGTTTAGTTTAACTGTTGGAATAATATTCCAAAATACGAGTGGTGTGGTTGACCAATTTTGATTGATGATCGTCTGCCCGACGATGAGAGCAAGTGAAAATAATATGAGGGTAAAGTGACCGTGACACGCCCTGATAACGATTTCTCATGTGGTGAGAAATTTGTTTGTTTTAATTTTTTGTGAACGTTTAGCATGTGTGGGTTTCCATCCCAATTGATAACGTTTATACCTCCTCCCGAGGTTCAGCGATAAGTGTGATATTCTCCTATGCGTACGTAAGGAGAAAGTGTTGAGTCATGATGGTGAGGAAGACGGCGATGTGCCTCTTCGTAAGTATGTGATGGTACAGCGGAATTGTGTTATATATACTCAGTATATATATGGATACGTAAGAGTAGTACACATGTAAGGCCTATTCATATATACCTACAGTACATATAATAGCCTAGGGTGTCTAGCACAAAACAATCAGAGTCAGCTATTGCATTCCTGATCCAGTATAATCCCTTTCAGATGTCACATCATCTTTATTTAATTGTACATAGTTAGCTACGCTATGTTAAATTAAACTCGTATGATGTAATCCCTGAACCAGTTATACCTAACGAGGAATACTGCCTAACGGTCATAGTCTAGGCCCACTAAATGCAACCTAGTTCACTATAACCTTAGGCTCTGATATCAATCTATAACACCCTCAAATTTCGGGTTGCGGAAGCGGTCGGGTCGGGTGTTACCAAATCAAATATCACCGCATAAGATACATAATGAACGACTCTAAATGAGACGTTTGGAAATAATTATACATTTTCCAAAGTAGAACGTTTACAACGATGTGAGTTTAATGGAAGTTTCAATTACATAATTTGAAAATACAAAGTAAATGCAAAGTGGTCCCCATTGATTGAAAATATGCGACTCGAGCTAGCTTATCTTGTAGCAATCCTAATCCTGCTGGGCACCTGAGAACACATGCTAAAACGGGTCAGCTATGAAGCTGGTGAGTTCATAGGTATGTTAGTTGAAACATAAGGTATAAAACCTTTTATGTTTTGAAAAGTAGTTCAGAATCTACGATTCTGATATGTATTAAGTTGAAGTTGTAATACTAATGTGTATACGATAATCGAGGTATCTAATACCTAAGCAATAGTGGTATGTACCAAAGTACATAATGATTGAGGCATTCCGAGCCTGGATACCTATCTGGTATTAAGTAAATGTGTAAGCACAGGGCACTACGTGCCTAAGTATTATCAAATGAGAGTGTGACTATGTCATATCGAAGGTGTGGCAATCCATGCCTTGATACCTATCAGGTATGAGTAATTCAATTAATTGTGAGGCGAAACTTGCCTGAGTATATTCGGAGTAATGGTATGACCGCGTCATATGATATCGAGTGATGTACTGGTATGCCTACCTGGCACAGCGTATAGTATCCAGTATCATGAATGTGTAGTCCCGCAGAACTATAATCGAGTACTTAGTCAAGTACTGAGTTAATGGCCTCGCGTGAAAACTCACCGACCCGTTAACTAATGTGTGTGGATCACGAGCACAAGCTCGCCCATCCATCGATTGTATCGCTTTACCGTGATATCGAACTTGTGCCCACTGCAATACCGTGGCATCGTTTTGTGCCCACTTTACCGTGGCATCGTTTTATGCCTAATCAGGCATCGACCGCATTGCTCGCAAGCAACGTATGTAATTGAGCCGGCAGTACTATGACATGCCCGACTTGAGATAATTGAGCCGACCGTACTACGATGAGTCTGACTTGAGTATTCATGTTTGTATAATTGTATGTATACTGATATACATATGTAATAACGTAGATAGCACCAGGTGCTCAAGATGATGTACAAGTATGTAGATATATATAAATACCAAAAAACAATCACAAGTTGTAATGTGTCATGCCACGCATGTAAATGATTTGTTGTACCTAAATATGTATAAATAATACTTAGGTTTAAATAGTACGAAGAGCCTAGGTATGAATACTCATCACCTAGTTGTGTTGTATTAGTATAAGGAGTCTATACTGACGTATGATACTATTGTATACTCCTAGCCATTAAGCCTAGCAAGTATATTGGGGTCCTGATTTGTATGTGCAGTATTAGTTCCTAAAAGGGAAACTAATCCTGTAAAAGTATAGGTGTTGTCCAGTGTAGGTAGAACTAACTAGTTCTAATGTATTCGATGATATCGTCCCGCGACAATATGGCCAATGGTTAGTGATAACTTAATCAAGTTATGTATTGGTAATTGTTTGCTAACTATCCAACAGTGTACGATTTTAACCTATCTAGGTCAGGTATCGATATTGTCCCAAAACAATGTGTTGGGGTAATTCTTAGGTATTACGCATTTGTATTACATACAGTAATGTAAGTAAGTGTGAATTATAAAGGAATATTAATATAATTCGAAAACAGTTATTGAGCATGTGTTTCACCCCGAAAACAGTAAAACAATTGAAAGAGTGGGGCTATGAAACTCACCTGTGAGTTGTTAGCGATCCTACGATACGCGCGTCGTCCGATAGTTAACCTCCTAGTGTCCTAAACACGTGAGGTCATATGAGTATGAGACAAATCAGTTTGTCTAAGCGAGTTGTGTAATTATTTATTTGTCGTTCAGGTTTGGAAACCGTGTACGGGGGTTCGGGGGCAGCGCCCCTGATAGCGGGTCCAAGGGGTGGCAACCCTTGGCGGGGTCCAAGGGGCAGAGCCCCTGGCTAGGGTCGAGCTGCCAGGTCAGCTTGGAAAATTTTTATTTCTACTATATTGCTTTAGTGAAAATGCTCCGAAATTTCATTTCGGAGTAATATTAGGCGGTAAAATTTGAGTTCCGACGCTTAGTGAAAAATGTGTATTTTCTGTTTTAGGCGACACTAGGCAAGTGTCGCTATAGGCGACACTTAAGATTGGCGTCACTTGGGAAGTGACGCTACATGCGTCACTAAGGGGCGTCACTGGGTAAGTGACGCTACGGGCGTCACTCAAGGGCGACACTTTTGTTCTTGAGGAAGAAGGGAGAGGAAGAAGGGAGAGGAGGTGGGGGGTTTAAGCCTCCCACTTTCGTTCTCCGTAATTGCACTCCGTGTTTTTGTACCCGATCGTAAAATAAATAATATTTTTAATTTAGAAAATTCTTTTATATATTTTCGAATATATTTAAGTTGAAACATTTTATAAAAATAAAAGGTTTAAGTTAAAGTTTTATGCCAAATTTCGCGCAGTTTCAGATAACTAGAATGCGTTTTTAATTAAAACGACTTACATTTTTGAACACTTTGTTATAATCGCATATAAAAATACAATTATTTGAAGTTTAAATTTGACGCGAAAATTGACTTTTTGACCGGTTGTTACAATTACAATTGCAAGAAAAATACTTGTATACATTAAATAGCTACTTGCTATATCAATAAGATTGATATACAATTTACATATGACAATTCTCGACATGCCCAAAACCAGACAAGAAACCGACACTGATAACAGGTAGGGGTTGGCAGTCTCAACCCACCAGAGATTTAGATTTCAGAGCGGATTCAGGTTAACAGGCTGAATCATAAATCTGGGATCACACCTAAATGGGTTATACGGGTCGTATCCAGGTTACATATGTTCGACCAGCCCACCAACCCACCCCGTAGTGCCTACCAGAAAAATTAAACATATACATATATATATATATATAGCCAAAATTTCAAATGAAAACCACAAAAAGGTACACAACTGCGAGAACTTTTAAAATATAGAGATTTTAACATGTTTAATGATTCAATTACATGTGAACATTGATCTAGATTAAGATTAAAAGCAAAATAGTTTGAGAAAATATTAAAATAACCTTTAAAAATCAAATTTATATCTTTTGTTCACATGTGCACATTTGATATGTGCACATGTGAACACTTCATATATTTTATAGACTAAACACGTCTTTTGTGGTTTTTAACTTTTGTTTGCCAATAACATGGACATTAAATAACATTTATGTGTAATTTGTTGCATTTACATGTATAAAAACAATGTAATTTAAAAGTTCTCGCAGTTCTATACCTTTTGTGGTTCTCGTTTAAACCTACCCCTATATATATATATATCAGTAAGGCTAACAGCATCAAAGATTTTCAATCATGGTATAAAACACCACAAATATGTTTTGCAAGGGAAGCACTACAAAGATAATGGCACTTTTCTTTTTATTATCTTTTGTAAAGCATTTTATTATGTTAAGTGTCGAATGCATAGTGATCATGCTTTGTTTATATGGTAGATAGACATGGTAACTATCACTCGGATTTGTACAATGGGAAGCTTATGTATAAACCCTAAATGGTCTACCTGGAAATGCATTCCCTTTTGAACTTGTGATTTGAACCTAGAATCTAATAAGCGCAATCTATTACTAATTCTCTCGATATATGTCCTGAACGGATCAAACTTACCACAAGAATGTGATCAAACTTTGATCCTAACACTCCTGTGAATTCAGTGTAATGCGAACCCTATGCTAAAATTAATTGAGAAAGCATTAATATGCGAAAACATCCTATACAAGCAAGTAAAGAACAAACCTGACAAATACCGAGGAGATGCATAAACTGATTTCGATAATCCTGAGCTTTATTAGGCTAAATCTCGTTACTAATAGTGCACATTATAGGAGCAACCATCACACATGGGAAAAATCACTGAAACCTCGAATCTGCATTCATTGTACCAAAGATAAGCCACCGAGTTCCACCAAAAAGGACGGAAAACTTACTAACTTGATAACAAATAAAAGCAATGTTAGTTATAAATTTCAAATTTAAGCATTTACCTTGTGAGATGTTCTAGTTGTAAGACGAAACTTGAGATGATGCAAATTGGTAAATCCAGACATACTTGCAGACAAAAAAGTCAAAATCAAAAAAAGTAACCAATGTACATAATCTTTTGATGCAGAAAATAGAGACACAAATAATAATTTACAACAAAATAGTAAAAATATGTAGTAAAATATTAGTAATTTAGGCTAACAGCATCCAAGATTTTCAATCATGGTATAAAACACCACAAATATGTTTTCAAGGGAAGCACTACAAAGATAATGGTACTTTTCTTTTTATTATCTTTTGTAAAGCATTTTATTATGTTAAGTGTCGAATGCATAGTGATCATGCTTTGTTTATATGGTAGATAGACATGGTAACTATCACTCGGATTTGTACAATGGGAAGCTTATGTATAAACCCTAAATGGTCTACCTGGAAATGCATTCCCTTTTGAACTTGTGATTTGAACATAGAATCTAATAAGCGCAATCTGTTACTAATTCTCTCGATATATGTCCTGAACGGATCAAACTTACCACAAGAATGTGATCAAACTTTGATCCTAACACTCCTGTGAATTCAGCGTAATGCGAACCCTATGCTAAAATTAATTGAGAAAGCATTAATATGCGAAAACATCCTATACAAGCAAGTAAAGAACAAACCTGACAAATACCAAGGAGATGCATAAACTGATTTCGATAATCCTGAGCTTTATTAGGCTAAATCTCGTTACTAATAATAGTGCACATTATAGGAGCAACCATCACACATGGGAAAAATCACTGAAACCTCGAATCTGCATTCATTGTACCAAAGATAAGCCACCGAATTCCACCAAAAAGGACGGAAAACTTACTAACTTGATAACAAATAAAAGCAATGTTAATTATAAATTTCAAATTTAAGCATTTACCGTGTGAGATGTTCTAGTTGTAAGACGAAACTTGTGATGATGCAAATTGGTAAATCCAGACATACTTGCAGACAAAAAAGTCAAAATCAAAAAAAGTAAACAATGTACATAATCTTTTGATGCAGAAAATAGAGACACAAATAATAATTTACAACAATATAGTAAAAATATGTAGTAAAATATTAGTAATTTAGGCTACTTACTACAAACCAAAGTTATCAAGTGCCCAATGTGTCCAATGACTTTTCCAATGAACTCCACTATCGGCTCTGCCACAACACCTAAACAATGAAAATATTGACCATTAGATTTTGTAGCTATTTTCTTGCATCTATCTCATTGGACCAATTGGAGTTCAAACAAATATATATGCTAGAATGCCACTTTCTAAGTCGCACGTACATGTTCATAGTGAGCCCTAGGTTGATAAGAAACACTCTTTGCAAGTGAAACCATCTCATTGCCAACGTGTTGAAACTTTCTCCATACCTAGAAAAGTACACAACTAAAGTTAGATTTAACTCAACGGCAACCGCAGGCACTGTTTTTACCAAAGTATGATAAGCTTTTCTGGCTTACAAAAATTGGTTCCCTATCATCTTTAACCGCATCTTCAACCCATGTTTAACTCATAAATAGAAATACTATTTATGATGTATATGGACAATAGCTCCCAATATTCCCAGCACATAGTAACAAAGATTCAAATATCAAATTACTAATATGATAATAATTCAGCCACCTTTATAAAACCAAAATCTATTATACATGGTTCAGATTACCTTGATGTGACCATCTGATTCTCAATTTCAAGTATAATCACATGCCCATGAAAAGTAAACGCTAAGCTATGCATCTAACCAGATTATAACAACCAAAAAAATACATCTCTTATAAGCATCAGATTATAACAACCCTTGCAATCAAGAAACCCTGATTATCATGGAAATATACTTAATCCATATATAAGTTATATAGGAAGGATGATAAAACCTCATCATAAGGAACCAAATTGAGAAACTCATCAGCAACTGATACACAAAAGTTCAGTATCCATGACTCCTTGTGCATTCCCACATTCATCTGCAAAACAATAATGTTTGTACGTTAGAGCACTTCTAGAGTAAAAATTACTATGTATAATACCCAATAAACTGATAAACACAGAAAAATGTCAGCATCCTTATTGATGTCTAGTATTGATTCTTCACGAATATCATTGCTATAGCTGTATCATTAGTTAACGAACTTTGTTGTTGGTTTCAAACCCAAAACAATTGTTCGTCTCAAGATTATTTTAGCTGACATGAAGCCAATCAAGGAAAACTTATTGCTTTCCATTGATCCAAAACAAAGATTTACACTCAATCTCTAACCAACTAACCAAGCCTAACCTATCAAGATTATTGTAACCGATCTTAACTAAGACCTCGGACCACCAGCAGGCCAACATTTTTAGCACTTTTTACCCTGAACCTAAAAGTGCTAGCTTATACAATATATCAACAATTAAGAAAACACAGAATGCCCAAAAGACATGTGATTTTTACCTCATATCCAGGTCCTCTAAACGCATACTTGTCGAGTTGTCTCATCGCATTCCTGCAAGCTGATTAGGTAGAAAAAGTCATTATTTTTTCCTAATAAAAAAGGTTATAATATGAAAAGAGATTGAGTATATTTTTGAAAAGGAATCAGAAGCATAAGCCTCAAAGTTAATATTGTTGACAACCGAAACTTGACTTTCGACAATAGCAAAGGCTCCTACTTCGTGTTTTAGTAACTTGGTATGCCCGTGTAAATTGAATTAAACAATTGAAAACGCATGAAAAACAGCAACAATCAAGCTAAATTCATTGCTGATTTCGATCAGATTGATAGAGAAATAACATGAAACCAAAAAAGGAGACTTCCCAACACCACATGTTTACAACATCACCAATAAAACAATCAATAGAATAAAGTCATGGTTCTACCCATTACAGTAGTTTACATACATATAACAATGTTAGATGAGCAATACGATGATTGACATTGAATAGGATATGTAATCAGAATCTCAAACCACAGATAATTCATTAAATCTATCTAAATTATTCGTATAAGTAAAACAACAAAGGATAAGAAATCAAAGCTAAAGTAATCGAAAGCCTTTAATTCGAATTAAGGAATTGTACCTGATGATTGTGAATCAAGACTTTGTGGACCTAGTTTCATGCCGCCACTGGAGCTATTAGTCGGATTTAGTATCCAAGTTATTGGCCGGAATCAGTACCGGAGTCAATTGCGCAACCTAAAAACTCTTCATATTCGCAAACACATGCACCAATACAAGCTTATCTCAATCACCGATATGGGAATTAGGACAAAACAATCATCAGGAATTAGGGCAAAACAATAGCAGAGAAGGATGATGAGATAGCATAAATAAACGAAAGTGTGAAAATAATTAGAGATTTCTTCCTTGAAAAGCGAATGTGCAGGATCGTGGGGAGCGGTTCTGGAAGAAAACTGTTTGGGGAGCAAAATAACCGTAATTATGGAATAAAGGACGGTCAAGATGTAAAGTCAACGGAATCATGTGGTCGAGGATGCTAGTCAACGGGAAAAAAAACTGACCAAACGGTTATGACTCCTTTGGAGCCATAGATAAGGGGAATTTGATTAGTATCTACTTGATTCCAATTTCTTTGTTTTTTCTTTTAGTTAAATACTTATATGTTTTCTAATTTTAATATTACGGATCATAGATGTGAACACATAACTATCATTAGAACATGAGTTTGGGCAATCTCTTTTTTCATTCCATGGTATGCATTAGCTTTTGATGATCAATATGTTTGTGTAAAACGTGAAAAATCATAAAAGAGACTATATAAGACAATACTATTACAAAAAGAAAATAAAATTACAAAGAAAGTAGAGTCAAGTTCTTCATCACAATACCACCAATCAATTTCTGCTTATGTTCTAGTGTAGGGATCTACATAACAACATTGGGTATAATCAAACTTTTGAAGATAACGATTTAGGTTGGAAGTTGTAGTGTTTGAGTGTGGTTCTTAGGTAGTCAGATGGGTTCATAGCGGTAAAAATGAATGTGGGTTGCCTTGCTTGGACACACCCTTTGCAAACATGGGTTGCCTTGCCTAGACACACCCTTTGAAGTAATCATAGCATTCATCAAATCCAGTGACTCCACATCCAGTTTAAAAGTCATCTAGTTATACCGTAATACTCATTTTAAATAATTCGCAAAGATTCACATTAATATAATAGCAATCCTGCATAATCCATATTTCAAACCAATTATTACCACACTCCCATCAGAGATATTTCAACAGCATAAAAAAATACCAGAAATATATTCTAGTGATTAAAACTTATATGGTTGTATGAAATTATCAATGACAATGATATACAAACTGTTTAGTAAGATAACTTTTTAATATAGTTAAATATAATGAAACTCAAGTTAAAGTGTGAATATCGATTAAAATATGAGGTCTCACACCATTCTCAGCACCTAACCAACTGGGTGTCTCAGCAATGGATCTCACTTCGATATTCCAAAATTTAATCGTCACACAAAAAAGTGTCCAGAAATACCTATAGATCCAAGCAACAAAGCATAATAGAAAACATCCGAGACCATACCCCCTTAAACCTCTACACAATTGTGACCCTTAGCTGTTTAAAGTAAGTAGTCTTTGAGGCAATTTTAAAAATAATACTAAGTAGTCTTAGAACGCCTCCTTTGGTTCATTAATATCACACCGATTTATAGGTTTCTGTACATTCACGGGAATCCATCAGAATAACTCACTACTATTTACCGTTACAATACCTGCAAAATGGTTTGAATGAAGAAAGACCTCATCATGCTTCACTATGAAACGACGCATAAGCCCTACCGCAATTAGTTGTCCAGCAGCCCCATGCTCTCTTTTCGGTCCTTAGGAAGTTCTTATGTGATGGGAAAACATAAATTTAAAAAATTAATCCCAAAAAATTAAATTGGAAATGGATAAATAAGTTTACGACTTGATTAGCACCAAGAGTGCCCTGCTAAGTGCCCAAGTTTCGGCAGTTAGAACAAGGTTTGATGACTTCTCTCCCTAGGTTTGGCGATTTCTGGCTTCCTTCCTAAACCCTAATTCGTTCACCAATCATCATCATATCTGTTTAATCATTCTTTTCAGGTTGTTGATTGTACGTTCATTAATCTAGTTTCTTGACTTAATTTTTGAATGTCTTTTTGCATAATCTGATTAGGGTTTTTGTAGCCGATTGTTCCTGCTTTTGTTAGGGTTTATTACATTCGTTAATCTGTTTTGGAAGGAGATCGTATCTTGATTACAATCTTTGTTTCTGATTGCTTGCTTGATCTAGTCTACTTGGGCAGCAAGTTATTGATTATTTGGCGTTTTTTGGTTGTGTATTCCTGGAGATTTTGTGATCTGCATTATTATTGTGATGGGAGAGAGCGGAAACAAGAAAAAGAAAAAGAAGAATTCAAGTTTGCCGAAGGTGCATCGTGAAGGTACCAATGGTACTTCTGGTTCATCCTCTGATTCTGATTTCGTACCCACTTTTAACACAGCAAAAATCAATATTGATGGTATCCGAAAGCAGCTAAGTAAAGCATCGATTGATATTGGAAGTGATTCCAGGAAGATAGATGATGGCAGGTTGGTACACACTAGTGTTGTTGGTGATGATCAAGGTCAAACGAAGGAAGACACTAGTTTGCTGAACGGAAAACCCAATGTGGTTGGTAAGGGGGATCAGCCTAACCCTAATTCTGCTGATGATGCTACTGTTGCCGTGGACCATGCAGCTGTGGATGGTTCTAATAACTCTCATAGTGAGGTAAATCAGGTTGGGTTTAATGCCTCTAAAATCCCTGGTTTATCTGATCTAAATAACGTTAAAATGGTGGATGATTGTGACCCTAACTTGCAAAGTCATATAGGTGACATAAGGACTGGTTAGGTCGACGAGCAGGAGGTCTTATTTCCTGTCTCCATTCCTGAATCAACTCCTTGTATGTCGGCTTATGATAATTCTAACGCAAGTCTAGATGGTAATGGTGGTAGTTCTTTTCCTTCTCATGGGCTAGATAGACTTCAAGCTGCTACTGTTGTTGTTCAACAACCGGTTCTAAAACAGGTTTCATCTTATGCTCAGGTTGTGGATCGTAGTGTTAAAAAGAAGGTTAACTTTCGTGCGTTGAACTTACAGTCTCATAACAGTAGTGATGTGGATGTGGAAATTCCTTTGAATATAGTTATTGAAGCTAGTAAAAAGTATTCACACACTTTATATGGGTATTTTATAGGCAAGAGATTGGCATTTCCTATGGTCCAAAATTATGTTATGAATGTATGGAGGAAATTTGGGATTGAAAAGGTTATGATGAATTCCAATGGGTTCTTCTTCTTTAAGTTCTCTACGGAAAATGGTATGAATGAGGTTCTGGAGGGTGGACCTTGGATGATCAGATTAGTCCCTATCATCATAAGGAAATGGTCTTCGGATGTTGATTTAGCAAAGGAGGATCTATCGAAGGTTCCCCTATGGATTAAGCTGCATGATGTTCCGCTTCTTTCCTTTAATGAAGATGGGTTAAGTGGTATTGCCACCAAGGTTGGGACTCCAATCATGCTTGATTCATATACTAGCACCATGTGTACTGACGCATGGGGTCATCCAAATTTTGCTCGTGCCATGGTTGAGGTTAATTCAGAGGTTGATTTGAAGGAAAATATTTATGTGGCTATTCCCAAGCTTGAAGGTACTGGTAAAAATCTGTATACAGTAAGGGTTGAATATGAATGGCGTCCGCCTAGATGTAGTACGTGCAAAATATTTGGGCATAAGGATGACGAATGCCCAAAGAATGTGACTCAGGTTGATGCTCGGAAGGCAAACATTTCTGATTTTGTTGTCCCTAAAAAGACAGCCTGTGGACCGTTGAAACAGGGTGTGAAGTCTCTTGACGGTTTTGTTGTGCAAATACAGAAACCGAAGGTGATTTATAGGGTTAAAAAACCAGGGAATGTCCATAAACAGGCCCCAAGTACGAGTAGTCAGAAGCAGCCGTCTAAGAAGGATAAGGGTGATTCAAACCCAATAACGTTGGGTAATCGGTTTGGTGTTCTTAATACACAGGAGAAAGAGGAAGATGTGCGGGGTAAGAAGGTTCAATCTGATTATGCAAATGATGATGTCATAAATCAGCCCCGAATCTTAAAAGGGGCTGTTTCTGGTTATAGTAAGTATGCCGATGATTTTGAATCTGATATTGAGGAAATTTATGATGAGACGGCGGATTTTATGAAGCTTTCTAAAGGCGTGACTATTTCTGAGGGGGCAAGCACTCCCGGTATTTCATTTCCTCATGGTTAGTATTGCATCTTCGAATATAAGGGGCTTGAACCGTGTCCCTAAACAGAATGAGGTTCAACAGGTGGTGAATGAGAATAAGTTGTCTATCTGTGCTATTTTGGAATCCCATGTTCAAATATCTAATCTTGAGCGAGTCTGCTCAAGTGTATTTAGAAGATGGAATTGGACTTCTAATGCTTCTAGAAGTGATAAGGGTTCTCGTATTATTCTTGGTTGGGATCCTGACCGAGTTGATCTTATGGTTTTATCGTTCACTGATTAGGTTATGCATTGTCAGGTTCGGGTGCATGATTGTAATCAATCTTTTTTCTGTTCTTTTGTGTATGCTAGTAATTCCTACTCCCGTAGACGTGGTTTGTGGAATTCTCTCCGGTTTCATCGTTGTTTTGTCCACAATGCCCCATGGACAGTTTTGGGTGATTTTAATGCAATCCTAAATTTAGAAGATACTTCGTCTGGTTCTTCTAGTCATTCTATATCTATGCGGGAATTCAGGGAATGTGTGGAGGATATTGGTATTGTTGATATTCATGCTACGGGGCTGCATTTTACTTGGAATCAACGTCCTCAATCTAATTCAGGTATCCTAAGAAAGATTGATCGTATCATGTGTAATGGTGAGTTCTTGGGTGCTTATCCAGCAGCACTTGCTATTTTTCAGCCCTACAGGATTTCTGATCATGCGCCTACTGTGCTTACTCTTTCCATGATCCAGAAATCTCGAGTTAAGCCTTTTAGATTCTATAACTTAATAGCTCATAAACCTGAATTTAAGGGTCTTGTTTAGGAAGCTTGGAATGAGAGCATTCAGGAACATGCTATGTTTCAGACTACTAGAAGGTTAAAGAGGCTCAAAAAACCTCTTCAGGCTTTGTTGAGGGCTCAGGGGAATATTCATAAGAAAGTTATTAGCCTTAGAGCTGAGTTGGATGAGGTTCAGAAAGCCTTAGATGCTAATCCAGATTCGGTTGAGATAAGAGAAGAGGAGAGCATTTATCTCCGTGCTTTCAATGAGGCTGTTATTGATGAGGAGAGATTCCTGAAGCAGAAAGCTAAGATTGAATGGCTTCGGGTTGGGGATTGTAACTCAAAATTTTTCCATAATGCTGTTAAGGAAAAGACTAACAGGAGCCGGATTGATCGTGTGCTTGATTTGTTTAATGTTGAGCATGTGGGTGATTCCGTCCCTTTAGCTTTTGTTGACCACTATCGGCATTTTCTGGGTTGTTCAGGTGATACTAGGGCATTGGACATTTCGGGGCTGTTTTCTCAAAAACTTTCATCCTCCGAGGCTGATATGATGATTCATCCGGTTTCTATGGAAGAGGTTCGGGGAGCAATGTTCTCTATTGGAGATTCTAAGTCCCCGGGTCCTGATGGTTATTCTGCTGCTTTCTTTAAGAGGTCTTGGGACATTATTGGTAAGGATGTTTTTCATGCTGTTCAAGACTTCTTTGCTAATGGGCAAATCTTAAAGGAGATTAATCATACGGTCATTGCTCTAATTCCGAAGGTTACCACTCCTTCTAAGATTAATGATTTCCGTCCTATTTCCTTGTGTAATGTTTTGTATAAATGTATTAGTAAGCTTCTTACTAATAGGATTAAGGATGGTTTGGCACATATTGTGAGTGATAATCAGTCGGCTTTTATTCCAGGAAGGAGTATTTCGGATAATATCCTTTTGACTCAGGAACTTATGAGACGTTATCACTTAAATCATGGTGCTTCGCGTTGTGCATTAAAACCGATATTCAAAAGGCCTATGATACTGTTGATTGGAGTTTCTTGCGGACTATTTTACATGGTTTTAGTTTTCATCCGATAATGGTAGATCGGATTATGACATATGTGTCTAGTACATCCTTTTCCTTGAGTATCAATGGGGATGTTCATGGTTATTTCCAGGGTAAAAGAGGTTTAAGGCAAGGAGACCCTTTGTCCCCTTATCTTTTTACGTTGGTTATGGAAGTGCTGACTTTATTGATTCGGAAGAAGGTGAATGAGTCTAATCTGTTTAAGTATCATCCTAATTGTAGCAAGCTTGATCTTGTTAATCTGTGTTTTGCTGATGACTTATTTTTATTTGCTCATGGTGACCTGAATTCTGTTAAGGTGCTACAATCAGCCCTTAATGAATTCAAAGAGGCTTCTGGGCTGATTCCGAGTATTCTGAAGAGTACTGCTTTCTTTTGTAATGTTCCTATGCATGTGCAGCAGAGTATTCTTAGTATTATGCCATTTGAGGAGGGAGTTTTACCTGTGAGATACCTTGGGGTTCCCCTCATATCTTCGAGGCTTCTTAAAAGGATTTCAAAGTTTTGGTGGAAAAGGTTCAGAGGCGGATTGGTAATTGGAAGAATAAGTTTTTATCTTTGGTCGGCCGTGTTCAACTTATTTCTTCAATTCTCTCAGCTCTCCATGGATATTGGGCTTCTATGTTTATCCTCCCTCAATCAATTATTTATGATCTAGAGAAACTTATGAGAGGTTTTTTATGGTGCCAAGGTCCTATGAAGACGAGAAAGGCAAAAGTTGCATGGGAGGATTTGTGCCTTCCTAAGAAAGAAGGTGGTTTGGGTGTTCGCCTTTTGAAAGAGTGGAATATTTCCCTTATGACTTCTCATATTTGGAGCATTATATCTCGGAAGGACTCAATTTGGGTACGGTGGGTGTATGCCTATAAGTTGCATAATCGCAACTTTTGGGATGTGGCTCCTCAGAATAGTATGAGTTGGAGATGGAGATGCTTAATCCATATTCGGGATTTGGTGCACCCGTTTTGTTGGTATAAGATCAGTGATGGAAAGACTGCTTCGGTTTGGTATGACATGTGGTGTGATCAATGTCCTATTGCCCGTTTTTTCTCTAGTCATCGTGATATTACACGTCATGGATTTTCGATTAATGATTCGGTTGCTGATCTTATTGATGGCGGTTCTTGGAGATGGCCTTCTTTTTGGTTTCATCGATATTCTCTTCTATCTCAGATTATGGTTCCTAATCTCTCTTCTCAACCTGATAGGTTATTATGGCGCGATGGGGCTGGAAATTTTTCTAACTTTCGGGTTGGTGAAGTTTGGGATGCCATTAGGACAAGGCGTACTACTGTCGATTGGGCTGCTATTGTATGGTTTCCTCACTGTATTCCTCGACATGCTTTTCATTTGTGGCTGGTTTTTAAGGGCAAGCTGAAGACGCATGACCGCCTGAGGCAATGGGATGTTGGCCCCTCGGTCAACTTAAACCTGCTTCGGTGTTTTCTATATGGATCATGCCCCGATTCACATGCTCATCTATTTTTTGAGTGTTCTTTTTCTTCGCATGTGTGGTTCTGGGTGATTAGTCACGCAGAGATACAGGTTGTTTCTGACAAGCTAGAAGATGTGATCCCTTTTTTCATGTCTACTACTGCCGTGAAGAATATTGATCATGTGGTTTCTCGATTAGTTCTGGCTGCTACGACTTACTTTATTTGGCAAGAGCGTAATTTTCGTCTTTTTGGCAAAGGTAGGAGATCAAGTTTGGAGCTTGATGATGTTATAATTTCTACTATTAGGCTAAAGATGGTCTCTTTCACGTTTAAGCCTTCTCTTCGAGCGGTACAAGCTTTGGAGAGATGGAAGATTCTGGAGCGGGTGTGCTTATCTTCTGGTTGAGTTTCGCTATGGTCCGGCAGCAATGGTTGATTGCTTGGTGTTTTATATGCTAGTTGATTTTGTCTTGGTTGTGCTTGTAGCCGGTTATCATACACATGGTTTGTCATGTGTATGCACTTAATCTTTTCATTTGGATAGGTTAAGTGTTGTGGTTTTCCATATTCTTGTAATTGTAACGTTTATATCTTTTATAATATTTGCCGGGGACACTCCCCTTTACCCAAAAAAAAGTTTCAACAGTTGACTGTAAGCCTCGATTTGTATTTTTGTCAATGATAACATGAACTTGAAATTCAATGACTGATTTGCTGTGTAAAATGGTAGACCGGAAGTCGATATTTTATTTCAACTCAAATGACATGTTACCTGATGCAGTTTCCATGAATATATGCAGTGACCCTTGTTGTCCAAGTAAGTCAATGTAGTTCTTGAATACAAGCCTAGAACCAAAAAAAGAGACAAATAAGATGTTAACAACAATAATAACTGGGGTGAAAATGGGCAGGATGGATAAAGTGTTGTAAGTCAAAAAGGAAGGGGGCTCAGTGCACTACTTAATTGCTAGTGATAATTAGAGGTTCACGAGTCATATGTTCTTGTTATTTCTTTAGCATATGAATGTACTCAGCAACTTGTATATTTGGTGTATACTCTATGTATTGCGATAATGGTGTTCCATAGTTATCTAATAATTATTTGGTGATTTTTGTATAAAAGGGGTCATCTAGAGCATGGAGCATAATTGATTGGTGTAACCCGTAAATACACTTTGTAGAAATATATATACATTACGGTGTTCATTAGAATTTCAAGAAAAATACTTGTATACATTAAATAGATACTTGCTATATCAATAAGATTGATATACAATTTATAGATGAAAATTCTCTCGATGCCCAAAACCAGACAAGAAACCGACACTGATAACGGGTAGGGGTTGGCAGTCTTAACCCACCAGAGCATTTAGATTTCAGAGCGGATTCAGGTTAACAAACTGAATCATAAATCTGGAATTCACCTAAATGGGTTATACGGGTCGTATCCAGGTTACATATGTCGACCAACCCACCAACCCACCCCATAGTGCCTACCAGAAAAATTAAACATATACATATAACTGCGAGAACTTTTAAAATATAGAGATTTTAACATGTTTAATGATTCAATTACATGTGATTGAATCATTAAACATGTAATATATATATATATACATATATACATATATATATATATACATATATATATATATATATGTGTGTGTGTATATATATATATATATAGCCATATATATATATCACTAAGGCTAACAACATCCAAGATTTTCAATCATGGTATAAATCACCACAAATATGTTTTGCAAGGGAAGCACTACAAAAATAATGGTACTTTCTTTTTATTATCTTTTGTAAAGCATTTTCAACAAACTGTTTATATGTTAAGTGTCGAATGATAGTGATCATGCTTTGTTTATATGGTAGATAGACATGGTAACTATCACTCGGATTTGTATATTGGGAAGCATATGTATAAACACCCATGTTGGTGCATCGATCACGATAACTTAATTTTTAACATTGCATATTTGGATTATGGAAGATGGGGTTAAGAGTGAAAAAATAATTATAAGTCATTACAATTTGCAAATCACACAATTTAAAATTGAAAATGTTGAATTTTACTTCTAAAATTTTCATATATAAAGTATCAAAATGATTTATAAGTAGTATTAGAGTATTAGATATTAGATAATTAAATAAATAAGTAAATGATTTCCATGAAAAAAAAAGAAAAAATCTTCAAAGTAGGTAAAAAACAATAGGCCCAATTTTGTATTTATCTTCAAACCTACATCTATTGTAATCCACTTCTAATACATTTATCACATTCCCTATTCCACAATGATACCAAAAAAAAAAACTCCTATGGTATGGAGTTTTTAGGAGCTTTAATTTTTAGTTTTGATCGAAAAGTTTTTTTAAAAAGTAAAAGTCTTGTTTTTTTTTTTGGGTAAAGGGGATTGTCCCCGGCAAATATTATAAAAGATATAAACGTTACAATTACAAGGATGTAGAAAACCACAACACTTAACCTATCCAAATGAAAAGATTAAGTGCATACACATGACAAACCATGTGTATGATAACCGGCTACAAGCACAACCAAGACAAAATCAACTAGCATATAAAATACCAAGCAATCAACCATTGCTGCCGCACCATAGCGAAACTCAACCTAGAGATAAGCACACCCGCTCCGGAATCTTCCATCTCTCCAAAGCTTGTACCGCTCGAAGAGAAGGCTTAAACGTGAAAGAGACCATCTTTAGCCTAATAGTAGAAATTATAACATCAGCAAGCTCCAAACTTGATCTCCTACCTTTGCCAAAAAGACGAAAATTACGCTCTTGCCAAATAAAGTAAGTCGTAGCAGCCAAAAGTAAAAGTCTTGTTTGGTATGTACAAGTTGTAACTTTAAAATCCAACTAAAAGCTTCAAAATCCAACGCTTGTGAAAGTAGCATTCCAAAATTTTGTGGAGCTTTTAGAATAACAAATTACCAAACTACCCCTCTATATAATTTGTCCGTTGCCTAAAAAAATATACCCATAACCCTAAACTTGTTTGCATCTCTGCGTATGTTTATAAACTCCCTTGCAATCTCCTTTTTTCCTTCTCACCAATTATAAGTGCATTATTTTTTTTTCTTCCATTACATTTCTCTCTAATTCATACTCTTTCTATCATGAAAGTTGACATCGTTGCCACATGTGCCCCGTAGCTTGATCCCACCCCTACCTCTATATTTTAGTCACCACTTGCATTACTTTTTTTTTTATAGTTTTATTTATTATATAATCTGTTGTATATAATTTGATGGTTGCCTCGAGTGATTGTATTTACTTTTCAGTATGAGCTTTAAAGTTTCATAACAATATTGCTACGTTAGAATTTTTTTTATCAATAAGATTGTTTTGTAATATGTTTGTGATGATGGTGTTATCTCTTTCGTTGTTATACGCAGAGATGATTATTGAGCATGAATAATCGCAAACCATATATATACTAGATACCAATTTGCAAACCATATCTATACTACATACCAATTTGCAAATTATATCTTATTCCCATCACGCATGCAGTACCCATAAGGGTTTGTCTGGATAACTAATAATCAAAGTACCTTTCAATTATTCATGGGAAAAATAATTGAATCTTCCACTTGTAAATAATTCAGCTTTTAAATTACACAATATATTTTGTTCGATCTATAAATCTCATATATGGTCTTCTATGTATTACATCACTCACAGACTTCCTTCAATAAAATAACAGGTTATAAACTTAACAAACAAAGATACTTTAACGTAACAAGTTATGTATCATTCTCACAAGCAATCAACAACATATACAACAAACTCCTCAAACATTTCATTTCCTTTTCCCGATAATGATATAGATGAGCGTGATAATGACAATGGGTTGTCGCACCCCCAAATTTACTATGCAGAAGCGGTTCGGGTTGGGGCGCGACTAATCAATAATCACAACACAAAGATATATAGCAAACGACCTCTAAATGAGACGTTTGAAAAATACATACATTACCAAAATAAAAAGTTTACAAAGTTGCGAGGTCACAAATAATTCCATTACATAATTTATAGTACAAAAGTCATGCAAGGGAGATTCCCACATGTTTGAAAATATGCGACTTGAGCTAGCATATCTTGTAGTAATCCTAATCTAATCCTTCTAGGCATCTAAGAATACATGCTAAAACGAATCAGCTATAAAGCTGGTGAGTTCATAGGTTTGAAGTATAAGCCATATGATTATTTACCCCAATGTGCAACGATACGAAGGTTGTTGTAACCCTATAACCTAAACTGATATGTTTTGTAAATGAGTATTATCCATAAGTTATTCCATATTAGTAGTGTTTTTCAGAAGTAGCACGAATGCCAAATTTGTAAGTGCGTAAAGCGTTGTATTTCAAAAGTAGCACCACGTGCTCAAATGATCTATCAGGTTATCATGTATGCATATAAGAATCGGGAGTAGCACTACATGCCCAAACAGTGTAACCATGTATGCATTTGTATCAGAAGTAGCACCTCGTGCCTAGCGGTGTGATCATGTACGCATATATATATCGAGTGTACATGTATGTATAACAAGTGTACATGTATGTATATGTAACACCCGCCAATTTAGGACTTTAATTAGTACCTAAACTACTTGAAATTCCGGGTATTCAGTTTTATAATACCCTAAATAAAGGTAACATTATGGTGTGAATACGGGCACGCTTACGCGATCTAATTTAAATCGTACACTTATGAACCGGACAAGGTCCGACAATTAATAAATGGACGTTGGTGACAAAACTTTATAACAAGGTGGACTTATCCAAACAAACGTGATTTACATTAATATATTGTGAGAATATATTCCAAGTATTTCTCATTTATAAAAACACCCTGAACACGGCAAACAGGCACGAAGCACGTGAGTCAAGAGAAAACAATTCAAATTATAATTCTATAACTCGTTATTTAGTGTTTTGATAAAACATTTCAGTTAAAATATTTTGGATATACTTAAACACGAAACACGGAACGACATTTAAACAATCGCGGAATGTAACATAAAAATCTGAACAATGAGTTCATGAGACCAAGACCCAAATGGTTCAGCCCAAGTCCGCTGATCCAAGCCCCAACCCGACCCATGACCCACCTCCTTTTAAACTCCTCCTTCCTTCAATTCTTCCATTTTATTCACAAACACACACATACTTACATTTCCAAAACCCTCTCTTTTCTTTCCCCTCTTCTTTCTTCAAACCGGCAGCAACATCAACACCACCGTCATCAAAATCGTTCATCATTATCATCAAGAGAAAGCACAAGGACCGCCATCATCTTCTACCTCACCTTCATCATCCCCATTTTCGATTCTTGGTATGAAATGCCTTAAAACTCGATGTAATTACTTAAAAAGCTTTTATTTACATGCTAGAACGTTTACTCAACAAAGATTTGCCCAAAAAGCGACTTGAAAATGCGTTTTCATAGATTGGTGTTCGAACAGCTCATTTTGCGAACCGAGATCTGTTCGTCCTGCGAGGCGAACCCAATTGCGAACCGAAAATTGAACTCGCGAACCCAACTGCGAACCGAACCCACCTACGGGTAGGCTTGCGAGTCGACCTGCGAGTTGACCTACGAGCCGACCTGCGAGTTGACTTGCGAGTCGACCTGCGAGTGGACTTGCGAGTTGACCTGCGAGTTGACCTGCGGGTCAACTTGCTAACCGAACCTGGTGTTGTGAATCGAATTCAGTTCGCAACCTACTGCTTTGCGAGCCGAACTCGGCTCGCACCGCGAACTCAATTCGCACCACTATTTCAGTCCATAACCCGACTTGACCAATTTTCCAAATTTAAATCCTAGATACGATTTTTAATAAAACGGTATACATAATAATAACACTCTCGGATTATTTTACAAACCATCACCAACGGGCCATACTGTTTTCAAAATACAAACGATTTACTAAACAAACACTTGGACACGTCCTAGTTGAGTGGACAACTAGCATGGGTGATCTTTTAAGACACCAACTCGTTTACTTGTTTACTTACAACCTTGTGCGTTACAGACGCCAGAAGGTTGCAGGATTCTGAGAATCGATACACAGACTTACAACGGCTTTACCTGGTTGATTACACATACGTATTTACTGGACTCAGGTGAGACTCATAGCTCCACTTTTACTGTTTTACTGTTTTACATACGGGGTGAGATACATTGCTTATTTGTATGAACACGAGTACTGAATTACATGTTTACCAAACGGAATTGCATGAGTTTTCTCACCATTTATTTGGGGAAGTCTCCTCATCATATATCGTTAGTTATGTACTTAAGCGCGAACACTAGTTAATGGATCCATTAGGGAAATGACCCTCCCTGCCCGGGGTAGTAGCGCTACCACGAACCGTTCTGTATAAACGGGCGACTATTATTCGTTACTGATGCTTGCTCGATTTCCGAGCATGTCACGGGAGCAAATTTATTATTTACGGGTTAAGCTTCGATTATGAGCCTCGTGGCAATGGTATAACTTACTTACTTTACATTGCGAGATTGCAAATAACTGATTTACGCCTGCGGGCATTATTGATGAAATCTTGTGTTCAAATACTTACATTATTTACAAACCTGTGAGATTCACCAACATTCGTGTTGACCTTTTTAGCTTTGTATCTCAGGTACACATACGGAGTAGGATTCCCTCAGGATACTAGCTAGAGTCGCATGATTTCGACCTTGCATTTAACGGAGATTTTAGGCATTATCTTTTGTATTTATTATGATTATGTAATAGAATCTCCCGCCTTATACGCGGACTCTAGGGAACTTCATTTTGTAACCAGAAACGATATGTTTCAAACATTTTATGTATGGAAATGTAACTATTTACAAACGTTGCATGTAGATGTCGTTTGCTTTACTTTTGTGCTGTGATATTTGATTAGTAGCACCCCAAAGCTTGCTTCCGCTAAACTGTGATTTTGGGGGTGTTACAGTATATCAATTGTACATGTATGTATATCAAGTGTACATGTAAATCGGAAGTAGCTCATAGTGCCCGGAAGTAGCTCACAGAGCCCGAAAGTAGCACACAGTGCCCAAAAGTAGCACCCAGTTCCCGGAAGTATTTCACAGACCCCGGAAGTAGCACAATGTGCCCGGAAGTAGCTCATAGAGCCCGAAAGTAGCACAATGTGACACCCGCCAAATTAGGACTAGAGATTAGTGTCTAATCAATTGTTAATACATGTAATTAGTTTTGTATTAGGCTAATTAATGTATCGAATTATATATTGATGAATATATACAATTATGCTATTTGATTAAATCATACGCGACCCAAATCGAATGTAATTCGATTCAATTTATACGGACGATGGTGAACAATTTTATTAAATAATGTAATATTATTTAGTACAAACATTATATCCAAAATATTATTTTGATAATATTTCGTAATTAGTTTGTATCGTACAAATAAACGTCCACGCGATTAAAATGTTAAACACATAAACAAACGAAACCATTTAAGTGTGAATAAACATTCGTATTTTAAAACATATAATTAAACGTATAAAATAAGTATGTAACGTTTAAACGAGCGGGAAAAGGAACACCGCACGGAGCGCAAACACGGGGATTAAAATTTGGGAGATTCCCCTCCCCCCTTCTTCCTAAAAATCTGCCCCTTTCCCCGCCATTTCCCCTCACTTTTTCATTCATCGTCTCTCTCTTCCACCTCCTTTCTCTCTTTTCTCTCTAACCATAACCACCACACCACCGCCACTTAAATGACCAAAATAACACCACCAAACAACATTAAATCATCTAGCTCGTTTAGAAGAAAACGTTCACAGAGTCACGATCTACATTTCCTTCTTTTCGGATTCCTCCGGCCTTAAGTTTGTAAGATTCCGACAAAACCCGAAGCACTCTGATTTTACTCATTTTCACTTGTTTATGGGTTATTTAAGCTTAAAATGTCCAAATATGGGTTGGGTAAAAGAATCGGACCAAACGGTCACCGGAAAACATGTTTTTGGCTCAAATTCCGGCCAACAGCTCGTTGTGTTGCAGAGGCTCCAGGCCACCTGCGACACAAGCCCTTAGTCGCAAAACCCCCACTTATGTCGCCTATAGCGACACAAGTGACTATGTCGCAAACCATTCAGATGTCGCATTTAGCGACACAAAACACTATGTCACAAAACCTATTTCCGTCGCATATAGCGACACAATATTTTATGTCGCATAAATTGCGGATGTCGCACTTAGCGACACAAGCCCTTATGTCGCACTTATAGACTATGTCGCACCTAGCGACACAATTCTTATGTCGCACGTAGTGTCGCATGAAACATAACCAAGAAAACACAGATTTTACTAAGTGTCGAGACCTAAAATTTTATCACTTTATTTCACCTCAAATTCAAGTCCAGGTGCATTTTTCACCAAAGCAATATGATCTCGACCCCAACCAGGGCCAGCCCCTTGGACCCCGCCAGGGGTTGCCACCCCTGGGACCCCGCTCACCAGGGGCGCTGCTCCCGGACCCCCGTCACCTAAAGTTTATAAATACTTTTAAGTATAACACCTTTCAAAAATCAAAATAATAATGTGGGATTATTATTACAAACAAATCACCAACGGGCCATACACGTTTTCAAAACATAACCAAATCAACCAAATCGTAGTAATTTGGACATTCTAGTTGAAAGAATAACTACAAAGGTAGTCTTTATAGATACCTTCTCACATTTATAAACATCACGTGTCGTGGACACCCTCAGGTTACAAGTCTTCGGACATCGATTCTCGGCTAATCAACCCAAGTTTAATTAGATAAACTCTTCAGGCTCAGGTGAGTCTCATAGCCTCTATTATTTTTTTTGGGTAAAGGGATATATACCCTGGTAAATTTTATAAAAGAATAATATCGTTACAAGAACATCAAAACTTAGTCCAAAAATAGACTAAGCACATATACTCCACAGGCCGAGAATATGACAACCAATAAACAACCACTAACAGACACGAACCTTAACCAACTACGACACCAAGCAATTAACCATAACAATCGCACCATAATAAAAGAGACTAAAAAATCAGCACTCTCTAACTAGAAAACTTGGAATCTTCCAAATCTCCATAGCCTTCTTGACTTCAGCAGAAGGCTTAAACTTAAAGGAGTAAAGCTTAAGCCTAACCGTCTCCAAAATAACAGCCACCATTTTACTGTTTTACTCAGGGGTGTGATATCATTGCTCGATTTATTTTAACTATATGAACACAAGTACGAAAACAAATAATTACTACATGAGTTATCTCACTAATCTTTTAAAGCCCTCCTCAGCATAGTTTGGTAATACGTTGTAGCGTGAATATTAGTATATGGTATCATATAGGATTGACCCTCCTCGTCCGGGTTAGCATGCGCTAACTGGGTAAACGGATGTACTAATATTTGTTTAGACGAGTGTAGATTAGGCACTCGTGGGAGGCACCTCGATCAGGATTTCTTAAATGTGGACCTGACACCTCGAGTTAAGCTCAGACTATGTGCTCATGGCTGTAAAACTTTTATTTTGCTTAACTGCAATTTAATATTAATTAAATCTTGCGGTTCATACAATATGTGTTGACATACAAACCTGTGAGCTCACCAGTGTTTCGCTGACCCATTTTAGCATGTATCACAGGTACTCAGCAGTAGGTTGGCTGCCCAAACAGGATTCATTAGCTCGAGTCTTCATTCAATCAATCAGAGATTTAGTTGCGTTATTATATTTTTGTATAAGTAATTCTGTAATGTAAATCTCTCAATTTCAAGGAACTGAGCTAATGTAAACAATATTTTTGATGTAAACTTTGGTTTTATCAATACAATGTAAAACGACGCATTTAGTGGTCGTTTATTATATCTTTGTGCTTGTGATTATTGATTAGTCGCGCCCCGACCCGATTCGCTTCCGCAACCCAAATTTGGGGGTGCAACACACAACGTGCCCGGAAGTAGCACAACGTGCCAAACAGTATATATATATATATATATATATATATATATATATATATATATATATATATAATCATCAGATGTAATCACAGTACAATGTTTATCCAGTTGTATTACCCTATGGTCAGTGTCCACTCGTGTACTAGTCAAACCTTGTAAATGTACCACAATCTTGTGGAAAGGCGTTTAGTCCCTAGGAAGTTGTACTTGTAACAAGTCTAGGTATATTCTACCTCTAGAATACTCAATGCCTTTAAGTACATTTGGGAAACTAATTGATATTAAAACATAACATGTTTATCACAAACGTCAGTTTAAACAGTTTTTGTGTTCATTTAAAATAGAGAAAAGAGAGTAAAATGAGCATGCATTCTCACCCCAAAATAAGTAAAACAGTTTCAAAGGGTGGGGCTATGAACTCACCTGTGGATGCTAGCGATCCTAAGATACGCGTGTTGTCCCAATAGTAATCTCCTGGTGTCCTAAACACGCGAGGTTATATAAATGAGTGACTAATCGGTCTAACTAAGCGAGTTATGAAAGTATTCACTTGTTGTTTAAGTTTAGAAATTGTAACACCCCCAAATTTAATGAATCGCGGAAGCATACTTTGGGTGTTACTAATCAAGAATCAAAGCACACATATATATAGCAAATGACTCTATATGCGTCGTTTTAACAAAATATATTAATAGTAAAAGGTTTACAACAGTTTGAACTCATACATAGCTCGTGATCGTAATATGAGAGATTTAAGTACATAATTAGTTATACAAAATCTAATAATGTAATGAAATCTCTGAAGTTTGCATGAAGACTCGAGCTAAGATGTATCCTGATGGGCAGTCCAAATCTACTGCTGAGTACCTGTGATACATACTAAAATGGGTCAGCTAACGCTGGTGAGCTCACAGGTTTGAGTATCAAATAATATTCTATGAACCGCAAGATTTAAGTATTGATTTGCATCCAGCAAATAAAGTTACAGATAATGTATACAACCATGAGCGCATAGTCTGAGCTTAACTCGAGGGTCGGGTCCCATATAGAGAATTCCGAGCGAGGTGCCTCCACGAGTGCCTAATCTACACTCGTCTTACCAAATATTAGTACGTCCATTTACCCGGTTAGTGCTTGCTAACCCGGATGAGGAGGGTCAATCCTATATGGTACCATATACTAATATTCACGCTACTTTCGTATTACCAGACTATACTGACGGAGGACTTTAGTTTGATTAGTTGAAAACAACTCATGTAGTATATTGAAATATGTACTCGCGTTCATGTGTTAAAAACAGAGCAATGTATCACACCCCTAGTAAAACCATAAAAAGAGGGGCCATGAGACTCACCTGAGCCTGAAGAGTTTATCTTAATAAACTTAGACTGATTAGCCAAGAATCGAAGTCTAACGACTTGTAACCTGAGGGTGTCCACGACACGCGATGGTTATGACATGATTGAGTATCTCAAAGATCACCCTTGTAGTTGTTTGTTCAACTAGAATGTCCAAATTACCATGATTTGGTTGTTTGTTTAAGTGTTTGAAAATGTGTACGGCCCGTTGGTGATTGTTTGTAATAATAATCCCACATTATTATTTTGATGATTTTGAAGTGTTATACCTAAAAGTAAGTTCCAATGTGTTTTAGAATTTGTGTCGCATTCGTGTTTGCTGTTGTACAAGTTTAACACTTTGTGTGAAAGTTTAGATGTAACACCGTTACTCGTGAACCTAGGGTAAGGGCGAAGCCCGTTAATGATGGGGGTCCGGGGGACTTGAATTTGGGTGAAATGGGGCGTCAAATTTGGGTCTCAAAACTTAGTGTAAAATTAGTTTGAAACATTCTGTTTTATGCGTCACTTATAGCGTCACTTGGGCTTAGGTGTCACTTAGGAAGTGACGCATGAAATGGCAGAATCTGAGTGAGGGCGTCACTTATGGCGTCACTTATGGAAGTGACGCATAGTGAGGCGTCACTTAGGTAAGTGACGCATAAGGTGGCGACACTTCATCAGTGACGGGTGTAAGTGTCGGTTAGGCATCACTTAAAGGAGTGACGCTTACCTGGGCGTCATTAAAGCAGTGTCGGGTTATTAGTGACGGTAAGGGTCCTAGGCGTCACTAAGCAAGTGACGGTTGGAGTGTCGGGAAAAAGGGGTTTTATGCGGCACTTAGGCAAAATTAGGGTTTCATGCGACACTCAATGCGTCACTTAAGTGACGCACGAAGTGACGCTATACTGGTCGTCTTTGCGACACTTAGGTCTGTTTGACGGATTTTTGAGCCAAAACGAGTTTTCCGGCCAAAGTTTGGTCCGATCCTTTTACCCAACCCATATATGGACATTCTAAGCTTATATAAACAACAAACATGTAAAAATGACCGAAATCGAAGAGGTTCGGGTTTTTGTCAGAACTTACAAAGTGTCGAAATGAAATTCCGAAAAGATAGAGTTGTAGATCGTTGCGTGGTGGTTGTTTTTCTCCAAAGAGCTTCGAGATTTCGGCGGCGTTTGGTGGTGTAATTTGGTGTTTTAAGGTGATGGAGGTGATGGTTATCTTGAAAGAGAAAAGAGAGAGAAAGGGAAGAGTGTTGGTGGAAATGAAGAAGAAAATGAGGAGGGAGTGGGGTTTTGTTGAAAGCCTCACGTCCTCAGCTCCTGCAATCGTGCTCCGTGCGGTGTTCGTTATCCCAATTGTTTAAACGTTAAATTAATATTAATTACCTTTAAATATACGTTTTAAATTACCAAATAAATTCCCGATAATTTGGTTGAAGTATTTTATTAAAATACTTAATAATTGAATTATTAAATTTAACGTTTTCTGGTTTTGTTTTATCGTGCGATTTTACATTTTAATTATGTAAATTGTCAATTGTACGACACGAGTTTAACTTGAAATGTTATAAAATGATATTTTTAGATGTAATAGCGTTATTAAATAATGTTATATTATTTAATAAAATTGTTCACCAACATCCGTATTAATTGAATCAAATTGCTTTTGATTTGAAACGCGTACGATTTAGCCAAATCGCGTAATTGTACATATTCAACAATATATTATTTGATACATTAATTAGCCTAACACAGAACTAATTACATGTATTAACAGGGGATTAGGCACTAATTACTAGTCCTAATTTGGCGGGTGTTACAGAAATCATGTACGGGGGTCCGGGGGTAGCACCCCTAGTAGCGGGGTCCAAGGGGCAGAGCCTGGAATTTTTATTTATGGTTATAATGCTTTAATAAAATGCATTGGAAATTTAAATTCGCAAGTCTCAGCTCGCACGAACTGTCAGTTCACAACTCAGTTCGCAAGTCTCGACTCGCAGATCTTGACTCGTTGCTTGGTTCACAAAGTCAACTCGCAACTCAAAACGGATCGCAAGTGGTTCGTTTGCAAGACAGTTTGGTTCGAAGATCTTATCCTTTCCGGATAAGGTTGCGAACTGAGTTCATCTCAGTTCGCATGATGAACTGTTGTGAGGAATTAGATGTGTTTTGAGTTTGAAACATTTTCAACAGGTTTTTTGGACATGTTTTTCGTTGAGTGAACACTAGGTTATAGTAATATATGATGTAAAATTCATAAAAAGGGAAGGGTTGCTCAAGGATGATGAAGAACCGAAGATGGAGAGGACGATGATGATGTTGATGTTACGCGATGATGATGACGATGAAGATGATGATGATGATCTGTTACTGCTATTGTTGCCGATTGTTGTTGTTGTTTATGTTTGAACATGGAACCGAGAGAGCTGAGAAGGGTGTGTTTAGTGGGGAAAATGAAAATAAAAGTGAGAGTAGAGAGGGGGGTATGGGCCGGCTTATTTGTTTGGTGGGAGGGGGTTTAATTGTCTCCCAATTTATGGTGTTAAACCCCGTGTTCGTTTACCCGATCGTATAATTGCGTAATGTTTTCAAATTTTAAAATTTGTTGACGGGTATTCGAAATAACTTTAAATTAAAGTATATCATCAAAATGCTTCATTTGAGATATAAAAATATAACTAGATTTCAATTCGTTTGCCGGACGCGTTTCGTGTGGTTTCGTCGTGTACGATTTATTTTAAAAAAACGTAATATGTTTGAATAATTTAATACAATTCCAGTGAATCGTGTTCGTGTGTGTATATATATAAATATATAAAAGGAGTATATGTACTTATTCCTATTTCTAACTAGTAAATATATTAATGATATGATTAGGCATAATAATGATGGCCTAAAATGCTGGGTGTCACATGGGGGCTTTGTTAATTCTGATGATAATAGATCACCACACATTGAAGAAGAAAGTGAGGTTGTCAAGGATGATGGAGATGAATAAGATGATGTGCTAGAAGATCCAACCCAACCTACTGCCAGTAGTTCTCTACCTTATACACAAGGTGTGATGAACTTTTTAATAATGTTGGAGATATCGATGAGGATAGTCTCCCAGATTTTGATGATGACGAGCCCATGGATAAGTGGAGTGAGTTAGAAAATCAAATTCGGATCGGTATCCTCTTTGATAGCAGAGATCAAGTGGTGAAGGCTATAAGACGTTGGTCGATTAGCCAAAACAGAGAATTTATAGTAGTTGAATTGAAAAAAAATATTGGGTGGCAAAATGTTTTACTCAAAGTGACAAGTACAGAACTACCTAACATGCTTCCAAAAATATTTATCACATCATTTAGCAAGTAGATTTACCTTTGCCTAACGCTCCATTACTTAGATGAAATGCTCGATGATCTCTATGCAGAAATAACAAATCAGAATTAATTAGCCCTGGTTGAAGATTAGCTTGTGAGTTCATGGTTGATGGTTTTCTTTGGAAGTAAGAAATTATGAAAGGATTCAATGAAGAAAGTATGATAGAGTTGAAGAAAGTGTGATAGAGTCGTAAGGTGTATGCATGTTAATATAATTGTGAAGAAATATTCTCATGCATATGTTACTACTTTGTCATTACATTTACCATGCAGAGAAAGTGTGATTTGAGATTACCACTTTAAAGGAATCTTGGAATGGTATTAAAATACAAAGAAATTTTGGAATTGTATAAAAAGATCAAGGCATGATTTGACTAGACACCATGGTTTGCAAATCATTTTGCAAGACCAAAATCTCAATGCAATTAACCTGTGAATGTTTGAAATGTTGCGGTTGGAAATGGACATTTACACCATGCATGTATAAGTAGTTGTGTGAATGGATGGTTTGAAAAATGATTTTGAAAACCTTGGAAACTATGGTACGCAAAATCATTTTGCGTGAGACCCATTCCTGTAACAAAGAGAGAAAACACCATAACCATAAACATATTACGAATGAACCCTATTCATAAAAAAAGAATATTATGCTCATGTTTAATATGGAATGGCACGTCATCAACAATTTATAACAAGAATATCATGTTCAGGTTTTCCTTTCGATATATAACAAGAATATTATGTTCATGTGTGCCTTTCGATATGTTTCAATCTGACTTTTATATGAAAAATGACTATTATATTTTCATTCGATAAAGTTCTTTATTTATATATTGAATATAATGTGTTAAATTTATTTTTAGCTTTGTTTATCATTTATTTCATATCGATGTCCTTTTATGTCATTTTACAATTCAAAGTTACAACTACAACAACTAGTTTGCCAAACATTTTTATAGAAATAGAGTTACAGCCTATAGTTTCAACCTACAACTACAACCTACAACTGATTTTGCCAAACATACCCTATGATACTTACAATCCATAAGGTATGTTAATTTGACAAAGAGCCTCCTACTAAACAAGAAACTTCTGCTCCTATTAATAATTGAGATACCAAAGGTTATAATTGTTGTATTATTCTTTTCATTCGAATTATTATATATGTGTTATATATGGATTTGTATTAGCCTGTGCAACTATATACAAGTTTTTAATATTTTCAAGTGAAAAAAATCCCCCCACGCCGGCGATCATGGATTCGAAAATAATGCCACACCTAATAATTTTGAAGACCAAACAATATTATATATAGTTTAATGCAAATATATTATTACCATGATTTCCCATCTTTAATAAAGATGGGCATAAATCCATTTAATTAACATAAGTTACAATTTTTTTAACATAAATATGTACATCTTTATGTTAATTAACATAAAGATATATATAGTCCTTCACCTAGTTCTATTAAAAAAATATCCCTTAGTAACAATTAGTCCAACCTATTGATAAACCAAGATCTATCTATTAAACTATTAGATAACCACAGTTTTGAATGATTACTAAGAAGTTTGCGGAATAACACTTAGTAATACAATGAAGATCAATATGAATAACAATAACAGAATTATAAAAAGCTCCAATCTTATTGATAATATAAGACGAATACACTGATTTGTATTAGGGTTACAAAACCTTGAAGCTGCGCAAAAACTCATAACCTAATCTAGGTTAAGGACCTCTATTTATAACACATAGAGTCCTGCTAAACAATCTCCTATAATTATGGAAGTAGTTACAATCCATAATTATTCAAACTCTGACTTCCCTCCTATTCTAGATATAAACAGAGTTAACTACCACGAATATATAAACAGTGGTAATTCCTATAACAGTGTTAACACTTGTACAATTTACTAGACTAAAATACCAACAGTGGTAACTAGCCTAAGCAGTGTTAACTGTTGTAAACAAGCTAACAGTGATAACACTAACAGTTGTAACTCTTGTCTTCAATCTACAATAACAGTTGTAATCTTCTACTAGCAGTGGTAACCACTTCACTAACAGTGGTAATCCATGAAGACTTCAACTAACAGTTTTAACTTTGAAGACAGTGATAACCAGCAGACTAACAGTTGTTATACCAGTAGAAACAATAACACTAACAGTGTTAATGCCTTGTACATTTTACAACAACAGTAATAACATCAGAAATCTCATTTCCCAACAATTTCCCCCTAAACTTAATCTGTCCCCAACAGTATTAAGTTTCTCTTGATTCTTCAATTTGACCTCTTTCTAACTATCTTTGATCTCTGTGTCTTCTCTCATACTCCTCTTTCTTATGAATCTGATTCAATATCATATACACCAAATCCTCTGCCAAATCATTGTTGAATGAGACAGATAATTTAGCATGCCTTAAGCTTCTTAACAAACTCAAACTCATATCATATTCTCTGTCAGTGAGCATCCAAATCATAGTAGCATCATCAAAAATAACTTGATGAACACCTGGATTGCTGAGATAGATCCATTGCTTCACATTTCTGAAAGTATTGAATTCAAATCTGAATCTTTCTGGTTCATACATCATTGAAATCCCAGACCAAACACTCAATTCATAAACACTATCAAACTTTTTGGTACTTAGTCCTTTCTCAGATCCAATCTCATACATTCTGATCAAATCTTCTCTAACAATCACCCTGATCAACTCTTTGAATGACCTCCAATATGAAACAGAAGTATCTGCCCTTTCAACTCTAATTTTCTCACATTTAACTGGAACTGTAAAGTTTACCACAGACCAATCAATGATTCCAGGAGAGTTATCAGGAGCAATATGTTGTAGAGGTTGCACCACAATCAACTCATCCAGCTTCAAATTTTTCTTAGGTAAATCTGGAATTGATGCAAGTTCTTGTTTCCTCTTCTGTTTAAGCTCATCACTCATCCTTTTCCATTCCTTTTCCTTTTCCAGTTCTTTTTCAATCTTTTCTTTCTGGCTCTTTTCCCTTTCTGCCTTCTTTTTAGCTTTCTGTGCTTCTTCTGCTCTCTTAGCAGCCTCTGGATTTAAAAATGTATCCCTGTCCCAAATTCTTTGTAAGCTTTCAAGGGACATAGCATTAAGCCTTGCAGTTGGAATATTGCCACCTCTTAGCTTTAAGACCAAATTTCTTTTCTGTTGAGCTCTTGTCAATGGTTTATTCCTTTTAGCAGCAGCTTTGGCAGCTCTAGTCCTTTTCAATTCATCTTCCTTCTTTTTCTTGAGCTGATCCACCAGATATTCAATGTCATCTTGTTTTTGCTCTCTCAGCTGTGCATCATCCCACTCATCAACTTGAGCTTTGGTCATTTTAACAAACTTACCAGGTTCAACTTCAACCTCAATCATCTCCTCTGCTAGCACATCTGCATTGATCTCAGCAAATAGCCTCTGAGCATACTCATCATCATTCACAGTAACTTCAGGAGGCATAGTTTTCTGCTTTTTCTGTTTTGGCTCTTCCTCCAGAATACCCTTACCCTTATCCTTAGGGTCAATCTTAGGCATAGCTTGTGCAGCAGCAGGTGCAGTAGAAGGTTCTCTGATCTGAACTGGAGGTAAAGTGGTGGTTTTATGCTTCTTAGCTTTGACAGACTGCACAGGAATTGATTTCTGCCTTTTAGCCTGTGTAGTCTTCTCATTTTCTTTCTCATTCTCACCATCATTGACCTTCTCAGTTTCTTGATGAATTGGTGTTTCCATCTCAATATCCTCATCAATGTGATCACCAACATCATCATCATTCTGTCCATCCTTACCCTTCTCACCATCATCTTTCTGACCCTCATCACCTTTATTAGTCCAATACTTCTCCCCCTTTTTGAAAGCATCCTCTGCAGAATCACCTTCAACCATGACATATTTCTTTCCTTCTTTCAAAACTTTGACCACTATATATTCTAGCTGAGAAACCCTCTGCTGTAGATTTGCAATCTGCTCATCCTTTTCCTTGTTCTTTCTCCTTTCTAATCTGAACTTCTCCCATACATAATCAATCATTTTCGTTAATTCCAGGTTAGTTCTAGCCTCATCACCATCAGAATGTGACTTCCTAGGTGAATCATTGACAGGTGTATCAAAACCTGTATCATACCTAGTATGATCAACAGATTCCCCTTGGTTATTGGTACTGGGACCACCAAAATCATCTACAGGAGTAGAATCATGTTTTGATGTTGCCTCTGCTTGGGTCTTATTGATGTTACTTCTGTCCTGCTCTGCCAATGGGCTAGAAGCAGTAGAAGCAGCCCTCACAGAATGGTCACCCCTCTCCTCATGGACCACATGCTGTTCATGACTCCTGTCATTTGACTGAGATGACTGAGCAGCATGATCCTCAGTCATCTGTTGTGTAGCCCTTTTGGCTTTTCTGGTGTAGGTTGTAGTGAATCTGTTCCCTTGTTGTTCATTAGTACCCCCAGTTGCTGTGGGATAAGAAGTAATGGGTTGTTCCATTCTTTCAACAACTGGTTCAGCTTCTGTTGGTGGTACAGATGCTGTGGTGGAGGGTGCAGGAAGCATTGTTGGAAACAATGCTGTTACCCTCCCAGAAAACATGACACCTCTGATAGAAGTATCTCTCTTCATATTTGAAAATACTTTTGGTTTAAAGGAAGAGATACCTATTATCTTATCCAAGAGTGGCAGGTCAGATATTTGATCATTTAAAAAGATCTGCACAAACCTTGGATACATTAAAAATTTCAGTTTAGGTTGGTTTATGTTTCTTAGCATACCAGCAAAAATAAAGTTGGAAAAATTAAATTTTTGGCCAGTAGCTAAGCATACCAAGGCATATGCTACATTACTGCTAAATTGTTCAAAAGATGAACGTTTGGATGATAAACAGTGCAGTAATGTATGAATTAAAAACCTCCATTGGTAAGAAAACATTGTTTTCTGAAAAACATACCCACCCAAATTACCCTCATATCCCATTCGTTGTAAATTCAAGTATAAAGCTTCATCAGAAATTGAAGTTATACCTTCTTCATCCTGAAGATGAAGAGAAGAACGAATGGATGATTCAGAAACAACCACTTGATGCCCAGCAACTGTAGAAACAATTTTTGGAACACCTGCTTCTTCCTCAATCTTTGCTTTAACCCAGAATTCATTAATGTGATCATGTGAAATTCTGGGTGCGACAGATAGCGCATGATAAATGGTAGAATGACGCAGAAAATCAATGATCTCTACGTAATCATTGGCTATGGATGGTTTTACCAGATAGGCAATCATGTTATGATCCTTGCCTAAAGCGAGTTGAGATGTAGTTGAAGAAGAAGAAGCCATGAAGAAATTTGTATATGATTTGCAATAGCAGTGGTTATAGGGTTTATGAATGCAGTGGTTATGAAAGCGTAAAAGAAAATGTACAAGTGTTGGAAGTATTTATACTGTTAGTGTCAATGACCTAATTTTGAAATAAAAATCCCAATTTGAACATTAACAGTGGAAACCATTTTAAAACAGTGGAAACTATTTTAAAACAGTGGGAACTTTTCTGAAAACAGTGGAAACAATTTGGGAATATAATTTCAATTAAAGAATATCACTAACAGTGGAAACAAATGTACAACAGTGGAAAGTAATAATACTAACAGTGATAACTAGTTGATGGAAATAACTCCTGACCAAAGGAATTATAACTCAATACTAGAAACTTTTATTAGTATTACTAACAGTGATAAGAGTGATAGTAAAAAAATTTTTTTTTTTTTTTTTTTTTTTTTTTTTTATATATCCTGCAAAAGAAAATAGAAATATACCAAGTGATGGTTAACAATTACAACTAGATAGTATAAACAGTGGTAACTGATATACTAACAGTAGTAAAAATTAACACTAACATTAATACTGACAGTGATAACTAAATAATGAAAACAGTAGAAACTGTTTACACTAACAGTGGTAGTTATTTAACTGACAGTGTTAACTTACAGTTGTAGTCATAAGCAGTGATAACTACATATACAGTGGTAATTGAGTAATAACAGTGATAATGAATAAGACAAAATAGTCGTAACTAATTTGATTATCACTGTTAGTCTCAATTACATCTACCAGCATCTAATTCTTAAACATGATAGAGATGTATCAAAATAGTTATGAAAAACAAAACAGTTTAAAAAGATTTAAGCATGCCAATACTGGTAATCAGGAAAGTAAATCTGCTCACATCAAATGCTTTGGTGAACAAATCTGCAAGTTGATTGTCAGTATGAACTTTTATAATCTGAATAAGTCGTTTTTCATTACAATCTCTGATAAAATGATACCTAATCTCTATATGCTTAGTTTTAGAATGTTTAACAGGATTATTAATGATGCTGATAGCAGAAGTATTATCAATATAAATAGGAGTGTTTAAGAAAGTTAAACCATAATCAAGCATCTGATTCTGAATCCATAAGACTTGAGCACAGCAACTTGCAGCAGCTATATACTCTGCTTCAGCAGTAGATGTTGATACAGTTGTCTGTTTCTTACATTGCCATGAGATTAACCTTTCTCCTAGAAATTGACATCCTCCTGATGTTGACTTTCTGTCCATACTAGCTCCCCCATAGTCACTATCTGAATATGCTGTTAGATCAAGAGGTGAATCTTTTGGATACCAAAGACCTAGATCAGGTTGTCCTTTTAAGTATCTAAAGATTCTTTTGATAGCATACAGATGTGATAGTTTTGGACAGGTTTGAAATCTTGCACAGATACAAACAGCAAACATTATATCTGGCCTAGAAGAAGTTAAATACATCAATGATCCAATCATTGATCTGTACAAATGTACATCAACTTCCTCCCCCTCAGGGTCTGCAGATAGTGGCTTGTGTGTTTCCATTGGTGTACTAGCCACTTTTGAATCAGAGTATCCAAATTTAGTAAGTATGTCTTTGACATATTTACTTTGATTTATGAAAGTACCATCTGAACTCTGCTTAACTTGAAGTCCCAAAAAGAAATTGAGTTCCCCCATGGAACTCATCTGGAACTTTTGATGCATTAAAGTTTCAAATTCCTTGCACATACCATCATTGGTAGAACCAAAAATGATGTCATCTACATACACTTGCACCAGTAAAATATCATTTTGATTCCTTTTGGTGAACAGAGTCTTATCAATAGTACCTCTTTTGAACCCATTCTCTAACAGATACACAGATAAAGTCTCATACCAAGCCCTGGGGGCTTGATGTAACCCATATAGTGCCTTATCCAATCTGCAAACTCTATCTGGATAATTAGGATCTTCAAATCCAGGGGGTTGACACACATATACTTCATCATCAATCATGCCATACAGAAAAGCACTTTTGACATCCATTTGATATACTGTGAAGCCTTTGAATGTAGCATATGCTAGAAATAATCTAATGGCTTCTATCCTGGCAACAGGAGCAAAGACATCATCATAATCAATTCCTTCTCCTGTGTATAACCTTGTGCCACCAGTCTTGCCTTGTTTTTGATAACAATCCCTCTTTCATCCTTCTTGTTCTTGAAGATCCATTTGGTACCAATTGCCCTTTTTCCCTTTGGCAGATCTACTAGAGTCCACACATTCTGTATCTTAAACTGTAACAACTCCTCTTGCATTGCCTCAATCCAACTAGGGTGTTTGAGAGCTTCTACAACCTTTTTAGGTTCCACTTGAGAAAGAAAACACACATATAGAGATGTATGTAATTCTTCTTCAGTAACAGCAGTTTGCTGTCTTGTTTGTACACCACTGTTAACATCTCCAATCACCTGTTCCAGAGGATGATTTTTGTTTACATGAAGATTAGATGTTGATGTCTCTGGAATGGTGGGCTCCAAGTTGGTAAAATTACCATCCTGTCCAGAACTTTCATTGGAAGGTGTTTCAATTTGCACTTCTGTCTCAATATGCTGAGATGACATTGGAAGATCAGAAGATAGCACCTCTGGTGGATCTGGAGTCCAGATTGGAAAGATAATGTACTCCAATGACTCTTTATTCTGTTCTGAAGCCATATCTGAGATATCCTCATAAACTCCATCTGCTTTGCTTGATGTGATACCTGAGCATGTACCTGTACTAGGATTGACAGTTGTATATCTAAAAGCATTGTTAAGAGCATCAATATCAAACAAAGACTTAGGACCTATTCCATCAGGATTAATGGTATTTTCATTAAAGGTGACATTCATAGATTCTTCTATGACTCTGGTCCTTTGATTGAACACCCTATATGCTTTACTCTGAACAGAATATCCTACAAATACACCATCATCTACTTTGCTTTCAAACTTTCCTAGATGATCTTTGGTATTCAAAATAGTACAAGGACATCCAAAGGATTTTAAGAAACTAACCAGTGGTTTGTTCTTAAACTACAGCTCATAAGGAGTTTTGAAGTGAGGCTTAACAACTGTTACCCTATTCTGAACATAGCAAGCTGTGCTAACTGCTTCTGCCCAAAAGGACATAGGAAGTTTTGCATCAGCTAGCATAGATCTAGCAGCCTCTATTAGTGTCCTATTCCTTCTTTCAGCTACTCCATTCTGTTGAGGAGTCCTAGGAGCACTAAATTCTCTCTTAATGCCTTTCTTATCACAGAATTTATCCATCTCATAATTTTTAAACTCTGTTCCATTATCACTCCTGATGATTTTAACCTTTTTATCTAATTGGTTCTCAATCTTAGTTATAAATGATCTAAGTATTTCACCTGTCTCATCTTTTGTTCTAAGAAAGAAAACCCATGTAAATCTGGTATAATCATCAATTACAACAAGGCAATAAGATCTTTTTCCCATACTACTTATACTTGTTGGTCCAAATAAGTCCATATGCAATAAGTATAAAGGAGTACAGTTTGAATTGACAGCTTTGGACTTAAAAGAAGTTTTGTGTTGCTTCCCTTTTAGACATGAAACACAATGATCATCACATGAATATACCTTCTCAGGTAAACCCCTAACAAGCTTGTTTTTGACAAGTTTATTAATAGTTTTGTAGTTCATATGACACATCCTTCTATGCCACAAAGTAGACTCATTTAAATTAGCTTTAGAAATCAAGCAATTTAAATCAGGTTGAGGTGCCATGTTTGCTAAGTCACACTTATAGACATTATCTTGCCTAGGAATTCTCATTAAAATCATATCTTCTTGAATTTTGAACTCCTTAGACAGAATAAGACATTCAGTGTCAGTAAAATGAACAGGGTTCTTTTTATCTGTGATTTGACTCACACTTAGCAAATTGTACCTCAACTGTTCCACATAATAAACATTTTCAAAGCTTAACTTGGCACTTTGAACAACTCCTTTGCCTGTGATCCTACCTCCTTTTGGATTGCTTCCAAATGCTACATATCCACCATCAAATGATTTAAAATTCTGTAGCTTTTCCTTATCTCCAGTCATGTGCCTTGAGCATCCACTGTCGATATGCCATAGACTTCTTGGTTTGCCCTGCACACAAACAAACACAGAGAAAATTAATTTCTCTTGGGAACCCAAACCAATTTGGCTTTGGGTTTCCCTGATGCATCAATGTAATCAACTTTCTTGAAGATTATTGATTTTGATGCATTGTTAGATTTTGAACATCTGGGAACATTAGATTGAAAAGGTGTCCAAATCCAACTAATTTTAGACTTAACAGTGGATTTTGGTCTAACAGTGTTAACTGAAGATCCAAAGTTATGTCTAACAGTGTTAAACTTGTTATAACTGTCATTATGTCTAACAGTGGTAAAATAATTAACACTGTTAGTATTCCTTACAGTGTTATTTACTCTACCAGTGGAAACTGTTGAATTAACAGTGTTAACAGTTTTAAAAGGTTTACCACTGTTTGCTTTAACTCCTGTTTCCACTGTTTTGGTCTTTAAACTGTTGGCTAAATGTTTAGCTTTTGTTCCTGCAGTGGAAACTTTTGCAGCAGCCATAGCTTGATTTGCCCTATAATTCATCTTTCTAGCAGCATTTGTATGATTAACATTAGATTTAAAATTTTGTTTGTTAATCATATTAGCTGCTGTCCATGGTCTTTTCATATTCTTTTGATAAGTCTTTGGATTATGAAAACATTCATGTTGAAGATGATTATTTCTGCCACATATAAGGCATAACTTTTCTTTAATCACAGTAACATTATTTCCCAGTTTTTGAGTCACCATTTGATTCCAATTCCGTTGGTTACCTCTGGGAATATGTTTTTGAAAATTTTGGAATTTAGGGAAGTTATCCTTACATTTGCACTTATCACATGTATTCACAGAAGCAGATCTTTTCACATCATTCCTAACCTTCTCTTGAGCATTCCTAGATGTGTTAGGTATTGTTTTCTCATGTTTATCATGATGTTTTTCCTTCTGTTCAAACATTTTCTTACCCTCTTCTAGTTTATTAACTTTTAGTTCTTTAACTAGACCAGTAATACTATTTCTGCTTTCACATGATGATTTATCAGATTTATCGAAAACATTAACATTACATTCAGATGTATCACAATCTTTATCATCTTCCTCAGTCCACTCATGTATATCAACTTCATCAATGTTTACATCTTCTTTTAAACTGTTAACTGGATCTACCTTTTTAACATCATCATTTAATCCTTCTTTAAGTGAATTTAAATCAATTTCAGTTTTAGAAGGAAAATAGTTGTTGTTATAAGGAGGAGGTACATTATTGTATCCTAACCCAGTTTTGAGTTTATCATGAATCTGAGAATTGATAAGTTTATTTACACTTTTAGATGCATGTTCTAAGTTACTCACATTAAGTCTTATGCTATCCCTTTCACATGTAACCTCTGCAAGTTTCTTAGTTAATAATTCTACTTTATCTTTAAAAGTGTCTCTCTCCCACCTAGCATACTCAATATCATATTTAAACTGTGTTGCATTATCTTCAAATGCCTGAATCTGTTTTTCAAGATTTTCTATTACAGAGATTGTGTGTCTACTTTTGATTTCACACTGTTTTAGCTCATCACACACTTTCTGGTTATGATCTCTATAATGTTTCACAGTTTGTTTACACACAGCTGAGCACAATTTTATTTGTACCTCATAAGGAACTTCAGATTGCTTGTCAGATTCTGCTGTTGCCATGAAACATTGATTCTTCACTTCATGTTCTTCCTGATCACTCCAATCCCATCCACATCCATCAACAGATACCAATGCATTTGATGAAGTATCTTGAATTGGCACATTCTTAGTCTGACCAACATTTCCTCCACTTCTCTGAACAGTTCCTCTCTCATTCTGATCAATCTTAGGACTTCTGCACTCCCTAGCAAAATGTCCCATCTTGTGACAGTTGAAGCATTCAACTTTGCTTTTATCAAACCAACTTGAATCACTCCTTTTCTGTGCAAAGTTATTTCTACCAGTTCTTTGCATAAACCTTTTTGCTCTTTGAGTAATTAAAGCAATTTGTAGCTTGATATCCATTTCTTCTAGATCATCTCCTTCAAACTGATCTAGATCTTCATTAGTAAGTGATGAATTCACATTACTAGCAAAGAAAGATTCTAAGATTTGATCACTAGAATGAGTAGTACTAGATCCACTTCCTCTAGTACCATAAGATGACCCTTTCTGACTTGATTCAGCTTTTAGTCCAGAACCTGCCATTGACATAAAAGCTGTATTATTGTTGTTGCTCCCATAACCTACCTTCTTGATCTCTACCTCAGCTTCAAAATTCCTCAGATCATTGTAGATATCTTCTAATTCCTTTGCTTCCAGATCTGCACTCTGCCTTAAACCAACAGTATACATGGTCCATTCATCACCCAAGGACCTCAAAAACTTCCTGTTCAAATCATCTTTATCAATTTTTACTTGATGATTTTCCAGATCTCCCACAAGCTTTGAAAACCTATCAAAGGTTTGAGTCAGAGTTTCTGACTTTACAGAATTAAAGTTCTCATATTGCTGTTTCAACAGAGATCTTTTATTCTTTTTGGTGTTATCATTACCACCAAATCTCTTCTCTATTGCTTCCATTAAAACTTTAGCATCTTGACATGCTTCAAAACGCCTTTGATATTCATTTGGAATAGATAACAATAGAGTACTCAAAGCTTTGTACTCTATAGATCTGACTTTTCTTTCTGCCTCAGATGTTGGTGGAGATCTTGGCAGTGGAACACCATCACTGTTTAAGGTCACTGGAGGACCATTAACCACAACTTCCCACATCTGATAATCTGTGAGAAGCATATATTGTCTGATTCTGTTTTTCCACAGATCAAACTCATCAGGTCTAAGCATTGGGATCTTTGTGACCTGGATACCTTCACTACCTTCTGCCATTATTAATATTAAATGATTATAAAAATGATCAATAAAACAGTAGAACTGAGATCTTCCTGGATTCAAAACTAAACCCGCTCTGATACCACTTGATAAACCAAGATCTATCTATTAAACTATTAGATAACCACAGTTTTGAATGATTACTAAGAAGTTTGCGGAATAACACTTAGTAATACAATGAAGATCAATATGAATAACAATAACAGAATTATAAAAAGCTCCAATCTTATTGATAATATAAGACGAATACACTGATTTGTATTAGGGTTACAAAACCTTGAAGCTGCGCAAAAACTCATAACCTAATCTAGGTTAAGGACCTCTATTTATAACACATAGAGTCCTGCTAAACAATCTCCTATAATTATGGAAGCAGTTACAATCCATAATTATTCAAACTCTGACTTCCCTCCTATTCTAGATATAAACAGAGTTAACTACCACGAATATATAAACAGTGGTAATTCCTATAACAGTGTTAACACTTGTACAATTTACTAGACTAAAATACCAACAGTGGTAACTAGCCTAAGCAGTGTTAACTGTTGTAAACAAGCTAACAGTGATAACACTAACAGTTGTAACTCTTGTCTTCAATCTACAATAACAGTTGTAATCTTCTACTAGCAGTGGTAACCACTTCACTAACAGTGGTAATCCATGAAGACTTCAACTAACAGTTTTAACTCTGAAGACAGTGATAACCAGCAGACTAACAGTTGTTATACCAGTAGAAACAATAACACTAACAGTGTTAATGCCTTGTGCATTTTACAACAACAGTAATAACATCAGAAATCTCATTTCCCAACACCTATTGACACTATCAACAAAGGCAAACTGATATCGCGTAAAAATTCACGTTTTTACCATCGATATCTCTCTCATTTTAGATTAATACTTGGCAAAAGTGCTTGAATATTACATTAATTAGTGATATTTTGTCAAGTAGGTTAAAATAAGGAAGCACGAGAAAAATCGAGTAAA
Organism: Pseudognaphalium luteoalbum; assembly: GCA_963422505.1. NCBI lineage: Eukaryota > Viridiplantae > Streptophyta > Magnoliopsida > Asterales > Asteraceae > Pseudognaphalium > Pseudognaphalium luteoalbum. The sequence continues at coordinate 53,956,347 of OY730197.1, forward strand.
ACGGATGATAAATGAAGATTTCATGCACGTTTGAAAATTCGAAGCAACCAAGACATTATTATCAAGCAAAAAGAATCATCTCAGAGATTTTTCCATACCTAAATCTTCATTTTCGAAAATCAAATCTAATGCAAAAAGAATCACCTAAATTGAATAAGGAATGAAGATTCTAGGCGCAATGATAGATTCAAAACATTCGGGACAAGACATCTCAAGATAGGAAAATCATCTCAAGGATGTCTATGTATCAAAGTCTTTGTTTTTGAAAACCGAATCTAATGCAAAAAGAATCATTGCAATCCGACGAATAACGTAGGAGATAAGCACGAAAACGTAAACCGGATTTCAATGATAAATATACACCTAGTTTCACAATTCAAAAACACACACTCTTGGGCTATTTTCAGCACCAAATTCTCACTCTAGAATTTTTTTAAATTTTTGTAATCTTTCTCACTCTAGAATTAGTTTAACTAATCTACGGATTAATTTAGGAACTTGAAGGAACGATCAGAATTGAAGATTTTCTTTGTACGTGCGATGAGTTTATCAATTATAATAAAACGCTGCTACGTTTAATTTCCGGGTAATATCTAATCCTTTTCGCATACTTGTTTATGTTATATTTAAATATGTGTTATTACTTTGTATTTGATTTATTTATTGCTATGAATTGCGAGTAGTTTATTTTTGTTATTGTTGAGATGTAAAATAATTATAAGTACGGATGACATTATATAATCAATGTAAATGTTCGTGAAGTAATATAACGGCTCCGATTCAATTGTTCTCGGATATAGTACTGGAAACTCTTTATGGGGAGTACAAATGTATGGAAGTTTGGGATGACCGAAGGTAGTTATATTACGGATCGGCCTTAGGCTATCGTAAAGTAATATGACGGCCCCTATTTGACTATTCTACAATATACACATTTGTGATATGGTGTGACTATTATAATTCCATATAGTCACATGATCGTGCTAGAAATAAATGTGACTATACACATTAGCTTTTGGCAAGCTAACACACGCTAAAGTTTAGACACACATAATAGTTATGTGACCATATGTGCCGGATTTTGGCTACACTAAAATCATGTGTGACAAACTCGATACTATGATTTGGACACATAAACAATTACCTCATGTGACCATATATGGCATTTGGTCACAGTGATTCAAGTGTGTGACATAGACTTGTCACATTTTATATGTATATCGTGACTAATGCTTCAAACTTACTCTTCATTCGTCACGCGTTCCAATTCATATGTGGTTAAATAATCAGTCAAAAAATACCTGTGACCGTTAGCCACATAAATGTTTGAAGTTGTGGCAATAAATTCTTGAATGGTCACGCGATCGGAGTTCATATGTGGCTAACTAATAACTTGAATTTTATTTTGGTACCTTTAGCCACGTAAATATTCAAATGTGTGGCCGTTTAATTTTGGCTGTGTGTGACCAAATCTCATTTTTGTACTAGTGACACCGGTCCCGTTGGCGTTGTGACCACTCGCAGCGCCAACACATGTAAACCATTTATGGTAACTTTTTGAGCTATAAACCCTAAATGTCCTTAAACCTTAAACTCTAAACAACCCAACTAAGCTTTACTTTTTACTTACTTAATTTAGCGTATAAAAGTTTATATATCATAATTTTAATAATCAAAAGGACGTATTCAAAAACCTAAACCCTAAACCTAAAATGCTAACCCGGCCCCAAACTCTAAACGCTAAAACCCTAAACTGCCCAACTACTTTTATAATTACAAAAACCTAAATCATAAACATAAACCATAAATGCTAAAACCAAAACTCTAAACTCTGAACTTTAAACCCTAAACATACACCCTAAGACAACTCAACTACTTTTAAAATTTCATTATATATCGTTTAAAAATTTATTTCTCGTATTGTTAATCAAAACGATGTCATCATAAACCTAAATGCTAAACCCCAAACCCCTAATCGATAAACAATAAACGCTAAATCATAAACTAACTAACTAGTTTTATAATTACATAAATTATCATATAAATTATAGATTTCGTATCATGAATCAAAATGACCAAATCATAAAACAATACCATAAAGTGAAACCTGAAACGCTATTTTTTTTAAAAGAGTACATGACCTGCTATATGGTATGCAATCTCATACTTATAACTAGTAACTTTATGTGGACTCTTGTTAGAAAGGTATGATATCCTATTGATGTTACACAATCGCGTACCTAACGCATGAAAATAGTTTGATAAAAGTTTTAGTGCAAAGTACGCGATCTTGGAGGTATTACGCAATCACGTACGTCACATACTTTCCATTATTTCCTAAAATTTGTACCAAAATCAGTTTGTAGACTAAAATGACAACTTGACCAACTTTTGACTCGTTTACTTTTGATCATGATGGGTCCTTCAAACGGCACGATAATCACGGGCATAGATTGTCGTCAAGTATCTGTGACTTGCAGCTCGAGCCGGCGTCAGGGGTTTATATTTATATTTTGTTGGGGCTTAAATTATATGTACTACCTACTTTAATTAGTAAGCGGTAAGTATAACTTAATATCGTTCTAAAGATCGTAACGTAGTGTGGATCAAAGCTGATGCTTTCGGTAGGAAAGTATTTAGGATGGGATAAAGTAGGTAGGTTTTGGAGTTTTTGTAATTAAACTAAGACATATAAATAAAAATGTAGAAAATAAAAATGCAGGAAAACAAGATAAAGATAAATACGTGATTGCTGAGATTTCAACAATTAATCTTTCAGGTTGACACTATAAATAGAAACATTACCGGATTTAATATATAGACTATTAGGTATAAACACTATGTCACACCCCTAAATTTAGTGGCAGCGGAAGTCGGGCCAGGGCGCAACTAATCTATATCATCACGCAAACTTATATTGAATGACCTCTACATGTGTCATTTTGAAAATACATTTCAAAATACACTACCATGATACAATTGCTTACAAACCATTACAAAATTCCTAGAGTTCGCATCCTGATCTTGGAGATTCTAATACATAACTAAATATACAAAATATAGTAATACAAGAAAATCTATGTTGTTTGTAAAATATGTGGATCAAGCTATTGCTTCCAAAAGCAGTCCAATCCTACTGTGTCCGTAAACCTGAGAGATACATGCTAAATTGGTCAACAATAATGTTGGTGAGTTCATAGTTTTAATCATTAAAGTAGTAGTAGTAGTATAAACACAAACGATTTCTTGAAGTATATAAAGTATATGTTCTTGCTCTTGTTTCTTGTTTCTTGTTTCTTATGTCCATAAGTAAGAATCTATAAAATCTTGTGCATATGTCCGCACCCCAAAGTAAATCAAAATAGTTTTAAAAGCGGGGCTATGAAACTCATATGAGTTGCGAATTCTATCATTTCTAAAAGCAAATGTTGTCCAATCTGTAACTTTCTAGCACCCTAAATGCATAAGATTATAATGAGTAGATGTCCTAAAAGACCATCTATGCTAGTTGTCCACTCAACTAGTATTGTCCAGTTGTTTATTATTTTTGAAAATGTGTGCGACCTGTTGATGAAGTTTTGTGATGATAATTTCCAAGTAATATTATTAGGTTCGTTTCCTTGTATACTTATAAAAGTATAGGTAATGTGTTCTCGAGTTAACTTGTTTGTAGTTCGTTTGTTGTTATTGCGAAATCGATACTCGGTAGGAAAAGTGTTTTCAATCTGCTGTGTCTTGCGACACTGATGTCAGTGTCGCAAGTTATGAAAATCAGAGATGTTGCAACACTAGGCTTAGTGTCGCAGGTTGTGGGATTTTAATAATTTATGCGACAAAGAGGTTAGTGTCGCTATATAGGTGAAATTCGTAAAACATGCGACACTGAGGTCAATGTCACCATTCTTGTGAAAATTGATTTAGTGCGACACACGGTCAGTGTCACAGTCTGCGACACATGGATGATCATAGCGACACTAGGTTGGTGTCACACTCAATTTGGGCTTGGTGCTATAGTAAGGGTCTGATTCAAAATCATTTTTCGTCTAATATTTTTTGGGTGTCGTTTTCATTCGCGTTATTTATAACTGTCATTTTTACTCAAGTTTTATAATAAAATAATTAGAAAATTATTTTGGGCAAAAGATCCTAATGTTTTATGAATCAGTTCTTATTTTCCGTTTTTGAGGCTCGTTTTCGTTGATTTAGGAAAACGGGCTCGGTTTGACCCGAAACTTTTACCCGACTCTTAAATATGTTTTAGAATTTATAAAAAATTAGTTTTACATTTTGTGAAAAACCCGAAAGTGTCGTTTTGAAATGTAACCCAAACAGTCTTTGTGGTTGTTTTATTAATTTTTATACTTTTTTCGTAGCTCATTTTGACTAGTCAAATGTTCGAGATACAATCCGAGAAAATTTCTCTTTATACCCCTATGTCTTAGCTTATCAAATATGTATTATTCCTAATTTTTGGTTAACGTTAAGTGGGTCAAATAAATAGGTAAATCCCCTGACATCCAGTTGTGATGAATCCGGATACAAGTGTGAATATTTAGTAACCGAGAAAAAACTACAAAACTTCACGAGATTCAATTATACTATTTTCAAAGCTAACAAAATTTTTAGTTTCTAGGAAGAAACCTCATGTCAATTGGAGTTGTGTACATCGAGTTATGGTCTCGCAAATTCAGTTCAAGAATATGACCTACAAGTCAGATCGGCTATCCCATTTGGTAAATTCATTTTCGGGTATTAAACCATGTCAAAAAATTATGAAACCTCTTGGTAATGAAAGATAAGATCTTTAACATAGTTTTAGAATTTTGAATCCACATTTTTGGTGGATTTTAGTCTATGAAACATTGTTTTGAAATCAGCTGTATTTTTAGATCAGGTAATGAAGTGTACTTTTGTGTAGTTTTTGCGTTATAAAACGTTTATAAAACGTTTTTAAGAGAATTTTTTGGACAAATTCTTGTTGAATGAACCTTAAAAAATGTTGTCGCATATTATTCATGAAATAAAACTAGGGTAAAAGTATTCTTGAGCTCATTTTATCAAAAAATCTTGATAGCGGTCCAACGGCGATTTATGGTGGCTCCTTGGTGGTTGTATGATGGTGATGTGGTGGTGGAAATGGTGGTGTGGTTGTTGGTGCATCTTAGTGTGTCTGTCAGTTGGTCTAAGTTTGTAATGCGTTAGTTATGTAATTACATTTGTATTTATAAGTAATTACATTTATTGTTTTGGCGACACAAGGGTTTTGTGTTGCAAGAGTCAACTTGGTGACACAACTTGTGTCGCATGAGTCGGATTGGCGACACAGCTTGTGTCGCATAGATCCGATTAGGTGTCAAGTATAAATAGGCTAGTTCGGCTCATTTGCTAGGGTTGACGAACCTAGGTGAAGTTTCAGTATATTGTACTCGAGCTATTGCATATAATCTGATTGATAATCTTTTGAGTATTGATATACTTTGTGTTTGTTTGTTTCTATCGTTTAAATGTTTATATTCAATCATTGGATTCCGCACGTTGATTGAGTATTAGGATTCGATTAAGTCTGACCACAGGGGATCTATCAGAGCCAAAATCTAAGGATTTGGTGTTATTGAATCCATTTGGGAAGTTTCTCGGTTTAAAACAACTTGTTTTGTGTTAAGATCTTCATAGAAAGGTGCTATAGTTGTGTTCTATTAGTTTTCTGGAAGATTTTTGGATTATTGTTCGTCCTCCATTCGTGAAAATTTGTTAGGTTTACGAATCTTACGAATTTTAGGGTTTGTTGATTATTGCTGCAGCCGTTTGTGCGACACAAGCTGCGACACAAAATTTTGTGTTGCATTTAGGGTTGGTGCGACACATTCATCAGTCGCTTTCAGTTCTCTGCGACACAAGCCTTTAAGTAGGCGACATAAGCTTGCAACTCAACCTTATTTTGGATTGCGACATAAGCCTTTGATTAGGCGACACAAGCTTGCGACACAAGCTTGCTTTTTGCGACATAAGACACGGTTTTCTTCCGTTGCTACTACGTTGTGACACAACCTTAGTGTCGCTAGATACTTTTGATTTCACCAGTATCTACGACATAATCTTTGTGTCGCGAGAACTCTTTGTGACACATACCTGTGTCGCATAACAGTTTGTTATTTTTGTGTGTTTGAATATCTTGCAGGTAATTCAAAATGTCAGCTTCTACATCACATTCCATTCAGCAGGTTGGAGCTATGTTAAAGCAAAATAATAAAGTTGGGTCGGGAAATAAGCATCCCATGTTTATGCCAGGAATAAGCTATCCAGATTGGCGTCAACGCTTTGAATTGTATGTAGGGCTTAATGATCCGGAAATGGTGATCTATTTAGAAGAAAAATATGAGCGTCCTCTTAAAACCGGAGTCTTTAATGGCCTAGTTCTTGAAAAGTCAATTAAATCCATGACGCCTGAGGAACGTAAGGCATTTGATATGGAAGGGAAAAATCATTCTGCAATCACTATGGCATTGCCTCAACCTATCATGAGACAATTAAGGCAACATAAGATTGCATATGATTTGTGGAAGGCCTTTGAGAAAAAGTGCGGTGGTAGCGAACAATATAAAAAGAACATATTAGACTTGATCAAGAAACAATATGATGTCTTCGACATGCTACCTAACGAATCATTGGAAGATTTATGCAACAGATAATTGATTTAGTGCGACACTGAGGTCAATGTCACCATTCTTATGAAAATTGATTTAGGCGTCACACGGTTAGTGTCACAGTATGCGACACACGGATGATCATAGCGACACTAGGTTAGTGTCACACTCAATTTGGGCTTGGTGCTATAGTAAGGGTCTTATTCAAAATCATTTTTCGTCTAATATTTTTTGGGTGTCATTTTCATTCGCGTTATTTATAACTGTCATTTTTACTCAAGTTTTATAATAAAATAATTAGAAAATTATTTTGGGCAAAAGATCCTAATGTTTTATTAATCGGTTCTTATTTTCCGTTTTTGAGGCTTGTTTTCGTTGATTTAGGAAAACGGGCTCGGTTTGACCCGAAACTTTTACCCGACTCTTAAATATGTTTTAGAAGTTATAAAAAGTTAGTTTTACATTTTGTGAAAAACCCGAAAGTGTCATTTTTAAATGTAACCCAAACAGTCTTTGTGGTTGTTTTATCAGTTTTTATACTTTTTTCGTGGCTCATTTTGACTAGTCAAATGTTCGAGATACAATCTGAGAAAATTTCTCTATATACCCCTATGTCTTAGCTTATCAAAAATGTATTTTTCCTAATTTTTGGTTAACGTTAAGTGGGTCAAATAAATAGGTAAATCCCCTGACGTCCAGTTGTGATGAATCCGGATACAAGTGTGAATATTTAGTAACTGAGAAAAATCTACAAAACTTCACGAGATGCAATTATACTATTTTCAAAGCTAACAAAATTTGTAGTTTCTAGGAAGAAACCTCATGTCAATTGGAGTTGTGTACATCGAGTTATGGTCTCAATTGGTTTCTAAGTTGTTGGAAGGAGGTATAACGCTGGATAAGACAGACGTGAATAAGAAAGTTCTTGACTCACTTCCCAAGAAGTGGCACACTCGCGTCCTCTTAATGGAAAAGGATGAGGATATCATGGATATGGAGCTTGAAGATCTTATCGTTCAAATTGAGGAAGATCTTCTTGAAATGCAAAGAAAAGAGACTAAGGCCACTGCTCACATTCAAAATCCAAAACTATATGGTGTAGATGTTCCAGTCTCAACAAGTCAGTCTATAGGTACCGCATTCATAGCTAGCAAAGCTAGTGGTACCGGATCTACAAATATTCCATCTGGTGGTACCTGTTTCCAAAATCCAAGAACTTCAACTGGTAGGACTGAAGAGTACTCCTCCACTTTTTGGAATTTCTAGCTTCTGGTGGTGATTTTAATGATGAAGACTTTGGTCAGATTGATTGATAAAGAGGAACTGGAAAGGCTGGATTTGAAGTGGAACATGGCGATGCTGGCAAGAAGGGTCAAGAACTTCTTAAAAAAATCTGGCAGAACATCGGTGAATGATCCAGGTGAAAAGGGGTTTGGATTTATCAAAAGCAAGGCGAAATGCTACAAGTGTCAAAATTATGGACAGTTTGCTCGTGAATGTGAGAAAGGACTGCTACAACTGTCAAAATTTTCAATGTCCTCTCTCATCTTTGATGAAATCCTTTAGAAACAAAGGAGTAGTACTAAAAGTAAGGCAGGACTTGGCTATCACCATGTCCCACCTCCAAAAGATTATCTTCCTATGCCTGAACAGGAAGTCATCAATGATTTTGTGCCTACTGTCACTAAAGTGGACATAAAACCCGTTGAGTTTGCAGTTAGGGTAAAGATAAGTAAGCCTGAGCTTGGTAAGGCGGGACTTGGTTATCACCATGTCCCACCTCCAAAAGATTATCTTCCTATGCCGGAACAGGAAGTTAAGACTGAAATTGGTAAAAATGAGTTTCAAAAACCTGTAACTAGTATGCCTGAGCCAGTTAAGGCATCAACTAGTGAGCCTGATACATTGAAGGCTCAAAAGGTTGAGTCTATCAAGACTCTTGATGTCAGGGCTGAGCCTTTTAAGCCTACATTAAATGAGTCTGTTAAGAAACCTGAGTCTAAGGCTGAGCTTGTTAAGCCTATTGTTGTTGCAAAGCTTGAAAAGATTAAGGCTAAGTCCATTCCTCCAGCCAGTTTGACAAAGGAAATTGAAATGGAGGATATAATCGATGTAGAATACGGTTATTTAAAGAAGAAGAATGTAACCAACGACAATCATATCTTCACTAGTGAAGGTTATGATGAGATTTTTAAAATGAAAGGTAAAGCCAAGGCTGAACCTACAAAGAAGATTTTAAAACCAATTAATCACAAATCTACTAAACAATCTTCTAAAACTTCTTCACAACGTTTATCCTCTGCTTGTACACCTCAGTGTGCATGCTCAGGACATGCATCTTTTGGCCGAGCTCAAAGGTTTATACCTCAATCTCAAACTTCTGCTGAGCTCAGATCTCGTTTCTACTGCAAGAAACAAGGTCATCTGATAAATGCTTGTCCATTGCTTGCTAAGAATCATGGTAGTAGGGGAGCTACACGAACCTCAAAGTTTCAAAATCTTTCTCATAAATCTATGAGAGGTTCTGCATCTCCACCACCTGCCTCTGAGATTAACATTATTGAGCCAAACAAAGTCACTCATGATGAGCTCAAAGTTGTTAACAAGTTAAAAATGCATAAATAAACCCCTGGATACTCTCAACCTAGTCGATTTCTTGCTAACTTCTCGTAGTACTCTTTTCAATCGATTTTTCTATCAGGTTTTGATTATCTAATTTGTTATTGAATCTGCGAACTTCATTAACAGATCAAGATGTTAGAATTTTGTTAGAGAGTTGTATTGTTAGGGTTTGTTCTTCATTAAATCGTTTAGGGTTTATCTTCTTAATTGCTTGCGGCTCAAGGTTTTGATCTTCAGAATCTTTTAACGTTTCCTTCTATATCTGATTACTTGATCATTAGGGTTCATCAATTAATTATTAGTTGTATCATTGGTTTTACGAATTCTAATCATCTGAATTTGTCCATCTTGGTTTACGAATTCTGGTTTCTGGGTTATATCTCTGAGTTGTGGGTTGTCTTGGTTATTCGCTGATTATAACTAGGATTTTGTTCATTCATTGGTTAAAATGAATCTGTAGGAGAGGTTGGATATCATGAAACGGGGTAAGGGAGCGTCGGATAATAAGAATACTCAGAAGCATCAAACTGTGGAGATTAGTGCTAGTCTTCTTGGTGGTGGAAAACCTGTCCTTAAATCGATCTTAAAGGATAAGTTGGGACCTTCAGATGTTAAGAATAATGTGTCCAAGGCCTCTGGTGGTGATTCTGATACTTGCAGCAACAAAAATCCAGCCTGTGTGACTGATCTGAATGGGGTTGATGGTTCTAATGTTGATAATCAGGTTAGGGTTGAACACTCTAAAATCCCTGGTTTAGACGTTATTAATGAGAAATTAGAGTCTGGTTATGCTGATCTGGGTGTTGGAGATAAAACTATTAAAGGTCCTGAGTTGCATACATATACATTTGAAAGAGGTATTGATCGTTTAGAAGCTGTTACGGAGGTGGTGTCGGAGCCTAATCAGGCTATGCATACAAGTGCATCAGCTGGTAAAAAGCCTGGAATATCTTTTGCAAATATACTGTCTAAAGAAACTGTGTCGGGTAAGATCAATTTTCGTATGATGGAAGAGGCTGTTCCTGCTGATTCTGATTTTGATGTGGGCATTCCATTGTCTTCTGTGGAAGAAGTAGCTGGTAGATTGCATAATTCTTTATATGGTTATTTTATTGGAAAACGACTTGCTTTTCCAGTGGTTGAAAATTACGTATGGAATGCATGGGGAAAATATGGCATTCAAAAGATTATGATGAATGCAAAGGGCTTCTTTTTCTTTAAATTTGCTACTATGAAAGGGGTTGAGAGTGTGCTTGAAGCGGGTCCTTGGCTGATTAGGGGTATTCCAATTATTCTCAATAAATGGGATCCGTCAGTTAGCTTAACGAAGGAGGACTTAACTAAGGTGCCGGTGTGGGTCAAAATGCATGATGTACCTATTGTGGGGTTTACTGCGGATGGGTTGAGTTTGATTGCAAGTAAAGTTGGTAAACCTATGATGTTAGATACGTACACTAGTAATATGTGTGTAGACTCTTGGGGCAGGAGTAGTTATGCCAGGGCTATGATTGAAATCCATGCGGATAGGGAATTGAAAGATAAGGTGTTTGTAGCTGTTCCAAATCTGGATGGTCCTGGATACACGCGGGAATCTGTAAGGATAGAGTATGAATGGCAGCCTCCTAGGTGTGAGACATGTAAAATATTTGGCCACACTGGTGAGAGCTATCCGAGGATGGAAAAGGAGACGATGGAAAAGGAGACTAAGGTGGTGGATGGTATAGATGATGGTTTTCGGGTACCAAAGAGACCGATTAAAGCTGCTGCCCAAAAAGGGTTCTTCATTGGTAAACCGAAACAACGAGTTGAATATCGGCCTGTTATACGGAAAAATATTCAAGGGGATAATGCTATGCAACGATCTGCTAAGGGAGTGGCTAATGTTACAAAGGTTAATGTTTCTAATTCGTTTTCTGTTTTCTGTGTTGGAAGGTGCTGATGTTTTGAGTGAAGAGCCCGTTCTTCAGGAGGCTAGTGAAGGTAGTAAATCGCTTGGTAAACAGATTATGGAAGAGGACGATGAGGAGGAAATTGAGAATGTGTATGATGAAACTTCTGAGTTTATGTCAGTGAATGATTATAATACTAATACTGAGGGGGCAAGCACTCCCGGTTTCATGGTTTCCAATGTTTAGTATTGCGTCGTGGAATATTAGGGGTATGAATCGCACCCCTAAACAAAAAGAGGTTCGACAAGTGATGAATGAACACCAACTGAGTTTATGTGCTATTCTTGAATCGCATGTAGATGTGTCTCGTTTACAAGGTATTTGTAAGAAGGTTTTTTGAGCTTGGGAATGGACGTCTAATGGTCATGTGTGTGATAAGGGTTCTCGGATTATTGTAGGTTGGAACCCGGAAGTTATAGATGTTATGATAATTGCTACTACAAACCAGGTAATGCATACACAATTAATTGTTAAGGGGGATAACAAAGCGATGTATTGTTCTTTTATTTATGCTGATAATAATTATCTTCAGCGTAGACGATTGTGGGATAACCTGGGTATGCACAAGCAGTTTGTTCGGGGTAAACCATGGGTGTTAATGGGTGATTTCAATGCGGCTTTGAACTTGGAGGATAGTTTGGTTAGGGCTGGTCTTAATGCTACTATGAATGATTTTAAGGAGTGTGTTCAGCATATTGAAGTTATGGATGTTAATGGGGTTGGCCTTCATTATACGTGGACTCAAAAACCTAAAGGTCGGGATGGTTTGCTAAAAAAAATTGATCGTATCATGGGAACCTGAAATTCAGCGATGAATTTCCAGGTTCGTATGCTATGTTTCAACCTTATAGAATCTCTGACCATTCTCCATGTGTGTTAAAAATCCCTGTTATAGCTCGAGTTAAACCTAGGAAGATTAAGTTTTCTAATTTCATGGTACATAAAGATGGGTTTAAAGAGTTGGTTAGCAATGCTTGGACTCAACCGGTTGAGGGGCATAATATGTTTAGATTGGTGAAAAGATTGAAAGCACTTAAAACTCCTCTTCGCAAGTTGTTGTTTGAGCAAGGGCAGCTCCATCATCGTGTTAATTCTTTGCGTAAAGAGCTGGATGAAGCACAATGTGCTCTTGATCGTGACCCTAATAATGTGGTTTTGAGGGATCAGGAGGCTTGTTGTTTGCATGCTTTTCAGGAGGCGGTTTTAGATGAGGAACGTTTTCTTCAACAAAAGTCTAAAGTGGAATGGTTGAAGGTTGGTGATTCAAATTCATCGTATTTTCATAAGATGGTGAAGTGTAAGCAAAACAGAGCTCGTATTGAGAGGGTTACGGATATTGATGGGACTGATTTTGATGGTTTAGGAGTTCTGGCTGTTTTTGTTAAGCACTATGAGAACTTTCTTGGTGTGGAAGGGAATGTAACCCAACGTCTGAATGAGGGGCTGTTTATTAATAGGATAAGTGATATGAAAGCGAGTCATATGGTTCGGGAAGTTACGAACGAGGAAATCAAATCTGCTATGTTTGTGATTGGTGAAAATAAAGCAGCTGGTCCGGATGGTTTTACCTCTTCATTCTTTAAAAATGTTTGGGACATTGTCGGTAAAGATGTGTGCATGGCAGTCTGGGATTTCTTTACAAATGGTAAACTTCTGCAAGAAGTAAATCATACTATTATTTCTCTTGTCCCTAAAGTTTCTACTCCATCCCGAGTGAATGATTTTCATCCTATATCTTGTTGCAATGTTATCTACAAGTGTATTAGTAAGATTATTACTAATCGGATTAAAGATGTGGTGGGTGATATTGTTAACATCAACCAATCTGCTTTTGTGTGACAACTCTCCAAATTAGGTACTGATTAACATTTAAGCATGTGCATTCTTACGCTAATTTCCTGATTAAGTTTAAAACAAAACTTTTGATGAGATGTAAGCCTAGCAGCCCAATACTTTTAAACAAAAAGTATTACTAATACGTAAGTATTTAAAGTCGCGTACAAATGAATCGGAACGAACTCGACAGAAAAATACAGCAAAAGTTGATGACACAATATAATTAATGATTCAATTATTAATTACGAGTACTATTGTATCTATAACATATAGATAAAACGACTTAGACATATGTTTTATATAAAACATATTATAAAACGAACAGAAACAATTTTAAAATGCACTCAAAGATCAAATTGAGAAAAAATCAAATTTTCTCATTCATTCGAAAACATTTGGAACATTACCTCAAAATATGAACCCGAAATTCGACTGAAATTTGGCACCCAATTGAATGATAGCAGTCCAATGTACAAATTTGTACAACAGTAAAAAATAATGAAAATCTCATTTTTCTAAATTTAAATAACGAACCAGGAGAACATCTACAAAATAAAAATATAAAGAGTTTATTTTTATATTGCTATAATTATACCCGTACTCGGAATTAACGGGCCAAAAATTAGCCAACTAACTCAAATAATTGGTGAGGCATACTCCTGTATCAGACCATACGCTCATATTTTTATAATACTCCCTCCTTCCCTGATCGTCACTCTCGACACCCACACATACACAAAATCACCATATTTTTCTTCTCCTTCATCTCTAAGAAAAAGGCAGTAACAAGATTGAGGAAGCAGGAGGTAAAAACAACTAAACAACAATAACAATAATCATCATCATCATCATCTTGGTTCATCATCACCACCATCATCTTCCTCATTGTAAGAAACCCACTTTTCTTTAACTTCTATACTTAAATTTCGTGTTATATAGCTTGGTAACATCGTAATCCATGTATATAACTCCATAATTTGAAGATATGATGATTGATTCATGAAATGGTTTTATAGAACCAAAACTTTAAATCCGAAATTGATAGGTAAAAACTTGTTAAAATGTGATATAATGATGTATATTGTTGTTACTAAACACCTAAACACTGAACTCACTCGAATTATAGCTAAAAATCACTTAGAACTCGAGTTGCAAAATGCAAAAATGGAACAGAGCCGCAGCTCAGGAAGCCCGAGCCGATCGGCTGGGCACCCAAGCCGAACGGCTGGACCCAAGCCGAACGGCTGGACCCAAGCCGAACGGCTGTGGGCTGGGCTAAGCAGTCTGGGCCGAGTTAATTACTAAATGGGCTGCGTATATAGGCCGAACTGAATAAAGGAATGATTAAGTGGGCTGACTGGGCCTGAAGCCTCAGCCGTACGACTGAAGCCCAAGCCGAACGGGTGGCCCAAGCCTAACGGCTGGGCTAGGCTGTTCTGCTGGGCTTCGGGCTGTAGACTAAGCTGGGCCGGATCACAAACTGGGTCGGGCGTGTAATGAATCGTACGTTTAAATTAATTGGGCCGGGTTCTATAAACCGTTAATGGGGCCATTGGGCCAAGACTTGTATATTGTTTTTGGGCCAACAAATTGGGCCGAGCCCAATAACTGACAAAACAATTAAAAACATGAAACGTGACCCGAGACATTTAACGGAACGAGTAATTATAAAATGAACTCATAAACTTTACTTATATAATAACGAACAATTATGATTATATATACATATATATATACATATATACATAATTGATAACAAACGACAAACCTATATATATATTTTATATATATATACAAATGACAAATTTAGAAACGAAAACACATATGTATTTCATAAACGGAATAAATATACTAACGAGTTTTATAACAAATAAAACTTATAACGTTTTAAGTACGTAAACTACGTATTACGATATACGTATAAATATATACAAGAACATAGGTGTAAATATATATACAAACGACCCTTAGGAATTTTATATATATATCCACATATATATATATATATATACAAATGAAAAACTTACATATTTTCTTATGTAAACAACGTATTCAAAACTTATATACATATATATATATATATATATATGTGTACATATGACATTTATAATTATATATTGTCACATATACATACAAATAAATTACACGTTTAACAAACATACGCCTTAATAGTATACAACAAGTATATGTACAATGGGGTCGAAACAACATTCAAATATATATACGATTACATATTTGTATATACACTTAACAAAGTATACGACGTGACGTGAGAAATAATAACAATATTTCAACACAACGTCACCAACGAATTCAACGACTTAAATTACTAAGAAATCAACAGTTTCTACAAAACAAACAAACTGTTACCATAAGTGATTAAACAAATCAAGCGTACTTATGTTAATACATTTATTGTATATAGGTTAACACACCTTGGGCTTTTACCTGTCGGCTGCTAGCTTTCCTTACAGAGCAAATCACAGTGAGTTTACAGCCCCTACTTTTAAATATTTTCTGCTTTTAAACACAGGGGTGTTAAACATAGAAATTGCATGCCAACACATGCAATCAAACTATAAATGCTTTATTGCTTTTATACAACTGTTGATTTGTGATATTACATATTCACTGTTATTTTGGGAATTTAGACAAAGTATCCTAGTACGGACCCAGACTTGGAATGTGTGCATGAAAAGACCTCATGACATGCTAATATAACCATTAGCTAGGTGACTCTAGCCACTGAGTATACGGATAGTACTATTGCCGTGACGACCCTCCTACGGTGGAGCGTATACTTAAACGTCCGTTCAGGCAAACAACATAAGTTCTGGTTGTGGTTTGGTTATAGGGTTAGGTCTCGTTACTTTAACCTGCGAGGTTTAGCTCACCTTTCAGGGGATCACAGTCTAAGTAAATTCCCACATACTTTTAGGAAGAACGAATCCTATAACTGTTAGATACCGGAAAACATGCCAGTAACTTATTTTACACTGGTAAACAACCAGTAACATATTTTGGGATGACATCCCACGTATAATTATACTTTAGGGTGACAACCCTACATAACTTGTATTTTTTTTATAAATGAATAACAAATCATTTATACAAACTTGGTTTAACTAACCACATACAAATACAAACCTGTAAATTCACTTAACATATTTGTTGATGACTTTCTCTATGTTTTTCAGGAAATTAGCTGGGTAAGTAATCGCATGCATTCAGGATGGACAACCCTGGACTACTTAGGATGCCACATACTGTTGGGACCGCTTTTGGGGATTTCATTCGTATAACTGCAGATATTGTGGTCATACTTATGAAATCTTATTTTAAACTTATGTATTATTGTTAAAACTGGAATGTTTTAAACTCCACTACTACTGTTACGACTTACATAGTCGTACTACTTTTGTAACAACTGTTAAACTTGGCATCCTCATTAAATAAAGTTGTGCGATAACCATATGCTCTGAGTATGTATGTATTTGTTAGTTGAAAATACTGTTCGCAGCCCCGCCACGTCATGAAAGCTTCCGCAAACTAATCATAACAAATTGTAACTACCATTTGGCGGGGTGTGACAGACTTGGTATCAGAGCCATTGGTTATAGCGAACTAGAAGTCTTTAAGTGACCTAAAACCTTAGAGACCTAGACTATAGCCTTGGCTAGAACATTCATTGCATGCATACACACTTTGCATACATCTAATATACGACTGACACGTCACCTACGACTTCTTTGTCTCAGCATGTTGAGGCACAGTCCGATCTACTTGTATGCTTCTAATGAGGAGCCGATTGAGGATTCCTACCATACCGACGCTAGCACCGGAGTTGTGAGTCCACCAGTTCACCCGAGAGCTCTATCTGATGACACCAGTGATGCCTACATCACCCCCACCACCTACTGCACATGTGGTCCCACCTACTACTGCACCCACTGACCCTACCACTCGTATGTTAGGGTCTACTTTTATGGCGACACGTCATACGACTGCTGGACCTTCCAGAGGACCGGTACCTAGGAGGACACCCCGGATGTGTGTTCGAGACTTTCCTAGAGGACCACTTGCGCCCCATGACAAGGTGCCGATGGCAGAGGAGAGGGTGATATACTGTGAGGAGCAGCCACAGAGGGTACCTAGGCTTTCTCACTTGGAGTGGATGACTCCTATGTTGGGGCGGTGGAGGTCGTTGGAGGGTTTTCCTTCTACTTTTGAGACCGGGGAGTCCTCCCGATCCTCCGCACCACTGCCTACTACTGGAGAGCCCGTGGAGTTGACCCTCCCTACCATTGTGACTGTGATTCGCACATTGTTTCATAATTCTGGTAGCAGGGGTGTTCACCTTGCAGAGCTACAGAGTGATGTCTCCCGTCTGGATGGAGACATGACAGACATGCATGAGCGTTGCCACTTCTTGTTGAGCAATGTGGTTGCTTCCAGAGAGATAGCTGAGACCGCACGTGCTCGTGTCAGGGTGCTGGAGAGGCGTGCGAGGACAACAGGGTTGATGATTGGAGCTTGTGTGATGATAGCTGTGCTGAGGACAGCTATGGGGTTGTTTCTACCTTACTTCCAGTAGACTTATGTATGGCAGTTTGTGCCTACTGGGTATTAGACTGATTACTTTTGGATGATGGATATATTAGTAGGTCCATCACGTATTGTATAGACCAGTATTAGATGGGTAGGAGTATGTATGTACTAGACATGTACTAGATGGGAAAAACTGTTGTTAGAATGGGTGTATGTATAGGAAAACCCATTGTCTTTTGTATAACGCTAACCGTTGATGGGGCGTATTTGGAATCCCATCTTGTTTTGTATAAAACTGTTGTATCAGCGCTACACCTTTTGATATGATATGACTTATGTTTGGTTGTATTCCGTGTTCATTACAGTTAACAACAAATATAGTATTATATATACCCTTGTACACATGTGTTAGAAACGATAACCAATCAATAACATTTGATCATTCCTTGAAAACCATGAAACATACCACACCTTGATTATTGATTCCTATCTTGAATTTCTTTGAACTCGATTGTGTTGAATGATGATGAAAAGAAATATGTATTTAGCATTATATAATGACGCCTGGCCAACGTGATTATATTGTACTAACTACATATGGGCGTTTCAAAGTCGTGCGACATGTGATACAAAATCTTGTCCCCCAATCCGTCATACTGTTCCTTTGTTAAATAATGTGAAATCTTGTTCATCACATTCAAAATTTTGGCATTGACTTCTGCATTTTTATTTCATCGCAGAACGGAATCATGCCACCAAAACGACGGATGACTAAGAACAGTCGACGAATGACTCCTTCTTCCATTCCTGAAACTGTTCCCCCACCCAACAACAATGAAACTACTGAACAAATGATCGTGCGGCGAATAGCTGAAGGGATTGCTGAGTACGAAGCAAGCCGAAATCGTGAGAATGGAATGAATAACAGCGGATCTACCGGATCTACCCCTGTTAATACTGAGGTACCTGCGAATACTCGTCGAGGGTGTTCATACAAGACATTCCAGGCTTGTAAGTCAGTTACTTTTCGTGGCACCGAGGGTGCTATTGGAATTATACACTGGATAGAGAAGACTGAGTCGGTATTGGATATTAGTGACTGTTCACCCGACTATATGGTGAAGTATGCCACCTGCACCCTAGCTGAAAAAGCTCTCACATGGTGGAACAGTCAAGTCCAATCACTTGGCCGACCAGCTGCTTACTCCTTGTCATGGGAGGTACTGAAAAACATGATGTTGGAAGAGTTCTGTCCCCATAGTGAGATGCAGAAAGTCGAAACTGAGCTGTGGAACATCACTATGATTGGTGCCGATGTCACTGGTTATACAACCAAGTTTCAGGAACTAGCACGTCTAGTGCCACATATGGTGACACCTGAGTACAAGCGCATCGAGCGTTATGTATATGGTCTGGCACCGCAAATCAGGAGTTTGGTTACATCTTCCAAACCAGACACATTCAGGAGCGCTGTTGTTTGAGCACAAAGTCTGACCGATGAGGCAGTCAGGATGGGAACACTGACCAAGAAAACTGCATCGGGCAAGGTTGAACTGAGCAATACTGAAACTGGCAGTTCTGGAGGTACAAAGCGTAAGTGGAATGACAGAGGAAGTGACCGTCAGGGTCAAACAAATAAGAAGGGATCTGGGAACCCAAAGTCCTATGCTGCCACCACTGTGGAATCAAAACCATACTTGGGTAACAAACCTAAGTGTGACAAATGTGGCAAATACCACGAGGGTGAATGTTGGTATTGCAACAACTGTAGAGGTTGGGGGTCACAAAACCCAAAATTGCAAAGTTAACCCTACCCCTAGGGAAAACACAGAACGCCGAAACCAAGGGTGTTTTGAATGTGGCGACACGAGGCACTATCGGAACCGTTGCCCTCGACTGAACAACCGAAACCCCAACAACAACAACCAGAACAACCAAAACCGCAACAACACCAACAACCGTGGTAACAACAACCGTGCCAATAACACCATCAATCAGCCGGCTCAAGGAAGAGCATTTGTGATTGGAGCACAAGAGGCATGCCAGGACCCTAACACCGTCACTGGTACGTTTCTTGTAAACAACCATTATGCCTCTGTGTTAATCGATTCAGGTGCTGATTTAAGTTTTGTGTCTAATGAGTTTAGACCACTATTAGAACTTGAATCACGTAAGTTAGATAACAAATATACTATTGAACTAGCCGATGGTGAGTTAATCGAGTCAGGAGAAATAGTACCGGGATGTACCTTGGAATTAGAAGGTCATCTCTTCGAAATAGACTTGCTACCGGTTAAGTTGGGAAGTTTTGACGTTGTAGTCGGCATGGACTGGTTGTCTAAGAACCGCGCCGAGATCATATGTCACGATAAGTTGGTACGCTTACCACTACCGACAGGAGAAACTCTCATGGTCAAAGGTGAGAAACGAGAAAGTGCCACAAAAATGATTACATGCTTGAAAGCCCCTAAATATCTCCGAAAGGGATACCAAGCATTCTTGGCACACGTTGTAGAAAAGAAATCCGAGGAACGACGTATAGACAACGTACCTATTGTACGTGACTACCCGAGAGTGTTTCCTGATGAGTTACCAGGATTACCACCCCCACGACAGGTTGAATTTCATATCAACCTAGTACCTGGAGCAGCACCAATTGCTCGTGCACCTTACCGTCTTGCTCCATCAGAAATGCAAGAGCTGTCTGCATAACTGCAGGAACTCTTAGACTTATGATTCATCCGACCGAGCTTTTCACCTTCGGGAGCTCCGGTTTTGTTCGTCAAGAAAAAGGATGGATCAATGCGAATGTGTATCGATTATCGGGAACTGAACAAAGTAACTATTAAGAATCGATATCCACTACCTCGCATCGATGACTTGTTTGACCAGCTACAAGGGTCAAGTTACTATTCAAAGATCGACTTGCGATCTGGTTACCATCAGCTGAAGGTTCGGGATGAGGATATTCCTAAGACTGCGTTTAGGACTCGGTACGGTCATTACGAGTTCCTAGTCATGCCATTCGGACTGACAAACGCACCGGCAGTGTTCATGGACCTCATGAATAGAGTATGCAAACCTTATCTTGATAAGTTCGTGATTGTGTTTATCAATGACATATTGATGTACTCCCGAACGAAGGAGGATCACAAGAAACACCTGAGAATGATTCTTGAATTACTGGAGAAAGAGAAGCTTTACACAAAGTTCTCTAAGTGTGAATTTTAGATGCGTGAGGTTCATTTCCTTGGTCATGTGATCAATAACAAGGGAATTCATGTGGACCCATCCAAAATCGAGGCAATTAAGAACTTGGAAGCCCCAAAAACGCCATCCGAGATACGACAATTTCTTGGGCTAGCCGGCTATTACCGACGCTTCATCGAGAACTTCTTGAAAATAGCCCAACCACTTACCGCTTTAACTCAAAAAGATAAGAAATTTGATTGGGGCGAGAAGCAAGAGATTGCTTTCCAATTGTTGAAACAGAAACTAAGTACCGCACCAATCCTATCACTACCAGAAGGAGTAGAAAACTTTGTTGTCTACTGTGATGCTTCACATCAGGGATTGGGTTGCGTATTGATGCAAAACGACAAAGTCATTGCTTACGCATCTCGACAATTGAAAGTTCACGAAAAGAACTATACGACGCATGACTTAGAGCTAGGAGCAGTCGTTTTCGCACTTAAAATTTGGAAACACTACCTATACGGTACAAAGTGTACGATCTTCACGGATCACAAAAGTCTCCAACATATATTCGACCAGAAAGAACTCAACATGAGACAACGTCGTTGGGTCGAATTACTGAACGATTATGACTGCGAAATTAAGTATCACCCGGGCAAAGCAAACGTTGTAGCTGATGCCTTGAGTCGTAAGGAATGAGTCAAACCTCGAAGAGTTCGAGCTTTAGGTTTGACAATTCACTCGAATCTCATTACTCAAATTCGTGACGCTCAACAGTCAGCCTTCATTCCCGAACGCCTTAAGGAAGAATCCTTGAAGGGAATGGAGAAACAACTTGAAACCAAAGACAACGGAGTGTTATACTTCATGAACCGAATTTGGGTACCATGCGTAGATGAATTACGCCGATTGATTTTGGACGAAGCACATAAGTCCAACTACTCGATACATCCTGGTGCAGATAAGATGTATCACGACTTGAAAGGATTTTACTGGTGGCCTGGCATGAAACGAGACATTGCCACATACATTAGTAAGTGCTTGACTTGTGAAAAAGTCAAAGTTGAATACCAAAAGTCGTCTGGGCTTTTGCAACAACCCGAAATGCCTAAATGGAAATGGGATCACATCACGATGGACTTCATCACGAAGTTACCAAGACCAACATCCGGAGTTGACACCATATGGGTGATTGTCGATCGATTGACGAAATCAGCCCACTTCCTTGCTATCAAAGAAACAGACAAAATGGAGAAGCTGACTAGAATCTATTTGAAAGAGGTGGTTTCTCGACATGGAGTGCCATTATCCATCATCTCTGATAGAGATGCACGATTCACTTCTCGCTTCTGGCAAACACTTCAACAGGCACTGGGTACTAGACTCGACATGAGTACTGCCTACCACCCACAAACTGACGGCCAGAGCGAGCGAATGATACAAATTCTCGAAGACCTGTTAAGAGCATGTGTGATTGACTTTGGAGGTAATTGGGATACACACCTACCTCTAGCAGAATTTTCTTATAACAACAGTTATCACACCAGCATACAGATGGCACCTTTTGAGGCACTGTATGGACGCAAGTGCCAATCACCACTCTGTTGGGCAGAGTTGGGCGATAGACAATTATCGGGTCCTGAGATAGTCCAAGAAACTACGGACAAGATATCTCAAGTGCTTAACCAATTGAAAACAGCACGTGACCGACAAAAGAGTTATGCCGATAACAGACGGAAACCTTTAGAATTTCAAGTAGGTGACAAAGTCCTACTCAAAGTGGCACCCTGGAAAGGGGTCGTACGATTTGGTAAACGAGGTAAACTGAACCCACGATACATCAGACCATTCGAGATCCTTGCAAGGATTGGTCCTGTCGCCTACAAGCTCAAACTACCGCGAGAGCTTAGTAGTATCCATGACACCTTTCATATATCTAACTTGAAAAAGTGTCTTTCCGATGAAACACATATCATCCCTCCGGACGAAGTCTTCATTGACTCAAAACTAAACTTTGTGGAGGAACCTATCGAGGTTATGGACACGAAAACGCAAAAACTTCGACACAAACGAATCAAGTTAGTTAAAGTTCATTGGAACTCAAAGCATGGCCCAGAGTTCACCTGGGAACGTGAGGATGAAATGCGCAAGAAGTATCCTCGACTATTTGAAACCGTGACCGCGACTCACGACACGAATTAAATCTCGGGACGAGATTTCCCTAACGGGGGGAGAATGTGACAACTCTCCAAATTAGGTACTGATTAACATTTAAGCATGTGCATTCTTACGCTAATTTCCTGATTAAGTTTAAAACAAAATTTTTGATGAGATGTAAGCCTAGCAGCCCAGTACTTTTAAACAAAAAGTATTACTAATACATAAGTATTTAAAGTCGCGTACAAATGAATCGGAACGAACTCGATAGAAAAATACAGCAAAAGTTGATGACACAATATAATTAATGATTCAATTATTAATTACGAGTACTATTGTATCTATAACATATAGATAAAACGACTTAGACATATGTTTTATATAAAACATATTATAAAACGAACAGAAACAATTTTAAAATGCACTCAAAGATCAAAATGAGAAAAATTCAAATTTTCTCATTCATTCGAAAACATTTGGAACATTACCTCAAAATATGAACCCGAAATTCGACTGAAATTTGGCACCCAATTGAATGATAGCAGTCCAATGTACAAATTTGTACAACAGTAAAAAATAATGAAAATCTCATTTTTCTAAATTTAAATAACGAACCAGGAGAACATCTACAAAATAAAAATATAAAGAGTTTATTTTTATATTGCTATAATTATACCCGTACTCGTAATTAACGGGCCAAAAATTAGCCAACTAACTCAAATAATTGGTGAGGCATACTCCTGTATCAGACCATACGCTCATATTTTTATGATACTCACTCCTTCCCTGATCATCACTCTCGACACCCACACATACACAAAATCACCATATTTTTCTTCTCCTTCATCTCTAAGAAAAAGGCAGTAACAAGATTGAGGAAGCAGGAGGTAAAAACAACTAAACAACAATAACAATAATCATCATCATCTCGGTTCATCATCACCACCATCATCTTCCTCATTGTAAGAAACCCACTTTTCTTTAACTTCTATACTTAAATTTCGTGTTATTTAGCTTGGTAACATCGTAATCCATGTATCTAACTCCATAATTTGAAGATATGATGATTGATTCATGAAATGGTTTTATAGAACCAAAACTTTAAATCCAAAATTGATAGGTAAAAACTTGTTAAAATGTGATATAATGATGTATATTGTTGTTACAAAACACCTAAACACTGAAATCACTCGAATTATAGCTAAAAATCACTTAGAACTCGAGTTGCAAACTGCAAAAATGGAACAGAGCCGCAGCTCAGGAAGCCCGAGCCGATCGGCTGGGCACCCAAGCCGAACGGCTGGAACCAAGCCGAACGGCTGGACCCAAGCCGAACGGCTGTGGGCTGGGCTAAGCAGTCTGGGCCGAGTTAATTACTAAATGGGCTGCGTATATAGGCCGAACTGAATAAAGGAATGATTAAGTGAGCTGACTGGGCCTGAAGCCTTAGCCGTACGGCTGAAGCCCAAGCCGAACGGCTGGCCCAAGCCGAACGGCTGGGCTAGGCTGTTCTGCTGGGCTTCGGGCTGTAGACTAAGCTGGGCCGGATCACAAACTGGGCCGGGCGTGTAATGAATCGTACGTTTAAAGTAATTGGGTCGGGTTCTATAAAACGTTAATGGGGCCATTGGGCCAAGACTTGTATATTGTTTTTGGGCCAACAAATTGGGCCGAGCCCAATAACCGACAAAACAATTAAAAACATGAAACGTGACCCGAGACATTTAACGGAACGAGTAATTATAAAATGAACTCATAAACTTTACTTATATAATAACGAACAATTATGATTATATATACATATATATATACATATATACATAATTGATAACAAACGACAAACCTATATATATATTTTATATATATATACAAATGACAAATTTAGAAACGAAAACACATATGTATTTCATAAACGGAATAAATATACTAACGAGTTTTACAACAAATAAAACGTTTATAATAAAACGTTTTAAGTACGTAAACTACGTATTATGATATACGTATAAATATATACAAGAACATAGGTGTAAATATATACACAAACGACCCTTAGGAATTTTATATATATATCCACATATATATATATATATACAAATGAAAAACTTACATATTTTCTTACGTAAACAACGTATTCAAAACTTATATACACATATATATATATATATATATATATATGTGTGTGTGTACATATGACATTTACAATTATATATTGTCACATATACATACAAATAAATTACACATTTAACAAACATACGCCTTAATAGTATACAAGTATATGTACAATGGGGTCGAAACAACATTCAAATATATATACGATTACATATTTGTATATACACTTAACAAAGTATACGACGTGACGTGAGAAATAATAACAATATTTCAACACAACGTCACCAACGAATTCAACGACTTAAATTACTAAGAAATCAACAGTTTCTACAAAACAAACAAACTGTTACCATAAGTGATTAAACAAATCAAGCGTACTTATGTTAATACATTTATTGTATATAGGTTAACACACCTTGGGCTTTTACCTGTCGGCTGCTAGCTTTCCTTACAGAGCAAATCACAGTGAGTTTACAGCCCCTACTTTTAAATGTTTTCTGCTTTTAAACACAGGGGTGTTAAACATAGAAATTGCATGCCAACACATGCAATCAAACTATAAATGCTTTATTGCTTTTATACAACTGTTGATTTGTGATATTACATATTCACTGTTATTTTGGGAATTTAGACAAAGTATCATAGTATGGACCCAGACTTGGAATGTGTGCATGAAAAGACCTCATGACATGCTAATATAACCATTAGCTAGGTGACTCTAGCCACTGAGTATACGGATAGTACTATTGCTGTGACGACCCTCCTACGGTGGAGCGTATACTTAAACGTCCGTTCAGGCAAACAACATAAGTTCTGGTTGTGGTTTGGTTATAGGGTTAGGTCTCATTACTTTAACCTGCGAGGTTTAGCTCACCTTTCAGGGGATCACAGTCTAAGTAAATTCCCACATACTTTTAGGAAGAACGAATCCTATAACTGTTAGATACCGAAAAACATGCCGGTAACTTATTTTACACTGGTAAACAACCAGTAACATATTTTGGGATGACATCCCACGTATAATTATACTTTAGGGTGACAACCCTACATAACTTGTATTTTTTTTATAAATGAATAACAAATCATTTATACAAACTTGGTTTAACTAACCACATACAAATACAAACCTATAAATTCACTCAACATATTTGTTGATGACTTTCTCTATGTTTTTCAGGAAATTAGCTGGGTAAGTAATCGCATGCATTCAGGATGGACAACCCCGGACTACTTAGGATGCCACATACTGTTGGGACCGCTTTTAGGGATTTCATTCGTATAACTGCAGATATTGTGGTCATACTTATGAAATCTTAATTTAAACTTATGTATTATTGTTAAAACTGGAATGTTTTAAACTCCACTACTACTGTTACGACTTACATAGTCGTACTACTTTTGTAACAACTGTTAAACTTGGCATCCTCATTAAATAAAGTTGTGCGATAACCATATGCTCTGAGTATGTATGTATTTGTTAGTTGAAAATATTGTTCACAGCCCCGCCACATCATGAAAGCTTCCGCAAACTAATCATAACAAATTGTAATTACCGTTTGGTGGGGTGTGACATTTTGTGCCTGGTAGACGTATCTCAGATAACATTCTTATCATTCAGGAGCTTATGCATTATTATCATCGTGAGGTTGGTCCTTCTCGATGCGCTTTGAAAGTTGATATTCAAAAAGCGTACGACACGGTTGATTTGCAGTTTTTAAGGAGTACTTTGATCAGTTTTGGGTTTCATAAAACCATGATCAATTGGATTATGGCATGTGTGACCAGCACTTCTTTCTCTATAAATGTCAATGGTATTCTCCATGGTTATTTTAAAGGTAAGAGGGGGCTGCGCCAAGGGGACCCTATGTCTCCATACCTGTTTACATTGGTAATGGAAGTCCTTACTCTCATCTTGCAGCAGAAGGTAAGTATGTCAAATAAATTTCATTTTCACCATCGTTGTGCTAAAGAACAGACTATTAATATTTGTTTTGCCGATGACTTATTCTTGTTTGCTCATGGGGATTCGGATTCTGTTCGTGTTATTATGGAAGGATTAGATGAATTTAAAAATGTTTCAGGGCTGATTTCGAGTATTCCTAAAAGTACGGTGTTTTTCTGTAATGTGGGCAATTGTGTTAAATCTTCTATTCTTAGTAGTATGCCGTTTGAGGAAGGTAAGCTTCCTGTGAGATACCTTGGGGTTCCTTTGATATCATCTAGATTGCTTTACAACGATTGTAAGGTTCTTGTTGAAAGGGTTAAGAATCGTATTGGGGATTGGAAGAATAAATATTTATCGTTTGCTGGTAGGTTGCAGTTGATTATTTCTGTTTTATCTTCTATGCACATATATTGGGCATCGGTGTTTATCCTTCCTTCTCGTATTGTTGCTGAAATTGAGCAAATTATGAGAGGTTATCTTTGGTGTCAGGGGGATATGAAGAAGGGTCAAGCGAAAGTCTCTTGGGATACTTTATGTCTTCCTAAATTGGAGGGTGGTCTTCGTATTAGAAGGCTTGAACCTTTTAATGTTGCGCTTATGGTTTCACATATTTGGAGCATCATTACTCAAAGAGAATCTCTTTGGGTTAAGTGGATCCATTCTTATAAATTAAAAGGGAGAAGTTTTTAGGATGTTCCTCTTCGCTCTGGTGTGACTTGGGGTTGGCGCAAGCTCCTTCAGCTAAGGGAGCAGGTTCGACCCTTTATTTATGCGTTGATAGGGAATGGAAACTCTATAAATGTCTGGTTTGATACATGGCGTTCTTATGGTCCTTTAATTAAGCATTTGTCATCCATATTGATAACGCATAATGGTTTTTCTATAAAGGATAAGGTTTCAGATTTAATATCTCATGGGTCTTGGGTATGGCCGATTGAGTGGAATCAGAGGTATCCGGTCCTGAATAATGTTCAATGTCCTATCCTAGTTGATGATAGGAGGGATAAATGGTGTTGGAGGGATGGTCATGGTAATCAGCATGTGTTCTCGGTAAATGCTGTTTGGGATTCTATTCGTCCTACAAGTAGTTTGGTTCCTTGGTATAATATTGTTTGGTTTTCTCAATGTATTCCAAGGCATGCGTTTCATCTCTAGTTGGTATTTAAGAGAAGATTGAAGACTCAGGCTAATATGAAGCAATGGGATGTTGGTCCTGCTACCAACTTAAACCTGCTTCGTTGCCCCTTGTGTAATGTTCAGAAGGATTCTCACAACCATCTTTTCTTTGAATGCCCTTTCTCTGTACAGGTGTGGACAGCTCTTGCACCACTTGTAGGTATGCCTACACTCTCTGGCGTTTGGGATGATATTATTGCTTGGATTCAGCCTTTAGCGTCTTCGAGGAAAGCAAAAAGTGTTATTACTCGGCTCCTTCTTGCAGCTTCAGCGTATTATATATGGAATGAACGAAATAACCGGCTGTTTAGAAAGGGCTCGAGAACTGTGTCCCAAGTTTGTGATGGTATCTATTTCACTGTTCGGTTAAAGCTTCTCTCGTGTAGATTCAAAAGTTCGATGCAGGTTGATAAGCTGTTGGATGCTTGGAATATTCCCCTGAGTTCTCGTATTAATGTTTAGGGGTGCCTTTATGTTAATTGGGTGTTCGTTTACTTTATATTGGTTGTATTTTCTATTCTCATAGGAAAATGTATTATTGTATATGGCATGTCATATACATATAGTTTGCTCTTTTAAGCATAGGTAGTGCTTATTCCGAGGTTGATGTGGAACTCATCCACATCTTATTGTACTTATGTTTTGTGGTAATAAAATTTCACCGGGGTAAAACCCTTTACCCAAAAAAAGCTATTAACAAGCAACAATCCAAACCTCAAAAGGTCTGGAAGATCAAAGAGTCATGTTCTGACTCTTCATCTGATAATGATACATCAAGCAACATTTCCGATTTGCTAAAAAATAAAATCCTGACTGATGTAATCTTTGTGGATAATGCTACTAGGTTACCCAAGCCTGTAAAGGCTTGGGTCTCCCTCACTAATTAATTCTTGTGTTTGTGATGTCGCAGCAATCCGAAGCAGTTCATAAAAGTAGATGGTATATCGACAGTGGTTGCTCGTGACTTATCTCTGCTATCTGAAGTTAAAGATTACAATGGGGGATATGTTGCTTTTGCCGGTGATAAAGGAGGTGTTATTACTTTATAGGGTACACTCACTAATGGGCAAGTGAGTTTTGAGAAAGTAAACTTTGTGGAACAGCTCACCCACAATCTGCTCAGTGTGTATCAAGTGTGCAACAAAGAGTACACTACGACATTTACCAAAACTGAGTGTTGCATTCTAAAACCAGGATATGTTATTCCTGATGATTGGGTGCTACTGAGGGCACCTAGGCAAAAAGACACGTATATTCTGGATATGAAGATTGTTGAAACAACACAACATATGTGTCTACTCTCAAGAGATCCTAAAAAAGAATCACTACTTTGGCACAGACGTATGGGATATTTGCACTTCAGGAAAATGAATTAATTGGTGAAAAATGATCTTGTGCTTGGAGTTCCGAAGCAATCCTTTGGAATTAATGATCAATGTGTTCCTGCCAAAAAGGGAAACAGCAGAAGAAATCCCATAAGTCAAAAGTGGTGAACTCTGTTTCTAGTCCGTTGGAGCTACTGCACATGGTTCTCTTTGGAACTGTAAGTAAGAAGAGTATGGGAGGTTCTAAGTATTGCTTGGTAGTAACTGATGACTATTCACGCTTTTCGTGGGTGTATTTCTTATCTACTAAGGATGAAGTTCCTGAGATTCTCACCTATCTGTTTGATAAGCTAGATAACATGTGCAATTTGTTGATCAAGAAACTGCGATCTGATCACGGGATTGAGTTTAAGAATTCAACTATTGAGTTGTACTATCTAAGGAAAGGCATTGATCATCAATTCGGTGCTGCTCGAACTCCTCAACAGAATGGAGTTGCTGAGCGTAAAAACAGGACACTTATTGAAGTTGGCGGATTCTAAGCTGCTTATTACTTTCTGGTCTGAGGCGGTCAATACCGCTTGTTATATTCTTAACAGGGTCTCTGTGGTTAAGAAGCACAGTAAAACGTCATATGAGCTTCTTAACAATCGAAAACCTTCGTTATAGTTTCTTGAACCGTTTGGGTGTCCCTGCACAATTATGTACACAAAAGAGAGAGTTTCTAAATTTGGAGCAAAATCTAGTGAAGGCCTATTTTTGGGCTTTTCTAATAACTCTCTAAACAAATGTGTGTATAATTTGGTAACTAAGCGCATGGAAGAACATTTTGAAGTCACGTGCTTTTGGTATACTGAAAATCCGTAGGGAAAGGGACCCACATATTTGTTTAACTATGAAGCAATCTTTGACTCGTTCAATCTTCCTAAAGAAGAAGATGAGGTTGATCAGGTGGTTACACTGCTACACGGACTTGATTTGTCTTTAGATACATCTCTGCCATCAGCGTCAAAGACACCAACTGCTTCTACTACTTCACCTCCTTCTCAAACCAACGTCGAGGTTCCTGAATCATCGATGAGAAATAAAGAAACGTATATTGTGTCTGATGATGAAGATGAACCATTTTTGGATACTGATGAATTTGATTTGGGATAGGAAGCCGATTCTACAAACTTGGATTCTGTCATTGTGCCTGACGAAATTCCAAGCTCTCGTATTAATAAGGATCATCCAGTGGAGACTATTATCGGTCATTTGGATAAAGGGATTCAGACACGAAGTCAAGTTTCTACTGTTGAGAATTCGAATCCCCATCTGATTCTACTGAGCCTGTTTCTCTTGCATGTCTTGCCGCAGAGGTAAAATCGTGTTTTCTATCTCAAGTGGAGCCTAAAAGAACAGAGGATTCTTTGAAAGACCCACACTAGGTTGAAGCTATGCAAGAGGAGTTGCAGCAATTCAAAAAGCTGCATGTTTGGGAACTGGTACCGTTACCTAAGGGTGCACATCCTATTGGCACTCGATGGGTATATAGAATCAAGAAAGATTATTGAGGAGTGGTTATCAGGAATAAAGCACGTCTAGTTGTTCAAGGCTTTCATCACGTAGAGGGTTTGGACTATGATGAGGTTTTCGCTCCTGTTGCAAGATTGGAGTCGATTCGTATCTTTTTGGCATACGCGTCCTTTAAGGAATTCCGCGTTTATCAGCTTGATGTGAAGAGCGCATTTCTGTACGGACAGGATGATACTGATGTGTATGTGAAGCAGCCTCCTGGTTTTGAAGACCCATTGCATCCGGAATATGTCTACAAACTTAATAAGGCATTCTATGGTCTGCATCAGGCTCCAAGACTGTGGTATGAGAGGCTTGCTACTCATCTAATTAAGAATGGCTTCGAAAGAGGAAGTATTGATAGAACTCTATTCACAAAAAGAGACGGAGATGACTTGTTACTGGTACAGGTTTATGTCGACGACATCATATTTGGTTCTACAAAGGAGGCCATGTGTAAGGACTTCGAGCAACTCATGAAGTCTAGAATTTGAGATGAGCGCAATAGGGGAACTTACGTTCTTTCTGGGTGTACATGTTGAGCAGTCTGCCAAAGGCATCTACATTCATCAGTCCAAATATGTTACTGATATGTTAACTAGGTATGACTTGCTTAACTGTAAGACCTATGGCACCCCCATTGAAATTAATCACAATCTCGGACCGGCCACTGATGAAGAGGATTGTAAGGAAAAGGACTATCGCTCGATGATAGGTTCTCTCATGTATCTAACTGCTTCAAGGTCGGACATCATATTTGCTGTGTCCATCTGCTCCAGATATCAAGCTAGGCCCAAGGTTTCTCATATGAAAGCATTGAAACGCATATTTGGATACCTCAAATATAGACCAACTCTCAGTCTATGGTATTCCAACGAGAAAACATTTGCTCTCACTGCGTACTCGGATTCTGATCATGTCGGCTGTAGCATAGATAAGAAGTCTACAACTAGTGGATGCCAGTTTCTTGGATCACGTTTGGTCTCGTGGCAGTGCAAAAAGCAGACTACAATTGCTACTTCCACTGCGGAGGCTGAGTATGTTGTTGCGGATAGTTGTTGTCCCATATTCTGTGGATTCAGCATCAATTGCGTGATTACGGGTTACTTCTTACTATGACTCCTATTCATATTGATAATACTTCTGCTATATCTATTACACGCAATCCCGTACATCACTGTAGGACTAAACACATAGAACTTAGGTTCCACTTTATACGGGATTGCTATGAGAAACACCTAATAGACCTTGTCCATATAGATACTCTTAAGCAGAACGCTGACTTATTCACCAAGGCCTTTTCTCACGCCCGATTTGATGAACTAGTCAACATGATTGGTTTACGCTTCTTTTAACTAAAGAAGTAACTTTTTGGACTTGGACTATTTTTTTTAAAAAAAAAAATACGCAACAACCACTCTTTATACTCTTTAGTATTAAAGAAATGCTTGGTTGCAACATTTATGAAAAGACGTTCGATTGTGTCTGTAAACAACTAGGGAAATGATAGTACATTAGGGAACATGCACAAAATGGAAATTTTAAGGTTTATCCTTGATGTATCAGTAGGTTTATCTAGAATACTTACCATAGCTTTTATAAACATTAACTTCATCATATGATGTATTGGTAGGCATGATACACACCGGTCTTTGAGCTTTTAAGAAGTAACACTACTACGTGTCTATTATATTGTGGTAAATACCCTGTGATGTATGACGAAATGTCTTAATTCCTTAATATAGCTTGGCATATTTCTATTTTTGGATTTTAATATGAAATCATTTGGGGGTATATACTGATTGTTTCCATTGTTGTACGTAAGTACATACCTGGTCTCAATTAGTATATACTTAAAGAGGACAAATATACTGATAATCGAGATAACACTTACCATTTGCTAATAATTGCATGTTATCCTAATATGATCCCTTAGCAGACAAAACAACTAAGTCACCAAAAATACTGTTATGTTTATTTACTTTTATTTATGGTACTTTAAATTTTTGTATATATATATATTTATTCAAGTCCTTAAAAGTTACTCTCAAATCGGGTTACGAAACTTGATATTTAAAATCAAATTTTCCGGGGTTTGCGACATAACTTATGTTCTGCGACATAACTTATGTTGCCGCTTATGACACAGCCTATGTCGCTAGTTAGGGTTGAGGTATAAATACAACACCTCAGTCACTTTCACTGTTACCACACTTTGTGACATAAAATCAAAAACTAGCGACACAAAGACGATTTCTACGACATAACGATCTGTGGTGGTTTTGAGTTCGATTTCGAATTTTGGGTGGATTTCTTGGCAATCAACAACTAGATTCTTGTTCCCCTACTTCTAATCGATCGATAGGTACCAATTTTCCCCTTTTTCACCGTATATTAAGCGTTTAATTCTTGATTTAAAGATACGGTTTTTAGGGTTTGTGGTTTTTGGGATACTTAGACACGTAAACACGAGTTTCAAATGATAAAATTGATGTTTAGGGTCTCTGAAACTAAGCCGTACCCTAGGGTTAGTTTGGTTTGTGAAAACCCCAAAATTTGGGGCTTAGGGTTTCTGGGTTGGGGTTGCAGTTCGTCGTTGCGACATAAGTGTTTATGTCGCAGGTTTCATGAAATCAATTTAAGTCACTGTCATTTGCGACATAACATTTTATGTCGCTACTATTTGTGACACAACTTTTATGTCGCCTACATTTTGCATCACATCATTGCGACACATGAATTATGTCGCATCCCTTAATAAATTCGATTAATTCCGATTTAATTGCGAAATGCGACACAACTCTTTCTGTCGCAATCTTGATTAGCGACACAATTCCTTATGTCGCTTATCTTTAGAAATCAATTTCACATCTGTCAGCGACACAAGTACTTTATGTCGCTGGAAACCTGCGACACAAGTCCCAGTGTCACATATAACGGATGTTGTAATTGACTACTTTGTTTAAACTCGAGCTGCTAATGCTAACAACTTTTAAGTTTCTTATTCTGTGTATTTCAGATATGGCAGCTGTTGATATTGATTTTGAGCCACGCCACAATATTGTGGCGAATCTCGATGATTCCAAGGAATCGGCCACTCCATACAAGCCGATGGTGGCCTTTTTGCATCGTTCGCGCATTTATACAGCCATCACTGTGACCACCAACATTTAAAAGGATCAGGTGGCTTGTTTCTGGGAACACGCGATGATCAATTCTGACTTACCATTTACACAGATTATATACACACTTGGCGATCGTCAGCTGATCATTTTCCGAACAAGTTATTCGAGATTTCTTTCAGTTCGGTGATACTCCCGACATACCTACTTTGTATGGGAATCAGTTTATTGTGGGCGCTATGACTCGCATTGGTTATCTAGGTGTTGGAGATACCTGATGCACATGGTTATTGTATGCTTATCACCACGCAAGGCCGGTTTTGATGGGATAAGCTACTCAACGGCCTCTGCTATGCTTGTGTTGGTCTATAACAAGCCCTTCCACTACTCTGGTTATATCTTCAGGGTGATGGTAGACAACATCAATGTCGGGGACAAGCTTTGGAATCTATATTCGCGCTTCATTCAGCTTCTCATCGATAATCAGCTTCCCGGCATTCCACCCAATGCTCATGAACGCTTGCGTCCGACTCTGATGAATGTCCGAATATGGACTGTTTGTGCTGCTGGAGCTAACGCGGATGGTCGGTTTCTGCTTTTTGGGCACATATATGATGAAGCTTATGTAGCTCTGCCCAACGATGGGTTTATGGACGTTTTGGCTGCACCAGGGCAGCAACCTCAGGAGGAATTACATCTCCATGAGGCACAGATACAGGTTGATGATTTGTTGCAGGAAATTGACGATTTTCCAGCTGGTGGACAGGCTGCTCAGCCTAATCTTGATGAACCAGTTGTTGAGGATTCCGATGGGGGTTCCACTCCTTCTACCTCTCTAAGGATTGTACCTTCAGAGAATGCGTTGAGAAATATTTAGCGGTTTGATCCATGACGGTTCAAACGTATCCAACATCGTATTCGTCAGGGTACGACATCTGTGCGACCTGATACCGGAAAAAGACCAAGAGAAGAAGGTCCTACTGATGAAGATTGGGTTCCACCCCAGTATACTCGTCATATTTCTACTTCTTCTGCTTCTAGGCCACAGGTCGACATTCCCCGTGTTGAGCTTCCAGTTCAACCTCTGCCTTCTGTCATCGAAGAGCTACTGAAACGGATGGATGCTATGCAGCAGACAATGAACACTCAAGCTCAATTGATTCAGTCTCAAGCATCGGTCTTGGAGGTTCAAGCTACTCAAATTAAGGCTTTAGAAGAAATGGCAGCTTTAGTTCCTACCTTGAATACTATGGTGTTAGAGTTAGAATCCCTAGCTGCTGTTCCGGGGGAGTCAGGCCTGCGTGCCATAGAAACAACAACTAGGACTTCAGCCGGAACACAGACTGATAATATAAACGATAATGTGTGAAACCCTTCATTTGGATTACGTCTCGGTCGACAATATTCCAGGTCAACCAAGACCACTAGCTGTAGATTACTGTCATGCTAACTTATCATTTATTCAGGGAATGGTTAATGAGGAAGGTCAGGCATCTGAACCTGAATTTGATTTTGAAGTTGATGATGATGTTCAGATTGAGGAAGAAAAGATGCATTCTGATGAGTTTTATGATGATGCTCCGACAATCAAAACTGATTCTTCTAAAGATGAAGCAGAGCCAGTTGGAACCTCACAAACTATTCTAGAGACAACAACGGCTTCTGAAAAAACTTCCACATCAACTTCTGAACGACCTGTGATAAGCTTTATTCCTAGTGAACCTAATCCTGTTACTTGAAAGTCATATAAAGTTAGCGGGAATTACACGGGAATTATTAAGAGTTGGAAGACCTATAAGGGCATCTTCATGATAAAGAGGAGTGATGGTATTCAGTATTTCAAACGGTCATTTAAGAAGTTGAGTATGTTGCCTGAGGGAGAGATAAATCATCTAGCTCAATTGGAATTGATTAATCCAATCAGAGATTCGCGAGCTAATTTCGTATAAACGATTTTGCATCGTGAAGTGAAGAGTAAATGTTACAACTTTATCAAACCGACGCTTGGAATGAGATATATATTCAAGAAAAAGCTTGATCGAGTAATAAGACAGCCGATTTGCAAAGTACACTATCCGCCAGCTGATTGTTTGAATGAGATTCCTCTTGAGACTGTTCCCCTTAATTTTCTTAGAAGATTTCATCATTGGGAACTTGATCCGCATACTGGCAAAGCGGTATTTGTTTTTGTTCCAGAATCTGAGCATCTGGAATCGCTGTATGGTTTGAAAAAAGCTCAATTCAAAGTATTTGATCCTATGAGCTTAATAAATCTGTCACGGAAAGATTTGAGGAAATTGTTTGATAGTCCAATTCGCTTCAACGTAAGAAATGTAGTGAATTCGATTCTTACAAGACAATTTCAAAAGGTTGTGACTGTGTGTGTTACGCATGGGATTCATGCTGGAGGCAGGTTTCCCGCAGGCTGGGTTTAAATTGAAGAAATTTTGAAGACCAAGCTAAAGACACGGGGGAGTTTGTTGGTGCATCTTAGTGTATCTATCAAGTTGGTCTAAGTTTGTAATGCGTTGGTTATGTAATTACGTTTGTTATGACGTTTGTATTTATAAGTAATTACATTTTGTGTTTTGGCGACACAAGGGTTTTGTGTCGCAAGAGTCAACTTTGCGACACAACTTGTGTCGCATGATTCGGCTTGGCGACACGGATTGTGTCGCATAGATCAGATTAGGTGTCGAGTATAAATAGGCTAGTTCGGCTCATTTGCTAGGATTGACGAACCTAGGTGAAGTTTCAGTATATTGTACTCGAGCTATTGCATATAATCTGATTTGTAATCTTTTGAGTATTGATATACTTTGTGTTTGTTTGTTTTTTTCGTTTAGACGTTTATATTCGATCATTGGATTCCGCACGTTGATTGAGTATTAGGATTCGATTAGGTTCGACCACAGGGGATCTACAGTGGGGGCTGTCGGTCATTTTTAGAGAGAGAGAGGAGAGTGGGTAGAGAGGTTGAAAGAAAATGGGAGGTGAAGTGTGAGAGATGGAAAGGGGTAGAGTGTAAGTAAAGTAAAGAAAAGAGAGGAGAGAGGGAAAATATGAGAGGCCATTCTTAGCTGATTTCAGTGGGTCCCACCCATGTAGGAGTGTTAAATTTAGTTTCCCCGACATTATAAACAACATTCTTGCATCCAAACTAAACAAAATACCATCCAAGATGAATTTCATAAATGACCCACTTTGACACCTTATTTGGACCTCTTGACAACCAAATAACTTGTTCACCCACTTTCATTACCAAAACTTAACAAAATCATTAAGTTTCATAAAACAACATTTGGGGCAATTTATACAAGTAGCATCACAACGATAATTCAAAAGAAAGGTAAACTTGTCAAACCCGCTTTGAGCAAGTGTTGTCCACGCTAATCATTTGAACCTCCTTACCCTCCCCATGCTCACCTTTATCGGGTGACCCACCTGTACCTAAAAACGTCAAACAACTTAAGGGGTAAGCATAACGCTTAGTGAGTGTATATTCAATTGAATGAGCGTAAAACAACTTCCAATTAACAACTCGAAAAATTGAAATTTTAAACCACTTTGGCAGATCCTCTTTCAACTTTCAACTTGCGACTTTCGTCATACAACTTAAGAGCTTAAATTAGCATAACTGCTAGAAAATCTCTACAATACGACAACTACAATAACAACTACAACAAAAACAACAACAAGAACAACTACGACAGCAATAGTAATGAAAGAAACAATAAGAACACCAACAACTTCAACTGTAACTAGTGAAAAGCTAGAATTCACATAACAACTTGGCTAGCACAATGCTAGTAATATCTTGATACAAAATGAAAATATGCATTAGTAAGAATCAAATGTTCATAATCCCCACTTGGTTATATGAAACTTCTTACACGGATGTTATCCCGAATTATGTAACCACTTGACCCAAATAACCCCAATAACACTCAACTTGGCATTTTAAGCACAAAAATTTCGCCAATGAGAATTCACCACTTCTTTACCACCTAGAAATCAGCATATAAGTATATATATATATATATATATATATAATCCAACATATTAAAAAAAAAATCTCATAACATCACATATAACTCTTCATTATTAATTTACCCATATAAATCAATTTTGACCCATTTGACTTTCCAAGTTAAATTTATCACAAGTATGTCAAATTAATCCAAATATTACCATGACTATCTAAATCACCACTTTATATACCATACTACCCTTCCCAATTCATCATTATAAGTTAACTCCAATTTATGTATCTTGCTACTTTT
This sequence comes from Pseudognaphalium luteoalbum, assembly GCA_963422505.1. Lineage (NCBI taxonomy): Eukaryota > Viridiplantae > Streptophyta > Magnoliopsida > Asterales > Asteraceae > Pseudognaphalium > Pseudognaphalium luteoalbum. Next base: position 53,994,815 of record OY730197.1, read on the forward strand.
AATCAATCCTTTTACAACATTTTCCAAAAGTTTCATAACTTAAACTCACTTATTTGAATAACTTAAACTGAGATTTGAGTACCAAGGCTATAATCAACAGAAAAATAGACTCTTCCACCTTTCCAACGATATATCATACATTAAAAATGGAGTTACGGTTTATCTTTTATGACCATTTTTTTGCACATATGATTTCCAAAGTCAATGACTAAATAGCCTAGCGGTAACGGCAGCCCATGACTTCCTTCAAATCTCGGATTCGAAACATGCCATTGTATTATTTATCATAAATGTACCTGCCACCAATGAAGCCATAGTCTACAACATTAAGACTTAAACTGCACGAGTTCCATAATGTTGTGGTATACATGATGGATGTGATTAGCATGGTGATGTTCGACCTTGTGGGGGTTCGGTCGTGCTCCATGGTGATGTTCGACCTTGTGGGTGCTCGGTCGTGATGGATGTATTATTTATCCAAATATCCATTTTTTATATGCTGTCCAAAAATTCAAAATTTTGATAAAAGCCTATGACGGCGCCCCAGCGGTCGGTCGGATTTGACTCCGGTCGTTGCACTAGTCGTTGAGGCGTGGGTCAAAAAATTTGTAATATTTATAGAGCAGGGGACCTAAAACTCAGGGTCGTTCTTTAGATCAACGATGTTGTGAAACAAGGCTGTCAGGACGATCGATTCGATTTAGCAGGGGTTTTAAAATAAGAGTTTGAATTGGGGGTTTTACTTAGGTCCTAATTTAAACTAAACAAACAGCATAATATAATAATAGATGATAATCAGTATGGAGAGGAGTGTTTGTTGTGGTTCCGTTAGCCTTTTTGGAGGGGTGATGTTTCATTTGAAATTTTTTAAACGTTTATCCTAAATATTTGTTTTCTATATGCCTTAGACTACTTGTGGTGTAAACACTAGCACCCTACCGTCTAATTTCTCAAACAGTATGTCACTGAGTACTAGGTTATCATGATTATGATTAGATCAGGCTGCTCTGCCCCCAACACTATCTGTGAAGACAAGTGACACTTCTTAGAGTTAACTCCTAGGTGCATGAATAAGGCAACATACCGATATTTAATCTATGACCGTTCTTAACCCCACGAAGTAGTCTAATTTAAACAGAGCATTCAAGAACTAATTTCGGGAAAGTGGTTGTTAACTTTTCATCGATGGCATATTAGAATCCAAAGCTGGTGTTTGACCCAGTAAACTTAGAATGTATACACCAACGGCCGTTCCATAACTTTCATGCATTTAGCCCATATACTAGGTAATAGGACATTTTACGATATTACATGCCTTGCACACTAATGCACTTAGAGTGTATACATTGACGATCATTCCATAGCTTTTATGCGTTTGTACTACACCAGAGGTGGTTCCAGCACTATAAGAGGTACTAGGTCATTTTACGGTATTCCACGCTTAGCACATATTCAGGTCACTTTGGACTCTATTAACTAAGTTTGTGTTAAAGTTTACCCATCTATGATATAAACCAGCCCTCACTTTATATTACCCAATAAATCCCTGATTAATTCACGTTGTAATATATACATTAGGTTGTTTACAGTATTTCCAAAGCTTCGTAATCAGACCATGCATAGATAGCACATATAATTAATTACTCTCAGAACAAGGTTCACTACCCCTTATCTTTCAGAGTTGTAACCACGTTTATTGGAGGAAAGGTTCGAAAACAGTTTATAATCATAGATGAAAAGTTAATTAGAACACGGGATTTCAATTATATGTTAAATTAACATCAACCCCCATTATAATGGCTAACTACATCACAACAAACACACAAGCTAACTACTCACTAATCATGGTAACGAATCCTAAATCTATGTGAAAACGTAATAACGATCAAGCTCTAGATTTTTTAGATCTCGATCTAGGATATAATGATAATAAAGGTAATAATAATAATAATAATAATAATAATAATACGCAGCGAAAGAAGAACAAATCAATGTTATCTCAACAAACCTCAATTTTATTTTATCAAAATAAAACGGTTACACAATTATAACAGGATCAATAACCCCTTGATCTTGAGGCTAAACAAAACTTTTAGACGTTTACATTTTTTGTGCACACCTTTTTCCTACACGCCTATATCTCTTTATATACTAGAGATATTAGGGTTTATAAGAAGACCTAATGGTAGTAGGAAACTAATTAAAACAATCTTCACTTTTAGTCCCTCATCTTTAATTATTTTGTATCATCAAATCAATAATTCCCTACAATCTTTCCCTATTTGATGATGACAAAATATCGATCTTCTTGCACAAACTTCCCCTTAACTCTTGATTTCTTTTAAACCATGCCATGCATAATAACAAGCTGCAAATCTTGATCTTCAATTCTTCTTCCCCTTTTTGTCATAATCCAATAGGGATCTTCTTGAAGTTAAGCAACTTGAATCTTTACAACCACATGCTATATAGTACACCACTAATCCAATCTTCTAATGTCTCAAATTACCCTCCATGACGCATACTAAGAATAATGAATTTGAACAATAGAAAATTACACTAATAGTAGTAATATATACCTAGCAGTAGTAACAAAACCTTTATCCCCAAATAATTATGCATGAACATCTTTTGATGGTTAAACACTTTTTCGATAAGCTTCCCCTCAAATCAATATGTAAACCATCTCTAGACCAAAAGCAACAAAACAATCATAAGAACTGTACGAATAACTAACCAACAATAGCAACGAATACCATGTAGTACCATCCATGACGAGCATCACTAATTCCGCTAGTGTTTGAAAAATGACTAACAGTAGTAATCGGTACCAAGTAGCAGTCATAACGAACAGTACAAATGATTAATACTCTAACAGGCATAACTTTTGTCAAGCAGTAGTACATTCCTTCGAATAATACTAGCAGTTGTAACCACTTTCCAATAACAAGTGTTAACCGTTTTGAACTAATAGCTTTAACTATTTTTAACTAACAGTGATAATATTCTCTCAAAATTCCCAAATAGTGGCAATCTCCAACAATCAGTGGTAATCCTCACAAAATCCATTAACACAAACAGTGGTAACTTCCTTCAAGATCATGAACAGTGATAACTCAGGCCACCATAATCACAAAACAGTGGTAACTTCCATTACAACCAGTTGTCACTCACTGATCTTCAAAAACAACATTAAAAATTCTCGATCATTGTTAACTTCTCTCAATGATGAGCTTCTATACATGCTACAATTATCCCATTAAATTTACAAGCAACTTGAATTATAACATTACTTACAATCAAAGAAATCATCACCAAAATTTTCCGCGTCATCATCACATTCCATCTTATAGACACATGCCATGAATCTTCAATCTCTTTGCCACGTTACCAGATCTCCATTCTTCCATACATATCACACATTCTTCTCCCCCTAACCTCAACTTTTCAATCTCTTCTTCATCCATACACTTGATCTCCACACTTTTCAGATCGTCGATCACCGTTTGACTCGCTGGCGATTGACCATCAATCCTCATCGTCAAATCATTTAAAAATGATTCAAAACCTTTTCTAGTTCCGATCACCATCATAACTTGCGTCACCGGGCATAACATTATCCCAATCTCTATCCTTCAAACATTCATGGCCGCACCAACAATCAACATCACATAAATACCATCTGCACATGTTATCAAGTTATTGTAGGTCTTCATTCACCACTAGCGTTTTAACAAGACATCATCACCGTAACACTCAAATATTCATTAACAATTACAATCATCTTTCTGCTATGTTGCGTTAACTCTGGTTGCTGCATAAATTTTGTTTTCTTAAATCCTTCAGTTGTAACTTTATGCTCTTCTTTCTGCTTTATTCCAAGTAGGGTTTAAAGAAAACCCTTGAGAACCTTCGAAAATCCTTGAAGCAACCTTGCTTTAATAATTTTTGAATATTCAATCTTGATCAAAGAAATATTCAGAAAGAGTAATCAATATAATATTGAACAAAAACATGTGATATTTTCAGTGTCGGCAAAAATTAAATCTGAAGTGGTGAAAATTAAATCCCAAGTCGGCACAATATGTCAGCACAAAATTAAAAGAATCAATAATGCACATGTGAAAGTGTAACCATATGATCAACCCTTAATTTAATATTCGTAATCAAAGAAGGCATTATGAAATCGATTTAAATATGAAGAGTAAAAAAAAATATCGCCATTCTTCAAATTTCTACCGTTCTTCAAAACTTTCTTCAATTTTATCTTTGATCTCGTACTCTTTGTATATCCTAGATCATGAGCCACCTTGTTCTGATACCAATTGTAGTTTCCCGTACGTAGGATCTGATCAGATCGTCTAATCAATTGTAAGTGCAGAATAATAAACAATCGATAATTGATTCACGAACACAAACGATCTCTCTATACACTTTTGTATATATTCACAATTGAAAGAATAAAGCTTTACACTCACAAAAACAAACTCATTTTCTCCTCTCCTTACTCACAAAACCGGCCTCACTCTCACAAAATGTCTAACCCTAAAACTGAATACATCTCGTCTATTTAAAGTGTAACCCCCCCTAGGTATGAAATTCGGCACCGGAAAGGGGGGTATACAACACTATAAAGGGGGTATTCAGCACCAGCGGTGTAGTATTTAACACCAAAAAGGGGGTATATTACCCTAAAAGGGGCGTATACCACCCTCAAGAGGGCGTATACGGCCCTTTTGGGGTGGTATACGGCCCCTGCAGGGGTGGTAAGCCTTGGTCCATTGCCTTGTGTGATGGATCGTAAGTCTTGGTCACCTAGTCATAGTTCGTTTGGCCCTAACTTCTTCATTCTTGTTCTGTTTTCAGCGTTCTTTTTGTCCACGTGTTTGTAATTACCTGAAGATCATAATGAGATAAACTAAGAATGGTTTCGAGATAATATGCTTAAATGTCCTCGTAGAACGTGACTATATCGTTTATGCTAAAAAAGTATTGGTATTGAGTATTTTCACCATGCTAAAAAATGGGAATTATGTACGTAAAAATATGACTTTTCACATTACATCAACCTCTTATTTCAATCTCAACAATCATTAACAATTCCATTAGTTAATTTGCCTATTAAACACATTTGAAACTCATTCAACCAACCTAAACATGTTAATCAGCTTCAAAATCTCTTCATATATAGTAGGTTTTCAAATACTCATGAACATATTAACATATGTAAAACGTGACTTTTCACATTACATCAAATATCCCACACTTAGACGTTGCTTGTCTTCAAGCAACAATTCACTTATCCTCACAAAAAATGTTTTTAGGCCCGATTTTTGCGAATTAAGTTATTTTAAGGAACAACCGTTTTTTCACAAAAGTAACATGTTTCAGAAACTAGAGATAAATGAGATAATTGTTCCAGAAGTAAGAAATAATCATCTTTGGGCATGCTTATGATTCTCGTGATCTTTGGCATACACATGACTATGCGATCTCACGAGGTGGTCACTCAACTCAATAGGGTATCGGGATTCCTATCATTCTAAACAAATGAAATCGCTCAATAGCCAGTCATGCAACATTCATTGACATAGTATTGATCGAGAATCAAATCTCAGCCACTTAGGTGAGGACGGTGCTAATTATCCCAGGACATTCATTGGGTTTTATGTGAAGTGAGGGTTAAAGGGGTACGGATAGTGGATATTTTTAAGGTTTGAAGGGTTTTTCTTATCTTAAGATTTTCTAAGCTTATGAAGAATATTTTTTTAGGTATACGGAGACAAGAACGAGGATATGAGGGAAACTAAGTAGCTATATTGACTTCTATCTTTGACGAGATTTGATACTTTGAGGAGTAGTAATGTTTGATAGATAGTGGAGTGCTTTTTAGCTTTAATTGAACTAACACATCTTTTTGTTCCTTTGGAACTTCTCTGCCACATAATTTCTAAGGGATTTTGATTTTTTCTCACGCTCTTTTAGAGATCCTTCTTTGGCTCATATTCTTTCTTTTGGTGCGACTCCGATTTTCCAAGTGCTATTTTTTCGCTCTTTGAGATTTCTCGATTTATATTTGAACTTTTAGGAACTTATGAGAGACAATCTTTTGGGAAAACATGGGAGAGTAAAAGGTGGAATATAAGAAACAAGGATACCTAAATAGTATTTTTCATAACCTTAAAAATTCATGAGATAAGTTTTGGGAATTTTTTTGCAGAGAGTGGGTTATAAGATGTGGGTTCAAACGAAAATTGGTTGAGGCGCAACAAGGTACTTTAAGTGGATCATCGATACTAAAAATGAGTATCGGAAGGGTTGGCTTGAAGAGATATCTGAGAATGGGTTTATTTCCTGGGGAATGTTAAGGTCATCTAATTGCACCTAAACCGCGTACGGTACTCACCAATATGGTCTCGAAATACATACCAGGAGCAAGTTCTAATTCAGAATCACATACATCGGCACACACAACAAATGAATAGTGAAGCATTTAAAATGAATGCTTTATATAGGCTCAAAATACCTCAATGCAATTAATTTGGTTTGTATGTGTTTAGTCATGTGCTGCCCCTAAGATTATCATTTCTTAATTTGAGAAATTTTAACCTTATTTACTCTATTTTCCAAAGTAACTTACTGATATGAAAAATGGTTCCTATTAAAAATATCAAAATTCATATATAGCAGATTTAACTTCATGAGTAGCGTATCTACTGTCGAAGTTAAGCTCATACTTTTCTTTGTTTTATGCAAAAATTTAGAAAATTTTGATCAATTTTTGAAGTGAGGAACATTTTCTGAGTTGCTATTTGGACATAAAAATCTATCAGGTATTCTATACCGCTATCCCACACGTATAAGAATATTGTCCATAATGTTCTCTTCAGTGGAGATTTTAGTGGAAGTAGAATCCCACACATAGAGTTTAAACATGTAAGAAAATGTTTCTCAAGTGTTTGTTTTGGGCTGAAATCTCACACTTATTGATAAGCTTAGGATATGGTATAGATTACTTTTTTTTATTTTAACGGTACTAAGTAGAGTAGAAAGATAAAAAGTGAGAAATGATGAAGAAACTCCCCAGATAGCTAAAGTTGAAGGTCTGAATTTATGCCAAAATAATTTGAAGTCTTCATGTTGTGGCATTTTCCGTGAGGATTATCCATCTTTAGGGGGATTGCTTTTAAATATGGACTTCGCCTTTCATTTCAACCATCTCAATTGTTAAATAATCTCTTATGTGTAAACACGTTGGATATACCTTTTCAACTACGTGTTTTTGCAAAGTAAAGGAATCACGGTCTCAGAATGAAAAGATGTTTTCTAATACAAATCGTTTGGTGGAACATATATTTTAAAACGAGTTTGATCATAATGCATAAAAGTAATATGAAAGTACCTCAAATGCTCGAAACATATGAACAAATTTTCTGAAAGTGTCGTCCCCCTATCCGTCAGTCGGGTTTTACCCTGAGTCGTCGCTCCGACTGCACCAGAAGGGAACGAGCACAGGTATCAAGTTTTAAAAATCTATATTTGTGGGGCTTAAATGTGGGGCTCAAATTACCCGTGCTACCTACCTTGTGGTAAGGTGGCAAGTATAACTCAAGTGTCTTCAAAATTGGTACAATTGAATTGAATTTTGACCTACCAAAGATCTTTTCACAATAGGATGGGCATTGAACAAGGTAAGTAGGTTTTAGTTTAATTTAAACTACGAACAGAAAGGTAAATGACAGGAAAATAAATGAGATAATAAGTAGCAGGTAGAGAGTGATTGCCAGAGCTTCAATATTAGGGTTTCAAGATGATATTTTATGATTGATTAGAGATTATCCTAATTAAGAATCATCTAAACATTCGGTGTAAACACTAGGATCCTACGTTCTAGGTGTAACCCTAAAAGCATATGTAACTGAACCCTAGGCTATCGTGATTCTGATCAGTTGAGACTATCTTAAGACCCACCACACAGTCTCTTTCGGAGACCAAGTGACCCTCTAAATGGGGTGCAGGAAAAGGGCAACAGTCCACATTTACTGACCTTTCTTACCACCGATGTCTATCTTATTTTAATAGAATAATACTGGTTGTATGCTATGTAAGTTACGCTATCGGTTAAGTAGAATCAAGGGGTTTAAGCATCTAGGAACACAGTAGGCATCCTTGCTTTCTTTTCAGGACTCATATTATATCTAATTAAGTTCTAATACTTCTATTGTGAATTAGACCCTCCTTTGCCATCGGTCGTTCATCCCTAGGCATGTGTGTAGTGTATCTATTTTTCCATAGTACTATAACCTTAGGTATATCTATGGTGTTTTAAATATCGTATAAGTCTTTACACAACTTTATAACCAAAGGTAGTTTAACGGTGTACTACAGCATTTTCACAGCTTGACAAGACCTAGACCCGTGTCTGGAAGGGCAACTTCCATGTAATCCACAGCAAGATAAACCATCGGCATTTCCTCGGCTTCCATCCATTTGTACTCTACCAGTGATATTTCTAACACTATACCGAGTAGTCTGACGTATTACGATGATCCCACAGCTTCATACAATACAGGAGATAACTATATATTCGTTGTTAGGGTTGATCAGATCCTATCTTAAGTCAATAGTCATGTGAGAGACCGCAAAGTGAGATTAATTAAGTCTATATTCAGGATAAGCTTAAAGCATGTATGTAACATAACAACTTCCAATCATATATAATGTTAATCAAACATCATCCCTAATCCTAACATTTGATCCCAACAATCACATATTAATCTACGTAATAATCATGGCAACAATCATAAATCGTACCGTAATAACATGCAAAGCAAACATTATAACAGTAAGAGAGAGAAAGATAGTAATGCCATATTAATAGAGTAATACAGAGGATTACAACGTTCTGAACTTGATTACATTGACATTACCAATCTACAAAACTTCCTCTAGCTCGAACCACTACTTATTTCTCTCTAGTTCTATAGAGAGAGAAACTGGAGAGATAAACTACCTAAAACTATTACAAAACTAAAGAGAGAGAGAGATTTCTAGAGAGAGAGAATTGAGGTGTGAAGTTATGTGTGAGGTGTGCTGAATGAATGAAATGAAGCCTCTATTTATAGGAGAAGGCTTGAAGTTGAGGTGGTGGCTTGGTACAAGCTTTGAAGCTCAAGAAACAAGCATTTAAGCACAAACGGGGGGTAGCAATCACTAGGGGAGGTTAAATGGCCCCAAGGTACCAATTACCAAGGCTTAAAAGGCACCAAACGGCCCTAGGGGGTCGTATGTGTAACACCCCACAAATTTGAACGCAATTGCATATCAAGCTAATTCCCTAACTTAGAGTGAATTCACAACACATTTTAGAAATAAGTCTAGCAAAGCCCAACTAGCTAATACGCGTAGTATTACGTATTTTGAGACTTGTATAAATACGTACAAAACAATCGGAACAAACACGGCAAAAATATATGACTGTCGGTGAATAAAAATTATTTGATAATATGAAATTATTAAATAACGTTGACGTCTATTAAATATTATGTCCATAATATTTACAAAGTATTGCGTATCGTGCAAAATGTAATCTGCGTGACAAAACATATCCGTTAAACTGAAACAAAACAAAGTTATAATTTTATAACTCAACTAAATTATTTATATTGAATATCTCAACTAAAAATATATCCGAAGAAGTATTTAAAAATTACCAATTAAAAATACTTTAACACTTAACGATCGGGTAAACGAACACGGGTTGAATACCACAAAATGGGGACAAAAACTAGCAACTTTTCCTCCCATTTTGGAAGACCAAAACCGGCCCCCAAACCCACCCCCAACCCTATCTTCATTTCATTTTCATCATTTAACCAAACACACACATTATCTCTCTCTCTCTTTCAAAACCCACCACCACCATTACCAACACCACCACCAAAAACTACCACTAAAACACACTAAATCAATTAGCTCCTTTGGAATAAAACATTCACGGGATCACGAGCTACACTTCTACCTTTTCAGATTTTAAAACTGACACGCGTAAGTTTCCGACATTTCTCGAAAAATCTTAGATTTCGATATTTCTTTTGTTATCTCGTGTTTATAATGATTAATATACCATTTATTAGTGTTATATTAACTTATTATGTCCAAAAACACCATTAAAAACGCTTTAAAAATCAAAATCTGCACAAAAATCGCGAACAGCGAATTTCACGAGCTGAGATTCAGTCTCAACTCACAGGGCAATCTCAACTCGCGGGGCAATCTCAACTCGTGAGGCAGTCTCAACTCGCGAGGTAATCTCAACTCGCGAGGAAATCTCAACTCGCGAGGCAATCTCAACTCGCGGTCAACCTTGGTCAACATTTTCAGCACTTTATAATATAATGTAAATGTTTACCCAAAAGATAATACTTTGACATTAAAGTTTAAAAGTGATATAAAAACTTGATTTCAATAATAAAAGTATTATTTACAAACACTTTGGACATAATCTAGTTGCGTGAACACTAGCATGGATGGTCAAACTTAGACATCCACATACTTATTAAATCTCATACGTTTAGGGCGTTAGGAGATTTCGGACTAGACTTGGGCTTTAGGCTTTGCTAGCACTCGAACATACTTTGCTCATAAGGTGAGTTCAAAGCCCCTACTTTTACCGTTTTACTACTTTTGAACAGGGGTGGAAAACATAGCCAACTGCTTTTACTTACATGATTGTATACCTGTTTTACTCAAACGATTAAGAGTACTTTAGAAAAACTAAACACCGACACGGAAGAATGCTTTGATACTATACTTGTTTACTCGATCGATTTGGGTACTTTTGAACTATTAGACTTATGCACAAACTGGTGTTATGAAATAACGTTTTCATACTACAAACTATCACAAACGAGTTAAACTAACCGGTACTGTTTGGAAATGTTGGAGAACGTCCATCAACACTTTTTTTACAAAACTGATTTGGAAGTCCCTACGTCTTGGGCATGCGTACAAAGTCTCTACTTCTTGAGCAACTAACGGGTCCTACTGACATGGACCAGATCCTTCTGACTTGGATCAGGGATACTGACTTTCCCTACTATTCTGGTTTTACCCTTATGACTTGGGTACTCGATCCTACTGACTTGGATCAGGGATACTGACTTTCCCTACTATTCTAGTTTTACCCTTCTGACTTGGGTACTCGATCCTACTGACTTGGATCAGGGATACTGACTTTCCCTACTATTCTAGTTTTACCCTTCTGACTTGGGTACTCGATCCTACTGACTTGGATCAGGGATACTGATTTTCCCTACTATTCTAGTTTTACCCTTCTGACTTGGGTACTCGATCCTACTGACTTGGATAGGGATACTGACTTTCCCATGAGACATTTTATAGGATACTGACATTCCTACAACAACTACTAAACTGTATTTTGGGCAATATCCCACGTGAACTATATTTTGGGCAACATTCTACGTAAACTGTATTTTGGTTAATATCCCAACCAAACGAACCTTTGGATGACATTCCACAAAACATCACTTATTTGCTAAGGTAAACATTGCAAACACATTGAGTACGACACTTTACACGTAAACATAAAACCTGTGAATTCACTCAACCTCGTTGTTGACTTTTTACTATGTTTTTCAGGGAATTAGCAGCACACATAAGGACCACCTGCACATATGGAACATAGTCGAACCTTGAAGCTTTAGGATGCCAACTTTAGAAACATACGGATTTCTTTTATATAACTAAAGCTCTTTTAGTCATATTTACGAAATCTACTTTTGTAAACATAATTACTTTACGTATGTAAAATTCAATGAATTGTAAAACTTTGTAACTATCACTATTGGCATCTAAATATATATATGTTCGGTTGTAATCATATGTTCTGATACGTATGCATGTACATTGTTGGTGTCATTACCCCCTACTTAACTAAATGCTTCCACTAAACAAAATCATCAAATTTGTGGGTGTGACAGTATGCAACCCTTAAGGTGGCGTATACGGCACCTATGGGGGTTGGATTTTGGCCTTTGTTCGTTCTGTGTGTTTCTTGTTTCGCCCGTAATTTCTCCGTTCTAAGCCCGATTCGTTTGATTCTTGCACAGTTTGATTCGTTTTTCTGTTACGCTTCAAATGACACTAAGTTTGCCAAATTTGGAGATATATAACTTTTGCATGTTTCGGATGACGATCGGCGATGTCCCAAGCGATCTATCTTCTTCGTTCTTCACCCGTTTTCCATGATTCTTGAACCACCGGTCTCGTATTTTTCTATGGAATGATAATATATGAATTAAGATCTGTTTCCATGTGGTGAATTATAATGAGAAAACCGGAGTGGCTTTATTTGCTTTGTTTTACCTGATAATTAGACGTTTTTATTGATTTTTATCAAAACATCTATATATGGACCACCTTGGTTATTTTTGATAAATAATGATTGTTTTATAGTGTTTTCACCAAAGTTTAGCCCAAATAGTACGGAAATATGTACGTAAAACCATGATGTTTTGCGTTACATCAAGTATCCCACACTTAGACGTTGCTTGTCCTCAAGCAACAACTCACTTATATTCAGTGAAAAACATATTTTAAGTCTGGTTGGGTGAGTGAAAACATTTCCAAAGATTCACTACTTCTTCATACTAGAAAACTGTTTTCCCAGGCATACTTCCAAATCTCATGATGTTAAGATGATCATTTCAGAAATAAGTATTTGACTTTCCCAGGCATACTTCCAAATCTCATGATGTTGGAGTATACATGACTAGACGCTCTCACAAAAGTGGTCACTCAATTCACTCAAAGTGTATCGGGTTTCCTAACATTCTAAAACAATTGAAATCGCTCAGTAAGCCAGTCATGCAGCACTCATCGTCATATGCTTGATCGAGAATCGGATCTCCACCACTTAGGATGAGAAAGGTGCTAATTATCCCAAGACATTCATGAGGGTGGTAATGTTTGTTAGGGTAGAGGGGGTGTGAACAGTGGTGATTTTTAGTTGTAAGGATCGCTTATCTTAGGCATCCTAAGATCATGAAAAACTTATTGTAAAATGAAGATGATAGCTATTTGACTTCTTCCGGATCTTTCTTTGGACGGTTCATACTTCGAAGCACTTAGCTTTATTTTCTTTTCTTTTTCTTTTCTTTCTTTTTTCTGCTTTTTATTTTCTTGTTCTTCTTCAGAATTTCTTTTCGAGAGAACTTCCAAGGATATTTTTGATTTTCTTTCGGAAATATTTTCTTTCTTATTTGGAACTCTTCGAGTCTTTTCTTGGTGCCAATTTGCACATAGATTTTTCTTCAGTAGGTATGACTTTTTGGTGATCATGAAGGAGTAGGATAATACGGAAGGAGATTCATCAATATGTTTTTCACAACCTCATAAATTCTAAGGTAAGTTTTGGGAATTTGGGAAAGTAGGTTTTAATATTAGGGTTTTTGAAGAAACAAAAGGTTTAGGCTCAAAAGGGTTTCTAAATGGATCATCATTACTAAAAATGAGTATCGGAAAGGTTTTGGGCTTAAAAAGATACTTGAAAAGTGGGTTAAATCCTAGGAAATATCAAGGTCATCTAATTGCACCTATACCACGTACGGTACTCACCAACGTGGTCTCGAAGCGTATGTTAGGAGCAAGTTCTAATTCAGAGATACTGGCATCAGCACACACAAGAAATGAACAATGCAACATTTAAGATGAATGCTTTTAAGGCTCGAGATACCTCACTGCAACTAGGGTTGTATGTGACTAGCGATGCTCCTTTTAGATTATCAATTCTTATTTAATAAATTTCTATCTTAAATTCCCTAGTATTTCAGAATGACTGACTCATATTGGAAATGGTTCCTCGTTGAAAGATGTTATAACTCAAAAATAGTATAGCTAATCGGATAATTTGACTCGTACTTTATAATTTTTGTTTTAAAACTTTTGAAAAAGTTTGAAAATTTTAAAATTTGAGGATCATTTTATGAGTTGAGCTATATTGGACATAAAAATCTTTTAAATATCCAATCTAAGGTATTCTATACCTGCTATATCACACTTAAAGGAACATTGTCCCTAATACTCTCTTGAGTTGAGATTGTATTGAAAGTACAATCTCATACATAGAGTTTGAATATATAGAAAATGTTTTTCAAGTGTTTGATTTGGGCTGGAATCTCACACTTAGTGAAAAGTTAGGATAGAGTATAGATTACTTTGTATTCTAACAAAGTGAAATATGGTTAAGAATATATGGTTGAAAGATGTTGAAGGTCATAACATGTTTAAAGTTGTAAAAAGAATGAAAAGCCTTAAAAAGCATTTTCGGAAGCTGCTATTTGACCAAGGTAATCTTCACACGAGAGTTGCTAAGTTTTGTAAACACCTTGATGAGGCCCAAATTGTTGTTGATAAGGATTCAACTAACCAGAGTTTAAGGGAGGAACAAGCATGTCTCTTAAATACTTTTCAGGAAGCGGTGTTGGATGAAGAACGATTCCTTAAATAGAAAGCTAAAGTCGAATGGCTTCGGGTAGGTGACTCAAATTCAGCCTATTTTCATAACTCTGTCAAAAGCAGGAAACATAGAAGTCGGATCGCTAAGGTTATGGATCAAAAAGGGGCTGATTTTGAAGGTGAGCAGGTTCCCATGGTGTTTGTCGATCATTATAAGAATTTTCTAGGTGGGGAGGGTAATACGTTACACACTCCAGATATGGGTATGTTCTCTAAACGTTTGGACGCTACTGTAGCTGAGGGTATGATTCGTGATGTTACTTATGATGAAGTACAAGAAGCTATGTTTTCAATAGGTGATGATAAATCTCCAGGTCCGGATGGTTATACGTCTATGTTTTTTAAAAAATCATGGGATATTGTGGGAAATGATGTGTATGCTACTATTCAGGATTTCTTTATTAATAGAAAATTGCTTCGGGAGATTAATCATACGATTATAGCATTGGTGCCAAAAGTTGCAACTCCAGCCCATGTTAATGATTATCGTCCAATTTCATGTTGCAATGTTATCTACAAATGTATAAGTAAGCTGATTTCTAATCGAATTAAGGATGGTTTGAGTAATATAGTGAGCATTAATCAGTCAGCGTTTATTCCTGGGAGAAAGATCTCTGATAATATTATGCTAACACAAGAGCTTATGCATAATTATCATTGTGATCGTGGCCCTCCAAGATGTGCATTTAAAGTTGATATCCAAAAGGCATATGATACTGTAGATTGGAGGTTCTTACACTCTATTCTTGTGGGGTTTGGTTTCCATCCTACCATGGTGTCAAGAATCATGTCTTGTGTAACGAGTGCTTCTTTTTCTATTAGTGTTAATGGCAATCTCCATGGGTACTTTAAGGGCATGAGGGGGCTTCGTCAAGGCGATCCTTTGTCTCCCTATCTGTTCACTTTAGTCATGGAGGTTCTTACCCTTATTTTACATCGGAAAGTTCAAGAGGAGCCTAATTTCCGGTTTCATAATCGGTGTGATGAGCAGAAAATTGTGAACCTCTGTTTTGCAGATGATTTATTCTTATTTGCTTGTGGGGATGTTATTTCTTCAAAAGTTCTGCAAGAAGGCTTAAATGCGTTTAAAGATATGTCAGGGCTGAATCCGAGTTTACCAAAAAGCACGACATACTTTTGTAATGTTCCTTCGCATATTAAGTAAGCTATATTGTCTATAATGCCTTTTTAGGAAGGTAAACTTCCTGTTAAATACCGTGGTGTTCCGCTCATTTCATCTAATCTGGTATATAAAGATTGCAAGGGCTTGGTGGAGAAGGTTAGAAATCGAATTGGAGACTGGAAGAATAAAGCTTTATCGTTTCCAGGTCGTCTCCAACTAATTATCTCAGTTTTATCTTCTATGCATGTCTATTGGGCTTCGGTTTTTGTACTACCGAGCTGAATTATTTCTGAAATTGAACAACTCCTTCGAGGGTTCTTATGGTGCCAAGGGGATATGAAGAGAGGTAAAGCTAAAGTGGCTTGGGATTCTGTATGTTTGCCCAAAGCTGAAGGGGGTTTAGGTATTCGGCGGTTGGAAACTTTTAACACTGCTCTTATGGTGTCACATATTTGGAGTCTTCTCTCTTGCCGAGAGTCTTTGTGGGTTAAATGGATCCACTCGTATAAATTGAAGGGTAGAAGCTTATGGGCAGTCCCATTTCGGGCGGGTATTAACTGGGGATGGAGAAAGCTTCTCCAAATTCGAGATATTATTAGGCCATTTTTCTGGTCTCGGATTGGAGATGGTAGGATGACCAATATCTAGTTCGATAATTGGTGTTCGTCCAGCCCTATTATGAACCATTTATCTCCTCGTTACATATCCCAAGCAGGTTTTTCTTTAAATCGGGTTTCTGATCTGATTATTGATGGCGCTTGGAGATGGCCTACGGTATGGAATGACTTATTTCCCTTTTTAAACCAGATCTCATGTCCGACCCTTATAATTAATCAGCATGATTCGATTATGTGGTGTGATCTGGATGGTGTCTATAAGGAGTTCTCGGTTTCTATTGTTTGGGATACTATCCGTGAGCATTGTGATGAGGTTTCTTAGACAAACATTGTCTGGTTCCCTCACTGTATCCCAAGACATGCTTTTCATTTATGGCTTGTTCTGAGAAGGAAGCTAAAAACGCAAGACATGCTTAAGCAATGGGATGTTGGTGTTTCCACCGACTTAAACCTGCTTAGGTGTCCACTATGCAAGTCACAACCTGATTCCCATAACCATCTTTTCTTTGAATGTTCTTTCTCATCACAGGTGTGGAGATCCGTCAGAGGCCTAGCGGGTATGCAAACTATTTCAGATACATGGGACGATGTCATTGCTTATATTCAGCCGATATCTCATTCTCGGAAGGCTAGAAGTATTATTGGCCGGCTTCTTATTGCAGCTGTTACGTATTTCATTTGGCAAGAGAGGAATAACCGTTTGTACAAGAAATGGATCAGGTCTTCACAACAACTAAAAGATGTGATTATTGATACTGTTCGCCTCAAGTTAGTTACTTTCAGATTTAAAAATTCTGCTCAAGTTATGAATTTGTTGGATGCTTGGAGACTGTCGCGGTCGTGTCTTGGAAATGGCTAGAAGTTCAGAGTTATTGATTGGGTGCTCATTTATTTTATACTGGTTGTTTTTTATGTTTGTTTCATATTGTAATATGTATATGGCATGTCATATACATATAGATTAGCTTTCTTAGCTAGCTGGTTATTTCAAGGTTGATGTGGAACTCTTTCACATCGTTTTGTACTTATTCTTATTGGTATTAATATGTTTCACCGGGGTAATCCCCTTTACCCAAAAAGCAAAGTGAAATAGAAATCATGAAAGTGGAGTGAAGGTTAAGAAACTTCCCAGATGATGATTGTCATTATGAAGTCTGTTTTCAAGATGTTGTGCCAATTATCCAATTTGAGCTTCCAAGTTCTTCAGTACGGCCAATTGATTCCTCATAAAGAGATTGGCTTGATCTTGCCTAGCAGATGTCTTTTGGTTGAGTATGTGTTGGCCTTGCATGAACTGGGTGAAGGCGTCATCTGAACTTGAAGCTGGGGCATTTGTCTTGTTGAGTTGCTCAGTGGTTTGGTTTATGTCGGAAGTGGGTCCAGGAAGTGCGAGGGGTTGGTTGTAGGCAAGTTGTGATTGTTGTGGGTAAGGTAGGTATCTAAGTGGGTACCGGGGTTGGAAAGGTTGGTTGTTTCTTTGTGGGAATGGAGGTCCTTTAGGTTGGTTGTTATTTTGGTTGAAACCGGGTGAAAAAATTTATGGTCGAGCGGGAAATTGAGCATAGTAAACGGTGCCATCTGCCTCTTCATATTCAACTTGATATTCACCAAATGGTTGCGAGTTGGTGCAGTTTTGACAGGCTTGCACTTGGTGTACTTGGTGCTGTTATTTCTTAAGTTCTCCGAATTGTTTGACAAGTGTGTCCATCTTCTCCGTTAATACCCTAATTGCTTCGACTGGAATTGGATTCGATGCAGCGAGAGGTGCTGAAGATG
Organism: Pseudognaphalium luteoalbum; assembly: GCA_963422505.1. Lineage (NCBI taxonomy): Eukaryota > Viridiplantae > Streptophyta > Magnoliopsida > Asterales > Asteraceae > Pseudognaphalium > Pseudognaphalium luteoalbum. Next base: position 54,012,869 of record OY730197.1, read on the forward strand.
TTGAGTGATATCCAGAGTTCCAATCATGGTGATGCATAGTCATGTTTTCTATAAGGTTCCATCCTTCTCCGTCCGTCTTCATCATGAAGCTTCCTTGTGCGGCAGCGTCGAGGGTGGTTTGGTGGTTAGGGTCTAAACCATTATAGAAGGTACACAACTATATGGATTTGTCGAGTCAGTGATTGGGGCATTTCTTTAGTGCTCCTTTGATTCGTTTCCATGCGGTGTATAATGACTCATCAAAATCCTGGTGGAAGTTCATGATGTCATTTCGGAGTTTGGTTTGTTTAGAGGGCGGAAAGTACTTAGTTAGAAACTTTGTCACCATCACCGTCCATGAAGTGATAGAACCGGTTTCTAAACCTTCAAACCATGTTTGCGAATGATGTGTGAGCGAATAAGGGAAGAGATACAAGCGGATTGTATCTTGGCAAACTCCATTTTGTTTGTAGGAGTTTGAAAGAGATATAAACTTGTCGAGGTGAGAGTTTGGATCATCACTTGGTAATCCATGGAATTGACAATGGTTTTGGATTAATTGGATGATGTGGTGCTTAAGCTCGAATGATTGTCCTGGGGTTTCTGGGTATAGAATTGGGCCTCCTCTTCCTTCAATAGAGGGCTTGCTATTGTCAGCGAGAGTAATGCGATCAGCCATTGCTTGTCTAAGTGCAGAATACTTTTTTTCTTGTCGAATAATACGTATTATAAGTTCTGTATCGGGAAAGTTAAAAAGTGGTGCAAATCTAGGGGAACAGGTCATACACTAGAGAAAAACAGATAATAAAGAAAATATTTTGTTGTTTTTTTATTTTTTTATAAGGTTTTATCCTAAGGGTATACTAGAAAACAGGATTGGTTGGGCCTCTGTATCGGACAGTTAGTCTCCCCGACAGCGGCGCCAAAAACTTGATGGCGGCAGCGTGGTCGGATGATCACAACGCCGATCAGTGGGTGTTTTATATTTGTAAATGCTGGGGTCTAAGTGTGACTTACTAATACTGAACCAAAGGTTAGTATATGGTAAGTATGACCTAGAGTCGTCCTTAAAGAGAAACTAAATTGAAACGGAGGTGATCCTATCAATCTTTCTTTTCTAGTACAAGTTTTTATAAGAGTGCTTTGGGGGTTTTGGTTCAGTTAACTAAGTAAACTAAATAAAGCGAATAAAAGATAATAATAAATCGGATAATGGAAAGTAGTATTTGTTGTGATTTCATTAGCTCATAATATGGGATGATGACTTTTAAAGAAAACGTTTATCTAAATTGGGAATGTTTACTAGATTCGATAGCTTATGGTATTACCCGTAGATTCCTTATCAGTCGGTTATCAACTAATATGTCACGAGGAACTAGGGTATCATGATTCTGATCAGACAGACAATGCTCAACTCTCCACACTCTCCAGCGAGGGAGTCAGTGGCCCTTTTTATCGAACGCATTCGCTAAGTAACAGAGTAGCAAGTCCATAATAAGTCTAACCGTTCTTAATACCATAAAGACTACAAATCCAGTAAACAATTAACTTAGAAGAATATGTTCGGACTTAATTGATTAATTCCTATTAGTGAAACTCAAGCATGATAGGCGGGAGAAAGCGTTTAGGTTTCTTGCGTACCTTACTTTAGGATTCATAAGTTAAGGAAAAAAAACTATTTAAATCGGATTTTAAACTTGCCTTTCTCAATACAATTAACAAATCCCTAGGTTTTCGTGAATGGTTATTTAGCCTATAGCCTACCTACTCTAATCTAAACTAATCTAATCTAATTAAAATGCTAACGGCTTTTGCATAAAGTTAAACCCAGACCATATCATTAACCAATGTTTTCGTTGTGAATTTAATTGCTTCGCAATGTTTACATGATAAGTACATTGTGATTAGAAGTGTACTATACTCATGGCAATTCCACGTAATCACATTGCATTTTATGATGATTGCATGACGTTACAATTAAACCATAGTTTTGACACAGATAACTATTGACCAAGTATTAAGGTTCGCGACTCCTCTTTATAATGTTACAATCACGTTTATCAATCAAAAGGCAAATATAAGTTTTATGTTTAAAATCATAAGATAAGTCCGTTCATAAAGTTTCCATGTTTATAATGTCGATCCATAATACAACTACCTTCGGTCGTTTACCAACTTCCATACATTTGTACTCTGCTTAACAGTGTTTCCAGTACTATATTAAGTAAACAGTCGAATAGGGGCCGTCATATTATTTCACGACATATTTAAAGTTATCCCATAATTATTTATGCTAACTACATCACAACAAATACAATAGTAATCTACTCGCTAAGCATGACACAAACTATCTCTAGCATAATTAAAGCATACATATTTAATTAAGATATATAAGGATAGAAAGGATTGAGATTAAAATGCGAGAAGGAATAGACTTGAATTAATGAGCGTTACTCCAAGCTTACACCAAAGATTACAAGCACGTTCCTTGCTTTTGTTCTATTCTAAACACGTTTCCTAAACTAGCCTAATAGAATGAGAAGGTAAAACTAACAAAATATGAAAGAAATACTTGTAAGTGTGGAAGGTGGTTTCTATCCAAGAGTGTGTGACATGTGTTGTATGGTGTGTCTTCAAATGAACCATGGGGGCTCCTATTTATAGATAAAATCCGGTGCACTTTAGCAACTAGGGGGCACATGTTAGCAAAAGGTGGTAAAGTGGCTAGCACATGTACCCTAAAGCGTGAAAAGGTCTAGCACATGACCCTTGAAGTTGCGGTAAGTTCTAGCACGTGTACCCAGCGAGTACGAGCAAAGACGAAAAAGTGGCCGGGGGAAGGGGGAGGTGCAGCCGGCGCCGCCACTCATGTAGCCGGAGGCGGCAGGATGGTGGCTGGCGGCGGCTGCCCTGCACCCGCTTTGGTTCGCCGTCTTTTGCTTCGTTTCTTGATTCGTGCGTGTTTTCTTCGTTATGCGTCCGTTTTCATCGATTCTTTTTGCGTTGGATTCGTTTTTCAAAAAAAAAAACTTTGATGAAAAGAAATCTCTGAAATGTTTCTCTGATCTTTAAATGGCTTGTGTGAATCGTTTAAATCTTCCGGCGTACGTAGAATCTTCATTCTTCATCCATTTTTGTTGATTCTTCTTCTGTTAGGTTCGTAATTTGAAAACGAAGATCTTGGATAAGAGAAATCTCAGTGATCGGTAATTTATCTAAAATCTTGTCTCAGATGCCTTGAATCTTCAACTGCACATGGTTCACTTCATTTTCCGTCCGTTTTGCTTGCTTTTCTCGTGCAACTTCATTTTGACCGTCTTGGCAAAGTTTCATTGATTTGTACATTATTTGAGTTCGAATGCCAAGTATTGTTCCAGAATGAGAGAGATATCGGATGTAAAAACATGACTTTTTATGGGATATCAAGGGTTTAGTTCCAGTGTACTCCTTCCTGTTTTAAGATCCAGAGGTGCTGACCTTGGTAGTCGCAGGCTTTTTGTTGGTTTGGCCTTGGTTGTCAGGGTTTCCGTCAGCTTTTCTTTTGTTATCCTTCCTGTCATGGACAACCTGTGCCATGAGGCTGTGAGCCATACGAACAACACTTTGGATAGTCCCCGGTTTGGATGCAGTCACCATCCCTCTGATGCTTGCGGGAAGTACCCAGATATACCTCTCGACCCTTTTGTATTCAGGATCGACCATAGTTGGACACAAGAGGGCTAGTTGATGAAAATGGGTGGTGTATCCAGCTATGTCGTTGCCGTTGATAGTGTGATTCCAGAATTCAGTCTCCAGCTGTTGTATTTCCTCTCTAGGACAATGCTCCTCAGTCATCATCTTTTTCAAATCATCAAGCAACATCAATACCTACGTCTGGGCATGAGTATTCCACCAAGTGAGTGTACCTTCCATCAGTGTGCAGATAGAGTATTTGATCTTGCAGTCATCCGAGCAGTTACAGATACAAAAGACGGATTCCATCTTTTCAATCCACTACAGTAGGCCGATGGCTCCTTCTATGCCCTTGAAGTTCAAGGGTTTTCAGTTGAGGAAGTCTTTGTAGGAGCAGGGTTTGGTTGGTGGGGTGTTGTTTGGAGTTTCATCGCTTTCCGGGTTTGGACTGGACCTGCTGTTGGGAGGTGTTTGTCGAGCGGCTAGAGCTTCAGCTACTCACTAAGTGATTAGCTGTTCAAGTTCAGCAGGAGTGAAGGATTGCCGTCTCGGAGGCATGTTCCTTCAATAAAGGCAAGGGACATGTCAGAGTTTTGAATCGAAGAAAGTGATTGTCACAATTGTATGAATACTGAACAGTGAATTGATGCATGATGCATCAAATGAGAGAAATAGAAGATAATAGGATTGTAATCATTTAACAAGCGTGTCCAAAAGATTACAAGAGTTAAAGTTTACAAAAGGTTTTCGAGAATATCACATCCAGACAGATATTTAGAATTTGTTCGTTATCCGACGCAGGGTCATCCGTTGTGGGGTTTGCCATTTTAGTTTGAGGGAATTTGTTAGGAATGCTAGGAAAATATTTCAGTCCTTAGAGGAATACCGATTCCGAATGTTAAGCATGACGACGAGTGAATGACAAAATTTTCTAACCTTACCGGGGTAAGTCTGTCTTGAAGAGATGACCCTCTAAAGCTAGGGTACATCCTGGTAATATTTTTCCTAATTCGATCAACTTACGACCGGTAAGTCCTATGATGTATCCGAACAGTGAGTATGTTACCGAGTATCTGAGGTATAATAACATATATACTAAGTATAATTCTGAATATTCATGACCTATGTATATATATACAATATATTTATATATATACCGAGTATTTTACCGATTATCCAAGGCCTATTAATATATACTATATACAATATATATATATATATATATATATATACCGAATATATCACCGATTATCCAAGGTCTACAATATATAATATCCTAATCATGTATGTATATACCATATATACATATATATCCACCTAGTTATGAGTCTCGGTTCTCTAGTGGTCAAAGTCAACTAGTTCATTCCTGTTCGACATAACCCCTTTCAGACTTCACATCATCTATATTTAATTGTAAATAGTTAGCTAGGCTATGTTAAATTAAACTCGTATGATTTAATTCCTGAACTAGTTAAACCTAATGAGGAAAACTGTCTAACGGTCATAGTCTAGGCATACTAAATGCAACCTATTTCGCTATAACCTTAGGCTCCGATACCAATCTGTCATACCCCCGATTTCAAGATTTACAAAAGTGACAATTTTGGGTGTGAATAATCAAATATCATATAGCAGAGTTACAAGCAAATGACTCTACATGAGACGTTTATACATTTTACAAAAGTAATTACAAAGTTTAGGTTTTAAGTTTACAACATAATTGAGTTCGCATAATTTGGTCCCGAAGATTTTAATACATACCCATTTTGACAAAAGATAATGCAATTAAATCTTCATATATATGTAGACGCATGCGACGTACAAGATATCATATCCTGCGGGCCACCCTACTTTAGCTGATCACCTGAGAATATAACACTTATAATTTTATTTCTACTATATTGCTTTAGTAAAAATGCATTAGAAATTCAAATTCGGAGTAAACTAGGTGGCAAAATTTTAGTCTCGATACTTAATAAAAATCTCTATTTTTACATGAAACCCAATCGGCTGGAGGTAGTTACCCGATTGGCTGGCAAGAGCACAGCCGAACGGCTGGAAATGATTACCCGATCGGCTGGATTTATGATACCCGATCGGCTGGATGAGCATAGTCGATCGGCTGAGATCTTATACATGACCGGCTAGATTGAGTCAACCGATCGGCTGAGGGCTTGACCAGGGTCTGTTCGTAATATCCATTCTCAAAACCAATTTCAAATCAAATCTTTGGACATAGTAAATTGATAGAACACTAACATATGATGATATAAGTAATTTAAACATGAAAATTTAAGGAAAAAGTGGGTATTTCCTTAGAAACAAAATGGAAACCACGGGTGCAGATGGTGATGATGATCCGAAGAAGATGATATGATGATGATGATCAAGGATGAAGAAGATGATGAAGGTGGTGATGCACTGCTGTTGCTGCTTGCCGATTGTTGTTATTGTTGTTGTTTGAAGGTGAGCCGAGAGAAAGAGCGAGATTGATGATGAGGAAGTGAAGAAATTAAATGGAAGGTGAAGGGTGTGTTTGGTGTAGTCGATCGGCTCCAATTATTGGAGTTGGTTGGCTCCCATTCATAGTACAAAATACCCGCATATTTGTACCCGATCGTATAGTAGTATAATATTTTTAAATGATAATTTTCTAAACATGAAATCATATATACTTTCAATAGAAGTATTTTATAAAAATACTTTTAGTGAGATATAATATTATATCTTTGTTTCAACTCATTTTGACGGATAGTTTTTAGTGTACAAAATGTGTTTAAATTTTCAACCGAGTAAATAATTATCATTCTCATTAATACTATATTATTTAAAAATGTTTTGCACCAACGTCCGTAATTGAGATTGCGCGTTCTTTCAGATTTGTTTGTATGTGATTATTAAGTAATCATTTAGTGTTATATATATACATATATATATATAATTTCCGACTACTTTTGTTTTAACACGTACCAAGTACGAATGATTACGGTTTAAATTGGCCGCAAAGTTTGGGCCCTTTTTGACCGGGTGTCACACTGAGAGTAATCACTCGAAGTGACATAACATCATCATACTCATATGCATATGCAAGCATCATCTCAGTGGTCACACCTGCTACCTGTAGCATGCCTAAATAAGTCCATCTGAGCATACTCTCGGTGGGAACCTGGTCTGAGAAGATGGGACCTAAATCTAACCAAGGGCTAATGTTGTCGGTGCCAAGGTAGAGTAGGTTGGGACGGTAGGATGCACTAGCCTTTGGATGCTGGCTATGAGTGGGAAGGGGTGCAACAGGTCCAGGCAATGATGCATGTTGATGTGCTGGAGTCGGGGTCTGCACTGAATAAACCCTCTATGTGTCAAATGTAGTTCGACGATAGGTGGGTAGTGGGGGGAATATGTGGTAGGTGTATGTGGGCATCTATGAGATGGAGGTGGTGGGTGGGCAGTGGTATGTGGTCGAGTAGTGGTATGTGGGCGAGTAGTGGGTGGTGATGGTGGTCCACATTTGAAAAGAAAAGGCTCAGGATCTGGGATACCATCCCTCCGAGCCGTCAGAACCTGCTAATCACAAATAACCGGCAAGGCATGTAACAAATAGTACTAAGTAAGAGGAGTGACCGGGTCTGTGTCACTAGTACAAATTTGCTATTCGGTCATACCAGAAAAGTGTGATGAAAACCATATGGTCACACTTATTTTTTCATCTTGTGTGTGACTAAAGGTGTCGTGACCAAAGAGGTCCATACGGTTATATTATACGGTTAGTGGTTGTATCCTTTTCAAAAGTGTAACCGAAACCATAAAATGTGTAACCATATGCTCTTTAAAATCAAGTGAAAGTGTATTTTGTGTGCCACACCCCCAAATTCGGGTTGCGGAAGCGGTCGGGTTAGGGCGTGACTAATCAATAATCAAGTAGATACATAGTAAACGACCTCTAAATGAGACGTTTGAAAAGCAGTTGTTACATTTCCAAAATAAATGTTTACATTGTTGCGAGTTCGCAAAAATAATTCCAAATACATAAGTTATAGTACAAAAGCAATTCAAAATCCACGATTTTGATTTGTATTGTTATAGTGTTGTAACACCAATGTGTATACATCTAACGAGGTATCTCATACCTAAGTATTTGGGGTGTGTACCTAAGTACATCGAGAATATAGCATTCCATGCCTAGATACCTATTAGGTATAAGTATGTCTACAACCATGAGGCAATACCTGCCTAAGTACAATCGAGTAAGTGTATGACCGTGTCATATCGGGGGTGTGGCAATCCATGCCTAGAATCCCTCTCCGGTATGAGTAAATCTACCAATGTGAGGCAATACATGCCTAAGTACGAATTGAGTAAGTGTATGACCACGTCATATGATAACAAGTAACAGACTAGTATGCCACCTGGCATAGTGTGTTGCCTCCAGCAACATGTAAGTGTAGTCCCGCAAAACTATATGTAAGTATTTATCTAAGTACTGAGTCAATGATCTCGAGTGTAAGCTCGCCGATCCGTTGATGAGTGCGAATCTCGAGTGTAAGCTCACCGATTCTGTGTTTTGTATCGCTTTACCGCGATATCATTTTGTATCACGCTAACCGTGATATCATTTTGTGCCAACTTTTCCGTGGCATCGAATAGTGTTGCTCGCAAGCAATGTATATAATTGAGTGCCGGCAATACTACGACATGCCCGACTAAGTAATTGAGAGCCGGCAATACTACGACATGCCCGACTGAGTAACTGAGAGCCGGCAGTACTACGACATGCTCGACTAAGTAATTGAGAGCCGGCAGTACTACGACATGCCCGACTAAGTAATTGAGAGCCGGCAGTACTACGACATGCCCGACTAAGTAATTGAGTTTGTGTAAGTGTATGTATACCAATATACATATAAAGATTGTAGGCAGCATCAAGTGCTCGAGATAGAGTACAAGTATGTGCGTGTATATATATATATGTCAATTCACAAACACAGGTAACAGAGTATCATGCAGCGCATGAAAGTAGTTTATTGTATCTAAATATGTATACACAATATTTAGGTATAAGGTGTAGCACAGTAAGCCTAGGTATGAATAAATCATCACCTAGTTGTTTCGTATTAGTAAAAGAAGTCTATACTAATGTGTGTTACTAGCGTATACTCCTAGCCTCAGCCTAGCAAGTATATTGAGGTCTCGGGGAAATGTTCACTTATGTACAATTTCCATTCTAATACTCATAGAGTGTATTGGTTGTCTTAGTTCCTAAAAGGAAGACTAATACTGTAAAGGTCTAGCTGTCATCCAGTGTAAGTAGAACTAATCAATTCTAGTTCATTCGATAAGGTTGTCCTGCAACAATACGGTCAAAGTGTAGTGATGACCTAACCAGGTTATAAAATAGTAGTCATTGTTTAAGATCTAGTGAAGTGCTATTGTAACCTACCTAGGTTAAGTATTGATATTGTTCTACGACAATATGATAGGTGTAATCCTAAGCGTTACACATTTCATATTACATACAGTAAAGTAGATAAGTGTGAATTATAAAATTTTATCATTATAATTCAAAACAGTAGTTGTGCATGTCTCTCACCCCGAAAAATAGTAAAACAGTTGAAAGAGTGGGGCTATGAACTCACCTGTGAGTTGTCAGCGATCCTACGACACATGTGTTGTCCGAATGATAACCTCCTAGTGTCCTAAACACATGAGGTGATATAAGTAAGTGACAAATCAATTTGTCTAAGCGAGTTTTGTAAATATTCATTTGTTGTTCAGGTTTCAAAATCATGTACGGGGTTCCGGGGGCAACGCCCCTACTAGCGGGGTCCAAGGGGTGGCAACCCCTGGCGGGGTCCAAGGGGCAGAGCCCCTGGTTGGTGTTAAGCTTGGAAAATTTTTATTTCTACTACATTGCTTTAGTGAAAAACTGGGGATGGGGTGTATTTGTGTGTGTGGAAATGAAACAAAAATGGGGATGGGGTGTGTTTGGGGCCGTCTTATACAAGGAGGGTGAGGACACTGTCTCTCAAATTGCAGTGTTAAAAGCCCGTGTTTATTTACCCGATCGTATAAGAATGTATTATTTTCGATTCTGAGAATTTATTGATATACTTTCGAAATGTTTTCGATTCGAAACACTTTATAAAAATACAATGTTTGTGTTAAAATTTTATATCTTGTTTTTGCACTGTTTGCATTTAGTAAAACACATTTTTAAATGAAACGAAATGTGTTAAAATGTTTTTCGAGTAAATAAATATCGTTCGCATTATATATATCTACATATATAATTTTGAATATTTTGGTTTTAGATGTGTACAAAGTACGAATGTTTAAATTTTAAATTGGGCGCGAAAATTGACCTTTTTGACCGGGTGTTACATTGTGTGACTATTGTCCATCCAATGGCCACTTTATTTTTATGTTTGTGTGTCATTTTGTATCATTTAGTCACACAACGAGTGATTTATTCTGGGATTTGGTCACATAAAATTAAGCTAAAAGTGGCCGTAGGTGATAATAAGTGTGACCATATGCTCTATAATGTCAAGTAAACTCGTTTTTTGTGTGACTATTATCCATCCAATGGCCACTATATTTTTAAGTTTGTGTGGCGTTTTGTATCATTTAGTCACACAAAGAGTGATTTATTTTGGGATTTGGTCACATAAAATTAGACCAAAAGTAGTCGTAGGAGATAATAAGTGTGACCATATGCTCTGTAATGTCAAGTAAACTTGTATTTTGTGTGACTATTGCCATCCAATGGCCACTTTATTTTTATGTTTGTGTGGCGTTTTGTATCATTTAGTCACACAAAGAGTGATTTATTCTTGGATTTGGTCACATAAAATTAGATCAAAAGTGGCCGTAGGTGATACAAAGTGTGACCATATGGGCTGCAATGTCAAGTAAACTTGTATTTTGTGACTATTGCCATCCATTGGCCACTTTATTTTTATGTTTGTGTGGCTTTTTGTATCATTTAGTCACTCAAAGAGTGATTTATTCTTGGATTTGATCACATAAAATTAGATCAAAAGTGGTCGTAGGTGATACAAAGTGTGACCATATGGGATGCAATGTCAAGTAAACTTGTATTTTGTGTTATTTTTATGTTTGTGTGGCGTTTTGTATCATTTAGTCACTCAAAGAGAGATTTATTCTTGGATTTGGTCACATAAAATTAGATTAAAAGTGGTCGTAGGTGATAAAAAGTGTGACTATATGGGCTGCAATGTCAAGTAAACTTGTATTTTGTGTGACTATTGCCATTCAATGGCCACTTTATATTTATGTTTGTGTGGCGTTTTGTATCATTTAGTCGCTCAAAGAGTGATTTATTCTGGGATTTGGTCACATAAAATTAGATCAAAAGTGGTCGTAGGTGATAATAAGTGTGACCATATGCTCTGCAATGTCAAGTAAACTTCTATTTTGTGTGACTATTGCCATAAAATGGTCATATAAAATTAATCCAAAAGTGGTCGTAGGTGATAATATGTGTAACCATTGTTCACCCAATGGCCACTTGAATTGTATGTTTGTGTGACATTTTGCAATAATTTTTTTTTGGGTAAAGGGTTACCCCGGTGAATTTCATTAATAAACTGATAAGAACAAAACGATGTGTATGAAAAACACATCAACCTCGAAACATCCCAAATCTAACTTGTATGTAAACGACATGCCGTAAACATACTACATAGGACTAGCTTTAAACATAAAGAAAAGCCAAAATAAAATAAATGAACACCCAATAAGCAAGTCTTCCATTCTAAATACTCCTTAAGCACGATCGAGGTAAATTCCATCCTTCCAGAAATCTTGTTACTTGAGCAGAGTTTTTGAATTTAAAAGTAAGTAACTTAAGTCAAACAGTAGAGATAATGACTTCAAGAATCTGTGAAGTTGACCGATACCCCTTATTAAACAACCTGTTGTTCCTTTCTTGCCAAATAAAATAAGAAGTAGCCGCAATCAACAGACGTCCAATCGCACTCCTAGCCTTCCTCGAGTTCGATAACGGTTGAATATAAGTGATAATGGCATCCCAATTTGCCGAAAGATGCTGCATACCCCCTAAACCTTTAACCACATCCCACACCTGTGAAGAAAAACCACATTCGAAAAAAAGATGGTTATGAGAATCAGAAATCATTTTACATAGCGAGCACCTCAGCAGGTTTAAGTTGGTGGAACCACCAACATCCCATTGCTGTAATTTGTCTTGCATTTTAAGTCTTCTCCACATAACTAACCATAGATGAAACGCATGCCTAGGTATACAATGGGAAAACCAAACAATGTTATCCCAAGACACCTCATCATTACGTTCCCGAATAGTATGCCAAACAGTAGAAACAGAGAATTCCTTGGTTTCACCATTAATATCACACCATAAGATAGAGTCACGCTGATTAATATCCAAAGAAGTGCAATTTACAGAATTAAGAACAGGAAATAATGTATACCAAGAAATCGGCCACATCCATTCCCCATCACTTATCAAATCAGCTAACTTATCTTTCACACTAAAACCCGCATTCGTTATACATCTTGGCGTTAAATGCTGCATGATCGGGCTAGAAGTACACCAATTATCAAACCAAGTATTAATCAGCTTACCATCTCCAACCCTACACCTTATAAATGGCCGAATGGTGTCACGGATTTGAAGAAGTTTACGCCAACCCCAACTAACTCCAGGCTTCAGAGGGATATCCCAAAAACTTCTACCTTTCAATTTGTATGAATGGACCCATTTGACCCATAGGGAATCCCTACACTCCAAAATACTCCAAATATGGGCCGTCATCAAAGAAACATTGAAAGACTCCAATCATCTAATGCCAAGACCTCCTTCAGATTTCGGTAAACAAACATATTCCCAAGCAACCTTGACCTTGCCCCGTTTCATATCACCTTGGCACCACAAAAAAACTCACAACAGCTGTTCAATTTCAAAAATTATACGACTAGGAAGAATAAATACAGATGCCCAGAACACTTGCATAGAAGATAAAACCGAAACAATTAATTGAAGACGCCCAACAAAAGATAAAGATTTATTCTTCCAATCTCCAATCCTGTTTTTCACTTTTTCGACCAGCCCCTTACAATCTCTATACACAAGATTAGAAGAAATAAGAGGAACTCCCAGATACTTAACCGGAAGCTTACCTTCCTCAAAAGGCATCGTACTTAGAATAGCTTGCTTAACATGAGGTAAGACATTGCAAAAATACGCCATGCTCTTAGTGATACTTGGACTCAACCCTGACATAGCTTTAAAGCTATTTAAACCTTCCATCAACACACGAGCCGAAGCAACATCACCATGGGCAAACAAAAATAGATCATCAGCAAAACATAAATTAACAAGCATTTGTTCATCACATCGATGATGAAAACGAAAATGAGGCTCTTCATGAACATTCCGCTGTAATATTAAAGTTAAAACCTCCATCAATAGAGTGAAAACGTAAGGTGACAAAGGATCACCTTGTCGCAAGCCCCTTTTACCCTTAAAATAACCATGTAGATTACCATTCACACTAATAGAAAAAGAGGCACCCGAGACACACTTCATGATCCACGAAACCATTTTAGGATGGAATCCAAACCCCTCAAGAATGGATTTCAAGAACTTCCAATCCACTGTATCATATGCCTTTTGAATGTCAACTTTAAACGCACATCTAGGAGGCCCACGATTACTATGATATCGATGCATAATCTCTTGTGTAAGAAGAATATTATCAGATATCTTCCTCCCCGGCACAAACGCCGATTGGTTGATACTGACAATACCCTTAAGACCCTCCTTTATTCGATTCGAAATAAGCTTACTTATGCACTTATATAACACATTACAACAAGAGATAGGGCGGAAATCATTAATACCGGATGGAGATGCCACCTTAGGGACCAAAGAAATAGTGGTATGATTAATCTCTTGCAGCATTCTTCCGTTAGAAAAGAACTCCAAAACAGCCACACATACATCCTTTCCCACGATATCCCAAGCTTTCTTAAAAAAGGTAGACGTAAAACCATCCGGACCCGGAGCTTTATCATCACCAATAGAAAACATAGCAGCCTTAACTTCTTCATTAGTAACATTCCGAACCATGAAATCTGCTACATTAGGATCTAACCATTTCCCGAACATGCCTTCATTTACACCTTGAGTAATAATTCCCTCCTTCCCTAAAAGATTACGATAATGTTCAACAAAAACATTCGGAACATCTTCACCTTCAAAAACAGCCCCTTCCATATCCATAATTCTGGAAATACAACTTCGATGTTGTCTACTTTTCACAGACTTATGGAAGTATGCAGAATTTGAATCCCCCACCCGAAGCCATTCCACTTTAGCATTTTGCTTCAGAAAATGTTCTTCATCCAAGATTGCCTCCTGGAAAGCATTGAGGGATACAGCTTCCTCCTCCCTTAAATGTAGATTAAGTGGATCTTTATCAAGAGCAATTTGTACCACATCTAGTTCCTTTCGCAACTTTACCACTTTGCTATGTAAGTTTCCTTGTTCGAACAATAATTTACGCATAGGCTTTTTAAGCAGTTTCAGCCTTTTAACCACTTTGAACATGGTATGACCTTCAATATCAGTTGCCCAAGTCTGCCTCACCAAATCCATAAACCCATCCTTAAAAACCAAAAAATTCAAAAATCGAAAAGGACCAGGTTTCGAATGAGATATCTTTGGCATTTTTAAAACACAAGGGGAATGATCCGAGATTCTGTATGGTTGGAAGATGGCATAGGAGCCCATAAACATATCAGTGAACTCAATGTTACTCATGATCCTATCAATCTTCTTCAACGTACCCCCCTTACCTCTCGGTTTCTGATTCCAAGTAAATTTAAGACCCGTACTAGTGACATCCATCACTTCCAGATTTTCAATACACTCCTTAAAATCATTCATAGCAGTATCACATCTAGCCCCCAAGTAATGATCATCTATGTTCGACGCAACATTAAAATCTCCCAAGAGAACCCACGGCTTACCCCTAACAAACAATTTATGCAAGCCAAGGTTATGCCATAATTCCCTACGAGAAATATATTTATTAGCAGCATATACAAATGAGCAAAAGAAAGCTTTACGATCCGCTTTCACAACCACCTGAACATGCATAACCTGATTAGTAGCAGCAATAACCATTACATCTACTACATCCGGATTCCATCCTAAGATAATATGAGACCCTTTACTACACATATGCCCATTTGAAGTCCATTCCCATCTACGAAAAACATCCTTACAAACCTTTTGTAAATTAGAGACATCCACATGAGACTCAAGAATACCACATATACTCAAATTATTTTCACTCATTACTTCACGAACCTCATTTTTCTTAGGGGCGCGATTCAAGCCCCTTATATTCCAGGATGCAAGACTAAACATGGGTACCATCAAGTCCGGGAGTGCTTGCCCCCTCAGAAACCAAAGGAATATTACTATCATTAGCTATAAAGTCTGTCGTCTCATCATATATATTTTCCACCTCATCATCAGACTCCTCAACAATATGATCTTTACCCGAATGCTTAGAATTAAGCTCTGTTTTACCTCTATCCACTTTCGAACATTGACCATCATCTTTAGATTCTGTATTAAGGACCCCAAATCGATTTCCCAATGAAACCAGTTTATTCATAGTGTCTTTTTGATCAGCTTTAGGGTTAACAACTGTTTTAGCTCAATACACAAATTTAGGCTTCTGTTTTGGCATAGTAAACCCATCAGAAGACTTCGCAGATTGCTTATTACCACCAGAGTTGTTATTTACCACCCTTTTACCTTCATTCTGGTCAATCCACTTAGGACACTCAGCATCCTTGTGTCCAAATGTCTGACAAGAACTACACCTAGGAGGACGCCATTCATATTCAACCCTCACAACATAAATATTCTTACCCGTGCCATCAAGTTTAGGTATGCCCACCGTTATTGTCTCTATTAGTTCCTTCCTAGCCTCCACTTCAACCATAGTGATGTCGTGTGAATAGAGTACAAAATAACAAGTTTTAAATAATTGGAAATACTAAATTAACTATCACACAAGCCAGGCAAGAATAACCCGTTCGTATAATATAGCTTTTAAAGTAAGTCCGAGTCGAACACTGGGAATGGTGGTTATAAATAAAATAGAATTTATAATTCAATTAAAATATACAATATACAGATAAGGGGGATACGTTTTAGTTCCGTATGAACGTATTTAAGAATACTAAATTATAACCAGTTCAATAGAAAACAATTAACTAAGGATAGTAAACAATTAGAGATAAATATGTATTTACTTAGATTATTTATTGTTGGTTATTATTATTGTGATTTACTAATGTAGAAAACCTCAAAGGTTATGACAATTCTCATATAGCAATACAGACAAAGGTTATGTAAAGTATCACTATTTATTAAGATCTATCAACATATTATTGATGCAATTCCAGGGTCGGTTGAATTATAATGCTACTTAACATCTAATGAAACAAAATCACTTAATTTAAAAACCCAAAAGATTAGTGAAGTTTATCTATAAATCAGTTAATTATGATCATTAACATAATATAACACATAATTCTTGCATAATAATATTCAATAATATAGTTCCAACGATAATATAAATCTAAGCAAATACAATAAATATTAGTTCATAATTAAGTTATACATAATCATAATCAATATTCAATAATAAAACACATTCAAAATTAAACAAAGAATAAGATACGCAAACCAAAATCGTGAAACACGCTCCGTACACTTGATCATAGACAAACCGTTGCGAACCTGCGACTCTAAATTGCTCCTAAAACCCCTAGAAAGTGTTTCTAGTCAAATTTGGGGTTAATAATTCGTAATATACGAATTATTAAGGTTATTGGGATATATTTCGAAGCTGGAAGGTGTTTTCTATTTATAATAGCTGAAAATTGATCCCAACCGGCGGTTGGAAGGTCCAATCGGCGGTTGGTTACTTTGTCTCCAAGTCAAACTCTTCGTTTCCACCAGATTCTAGAATTTTCAGTTCCAACCGCCGGTTGAAAGGCTCAACCGGCGGTTTAGTTTTTATCCAAATAACCTGAATTTTTTATATGTTGTAGCCCTATATGTTAGCTAAATTTGGCCACTTGAATCAACTCATTTGGACTCCGTATGAGGAAGTTATGGTCAAAATACTAACAGCGCGCAGAAAATTCAGCATTTACACTTTTCTTCCGCTTTTGATCGAATTTCCGCTTCTTTCATCCAAGCTTCATTTAAAACACTTAATTGATGTTATCACTCCATTTTTGAGCCATCTTCTTCATTTCTTCAAGTTTTAAGCTACATTTTCTTCGAGTCTTCATTTAATCTTCTTTTTCTTCAATCTTTGCCTTATTTTCGTTCTTTTTCTTCAATCTCCATTTTAAAATACATCTATGCAAATATTAACAAAATAAGTATCTAAAATCATATAAATGCACTAAAATGTATATAAATATAGGGATAAATTACTATAAAATATACTATCTATTTGATGTTTATCAAATATCCCCACACTTAAGTTCTGCTTGTCCTCAAGTAGAATACTGAATAAAATTTAAAATAAGCATCAAACTAATATTTAATAATCAAAATACTTAACTTAAAAATCTGTTTCATACTCTAAAACTTTAAACAATTTAATTAACATGGATAACTATAATGTACAAATAAAAATTATTATTATTCACGCAATATATAGTTCATGAACGATTACTAATATATTTGTCCACTTTAAACAATCTATATTTATATTCCTGAATACATCTTTATTATTCATATGTATATTACTTATGATTTCCACATATGATATATTCTTAAATTTAATCATGCAATTTACTTTTATATTCAAAATAAATATATGAAATCCATTTTTAAGAATCAAGACATTGGTGACAAGTCTGCATTTTCATGCAATAGAGCGACATAACTTGATTCAGGTAAAGCAGTTTTTAAATCAAACCAGCGGTGACAGGTCTGTACAGCCGTACAACAAAGCGACTTGGTTTGATTTTTATTTATTTATATTTTGAAAGAATTTGTTCTTCCTTTTGCTTTATTTTAAGAATACTAATTAGAGACCAGGTCTGTACTTACGTACAACAGAGGAAACAATTAGTAAACTCCCAAATGTCTTCACATAAGTATAAAGATATATAAAAATATCACATGATAAATCTAAGAATTAAGACTTTTATGTCATACATCATATTATGTATCATAAAATAATATACAATTATTTTTATTAATTTCTTAAAATCCAGAAATCTTCATATAAATTGCATATTAGTACATCATATCATGTAACTATATATCACATATTATTAAGTAGCTTACGTTATATATACAAAACAGTTAATCCACATTAAAGTCTAAACTTTTAAATACAAAATAAAACTTTTAATCAAAAGTATTCTAACTAATAAATACTTAGTTATTCACTTAAAAATTTTAAATTTTTAATAAAATTTAAGAACAATAGAAACTTAAATAATTAATTAAAGAAATTCTTTTTCTTACGAACCATATCCCCACACTTAAATTATACAATGCCCTCATTGTATAAAAATTGATAAACAAAAGTGAGTAAGGAAAAGAAAAAGTAGAACAGAAAAACTCCCCTGACTTAGAAGCGATTATCGTTATCTGAATCGGCTTAATGGTTCATCTTTTCTATTTGTAGTTCAACGTATTAGTTTCCGCGATCTTTAAAAAATATACAACATTCACACTTTCGTAGTTAATCACGATTGCATTTAGCATATGCAATAAGCCTTTAAACCCCTCGGTATCCCAAGTGGACGAGTTATAGTCTCGTGAGGGTTTCCAGGGAACACACCCACAAAGTTCATAATTAATAAGATAAACTTATTAAATTTCTAAAAATTTCAATGCATTGTTCAGCTGTACTATATCATACGCCATACCATATGCCAGCTTTGAAAAGTGGCAACGATATTCTAAAAATAAACAAGCAAACAAATTAAACGTACCAAATAATATAAATAAAAAAATACAAATTAAAATGAAAAATACAAATTAAAGATAGTCCATAAACATATAACCACATGCTACAAATTTTATTTTATTTTATTTTTTTTTATTTTCTATGGGCTTATTGTGTGATAAAAACTTATGAAATTACTGTTATTCAGATTTCCTCCAAATAAAGCCAAAAAGTATTCAACCTCTAGTTGGGTACCTACAACCATCGATTTCCTAATTCAATTACTGGCAGGAGTCTTAGATAAAAGTACATGCAATGTAGCTCTAATTTCTCAATTTAAAATCTGAACTTAAACTTACTAAATCATTACACTCATAGCAACTTTCTACTAGAGTTCATTAAATTGAATATGAAAACTAAAATATATTATAAACCATTCATATTAACATTAATAAGTTTTAAGTTAAACCCCAAAGTTTTACACTTATCACCTAATCTGAATCTCTAAACAAGAATTGAAAATATTAAAATCAATTTTAAAAGAAATTATTTTACTAGAGTGAACCCTAAATAACAAATTTCTCAGAAACTAAATATGACAATTTCGTAATTAGATATTCCCAAAATATAAAACCTTAACAAATATTACAACAATTTACTTTAAGAATAATTGAATAGTGTTCTTTGGTTTTTGTGAAAAAGTGTGGTAATTATAACTAATGCTGGGTGTTTAACCGAAAAAGTGTCCAACCGCCGGTTAACTATGTCAGCCGCCGATTGGTTGTTAGCAGCGATTTTTGAAAATAATGACTTTTATATTTTGTTTATTTAGCCCTCTTAATTTAATTTACATAGCAACGTTTTCTAGTGATTATGGTTTCTTAAATCTATCCTTCATAACAAACTAAAAAGAAAAAATATAACATACTATACTAAACCTAAATTTGCCTAAAAATTATACAACATAATATACAAGCACGGGTTGCCTTCCGAGAAGCGCTTGTTTTTGTTCGAGTCACTAGCTTGACTCCAACCTTACTTACCTAAAAATCTAGTGACTTTCCCCACACTTAAAAGTAAGCATGGATGGTAATACCTATAAATATTTAAAAAATGTAAGTTTAATAAAAGTAAAGTACTGAGATACTTATCGTTTATGGTAGGTAAATATCCTTTCAGAGATGCTCCATGATTTTCCAAAAATTGTGAGAAACTTGCTTTCCGATCGAATTGCCAAAAAGGATCTTCATATTGGTAAAACAATGTACTTGTGCTTATAGATACTTCAACCGTTGGTCGCATCAACTCAACCACCATTTGAGTTTCAACTGGTTACGTTGCTATCTGATTACCGCAAGTTTTGTTTTCTGTTTCTTCTCCAGTCCTTACCATTGCTTGATCATTTTCCTCTAATTGTTCAACCTCTGGATGTAATGATGAAGTTTCATCAATAGCTGGATCCATAGCGACTACTAATTCTTCTTCTGTCACAACCCCATCTTGGTTTTCTAAATCAAGGTTATCCTCTTCATTACAATTAAGTAACGAAAATGATTCCTCATCAGAATCATAATGGTCAAATCTTGGAAAAGGCAACCAATCTACCTCCATATCTTCTTCCTGTTTAATTTCACTAAAAATTTCATTAGAAAATAAGGATTCAGAGGATTGAGAGTACTTATCGATTTGATTGTCCATCCCCTCAAGTTGTTGAATGAAATCTCCTTGACTGTGGCCAATAGTTTCGGTATCTTCCACCTTTTCACTTGTGGTCTCCATAGATTGCGTAGCGTTCACAATCACTGGTCGAGATAAACTTTTAGCTTTACCTTTCTTAAGCTTTGGAAAAATTGATCCTTGTACTTCATTATAATCTCTATTCAAAGCAGCTGGATAAGGAGGCGGATGTGTGTATTTTTTAATAATTTCTTCCGTTAAGGCTTGTGGGTAGGAAGGTGAAGGCGGATAATTTTTGAAATTTGGTTTTTCATTTGTCTCGTGTCCTTCAATCTCGATTTTTCTAAGATTCTCTTCAAGTGTGCTTTCTATTTCTTTTAACAATTTCGCAATTCGTTGAATGGAATCACTTTGACTTTCTAGAATTGCTTCGTTTTTTTCCATTCGCATATTTGTAGTCGACATCCGACTCATTATCTCTTCCAAATTTACATTAGGTTCACATCCTTTATCTCCGGATTTGTCAAAATTTTCCACCTTGTCGCTTTCCATATCCTTCACAATTGGATCTTTATTCCAAAATTCTTCCTTACGCTTCATTGAAATTTCAATATCTTGAATAGCTTTCGAAATTAATGCCTCTATCCTATCAAAAGCTCGATGCATATCCTCCTCTTCATCAATAGTCATCATATCTTCATTCATATGATAGTTTCTCGCATTTTGATAAATCACAGGAATATTATTCCTACGGTGGTACATACCTGTCAAAATAAAAGAATTAGAAAAAGAGTAGAAAATAAAATAAAATCTAACTAAAAAAAATATTCCAATAAAAATTCTTTTACAAAGCTAGTCAACAGATCTCGGTAGCTCCATTAATTGTACACAAAAGCGGAGAAAAAGGTCAGCGCGAAGCGTATTTAAAACTTATCTCTTTCGAGAAGCACCTTACCTCTTATATGATAAATCAATGAGGTAGGGCTTTACTCTCCTTATACCTTTGTTTTTTTCAGTATTTTCAATGGGTGAGCCGATATTTCTATTGGTTTTGCAATGTACAGAAATTTTTACAGGATAAAAATAAAAGAAAGAAAAACTATAAATTCCAAATTAAATAAACGCAACCACTCCCCGGCAGCGGCGCCAAAAACTTGATATCGTGTGAATAGAGTACAAAATAACAAGTTTTAAATAATTGGAAATACTAAATTAACTATCACACAAGCCAGGCAAGAATAACCCGTTCGTATAATATAGCTTTTAAAGTAAGTCCGAGTCGAACACTGGGAATGGTGGTTATAAATAAAATAGAATTTATAATTCAATTAAAATATACAATATACAGATAAGGGGGATACGTTTTAGTTCCGTATGAACGTATTTAAGAATACTAAATTATAACCAGTTCAATAGAAAACAATTAACTAAGGATAGTAAACAATTAGAGATAAATATGTATTTACTTAGATTATTTATTGTTGGTTATTATTATTGTGATTTACTAATGTAGAAAACCTCAAAGGTTATGACAATTCTCATATAGCAATACAGTCAAAGGTTATGTAAAGTATCACTATTTATTAAGATCTATCAACATATTATTGATGCAATTCTAGGGTCGGTTGAATTATAATGCTACTTAACATCTAATGAAACATAATCACTTAATTTAAAAACCCAAAAGATTAGTGAAGTTTATCTATAAATCAGTTAATTATGATCATTAACATAATATAACATATAATTCTTGCATAATAATATTCAATAATATAGTTCCAACAATAATATAAATCTAAGCAAATACAATAAATATTAGTTCATAATTAAGTTAAACATAATCATAATCAATATTCAATAATAAAACACATTCAAAATTAAATAAAGAATAAGATACGCAAACCAAAATCGTGAACCACGCTCCGTACGCTTGATCATAGACAAACCGTTGTGAACCTGCGACTTTAAATTGCTCCTGAAACCCCTAGAAAAGTTATTGGGATATATTTCGAAGCTGGAAGGTATTTTCTATTTATAATAGCTGAAAATTGATCCCAACCGGCGGTTGGAAGGTCCAACCGGCGGTTGGAAGGTCCAACCGGCGGTTGGTTACTTTGTCTCCAAGTCAAACTCTTCGTTTCCACCAGATTCTAGAATTTTCAGTTCCAACCGCCGGTTGAAAGGCTCAACCGGCGGTTGAGTTTTTATCCAAATAATCTGAATTTTTTATAATGTGTTAGCTAAATTTGGCCGCTTGAATTAACTCATTTGGACTCCGTATGAGGAAGTTATGGTCAAAATACTAACAGCGCGCAAAAAATTCAGCATTTACACTTTTCTTCAGCTTTTGATCGAATTTCCGCTTCTTTCATCCAAGCTTCATTTAAAACACTTAATTGATGTTATCACTCCACTTTTGAGCCATCTTCTTCATTTATTCAAGGTTTAAGCTACATTTTCTTCGAGTCTTCATTTAATCTTCTTTTTCTTCAATTTTTGCCTTGTTTTCGCTCCTTTTCTTCAATCTCCATTTTAAAATACATCTATGCAAATATTAACAAAATAAGTATCTAAAATCATATAAATGCACTAAAATGTATATAAATATAGGGATAAATTACTATAAAATATACTATCTATTTGATGCTTATCACATAGCCCTAGCAAAACTTGGATGTCCCCATGCTTCCATACACATTGAACTTGTATATGAATCTAACTGAAGTGGTTTCCCAACCTTAGTAGCAATTCCACTCAGACCTACTTCATTAAATACAAGCAAAGGAACATTATGTAGCTTGATCCACACTGGAACCTTTGTTGGATCTTCCTTGGCCATATGATCATCTGTAGACCATTTCTTCAGAATAATAGGAACCATTCGAATCATCCATGGTCCACCTTCAATTACCTCATTCATACCATGCTCCGTAGAGAATTTAAAGAAAAAAAACCCATGGGAGTTCATCATTACCTTTTCAATTCCAAATTTCCTCCAAACATTTTGCACATAATTTTGGACAACAGGAAAAGGTAAACGTTTGCCTACAAAGTAGCCATACAACGTATTCATATATTTTTTGCTAGCTTCAATAACCGTAGGTAAAGGAATATCAACGTCCACACCATTACCATCAGTACAATCTAAATTCAGCTCACCAAATTTCAACTTTCTTGTCACCACATTACCCATAACTTGTGCATACGTTTTAGTTTCCTTCTCATTAAAATCTTTCTTAGATTGAGAATTCAGCTGACCAACACCAATCAAACTATTCGCATTACCGCCTTGAAAAGGATCACCAAAAAATGTTGTACCATGCATATTATTCTTCGGGTCAGCATCTAAACCTCGCCCATCTGATTTTTCCTTGTTGTTTTGTACATTAATCCCCGGTTCCTTAACAGGGACCGTAGCAGCAAACAACCTATCAATACCACGAGAACCAAATACATTACCTTCCACATTAATAGAGACCTTACCAGGGATTTTACCAACATCCGAAGATTGAACCTGATTAGGGCTTACTCCATCCTTGATCAGAGTAGTTTGGTTAGAACCACTAGAAGTTAACCTTGCATTAACAAAGTCATAAGTTGAAGTAAAAGTAACCGGTTCAGGACTAGAAATGGGAACCATATGAATTGGAGGAACCTCCACCCGCTCGTCGACTAAACCAGTACCTACATCAACCTTATGACTATGCAAGTTAGCTCTTTGATCATCACTTCTAGTATTGGTAACTCCAACAGCAGTTACGGAGCTAGGGTTTTTCACTTTACCATCTCCTATACTCTTCGAATCATCATGAACAGCTGCACCCATCGATGGCTTACCCAATGATTTCTTAGTACCATCTATATTAATCTTTGTCGTGTCAAAGGTAGAAACAAAATCAGAGTCGGACGATGACCCAGAATTCCCAAGATCGGACACATTCAATTCAGAAGAATGAATAGAGTTAGCCAATAACCCCGAATCCCTCAACTCCTTCTTCTTCTTTTTCTTATTACTACTCCCTCCCATGTCAATAGAAAATCAGATCCCCAACAAAACCAGAAATAACGAACCAATCAACCACAACACTCAGCCCGAAGATCACCACTATAACAAATAAATTAATTAAACATATACTAATTATCGTGAATTAAAATACTTGGACAGCTAGGAGAATCACAAATACTTGGACTGCGAGGAATAATAAACCCTAATAATTAATCACAAAAGATGCGATCTACTTCCAGAGAATCAGATAACAAATTGATAAACCCTAATACCAAGAAAGATTGAATTAGAGTTGGAAGCCAAAATCGCCATGCCTAGAGAGAGAGAGAACCTTGGATAAATACGTTTTGCAATAATTAGTCACACAAATAAGTAATCAAACAGTGGCCACAATGTGTGACCATATTATGTGACTACATCTTTTAGTCACATATAACAAATCAATAATTTGTGTAACAGTTTGAATTATATAACACCACAAATAAAATTAGAATGTACATAATTAATTGCATGTACCCAAACTATAATTGGATTATTTTACATAATAATATCCGAAAGTCATTACTTAAATATGAAAATAGACTAATTAAACATCACAGTTTTAAGAACTTTTGACTCTTGAATTTTTTCTTGGCTTGTTTTTGCATGCCATCACTAGACACAAAAATCGGTGCGTTGCGTTTTTTCTTTTATACTTCTAGTACAATTTTGTTCTCATCATTTGCCTTTTGTCCAGAAGTTGGTGGTGTTACCTGTGCAAGAAACAAGGCGCATATGTATCAAACACTAAATTAAATATGAAGAACTATGTAGTAGATAAAACGTGTACTATGTACCTCCTCATCCAAAATGTGCCAAAATAGACGAAAGATGAAGAGAATGGACACTAAATGAACATTGGTACAAATTTATATGCTTACTTGGGCAAACTTAAGATAAAAACTGGTCTAGATAAGAAAGTTC
Organism: Pseudognaphalium luteoalbum; assembly: GCA_963422505.1. Classification (NCBI taxonomy): domain Eukaryota; kingdom Viridiplantae; phylum Streptophyta; class Magnoliopsida; order Asterales; family Asteraceae; genus Pseudognaphalium; species Pseudognaphalium luteoalbum. The sequence continues at coordinate 54,038,174 of OY730197.1, forward strand.
AGATTTTAAGCAGTATGAGAATAAAATCAAGTTGTAAGATCAAAATATAACTATTACATATGTCTAACGATTCCAACACTCCATGAAAGAAGAATCAACAAAAGTCAATTAATTAAAACTCCTAAGCATAGCTCTGAATAAGGATTACTTAAAAGGTAAGCTAGATATTCAGAATAGTTGAGAAGTCTTGGAATCAAGAATAGTGAAGATTATGATATCAATTAGTTAAAACAAGCCAATATGATAGAAATTTTGGTGGTCATTGTCAAGGATGGCATTTCTTTATTATATCACAAACATAAGAACATAGTTGGGACAAGATAACTTACGCGTTTATGGTCACCAGTGGAAGTCAGGAGCAGCTGACACACCTATCTCTGTATCACCATTCAATAACATTAAAATCTTAAACAATATGGCAAAGTTGAAATTTCATATCTTTCATGTTTCAATAATAAATTCATGTTAGTACCTTGTTTCATTCCAAAAGCGGGTGTCGAAGAGTTAACAACACGAGCAGGCTTTCTCTACAAATGTAGGTGGATCGCCTAATGGACGTTGATGGTGACACGTACATATGGTAGAAGATGTGTTACAGTTTATTTGTACATTTTTACAACACTCACCTTCATTTCACCTTCGACCCGAAGGGTCACCTCATAAGATCATACAAAAGCAATGACTGTTTGATGCTTCTACTTCTATCTCAATGCAATGAACATATCTCTGTTCATGTTAATTAAAACATTGAACCTGCAATAATTAATTGATAAATGGTTATCAAATGTAGTAATAATATGAACGTTATATAAGATGATACCTGGATGTACTTTATCGAGTTTGCTAACCGAGTCCCACTTATATATTTCATAAAATCGTACAGAAACCACCAATGCAGTACCATAAACACATACAAAATCAATACCTAAAAATTACAATAGATAAAAAGCACTGAAATTTGGTCCCACAATAGATAAAAACATCTAATCCCACAATAGATAAAAAGCACTGAAATTTGGTCCAAATAAAACTTACAAGTTCAATGATACGAGGAAAATTTAGTAAATCATTGTGACATATAATCACTCGTTTTCTATGAGTGAAATAGTTAGACATTACTGCATATTAACTGTTTGCGTTTCATAGTAACCGATATGTTAATGAGACATCCCTAGGTCAGAATATGTATTTTTATTGCACATCTTTGAAACGGTAACACACATAAAGCAACAATCAATTTTCAATAGTTTCAATGAGATTTTTTGGCATCAACCAACAATTAATTATCATTAAACTTGATAAGAAATAAGTGTAAAGATTACAAAATGTGATGAAGAAGAAATAGAAGAAAATAATAGTTGAAGAGAAGACATGATCAACAATAGCCAAATCAAAGGTAAACACGGTTGTAGACCACATCTCAATGAACAATCCAAATATACTTTAGACATTTCTCTCAGACATTTGATCGAGCACCTTTCATACACTTTTGTAATCAACATAGACCACATCTCAATGAACAATCCAAATATACAATATCTACATCAGATTAGTTTTAGGAACATGAATATATTTTTAAAATAAATAGGGTGATCTAATAAAGAACATAATTGAATACAAAATGAAAATTAGTTAACAGGTTAAATGCAAGTTAACGAAAAAAATGGAGTAATTCTTACTAAAACTGGTTGAAGAAGTCTTTATCTTCAGTCTAGATGATGCATATAAACGTAACCGATGCCACTCCGGCGAACACTGATGCCACTCCGGCGAACACTGATGCCACTTCGACGAGCACCACTACCACACCTCATGTCATTACTATCCAACACTGTTGGGACACCGCAATTGCCAGCCCAATCAATGGGTAATCCAGCATGATCGTTACTTCCTCAAGTGACAAATTGATCATCGTTAATCGTTTGACATTTAACAAAAGAAAACAAAACCTACTGTTGTCACCAAACACCAATCAACTGACCAGTTTGGAGGTGAAAGTAGTGATAATCAATTTAGGATTGAAAGGGAATGGCATTCACAAACGGTTTAGGGTTTGGACAAGAGGGGTTTTTGTAATTTGGGGCAAATTGAAAACGTGAATGAGATTTAGGAAAAGATATTGTTGGTGGGATTTGTTGGTGAGATTTGGGGAATAATCTTTTGGTTTCCCTCCTTAATTAAAAAGTATTTGGGGAAGACGCGGGATTTGTGAAAAGTGTTTGAAAAATAATTTTTTTATTTTCCCTCCGGTATTAAATAGATCGGAATTAATTAATAGTGTCACGGTATATGATATTGATAATGTCATATATCATATATTCCATTATTAAACTTATGATAGTATCATATATTCCAAATAATAAATTAATTTTATTCTAAGTTTAATAGTGCATGCGATAATGGTAATCTCATATATCATATATTTCATTATTAAACTTAGGATAATGTCATATATTTTAAAATGATAAATTAATTTTATCCTAAGTTTAATAGTGACATATGTGATATTGACAATGTCATATACCATATATTTCATTATTAAACTTATGATAATATCATATATTCTAAAATGATGAATTAGTTTTATCCTAAGTTTAATAGTGGCATATGTGATATTGATAATGTCATATATCATATATTCCAAAATAATAAATTAATTTTATCCTAAGTTTAATAAATAACCCTCCCAAATGACTAAGTATTTGGAACGGTAAAAAGCAATCATGCCAAATATATAGGTTGTTATTGTTTCAAACATTTCAATGGCATTTCACCAAGTTTCATAATTATTTCTAATATCGTAATAAGTCACCAAAATTTGTGTTTGCAATTAAATGATTTTCTATAATAGAATTATATCAAGACTTTCACCAATTTTCCTATCTAAATTCTAAAATTTGTGCGGGATCCTTGATTCCGAAATTTTGATTTACATCCTAAAAATGAGCGCCAGTTATCGATTCAGAAGAGCTCTCATCAGAATGTCCATATCTTCGCCATAAAAAATGTAGAGGTATTCCTTAATTCGTAGTCAAACATTTTCAATTATATAAATCGGTTAATTTGCTGAAGACTAGTTTTCCCCTTATTTTTCGGTTCCTATTAATTTTTTGTGCAATACTTATTATGAACAGTTTATTGCTTATATGATGATGCTTGCATTCAGGTATGTTTCTGATATGTGAAATTCATGTCAGATCGCCTGACACTTTCTGAAAGATAAAGAATACAATCAATGATGGAAGAGCTTGACATATAAACTAATATATAATTTGAAAATGATCTCAGTTTTCTGAATTCATGCAGCTTACTTTCCTAGTACATTTATGTACATAGTTGATGAAGCCATACATATTTTTTGATTTACTTATGGTCAATTTTGCAGAATAATGAGATGGTCTAACATGTGAGAGTCCTTGAATTTGTTGAATGCATTTGAAGATCATTACACGTGGTCAGTTTTTCTACATTCACGATATGGTTTCATTGTAAATTATGAAATGCTGACTTTTAACTTTTGTGTCTTGAGTTCTTGACTTCTATTTTTTTTTCTTTCTTATGTGTTTATGTTTGTAAACTTTCAGGACAATTGTCTTATACATGACCCCGTTTGTATGCGCGAGGTAATATTACAATATTGGTACAATGATTCTTGATTTCAGAAAATATGCTATTGTTACCTTAGTCCCTAACAGTTGTACTAGTCTTTTATATTTCAAACCTATCATTTTGAATTTGGGTCAAATGTGCCATACGATACTAATGCGCGTACTTTATGTTATGCACGATATATGATAAAAATGTGAGCTGAATCGACCACTTGGATCATCAGTTAGATTAAGTCTTCTTTAGATTAAGTCTTCTTTCGTTTTCGAGTAAATCAGGATGTCATCAATGAACACAATGACAAACTTATCAAGATAAGGTTTGCACACTCGGTTCATGAGATCCATGAATACTGCAGGCGCGTTAGTCAATCCAAACGGCATGACTAGGAACTCATAATAACCATAACGAGTACTGAACGCGGTCTTCGGTACGTTCTCTTCTCGAACCTTCAGTTGATGGTAACCAGAACGCAGATCGATCTTCGAGTAGTAACTCGATCCTTGTAACTGATCAAACAGATCGTCTATGCGAGGTAACGGATATCGGTTCTTGATAGTTACTTTGTTCAACTCTCGGTAGTCGATGCACATCCGCATGGATCCATCCTTCTTCTTGACAAACAAAACTGGAGCTCCCCAAGGTGAAAAGCTCGGTCGGATGAATCCTAAGTCTAAGAGCTCCTGCAACTGTGTAGACAGTTCTTGCATTTCTGATGGAGCTAGACGATAAGGTGAGCGAGCGATTGGTGCGGCTCCGGGCACCAGATCGATGCGAAACTCGACTTGTCGCGGAGGTGGTAATCCTGGAAGATCATCAGGAAACACTCCCGGATAGTCTCGCACAACAGGTATATTATTTAAACTTTGCTCCTCGGGTCTCCTTTCTACAACATGTGCCAAAAATGCTGGATATCCCTTTCAGAGATATTTACAGGCTTTCAAGCCATTAATCGTTTTGACGGCACTCGTCCTCTTATCTCCTTGTATCACCAAGGTTTCTCCAATCAACAATGGTAGACGTACCATTTTATCAAAACAAACAATCTCTGCACGATTCTTCGACAACCAGTCCATATCGACTATGATGTCAAAGCTTCCCAACTCAACCGTTAGTAAGTCTATTTTGAAAGGATGACCCTCCAATGCTAGAGTACATCATGCTACTATTTCTCCTGATTCAATCAACCTACCATCGGCTAGTTCTAGGGTGTACTTGTTGTCTAGTTTATTGGATTTAATGTCTAATAGTGGTCTAAATTCCGTAGACACAAAACTCAAATCGGTGCCTGAATCAAATAACACAGAGGCATAATGGTTGTTAACTAGAAACGTACTAGTGACAGTGTTGGGGTCCTAGCGTGCCTCTTGTGCTCCAATGACAAACGCACGACCTCGAGCTGGTTGGTTGTTGGTGTTACCACGGTTGTTGTTGTCGTTGCGGTTGTTGTTGTTCGGGTTTGCATTGCGGTTCTAATTGTTTTGGTTTCCGAGGTTAAGTTTAGGGCACTTGTTTCGGAAATGACCTTGCTCGCCACATTCGAAACATCCATTAGCTGGTCGATCCCTATTTGCTTGAGTAGTAGGGTTCGATCTACAGTATTGGGCCAGATGCCCCCAGCGTTTGCAATTCCCACAGAAAGTACAATCACCATCATGGTGACGTTCACACTTGCCACACTTGGGCTTGTTTCCCAAGTAGGTCTTTTGTTCAGCAGTAGTGGCAAGGTAAGCTTTCGTGGTTCCAGTCTGTTTCTTATTCTGTTGACCCTGACGGTCATTCCACTTACGTTTTCCCTTTCCAGCATCAGCACTGCTGGATTCAACCTTTCCCGAAGCAGCTTTCTTAGTGAGGGTTCCCATTCTGACTGCTTCATCTGTCAACCACTGTGCTAGTTCTACAGCACTCTTAAAGGTGGCAGGATTAGACGAAGTGTAACACCCCCAAAATCACTGTTTAGCGGAAGCAAGCTTTGGGGTGCTACTAATTAAATATCACAACACAAAAGTAAAGCAAACGACATCTATATGCAACGTTTGTAAATAGTTACATTTCCATACATAAAATGTTTGAAACATATCGTTTCTGGTTACAAAACGAAGTTCCCTAGAGTCCGCGTATAAGGCGGGAGATTCTATTACATAATCATAATAAATACAAAAGATAATGCTAAGAATCTCCATTAAATGTAAGGTAGAAATCATGCGACTCTAACTAGTATCCTTAGGGAAATCCTACTCCATCTGTGTACCTGAGATACAAAGCTAAAAAGTGTCAACCAAAAAGGTTGGTGAATCTTACAGGTTTAGTAGTAAAGTAATAGTTATGAACCACAAGTATGTACCAGCGTTGCTATCAAACAAAGTAAGTAAATCAGTAAATCATCACAAGTGCCATGAGCTCACAAGTTGAAGCTTAACAGTTAATGTGAATGGTACAGTCAAGTACGGCATCACGTACCCTCGTGAGTGCTATCCGAACACTCATAAGTAACAAATACTAATATGCCTGTTTCTACGTGTAAATCAGTACGTGGTGGCGCTACCACCACAGGCAGGGATTGTCAGTCCCAAATGGATCCATTTACTAGTAATCGCGCTTAAGTCGATAACTAACAACTCATGATAGGAGGATTTCAGTGGATAAAAGTAACTCATGCAAAGTTCGTGTAAAAGCAGTAGTAAAATCAGTACAGTACATTGCGTTCACATGTAAAATGGTAGCTAAGTATCTCACCCCAAAGTATAAAAACAGTAAAAGTGGGGCTGTAAGACTCACCTGAGTCTGGTAAGTACGTATGTGAAATCGAGTAAGTAAAGCGGATGTAATTCCGTATGTGATTCTCCAAACCTTGCAACTTTCTGGCGTCCGGAACGCACAAGGTTGTAAGTAAATAAGTAAGTAAGTTGGTGTCGTGAAAGATCACCCATGCTAGTTGTCCACTCAACTAGAAAATGTCCAAGTGTTCGTTTAGTAATCCGTTTGTATTTTGAAAACAAGTATGGCCCGTTGGTGACGGTTTGTAATTATGATCCAAAAGGGTTATTATTATATGTATTGTTGTATCAAGTTTCATTATTTGTAAGTGTTCGACACTTAGTTGCGAAAAGTATTTACAAGTTCCTGGATGACGGGGGTCCGGGGGCAGCGCCCCTGGTAGCGGGGTCCAAGGGGCGGCAGCCCCTGGCGGGGTCCAAGGGGCAGAGCCCCTGGCTGGGGTCGAGCTGATCTAGTCCGGGAAAATTGACCTAGTCCGGCTGCGGACTGAAAATCGCATTTGGAATTTTTATTTCTACTACATTGTTTTATTAAAAATCGCATTTGGAATTTAAATTCGGGAAAATTGACCTAGTCCGGCTGCGGACTGAAAATGTGTTGCGAACTGAGTTCGCGATGCGAACTGAGTTTGAATTCACAAGACAAAGTGGGTTCGCAAGTGGTAGGCTGCGAACTGAGTTCGGTTCGCAGCACAAGGTTCAGTTCGCATGTCGACTCGCAGGTCGACTCGCAGGTCAACTCGCAGGTCAACTCGCAAGTCAACTTGCAAGTGGGTTCGGTTCGCAGTTTAGGTTCGCGAGTTCAGTTTTTGGTAGGTAAATCTTGGTTCGCAGCTCGATCTGCAAGCTGAGACGCATCTCAGTTCGCAGACGGGGCTGTTTGTGCAATTCAAGTTTTAAAACGCAATTTATCTTGGTTTTTGGACATAATCTTGTTTGGTAAATGTTCTAGCATGTAAATCTAAGCTTTATAAGTAATTTAAAAGAGTTTTAAAGTCCCTTACCACGAAATCAAAAATGGAGAAGATGAAGATGGAGAGCTCGAGATGGTGATCGTTTCTCCCTGAATCAACTCCACAAGATGATGAGTTTTTGGGTGACGTTTTTGGGGTGGTTTGGGGCTGCAATTTGAGAGTGAGAAGGAGAGAAGAGAGTGTATGTATGTGTGTTTGGTGTAAATGAGAAAAGAAGGAAACAAAAGGGTTTTAAAAGGGGTGGGTCATGGGTCGGTTTGGGTTTGGGTCCGCGGGTCTGAGCCGACCCATTTGGGTCTCGGCTCGCGGGTTTGTGTTTCCGAATTTTATATCACGAGTCGTTGTCGGTTAAATCTCGTAGTTGTTTAAATGTTGTTTCTCGTTATATGTTAAAGTGTATCCGAAGTATTCTTAGCCGAAGTATTTTATCAAAATACTTAATAATGAATTATAAAAATATAACTTGAATTACTTCCTGTTGTTAGGCGCGTTTCGTGTGCTCTCGTCGCATTCGGAGTGTTTTAAACGATACTAGATACGTGTAATATATTTTCACAATATATTAAAGCAAATAATGTTTGTTTGGTTAATTCCACGTTATTTAAAAGTTATTGTCACCAACGTCCAATCTAATTTGTATCGGACCTCGTCCGTTTGGTAAGTGTACGATTTAAACGAATCGCGTATGCGTGTAAGAAATTTCACATCCATGTGTGGTACAAGGCGTGCCAGTTCTTGAAATCTGGTGGTATATCCTGTGATATCAGTACCAACCATAGCAATGTCCCAGAGCTCAGTCTCAATCTTCTGCAGCTCACTGCGGGGACAAAATTCTTCCATGACCATAGCTTTCAAAGTTTCCCAGGTCATTGAGTGGGCGGTTGTGCGTCCAAGTGCTTGAACTTGGCCATTCCACCATGTCAATGCCTTATCAGAAAATGTGCAGGTAGCATACTTTACCATGCAGTCACGAGCACAGTTGCTAATATCTAGTACAGACTCCATTTTCTCTATCCAATGAATGATTCCAATGGCACCCTCAGTACCACGAAAGTGGCTCGGTTTGCAAGCTAGGAATGTTTTGTACGAACATCCTTTTTGGGTACTCTCAGGGTTACCGTCAGATACAACTGGTTCGGTATTTCTGCTACCGCTAACCCTGTCGCTGCAATTTCGGTCTGTATCAAACTGAGCAAGTGCTTCAGCAATCCTTTGGTTGACCATTTGTTCAATCGTCTCCTTAACAGCAGGAGGTGGTGAAGGGTTTCTTCGGCCGTTCCGGGTATTCCTACGCTTAGGCGGCATGATTCAGTCCTAATCACACACAAGAAACACTCGTAAGATACCCTAATCAAATCATTACTCATAAAGTATGTGATAGATATAGATATAGTATGATAATCATTCACCAATTGATATCACTCATAGTGTACACAATGATGTAAACTAAACATAAGTTATATTATAATATAGGTTAAAAGTTGTTACATAAGTTTTGTACAAGGATGGGATTTACTATATAAGAATACACCCATCGGATCATGACTTATCTACAAAATGTGACGGATTATCCTATACATCCATCTAGTCAAAAGTTTAACCTAATACATCATAAATACAGTCCTGACATGGTGAGTCTAATGGAAATACGCTAAAAACATCCCTACAACCATCCTAACAACTGCCATCAGCATACAAACTCCAACTGCAGAACCTACTATCCCCAAACGTCTCTCTAGCCTAATCAGACGTGCCCGAGTCGCATCGGCTGACTCTCGATCCATCTCAATGTGTATCTCATAAGTGGCAAGACGTCCATAGATAGTAAGCACATCACCGTCCAGTCGAGAGTCATCACTGTATAGCTCTCTGATAGTATCTTGTGTACCATAATGAAATCCAAGAAGGGTACGGATAACTGCAACTACAGTAGGGACAGTGAGCTCCAGAGGCTCCTCGGTCAGATGTAAAGGTGTCGATGAGTGAGATGACTCCCCAGTCTCAAAAGTGGAAGGAATCCTCTCCAATGTCCTCCAGTGGCGTAGTATACAAGGCATCCAGTCGAGATGCGGAACTCTAGCCCTCTGCAATGACTGCTGATCACAAGGTATCTCTCTCTCTTCAGTCATCGGATCCTTGTCACGAGGTGTCAAGGGTCCTACAGGTGGGGATCTAACGCTCATCCTAGCAGTCCTACACAATCCAAGCCCACGTGAAGACTCTCCAAGATGACGAGTCGCCATAAAAGTAGATCCTAGCATACGAGTAGCGGGATCAGTGTGTGGTGATGGTGGAGTGCCTATAGTGCCATTTGAAGTAGCTCTAGGAAATGTGGGTGGGTACACCTCCTCAGAAATGTCATCACTAGCATAGTCAGGCTCCCCCTTTGACTCTAAGATGTAGATCGGAAACTGCCTAAACATAACTGTGACAAAAGCAATTGTGTGTGTTGTGTTAGACGTATGCAAAGGTATGAATGCATGAGTGTTTTAGCCAAGGCTATAGTCTAGGTCTCTAAGGTTTTCAGTCTCTTAAAGACTTCTAGTTCGCTATAACCAATGGCTCTGATACCAAGTCTGTCACACCCCCAAAATCGGTAATCTTGTTTATTAATAGTTTAGCGGAAACTTTAGTTAATTAGCGGAAGCATTTTAATAATCGTTAAAATAGTGGGGGTACTGACGTTACAATCTTGTATCAGAGCATATGATCATACAGAACATATTAATTTAAGATGCCAAAGTTAAAGTTATTACAAAAGGGTACGACTTATAAAGTCGTACATGTAGTAGTGTTGTAGAACAACATAAGTTTTCATAAATACAAGTTCATAAAAGTGGGATTTCGTAAGTATAACCAATGAGATTGGTAATACAGAAGAAATCCAAGTGTCCCAAAAGTGGCATCATAAATAGTCTGGGTTGCCTACGTCCTTTATGCATGCAGATGTACCTGAGTCCTAATTCATGTTTACACCGTCCATTTAGAAGATTCTTAACTAGAGTAATCACCTATCATCAATATCATGGATATCATCCCAAAACCCTAATCATCAATGTTTCAGCAATCATTCTCTACCTCATGCTTATATTCTCATTTACTTTCATGCACATTATTTCCTGTCATTAGGTTAAATTAGATAAAACCAAAACCATACCTACCTTGTTTCTAAACCCATCCTATTGTCGAATCATCTTTGGTAGGTCCCAATTCAATTTAATTCATTCCGATTTTGGACGACACTCGAGTTATACTTGCCGCCATACCCACAAGGTAGGTAGCTAGCATAGTTTGAGCCCCGCAAAATATAAATTATAAAACTTCACTATTCGCAGCCTCTGTTGCAGTCGGATTGACTGGAGTAAAATCCGACCAACGGATAGGGGCGCGAGAAGTTTTTAGGGTATAAATAGGTGCTCCATGGTTCATTTCAACACACACTTACATGTGCTAGCAACTTTTCCAGCTTTTGCTAACATGTGCTCCTAAATGATAAAATGCACCAATTTTCAAGTATAAATAGGTGCTCCATGGTTCATTTCAACACACACTTACACACCTTTCCTCACCCCATACACCTTCCATATCTTTCTCATTTCTCTAGTCTTACTTTCTATTTTTAAATTAGTATTAAGCTAAGTTTAGGAAGTTTATTAGAATAGAACGAAAGCAAGGAACGTGCTTGTAATCTTTGGTGTAAGCTTGGAACTACTCTTATTAATTCAAGTCTATTCCTTCTCGTGCATTAATATCAGTTCTTTCTATCCTTATCTATCTTAATTAAATATGTATACTTTAATTATGCTACAGATAGTTTGTGCCATGATTACCAAGTAGATTACTCTTGTATTTGTTGTGATGTAGTTAGCATAAATAATTATGAGATGACCTTAAATATGTCTTGAAGTAATATGACGGCCCCTATTTGACTGTTTACTTGATATAGTATTGGAAACGCTGTTAAGCGGAGTACAAATGTATGGAAGTCGGTAAACGACCGAAGGTAGTTGTATTATGGATCAACATTATAAAAATGGAAACTTTATGAACGAACTTATCTTGTGATTTTAAACATAAAACTTATATTCGCCTTTCGATTGACAAACGTGATTGTAACCTTGTAAAGAGGAGTCGCGAACCTTAATACTTGATCAATAGTTATTTGTGTCAAAACTATGGTTTAATTGTAACGTCATGCAATCATCATAATATGCAATGTGATTACGTGGAATTTCCATGAGTATAGTACACTTCCAATCACATTGTACTTATCATGAAAACATTGCGAAGCAATTAAATTCACAACAAAAACATCAGTTAACGATTAAATACATTGTGAACTACCATAGTATTTTACGATATGGTCTGGGTTTAACTTTATGCAAAAGCCACCAACAATTTAATTAGATTAGTTTAGATTAGATTAGAGTAGGTAGGCTATAGGCTAAATAACCATTCACGAAAACCTAGGGATTTGTTAACTGTATTGAGAAAGACAAGTTTAAAATCCAATTTGAAATGATACTTTTCCTTAAAACACGAAACCTAAAGTAAGGTACGCAAGAAACCTAAACACTTTCCCTCGCTTATCATGATTGAGTTTCACTAATAGGAATTAATCAAATAAGTCCAAACATATTTTCTAAGCTAGTTGTTTACCAGATTTGTAGACTTGTGGTATTAAGAACGATTAGACTTGTTATGGACTTGCTACTCTGTTCCTTCGCCCACGAGAGAATGCGTTCAATAATAAGGGTCTCTGACTCTCTCGAAGGAGAGTGTGGAGAGTTGAGCATTGTCCGTCTAATCGAATCATGATACCCTAGTTCCTTGTGACATATCAGTTGATAACCGATTGATAAGGAATCTACGGGTTATACCATAAGCTATCGAATCTAGTAAACATTCAAAATTTAGATATACATTGTCTCTGAAAAGTAATCATCCCATATTATGAGCTAACGAAATCACAACAAATACTACTTTCCATTATCTGATTTATTATTATCTTTTATTCGCTTTATTTAGTTCACTGAACCAAAACCCCCAACGCACTCTTATAAAAACCTGTACTAGAAAAGAATGATTGATTGGATTACCTCCGTTTCAATTCAGTTTCTCTTTAAGACGAGCTATTGTTAAAATCAGAGTTAGATATGTTAATTGATTTACTTGCCAGCACCGATTATTCCTCTGTTTCACAACCTAGGATCAATCGTTATGTTGCGGCCCTGATTAACGAGCTTGAATTTTGAAAAGAAAGAAACCCTATCAAGTCTGGCATAATTCTTGCAGATATTCCATTCTTTGTTGATCCTGCTACTTATTTAACTAACGAATTAAGAGCTATTTTTCCTGAATCAACTGAGGAAGCTATGGACTCTGCCTTCTTTGCAAAAAGAAAACATATCCATGTCCAGCTAATCCAGTTATTCCTAAATACCAAATTCCCGTTTACTGACCAACAGAAGATCTATATCAGAGAACTTTCGCAAGAAGTTCATTCTACTTACGGAAACCCTGATTCTTCTGAGGAAATGGAATTTGTGAATTTACTTTCAAAACTGCTCTATAATCTCTCTTATCTAGATACAGGATTTAGGGATGACATTTCAAACTAGAAAAAGGTGGAACGAGAATTTAATCGTTTTGTCGATGCATTATTGCAACTCGATCAGGAAGAGCTAGAATTCTTAACACACTTTTAAAGGTATTACATAAATCAGTCTGATTTAGTTTACTATGTCATCCGAGATTTCCGAGTTACGTGTGTATTTCTCGCTCTACCTTGTCTCTACCCAAAGCATCATCAGTACCCAAAAGTGTCATCTCGGACACTATCAGGTAAACCTGTTAGTCTGATATGGACGAGCTTTCATCTTTAACAAAGCGCTCTTGGGAGGCACCCCAAGCTTATCTAGGTTAATTATTATTAGTTACTGTTAGTTTTAAATTAAATAAATTAATCGTTTTAAATATTTCATTTAAAAACAAAGAAAAAGTCCTTTAATCGCGCAATTCGCGTAAGTTCAAACTTTTCAGAAAAATTTAACAAAGTTTTATTTTTAAAATTTTGGTAAATTAATTATGATTTGTTTTAAAGTTTAAAGTACACAAAAATATTATTTCATTTTTAAATAAACCGGTTTCATTTAAACGCAAAGAACTTTTCGCACGCAATTTAAATTACAATTTTAATTCGCGAAATTTTTTTATAAAGATTCGTATTTACTCTTGGTAACTTTATTAAAAATCTTAAAACATTTCGTAAACCAATCGTACTTATCGTATCTTTCGCGTTTTAAATCAAAACGTATTTAAACCAAGAGGAGGAGCTTCACTAACAAAAAAAAGGTCAAAAAGTCAAAAATCCCTTCCTCCTTCTTCTCCAAATAACCGTGAGCCACACCCCCATCTCCATTTTCTCATTTTCTACCATTTTTGATGATCCAAAGCTTCAAATTCTTCATTTAATCATCTCTCTTGCATACATAACATCATTTCATCACTTGCAAGGTAATTCCTAACTCAAATCTCTAAATTTCATTAACTTTTTAAAAGTTAGGGTTTCAAACTTAGATCTATGAAATCCATGGTGAAAGCTTGTGTTTTATGGTTCAAAAGTGTTCTTGCATAGTTGCTTAACATGATTTCATGCTTGATTGAGTAGATTTGATAAACATGATTACATGATTGCTAGCTTATTATGAATGATTCTTAGGATTGTTGGAAGTTAAAGTAGGCATGTTGTGATTGAAATCAACCAAGTACCATACTTCATTTTAAATTCCTCAATTTTTAAATGGTGCTTGTGTTAATTAAATCATGGCAAATTTCTTAGATTTCCAATAAATCTTTAGTTAGCTTTTGGTCCTTGATTATTTTAATTATTCACCACCTTAATTAATAAAGTGTTGAATATTTTAAATATGACCATCACACGTAAACTACCGTCATTGACTTATCAAAATCTTTAAATCTTGCAAAATCGCTAAAATAACTGGATAAGTTAACACGTATCTTTAACCATATGGTATTTGCATGAATAAATTTGTTTATGCTCTTTTATTGGCTTACTTGATATATTTGAGGTAATTACATGGTTTTCCCGAACCTCATGCTCACTTAGATTAAGTTGCCATGACCAAACTCCACCAAATATGGTAACTTAAACCTAGAATACATGACCAAATACATGGTTGTAAAAAGTGGTACAACATAAAAACATAGAATCACCCCAATACCAAACTCCACCAAATATGGTAACTTAAACCAAAAAATGACAAAAAAATCTCCATGTTTATGTTGTCAAAATAAAGTACCAATAGTCAATATTGTCACATTATTTCATCAAGCACCAAATTATCAATAACAACATTGATCATATTATAACATAAATAAATAAAGTTGACAATTATGATATGAAACAAATAAAATAAACATGATCCTAAAAGATGATTCTCATTACTTAGAGTGTCATAAATTGTAAGCATATGATTTTATATGTTTGCATGTACAGGATATAGGTACTTTCATATTCTTTGTTGTTGTTGTTGATGATGATGATGATGCCGATGGTGATTGTATATTATGATGACGATTGTAGTTTATTGTGATCCTTAATAATTTATGATGATTAGAATTTTGATTTTGTGAATGTTTATCAGCAGCCGTCTTTATTCTTTAATAGACAATATTATCGTATAATTATATAGTATCAAAAAGATAGAATATTATATAATGGTACGGGGTACTAAACCGGGAAAATACATGTACCATACCGAAAGTACCGCATCTAAAAAAAATAAAATTTTATAAGTACCGAATACCGTACCATTTGAAGTGGTATGGTACCTGTATGGGTACGGGGTACGTGACCAGTACGGTATGAGTACGGTATTGGGATTGTGGTACTAATGCTCATCCCTATTTTAAATGATACATTGTTCATTTCTTGTGTGTGCCGATGCTAGTACCTCTAAGTTAGAACTTGTTCCTGACATACGCTTCGAGACCACATTGGAGAGTACCGTACGCGGTATAGGTGCATTTAAATGATCTCAACATTCCTTAGGATTTAACCTATTTTTAAAATATATTTTCAAGCCCAAAACTCTTCCGATACTCATTCTTAGTATCGATGATCCGCCTAGAAAACCCTGTTGAGCCTAAACCTTTTATTTCTTCAAAACCCTACATCTTTAAACCACTTACCCAAAATTCCCAACAACCTATCTTAGAATTTCTGAGGTTATGAAAAACATCTTGAAGAATCTCATTCTGAATTGATCTACTCCCTCGTGTTCACCAAAAATTAGAAAAAGAAATCAAAGGTGCGAAAAATCGGCACCAAAAAGAAAATACTCGAAGAAGTCCATGATAAGAAAGAAGAGATGTCCGAAAGAAAAGTAATAATATCCTTGGAAGTTCTCTGACAAAGAAGTTCTGAAGAAAGAAAAGAAAATAAAAAGCAGAAAAACAAAGAAAAGAAAAAGAAAAGAAAATAAGCCTAAGTCCTTCAAAGTATCAATCTTTCAAAGAAAGATCCGATGAAATACGAGTAGCCATCTTCTCCGTTCTACAATAAGTTTTTCATGATTCTTAGAATGCTTAAGATAAGAAACCCCTTCCATCCAAAAATCATCACTATCCATATCCCTTAACCCTCATTAACATTACAACCTACTTTAATGTCTTGGGATAATTAGCGCCGTCCTCTTCCCAAGTGGTGGACATCCGATTCTCGACCAAGCTTATGATGATGAGTGCTGCATGACTGGCTATTTGAGCAATTTTAATTGTGCTAGAATGATAGTAAACCTGATACACTTAAGTGAATTGAGTGACCACCTTTAGTGAGATCGCCTAGTCATGTATACTCCAAAGATCACGAGATTTGGAAAGTATGCCCGGGAAAGTCAATACTTATTTCTGAAAAGATCATCTTAACTTTCCCTGTGTTCTCTAAATAATTTTACCCATAAGACAAAGTGGTGACTTTTTGGAAATGTTTTAACTCGCCCAAACTAAAAAATGTTTACATAGCTGAGTTGTTGCTTGAGGACAAGCAACGCTTAAGTGTGGGATACTTGATGTGACTCAAAAAGTCATGTTATTAAGTACTTATTTCCGCACTTTTTGGACTATTCTTTGGTGAAAACATTTCAAAATAATCATTTATCATCAAAAATCACCATGGTAGTCTAAATACAGACGTTGCTACAAAAACCAGTTAAAACATCCAATTTACATGTAAACCGAGGCAAAAATAATCACCTTAAATATCCGTTCTTAATTATCCTATGAAATTAAATTTTAATGCATATCTTATGATTCCATAGGAAAATCCAAGACCGTAGGTGAAAGAATCAAGAGAAACGGGTAAATAACAAAGAAGATGTGCAGTCTGTAAGCCCTACTATCGTCATCCGGAACACGCAAAAGTCAAACACCTCCAAATTTGGCAAACTTAGTGTCATTAGAAGCGTAACGGAAAAAATGAATCCAACAGCGCAAGAATCAAGCAAAACGGACTTATAACGAAGAACATACGGATGAACTAAGCAATCGAGAAGTCAGCGGAAGGCAAATGGAGCCCCAACCCCCCCTTCCACCCTAGGTGTGTATATGGCACTTTGGGTGCCATTTGCGTTCTAAATGGTAACCGGGGTGCCATTTGACCCCCCTGTTGCTTGCTTGTCTCGTGTGATGCTTTGGTGCTTGTTCTTGATGCTTAAAGACTTGCACTTCAAGCCCTAACCTTCTCCAATAAATAGTGGACTCATTTCCACCATTTCACACACCTCTCACACCTCACACCTCACATCTCATACACTTTTCTCTCACTCTCTCTAGAAATTCTTTCATTAGTTTTGTAGTTAATTTAGCTAGTTTCTCTCTCTAGAGAACTAGAGAGATATAAGTAGTGGTTATAGCTAGAGGAAAGTTGTAATTGGATAATCAAGCTGTAGCAAGGTTATTCAAGTTAGACTTTTGTAATCCTCAGTATTATTCTTCTAATCCGGTGATATTATCTTACTCTCTTACTGTTATAATGTTTACTTTGCATATTATTTCCTCACTTTTTGGACTATTCTTTGGTGAAAACATTTCAAAATAATCATTTATCATCAAAAATCACCAAGGTAGTCTAAATACGGATGTTGCTACAAAAATCAGTTAAAACATCCAATTTACACGCAAACCGAGGCAAAAATAATCATCTTAAATATTCCGTTCTCAATTATCCTATGAAATTAAATCTTAATGCACATCTTATGATTCCATAGGAAAATCCAAGACCGGAGCTAAAAGAATCAAGAGAAACGGGTAAAGAACGAAGAAGATATGCATTCTGGAAGCCCGCCGATCGTCATCCGGAACACGCAAAAGTCAAACACCTCCAAATTTGGAAAAATTAGTGTCATTAGAAGCGTAACGGAAAAACGAATCCAACGGCACAAGAATCAAGCAAAACGGACTAAAAACGAAGAACATACGGACGAACCAAGCAACCGAGAAGTCAGTGGAAGGCAAATGGAGCACCAACCCCTCCCCCCCCCTCCACCCAAGGTACCATATACGGTACCCTAGGTGCTGTATACGGCACTAGGGGTGCCATTTGTGCCTATATTTTCCTTGTAAATGGTACATGGGGTTCCATTTGACCCCCCCTGTTGCTTACCCCGTGTGATGCTTTGATGCTTGTTCTTGATGCTTAAAGACTTGTACTTCAAGCCCTAACCTTCTACTATAAATAGTGGACTCATTTCCACCATTTCACACACCTCTCACACCTCATATCTCATACACTTCTCTCTCTCTCTCTCTCTAGAAATTCTTTCTTTAGTTATGTAGTTAATTTAGCTAGTTTCTCTTTGTAGTTTCTCTCTCTAGAGAATTAGAGAGATATAAGTAGTGGTTAGATCTAGAGGAAAGTTATAATTCGATAATCAAGCTGTAGCAAGGTTATTCAAGTCAGACTATTGTAATCCTCAGTATTACTCTTCTAATCCGGTGATATTATCTTACTCTTTTACTGTTATAATGTTTACTTTGTATATTATTTCAGTACGATTTGTGATTATTGCCATGACGATTATGTATATTAATATGTGATTGTTGAAATGTAGATGTTAGGATTTGGGATGATGTTTAATTTAATATCTTCTAATATATGATTATGATTGATAGTTGTTATGCTGTGTACATGTTTAAACTTATCCTGGATGTAGACTTAATTAATCACCCTTTCTGGTCTCTCACGTGACTGTTGCCTTAGGATAGGATCTGATCAACCCTAACTACGAAAAAAGAGTTATCTCATGTTTGTATGAAACTATGGGATCGCCGTAATACGTCGGAATACTTGGTATAGCGTTGGAAATACCACTGGTGGAGTACATATACGTGGAAGCCAAGGAAATACCGATGGTCTATCTCACCATGGATTACCTGGAAGCAACCCTTCCAGACACGGGTGTAGGTCTTGTCAAACCGTGAAAATGCCATAGTACACTATTAAACTACCTCTGGTTATAAAGCTGTGTAAAGATACATATAAGGTCTTTAAAACACCGTAAATATACCTAGGGTTAGAGTACTATGGAAAATAAGGACACTATACAATGTACACATACCTAGGGATGAACGAACGATGGCAAAGGAGGGTCTAATCCATGACGGAAGTATTAAAGCTTAACCAGATAAAACAAGAGTTAGGAAATGAAAGCAAGGATGCTGGTTGTGTTTCCAGATGCTTAAAACCCCTAAACTCTACTTAACCGATAGTTTAACTTACCCAACATACAACCAGTATTGCTCTATTAAAATTGGATAGACATAGGTGTTAAGAAAAGTCAGTGTTGTAGACTGTTTCCTTATTCCTTAACCTCAATCAGAGGGTCGCTTGGTCTCCGAAAGAGACGGCGAGGTAGGTGTGAAGAAAGTCCCATCTGACTAGAATCAGGATAGCCTAGGGTTCAGTGACATATGCTTTAGGGTTATACTTAGATGTAGGGTCCTAGTGTTTACACCGACCGCTTAGAAGATTCTTAACTAGAGTAATCATCTATCATCAATATAATGGATATCATCCCGAAACCCTAATCATCAAAGTTTCAGCAATCACTCTCTACCTCCTGCTTAAATTCTCATTTACTTTTCTGCACTTTATTTCCAGTCATTAGGTTAATTTAGATAAAACCAAATCCATACCTACCTTATTTCTAAACCCATCCTATTGCCGAATCATCTTTGGCAGGTCCCAATTCAATTCAATTCGTTCCGATTTTGGACGACACTCGAGTTATACTTGCCGCCATACCCACAAGGTAGGTAGCTAGCATAGTTTGAGCCCCGCAAAATATAAATTTTAAAACTTCACTGTTTGCCTCCTATGTTTCAGTCGGACCAATGACCAGAGTAAAATCCGACTGACGGATAGGGGCGCGACATTCCTCAAAAAGTTGTTCAGTCGATTTGGAACTCCGAAAGCAATAATTAGTGACCGTGGGACTCATTTCTGCAACACCCAATTCATGAGGGTGCTGCAACAGTATGCTCACAAGACTTCAACGGCTTATCACCCCTAAATGAATGGGCAAGCCGAAGCGAAAATTCGAGCTTTGAAAAGGATATTGGAATCATTTGTTGGAATTCATGGGCAATTAGACGATGCCTTGTGGGCATTCAGAACTGCCTACAAAACACCATTAGGAATCATACCGTATCAGCTAGTCTACGGAAAGGCATGTCACCTTCCAATTGAGTTGGAATACAAGGCATATTGGGCATTAAAACACTGCAACTTGGTATTTTAGCAGCTGGAGAACATTGAAGAATGTAGTTGAATGGGATAGCAGAGCTAAGGGATCAAGCATACGACAATTCACTGAGCTTCAAAGAAAGAACCAAAAAGATCCACGATGCTAAACTGAAGCCCTCCAGGTCTAAACCAGGAGATAAGGTGCTGCTCTTCAATTCGCGATTCAAGAAATTCTATGAGAAATTCAAAAGTAGGTGGAGCGGAACATTCACGATCTCAAAGGTATTCCCCTATGGCGCAATCAAACTCGAAGCACCAGAAGGTAATTTTAAGGTTAACAGTCACCACTTAAAGAATTATAGCGATGATTTCCCCATTAGGGAGGATGTCTATATCTTTGAGCCTCCATAAGTCTTCAGTTAAGGTACAAAGAGTCAACCTAGAGACTCGTAAAATAAGCGCTCTTAGGAGGCACCCTAAGCTTATCTTTATTTTACTTTCTGTCATTTTTACTTCTTAGTTTATTTTAATCAAGTATGGTTATCTCTAACAGAAATTACAGGTTTTCCACTTATCAAACTACATTTTTACAAAACCAGAGAAGTTTCAATTATACAAATGCAAGAACTTTGATGACACAAATCTTTCTAACTATATCTTAAATTTATCATATATACTCTGCGCATTTGTACTTATCATTATTTTGCATTACTTGTGTATTTTGTTTGTTTCAGGATGGACAGGTCCAGTGACACTAGAGAGCAGGTGGTTGAGAGACCACCTAGGTGTCACAAACATCGCAGTCATGGAGATCAGACTCAGGGAGACCACAGCCACAGGGATCATAGAGAAGGATGTAGAGCATTGAGACAATGGAGGATCATGCCCACTATACTAAAGGAGGACTTGGTTGACGTCCTGATCACTGATGAGGAGCCATCCGCTGAGAGGCCCCCATCACATGCTTACCAGTCATCCCGTGTACCCACTTTTGAGTACATGATCACACTTGATGACCCTGTCACAGTGTGGGCCCTTTTTCAGACGCTCTCTATTCAGCATGATGTCATATCCGCGCTTTGTGAACATGTAGGGTTCCCGGGACCCGAGACCATCTCGACCACCCTGGTCATTATTCCCTCCTGTTGGGCTATTTGCTGCTGGACCTCCACTGCTCCACTTGCCACTGTTGCTGCTTAGCCTACTGGGAGCTCTTCCGCAGACCATTCTCTTACTGAGCAGTTGATGGCCATGTTGGATGTTTCCAGTCCACCTCATACCTCAGAGCTGCTTTTGATCAGTTCTGGTCCATGATGGAGAAGTCTACACCATCACCACCTCTTTTCTGGAAGCTGCTATTGCTGCCTTCGATCCCCACAATGATGACCTATTGGATGATTATTAGTTTATTTTATTATTGTTTTACTTTATAACTCCGTACTTTAGATTTTTTTCCGATACCGTGAGATATATCATGATATGGTGATGTTTATTGCAGAACTTAGCTTTGTAGGGAATGGATAGTCGTAAACGAGCCTGGTCCTCAAATCCAGCAAATCACATGCACTACTCCTACATCAATCCGATCCTGTCCAGTAAACAGAATCGGGAGTATTTTTACCTTTTATCTCTCCATTTTTAATGATTCTATATTTTCTTTGTTAGTATATTTATAATCTATGCTACATCCTAACTTATCACTAACTGTGGGATTCTAGCCCAAAACAAACACCTAGGAAACATTTTCTTACATGTTCAAACTCTAAGTGTGAGATTTTACTTCTAAGATCTCAACCCAAGAGAACATTAGGGACAATGTTCTTCTAAGTGTGGGACGGTAGTATAGATTGGGTAATGATTTTATGTCTAAACAGTACATCTCTAGAAAATGAGCTAATCTTGAGATTAACTCTAAATTTAGATTTTTGGTATGCTCGAAAGAAACTATTTTCAAAATATGAGAAAGAAATTTCAGAATTTAAGGAAATTAAGGTAGAAATTTCTTAAACAAGAAATGTTAATCTAATAGGGGCATCGCATGACTAAGTACATACAAACCCAACTTGCAGTGAGGTATCTTGAGCTTATAAAACATTTATTTTTAATGCTTCACTTGTTCATTTCTTATGTGTGTGCTGATGCATGTATCTCTGAATTAGAACACGCTCTTGACATACGTTTCGAGACCACATTGGTGTGTACCATATGCGGTATAGGTGCAATTAGATGACCTTGATATTCATTAGGAATTAACCCCTTTCAGCCTCCTCTTTCAAGCCCAAAACCATACCTATGCTCATTTTAAGTATCATTGATCCACTTAGTAAACCCTATCGAGCCTAAACCTTTCATTTCTTCCAAAACCACACATTAAAACCTACTTCACAAAATATCCCAAAACTTATCTTAGAATCTATGAGGTTATCATAAACGCTTTTGGAACATCCTTTTGAATTGTTCCCTTTCTTTCGTGTTCACTGAAAAGTTTATCTCTCTTGAGAATCTTTGGTGCGGAAAACTGGCACCATGAAAAGACACGAAGAAAAAAGATGAGGATGAAGGATTTCCAAAAAATAAAAATCTTTAGAAATTCTCTGGCAAAGAAGTTCTAAATAAGAATAAAAGTATAAAAATAGAAAAAACGAAAGAAAAAAAAATGGTACCATCAATAAAGCTTAGTGCTTCAAAGCATCATCATCCGAAAGAAAAAATTCGATGGAAGACAACAAGCTATCTACTCCGTTTCTGAATAATGTTTTTTATGATTCTTAGGAAGCCTAAGATAAGCAAAACCTTTACACCCAAAAAAATTCATTATCCATACACTCTAACCCTCACCAAACATTACAACTCTCTGAATGTCCTAGGATAATTAGCATTGTCCCCACCTAAGTGGTGGAGATCCTGTTAATCGTTTAGAATCAATACAGTAAAGTGATATCGCATAAAATCACGTTTTTACTACCGATATCTCTCTTATTTAAGACTAATACTTGGCATAAAAGCTCAGTTATCATGTAAATCAGTTATATTATGCCAAAAAGGTAAAACATGAAAGCACGAGGAAAATCACTAAAAATGGGTGAAAAATGAACATTTCACGTACGTTTGAAGATTCGGACATCCGAGACAAGATTTAGAGAGAAAGTGTCCACCACAAAGGTTCATCTTATCCAAAGTATTAATTTTCAAAATACGAATCTAACGGAAGAAAAATCAACAAAAACGGATAAAGAATGAAGATTCTGCATACGCCGGAAGATTCAAATGATTCGTACAAGACATCTAAAGATTAGATAAATATCTCAGGGATTTCTTTTCATCAAATTCTTTGTTTTTGAAATACAAATCCAACACAAATAGAATAAATGAAAACGGACGCATAACGAAGAAGATATGCACGAAATGAGAAACGAGCAAACGGGCAGCAACCGGGATCGGCGGCCGCCGGCCAGAAGCCAGGTGCCGCTGGATGGTTGCCGGCCGTCTCCTCCTTCTTTTTCCGTCCTTGCTCTTACTACCTTGGTACATGTGCTACCACTTTCCAAAACTTTAGGGTACACGTGCTACCACTTTCCGCGCCTTTAGGGTACAGTGCTACCACTTTCCGGGAAAGGACCACCCCCCAAATGCATGCTAACTTGAGCCTAAAATAGCTAATATGCACCCATCTTTAACTATAAATAGGCATTTTAGGTTCATTTGAAACACATGCTCTTTGGAACTTTGAATTCCAATTTCTCACTCTAGAAATTCTCTTTGTATTTTTGTAATCTTTCTCATTCTAGGATTAGTATAATTAATCTACGGATTAATCTAGGGCTAGAACGAACGATCAGGATTTGGAGATCAATCTTTGTACGTGCGAAAGAGTTGTCAATCATAACAATACGCTGCTACGCATTTATTTTTGGGTGATATCTAAACCTTTATCATACCTGTTTTATTTCGTATTTTAAATATGCATTATTACTTGGTATGTGATTTATCTGTTGCCATGAATTGTGAGTAGTTTATTATTGTGATTGTTGATGATGGAGATAATTATAATTAGAGATGACATTATATAATTAGTGTATGACAACCGTAAAGTGATATGACGACCCCTATTTGACTGTTTACTCGATATAGTACTGGAAACGCTTTTTAAGCGGAGTACAAATGTATGGAAGTTGATAAACGACCGAAGGTAGTTATATTACTGGAATCAGCTCTGGATTAACAGTTGGAATTCCGAAAGGATAATACAACTTCACAACTAACTGGTATATCCTACGGAAGTCAACGCACTGTAAAGTAATGTTCGTAAAACACGTTCAGATAAAACAGGAATTAGTAACCCTTGTATTGTTATGACTTTATAAACTTAAGTTTAATCTATGGAGTACCCTTTCTGGTTATCCGCTTGACTCCAACCTAGTAATTAGGACCTTATCAACCTTAATTAGGGTAAGTAGTTATCTGTGCCCATGACATGTAATAAGTAAGACACAGTGAAAGCAATCGTTGTACATATTAAGTTTACATTTCTTTACTGCTTTACATTTAATTAGTTTAGAGTGCCACTTTCATTGTCAATTACTCTTGACCGCATGTTGGATGTAAGAAGCCGTGGAACTACCATGTAAAGTACATTGTCTATTACTGAAAGGCATGGTCTGCATATGAAACACGTTTTAATAAACTGCAAATAATCCAGGGATGTATAACTGTTTGAAAAGGAGAGGCTTAAGTCATAAGTCGTAGTAACTAGAGCTTTAATAAATAACAAGAAGGCTTAGAAATAAGAGTAAAGTCCTAGCGACCTAGAATCCTTAAAACACTAAGTCTTACAACATCGACGGTCTAAACATAAAAAGTTATTAATCTGCATTGTAATAGAGTAGTAAACTATCTTAGGGGTTAAGAACGGTCAGACATATGAGATGATACGCTGCTGATTCATGCACCTCGGTATAACCAAAATAGGTTGCTTGTCTTTCAACTAGATAAGTATTGGAAGTTTGCGTATTGCTCCAATCAGAATCACGATAACCTAGTTCCTAGTGACATGCCAATGGGAAAATTAGTTGGTAGGGTTCTAGAGTTTACACCTATTACTTTAATTACAATATTCTGCATCACCCCTATTTAGTCTGTCATCCTGAAACATTATTTATCAAAATCTCAGCAATCACATATTTATCTTTATCTGCTTTCCTATACTTTAATTTCCTGCAATTTACTTTCTTGCACTTTAATTATCTGTCTTTATAGTAAAACCCCCAAACCTACCTACTTTGTTTCATCCTAAATACTTCCATACCGAAAGCACCAACTTTAATGACCCACACGTTTCGATTCATAGAACGATCTTAGATTATATTTACCGCTTACTAACCAGAGTAGGTAGTACATATAATTTAAGCCCCGCTATATATAAATTTTAAAACCCCTGTTGGCGCCTGAATAGTTACCACCAACAACACCGACGTTTTCGGGTGCCATCAAGTTTTTGACGTCACTACCGGGGAGACATAAATGTACGATTTTAAAGCCGCCTTAAGTAGTAGTATTTTGGAGACCCTTCCGAACGAAATCTTTTCAGATATCTTTCGAAAGTTAATTTAAGTAATTAAGTATTAGTTAATTAGGATAGTATTAGTTCAAAAATGACAACTCGAAAACCCACTTCTTGCCTTATTTCAAAGGATGAATTAAAGGCAATGGACGATACATAATTCTTTAATTACTTAGAAAAATAGATAGGATCTGATTTCTTTTCACCTTCTTCCTCTAAAACTAAGGAAACATCCGAAAACCAAGAAGAATTTAAGACCTCACTTTTCATTCGAAAACATTGCCTGGACTTTGATGACACAGATCAGTCACCTGACCTTGCATCATCTCTAGAGGATCACTTTCCAACTTTGAATTCACCTAATTTACCAAATTTTGTCCATTTTGATAACCCTCCCGATGATGATTATGAAGTCAAACCTCAGAAATTACGTGACTTGATCACCCTCATTCCTGAAACATCAGTGTATGGCAAACCCCTGTCAAATTCTTGTAATGACGGCATCTTTCCATTCTTTTCACATGAACAAAAACACATCATTTATCGAGTGGTGGTTAAGGTTCCATCAGTCGAGTCAGAATAAACTTGTTTTGAAGAACGCCACCTCGGTGCCTCTTTAAATCCTTCTCGTAGGGTGTCTATGAGACATTTGTTAGGCACTTAAACTCCGCCGACCTCCTATTTTCCTACGAACAACGAGAGACGATTGACAAATTATAAAAGCAAGTAGAATTCCTTCTTCGCCCGTCAAACTATGAATGCGAAAGCATTTCAACAAATTTCAGAGACCAAGAACTAAAGTTTATAGCAGATTTAGATCTACTTTTTGAATCACTTACCGACATGGATTTCCTCCCAATATCTATGATATTAATCAATCACAATGTCCATGCAATGATCAAGAAACTTGAGTTCTGGATAGAACGGGACCCGATGATTCCCATCATCATTCCTGTTAAATTTCCATTCTTTGTTGACCCCGCCTCCTACTTGATCTCAAAATTACGAGACGTTTTTCTCGATCCCACCAAGGAAAGAATCGACACAACCCTCTTCACTAAAAGAAAAGACCTTCACTTCCACACAAAAAGCCGAAATCATTGAACTCTTTAGGATAGTTAAATTCACAACCGGAGAACCTGGTTTGTAGGAAGAGAAAGCGTTTCTGTAAGTCATAAATAAACTCAATCACGATCTAAATTATAAGGACCAAGGACTACGCGACGGTTTGTCAAACCCTAAAAATATAAGGAAAGCATATAATAAGTTCGTTAGTGATCTTGTTAATTTAGGATACGAGGAACGAAAAGTCATATGGGAATTAGAGAATAGTCATTACTATTTAGTTTATAATGTCATTTGGGAGCTTTCAAAAATTTTTGTGCCTAAAATGTTCTCTTAAGGTAGCAAGTCTCAACCCTTTCCCTAAAGAGGGATCAGAACGAATCGTAAAACAATTCTCTCCGAAAAGGTCGAGGCTCGCGACTTTAAAGAAGCATATTTTAGTATACATATAGTAATATAATAAATTCTTAAAAGTGACCTTTAAAAGAAGAAAACGTTTTTAAAATTATTGCCTGAAAACACAAGCGTGTCGAAAAGAATGTGCAACTTTAAGCTCTTAGCTGAAACTTGTACATTCCATAAACCCGCGCCAGACAAAGATTTTTAAACACCAAAAATAACTTAAGTATTAATATTTTAAACGAATTAAAATTGTCCTACAAAAATTTACGCGATTCTTAAACCCTTTAAAATGTAACGAAAAGTAATTAGTTACAATAAGTATATTTATGATTCGTAAGAATAATTATTAGGGCAATAGATATTTAATCTAGGAAATTAAGACTTAAACTCTTTTAAGTACTAGGGACCATGGTAAAGGAATATAGTACACTAGGACATATTCCTATGGACCACACTTCAATCCTTACATTCCCATAATTAAAAAGAAAAACAAAGAAGAAAAACTTCTCCTCCCCTCCCCACACCTAAAAACCGGCCACCACCATGTTCACCTTAAAATCACCATCAAATTTTCACCAAAACTTGTGATATTGTGTCTTTTGAACCCCTTTTTGCATGTTCTTCACGGTTGTACAATCGTTTTCAAGTTTTGTTCATTAAAACTAAGGTATGATTATCAAAACCCACTTTAGTATGATTATCAAAACCCACTTTAGACTTATAAGAATTTATTTTATGAAGTTAACTAAGTTAATGGTAAAGAATTAGTATTTTTGTTGCTTGAATTCTTAGTTTAACTACATGCTACTTTCACTTTTCCATGCTAGCACTTTTCAAGTGGATCAACTTTGACCATTTTGATTCGTTTAGGGTTTTGCTTGAATGAGTGTTAGTCTCTAAGTATTTAAGTTCAACTGTGAGACTTTGAATAATTATTGCACAATGTGGTTAGGTTATAGTTGGAAATGTTTGACTCTTAAAGTTAACAAGAAGTCAACTAGCTAGCATGAATTGATAAATTGGTTAGCCATTCTTGCTTGTATTGCTTACTAGGATGCTTATTAGTTGCTTTGATAGTAAAAATAGGCATAATAACTATAGAATCGTTGTCTTGAAAATCAAAAGTCTTTAATCAAACCAAACACATGGATATGATAAATATTTATGCATGAGCTAACTTGTCTAAAATTTTATGAAATGCTTAAAATAGTTTTAGATCATGTACACATGAATAGGTTATAATCTTGGCATGCGGATACTTGAAATTGTCATTGGAAGTAAGCTTTGACCTAAAAAAGTCAACTTTAAGTATTGAATCTTAAGACCAAATCATTTTATAAAAACAAAAAAATAAAAATAAAAACCTTACTTCAAATTGAACATCTAAAAGTCAAACCCTACTAATAATCATATGACCATGACTTGTAATGTTTTTGACATTCCAACCTTGGGTAAAACCAAAGTTGTAAATGGCAATGCCTTTGGTAAACCGCCGCCAGTGCTTGACTTTAAATTTCCGACCACATTACTTGTAGCCTTAGTGTGATTGAAACTGATTATTAATTACTTGGAAACATTGGATATTTAATGTAATCTTTAGACTGTTACAAATTTAAAGCCTTCCATTCGAATTTTTATAAAAATTCGGAAGTGCTTTAATTTTTCTCTTTCTTAAGAATCCATTACTTTAAATATCTCATGTTCTAAGGTACCATGTCACCAAAAAAGAAATCAAAGCTAAACCCAACACGACCACTTACAGGATCTCTAGCCTACCTCAGTGCCACACCCGAGTACAACTAGATGGCACGCATATGAAGAGACAATTCATTCGGTCATTTCAGAAACATATATTGGGATAAGTTGCAAGCTTTGGGATTTAGACAAAGATTAGAAAGCATGCTCAGTTATTCAGTAGATGGCCAGCAGTTTGAGTCTTTTAAGAGACTATGCAGCATTGATGAACCGGTATACATGGAGATGACTACCGAGTTCAAGGCCACTTATACATTTAAGCCGAGGAGGATAGTTAGAGATGGATTGATTACATTCAGGTATATGGGCAGCTTGTTCACCTTTTCATTAGCCCAGTTCGAACAACATCTAGACCTCTACACTCCAGATGAGATACATTACCCTTTGTTCACTAATGGAGAAACCACGGTTTCCATCCCCATCATGACTGCTGAGGCATGGAGTCGTTGGTCACCAAGGCCATTTTTCTCAGGTATTAAAGCTACCCTACTTAGAGACCCAGTTTTACATATTCTACACAAGCTATTGGCATGTTCGGTTGATGGAAAGTATACGATGAATAGTCGGCTCTCTGAATTTGATGTTGCATTGATGACATGTCTCCTCGATAGGAAGAACATTCAGGTCGCCCACTTAATTGCTCAACGGATTATTGACGAGAAAAGTTATGATACAAGATGGTCATTCATAGGTCTGTTGTTACAAG
Source organism: Pseudognaphalium luteoalbum (assembly GCA_963422505.1). Classification (NCBI taxonomy): domain Eukaryota; kingdom Viridiplantae; phylum Streptophyta; class Magnoliopsida; order Asterales; family Asteraceae; genus Pseudognaphalium; species Pseudognaphalium luteoalbum. The sequence continues at coordinate 54,067,785 of OY730197.1, forward strand.
ATTGATTAGGAGAATGGGACTGCTTAGGACAGCAGAAGTGGAAAAATTTTAAGAGTCTACCCAAGTAGGTGCCCAGCCGATGGACTATGAGTTTCTTAGGAGCATTGAGATACTCCGGATTTTGAGGGATGGCACAGTCTACATTAGAGTACGATAAGAGGATCCCGATATTGTTGACACTCTAGTTCCAGATTTAGTTCTACCCAGAGGGACAAGAAAGCGAAAGCAGCCAGGAGAGCCCATAGATTCAGATTCAGATGAGGATGAGAATGATCATGTAGACCTAGTTTCACCACCACCAGTAGTATCACCGCCTGCTAAGGCGGGACCTTCTACTCCAGCTCCCAGAGTTTAGGTGCTCGGATACATCTATCATTACGGGACTCCTCCGGGACATGACTATTGGTACTGGTTGATGCAGATGCAGGTCAGATGTTACAGAGCCATGAGATAGCTAGGGATACCGATGAGCCCACTTCCAGACCTACCATGCGGGTTGGGCCGAGAACCAACACATTTGTATCCCCCTGCAGTCCCTGCCCCAGCACCTCCACCAGTTCCAGGCCGTGGCCGTAACTTACCCCCTCAGATAATTCCACCCAGACCACAACCACCTCCAGCACGGGTTCTTATTATGTGACAGCCTGTCCCCTCAGTCATTGGTTCAACCAGGGGACAGACTTCGAGAAGAGGTGTTTAATACATAGATTCAAACATTAGGGACAATGTTCCTCTAATTGTGGGATATACGGTCTGCAAGCGCAAGTTTAATCTCTTGTCCGTAAAACAAACAATATTTTCATTAAAATGCTAAAAACAAAGAAATTTTCAAATATTATGGATTCAAAAGTAACATCCTTTAGAACCTCTATTTTTCAAAAATATAAATTACAGCAAGAAACGAGTATCATAACAAAGAAACAAAATTGTCTTTTAGAATAAGATACGGACGAAAAGGGCAGCACATGGCTAAGCACACATTGACCAAAACATTCGATTCATGAGGTTTGAGCCTGTAATTATCATTCATCCTTAAAATGCATCACTTTTTGTTTCATGTGTGTGCCAATGTATGCATTTGAATTAGAACTTGCTCTTGCAATACATTTCGAGATCACACCAATGAGTGCCATACATGGCATATGTACAACCTATCTCGATACTTTCTAAGGAATCCTAACACCCCCTTACCACCAAACATCCACTCACTCTTCATAAGTCATTCTCTTTAACACTCCAGCTTCCCCTGGGTTCTTTTTCTTAACTTGATTGACTAAAAACTCAATATCATCCTCTTTTTGCTCTCTTAAAAGACTTTCATCATATTGAATAACTTGCTCCTTGGTCATCCACATAAATTTTCTTGGCTCAGTCTCAACCTTAATCAATCCAGCCCTTAACTGTTCCTCATCCAACTCAGCTTGTAATCTCATTGCAATCTCCTCATCATTAACAATTGCTTTAGAAATAAGATAGTTTCATTGGGGTTGAGGTTTCATGTTTGGTAAGTCACACATATATACATTATCTTGTCTTGAAATTCTCATTAAAATAGAGTGGTTGTGCTGATTTCTTGATTGTCATGGGGGGGGGAGCGGAAACAAGAAAAAGAAGAAGAAGGATTTGCTGTCTTCTTGCAATCCATTGGTACGTGATAATCAAGGGAGTTCTGGTTCTTCATCGGACTCTGATTTCGTTTCTACTTTTGACACGTCAAAAATTAATATTGATGGGGCTAAAAAACCATCAAGTAAACCATCGATGGGTGTTATTGAAAAATCTGGTGACTTATTATACCCCACTTTGAATGTGGCCACTAATTATATTGATCAGGAAGGTGATGCTGAATTGAAACATGCTAAACCCTCTTCTCCTTCGAATGCTGTTGGTGATGCTGAACTGAAACATGCTAAACCCTCTTCTCCTTTGAATGTGGGTGTTGATGGCAAGAAGGATGATATTGATGATGCTAGTACTCAGAGTAAGAATGTGCAGAAAGATGCGTCAGATTTTCAGGTTGGGGTTTCCCATTGTAAAATCCCTGTTGATCCGAAGACTGATGTTGATCATAACCCTGATATGGCATATGATACTGATGTATCGGATGATGAGACTAAGACTAATTCGCGTGACTTTCAATCTAAATCTGGAACTGGAGGTAATAATTATTCGTTTCCTAGTATTAAAGGTTTGGATCGGCTAGCAGCTGCCACTGTTCCTGTCCCTTTAACTGATCCAAATCCGCAATCTGGTGTTGCTAGATCATATGCACAAATTGCGCATAATGTTAGTCAGCGAAAGGTTAATTTTTGTAAGCTGAATTTGGAACCCCCTCCTGGTGTTGAGGCAGACCTTGAGATTCCCTTGGAGACAATAAAAGAGGCGAGCAAAAAGTATATGAATACTCTATATGGTTACTTTATAGGGAAAAGATTGGCATTTCCTGTTGTCCAACACTATGTTATGAATGCTTGGAAAAAGTATGGGATCGAAAGGGTTATGATGCATGCTAATGGATTTTTTTTCTTTAAGTTTGCGTCGGAATATGGTATGAATCAGGTTATAGAAGGAGGACCATGGATGATTCGTCTAGTGCCTATTATTCTTCGAAGGTGGTCTTCGGATGCTGACTTGGCCAAAGAAGACTTGTCTAAAGTCCCGGTTTGGATTAAGCTCCATAATGTTCCCCTTCTTACATTCAATGAGGTCGGCCTTAGTGGTATAGCAACAAAGGTGGGAACTCCTTTAATGCTTGACTCTTATACAAGCACAATGTGTACGGAATCATGGGGAAGGCCTAATTTCGCTCGGGCTATGGTGGAAGTTGATTTGGGGACTGATTTAAAGGAACATGTGGTGGTCTCAATTCCTAAATTGGAGGGAAATGGTAAAACTTTGTATAAAGTTCGGGTTGAATACGAGTGGAAACCACCCAGGTGTAGCCTATGTAAGGTGTTTGGGCATCAAGACTCTGAATGCCCAAAATAGGTGGCTCATGAGAAGGTTAATAAAGCTAGTGATCAGGAGTTCGTTGCTACTAAAAATGTTGCTCGTGGCCCTGTTAAGCAAGGTACTAAATTGGTTGATGGATTTGTTCTAAAAAATCAGAAACCAAAAGTGATCTATCGACCGAAGGAGACTAGTAAAACAAATACAAGTAAGAATCATAAAACGTCTCAACCGCCAACTCAGAATCGGTTCAGTGTTTTAGATGGTGATCCTAATTCTCAACCTGATGCTTCTAAAAGGGCTGAAACTAGTTCGAGTGGAGCTAAGAATAAAGGTAAAGGTGTCCATCAAGAAAGTGGAGAAGTAAGTGATGTGGAAGGGGAGTATAATGAAATGGTTGATTTCTTTTCAAAGTCAACTTTTAATTCGGAGGGGACAAGCACTCCCGGTATTGATGTTTCTCATGATTAGTTTGGCAACATGGAATATAAGGGGAATGAACCGTGCCCCTAAACAAAGTGAGGTTCAACTGGTGGTTCATGAGAATAAGTTAAGTGTGTGTGCGGTTTTGGAGAGTCATATTCAAGCGTCTAAACTGCAGCAAATATGTTCTACTTTATTCTTAGGGTGGGATTGGATTTCTAATGCAAATTTCTGTTTTGGTGGTACTCGGATTATTCTTGGATGGAATCCGAGAGAGGTGGATTTGGTGTACATTGGTGGGAGTGATCAAGTCATTCATTGTCAAATTGGTACATGTATGAGTAACAAGATGTTCTTCTGTTCTTTTATCTATGCAGGGAATTCCTATATTCATAGGAGGGAGTTATGGTCTAATCTCAGAATGCATAAACAGTTTGTTAATGGGAGACCGTGGGTTTTATTGGGGGATTTTAACTCTATCCTTAATCTTGAGGATACTTCCGCTGGTTCTTCTCGTTTTACTATTGGGATGCGGGAGTTTAAAGAGTGTGTTGATGATCTATCTGTGTTTGACATAAACAGCTCAAGTTTCCATTACACTTGGAATTAGAAACCTAAAATGAATGATGGCGTTTTAAGGAAAATTGATAGAGTGATGGGGAATATTGAAATGTGTGCTATGTGGCCTAGTTTGGTATCTATCTTTCAACCTTATTGCACTTCTGATCATTGTCCAGTGATTCTAAAGCTTCCCTCGATTAATTAAAGGTTTGTAAAACCTTTTAAATTCTTTAACTTTCTTGCTCACAAAGCTGAATTTCAGAAACTTGTTGAAGATATTTGTTGAAGACAATGATCCGAAATTCAGCTTTAAAAGGTTTTAATATGTTTGCTATCACTTCGCGTTTGAAGTTGTTAAAGAAACCTATTTGTAAACTCATGAGATGTCAAGGGAATTTACACGATAAAGTGTGTAAACTTCGGGTGGAGCTTGACAGAATTCAAATGGATCTTGATCAACATCCTTATTCGGATGATCTCAGGGAACAAGCAGGCCAGTATTTGTTGGCTTATAATCAAGCTGTTATAGATGAAGAACGTTTTCTGAAACAAAAATCCAAGATAGATTGGCTTCGGGAAGGGGATGCTAATACTAAATATTTCCATAATGCTCTGAAAGAAAAGGTTAGTAGATCCCGTATAGATGTTGTCTATGATTCTCAGGATAATGTTTATGAAGGTGATAGGGTTCCAACTGCGTTTGTGGATTACTATTGTGATTTTTTGGGCAAAAAGGGGCTGGTTCAACCTTTGCAAACCGAGGAGCTGTTTTGTAACCGTTTATCGAGTTCTAAAGCTGCTGCTATGATATGGGAAGTTACAAGACAAGAGGTTAAGGAGGCTATGTTCTCAATTGGTGATAATAAATCTCCTGGCCCGGATGGTTTCACTTCTGTATTTTTCAAAAAGGCTTGGGATATTGTTGGGGAGAGTGTTTATGTTGTTGTTCGTGATTTTTTCTTGAATGGTTGTTTGCTAAAAGAGCTTAATCATACGATTATTGCTCTCATTCCTAAGGTTACTACTCCATCCAAGATCAATGACTTCCGACCTATTTCATTGTGTAATATTCTGTATAAGTGTATTAGTAAACTTCTTACTAATCGAGTTAAAGAGGGTTTGCATGATGTTGTAAGTGAAAATAAGTCGGCCTTTGTTCCGGGCAGGTCTATATTTGATAATATTCTCCTTTCTCAGGAGCTCTTAAGGGGATATCATCTCCAACATGGTGTCCCTAGATGTTCCTTTAAAGTTGATATTCAGAAGGCGTATGATACCGTTTATTGGAACTTTCTACAAACCGCTCTTAACGGGTTTGGGTTCCATCCTCACATGATTAAGCTGATTATGTCTTGTGTTTCGAGTGTTTCATATTCTATTAGCCTTCATGGCCATCTTTATGGTTTCTTTAAAGGGAAAAGGGGTCTCCGTCAAGGTGACCCGTTGTCTCCTTATCTTTTTACTCTGGTATGGAGGTCCTTACTTTGGCTATCCGAAGGAAAGTTGCTGCAGCGGATGCGTTTGATTATCATAAATTTTGTGATAATCATAGAATCATTAATATTTGCTTTGCTGATGACCTTTTCTTATTTTGTAAGGGAAATGATTATTCTGTTAAGGTTATTGAATCAGCTCTTTCAGAGTTTACTGATGTGTCGGGCTTGGCGCCTAGTATCCCAAAGAGTATGGCTTTCTTTGGCAATGTGCCTTCTTTGGTAAAGCTCTCTATTTCTAGGATTATGCCTTACTCTAAAGGAAAGCTTCCGGTTCGCTATTTGGGGGTCCCTCTCATTTCTACTAGACTTACTGCTCGTGATTGTAAAGTTTTGGTTGAAAGGATCCGGAATCGTATTGACAATTGGAAGAATAAATGGCTTTCCATTGCGGGACGAGTTCAATTGGTAATATCAGTTCTTTCTTCCCTTAATGCTTATTGGGCATCTGCTTTTATTCTTCCTTGTGAGGTTATTAAGGACATTGAGTCGCTGATTAGGGGGTTCCTTTGGTGTCAAGGGGATATGAAGCGTTGAAAAGCAAAGGTTTCTTGGGATGTTGTTTGTCTCCCAAAGAATGAAGGAGGGCTTGGCATTAAAAGGTTATATGATTGGAATATCTCCCTTATGACTAAGCACATTTGGAACCTGTTAACTCGTAAGGATTCTTTGTGGGTTAGTTGGATTTATTTCCATAAGCTTTCTGGTAGGAGTTTTTGGAATGTGTCAGAATCGGGTAACATGAGTTGGACGTGGAGGAAGCTCATTCAGCTAAGGGATGAAATTAGAAGTCATTTTTGGTTTCGGGTCGGTAATGGCTTATCTATATCTGTTTGGTTTGACATTTGGGATCCTCTTTGTCCCTTATTTCGGTTTCTTGGTCATAAACACATTAATCGTGATTCGCACATTAATAATAAGGTTGCTGATATGGTTGATGGGAATTCATGGAATTGGCCACAATTGTGGCTTGTTAGATTCCCGTTCCTTAATCAGCTTTCTGTTCCATTTTTATGTGATCGTCCGGATACTCTATGTTGGAGGAATTTCCAAGGTAATTTGGTTGATTTTAAAACCAGCTTTGTGTGGGATACAATTCGATCATGGTCAGAAATTGTTGATTGGTTTTCGATAGTTTGGTTTCCGATGTGTATCCCTCGGCATTCTATTAACTGATGGTTGGTTTTAAGGGGTAAGCTGAAGACTCAAGATCGCCTGAAGCAATGGGATGTTGGTCCTTCGACTGACATAAACCTGCTTTGGTGCTCTTTTTGTAATACTCAATCGGATTCGCATGCTCATTTGTTCTTTGAGTGCAGGTTTTCTTCTCAGGTTTGGTTCCAAGTATTGGGATTTGCGGGGCTTAATCTTCAATCAGTCCGTATGGGGGACTGTATCTCTTGGATTAAACCTATTGCTTCTCGGAAGACTGTTCGGAGTGTCATTTTCAAACTTCTTCTTGGTGCTTCTACGTATTTTCTTTGGCAGGAGCGCAATTTGAGGTTATTTCAGAAGCAACATCGTTCAACGGATCAGGTGGTGGCTGTTATTTTGGAGACGGTTAGGCTTAAGCTTTAGTCCTTTAAGTTTAAGCCTTCTGCTGAAGTCAAGAAGGCTATGGAGATTTGGAAGACTCCAAGTTTTCTAGTTAGAGAGTGCTGATTTTTTAGTCTCTTTTATTATAGTGCGATTGTTATGGTTAATTGCTTGGTGTCATAGTTGGTTAAGGTTCGTGTCTGTTAGTGGTTATTTATTGGTTGTCATATTCTCGGCCTGTCGAGTATATGTGCTTAGTCTATTTTTGGACTAAGTTTTGATGTACTTGTAACGATATTATTCTTTTATAAAATTTACCAGGGTATATCCCTTTACCCAAAAAAAAAATTCTCATTAAAATCATGTTTTCTGGTATTTTTAATTCCTTTGACAAAATAAGACATTCAGTGTCAGTAAAATGAACTGGATTCTTTTTATCTGTGATTTGACTCACACTTAGCAAATTGTACCTCAACTGTTCCACAAAATAAACATTATTAAAACTTATCTTATCACTGTTAACAGTGTCTTTGCCTGTGATCCTTCCACCTTTTGGATTGCTTCCAAATGCTACATATCCACCATATTTGAAGTCCTATAGCTTTCCTTTATCAACAATCATGTGCATTGAACAACCTCTATCTATATGTCATAAACAAAAAAAAAAAATATGTCATAAACTCTTTGGTTTGTTCTGCACATACAATCAAACAGAGAAAGATTAGTTTCTCTTGGGAACCCAAACCAATTTGGCTTTGGGTTTCCCATGTGCATTGACAAAATCAACTTTCTTAAAGATAATTGATTGTGAAGCACTGTTGGTATTTGGACCTATTAATTTATTAGATTTAAATGGTGTTCAAATCCAACTTATTTTAGACTTAGCAGCTTTAACTAGTAAATTATGCGTGGCAGTCTTAAAATTGTTATAACCGTTAAAATGCCTAGCAGTAATAAAACTTGACTTGGCAGTTTTAAAGTTATTAACAGTTTTAATATGTCTAGCAGTTATAACAGTTTTAGCTGCTTGAGTCTTTTGACTGTTGGCTATATTTACAGTTATAACTGTCTCAGAAGTTTTAGCTGTAGCAGTTTTAACATGATTAGCCTTAGAATGCATCTTCTCGTCATTAGCTACATGATTAATTTTCGATTTAAAATTTTGTTTATTAATCATGTTTGCTGCAGTCCATGGCTTTTATCGAATCCTTTAAATATTCTCAGGATTATGATAACAGTCGTATTGAAGATGACCTAATTTTCCACATATAAAGCAAGCCTTTTCTTTTATCACTTTGAAATTTGTACCCAGTTTATGTGAAACCATTTGATTCTTATTTCTTTGATTACCTCTGGGTACATGCTGTTAAAAAGTTTGTGAAAAAGGAGCACTTTCTTTACATTTTCAATTTGCACAGTTATAACCCTCAGATTTAACATTAACAGATTTATTAACTGATTTAATTGCATTACTAACATATCCTAAACCTTGTTGGACTTGTTAGTGTTATTTCTCTTATCCTCTAAAGCCTGTTTACTTTTTTGTTGAAATAGTTTCTTACCTTCTTCTAGTTTATCACTCTTAAGTTCAGAAACTAGACTTTCACTTGATTTACCTGTTGAGTCAGATCCTACACTCTTTTCACTCTGAGAAACAGACTCACTCTCATCATCTTCTATCCAGTCACTAACCTCAACCTTTTCATAATTCACATCATCTAATAAATTCTGGATTGGATCAGCCTTCTTAACATCATCTTTCATTCCTACCTTAAATGAATTGATATCACTCTTGGGAAGAAAATAGTTGTTGTTATAAGGTGGAGGTACATTATTATACCCTAATCTAGTCTTAAGCTTATCATGAATCTGTGAATTGATAAGCTTATTAACACTTTTAGAAGCATACTCTAAGTCACTTACTTTCAGTCTTATACTATCTCTCTCACAAGTGACCTCAGCAAGTTTCTTAGGTAATGTTTCTATTTTAGTATTTAGATTATCTCTTTCCCAGTTAGCATACTGAATGTCAAACCTAAACTGTGTTGCATTGACCTCATATGCTTTACTTCTAATTTTCCATTGTTTTAGTTCCTCACATACTTTAAGATTAATGCAATCTGCCACTTAATGTCCATCTCCTCCAGATCATCAGAATTTATATGCTCTAGATCTTCATTAGTAAGTGTGGAATTCACATTACTAGTACAGAAAGACTCCAACATATCATCATCAGATCTAGTCTGAGATGAACTAGCTCCGCTAGATACATATGAAGATCCTTGATTTGAATTAACCTTGGATCCTCCTACAGACATAAAAGCAACATTGTGAGAGTATCCAAATGATTGCTTTTTTGCTTTCAACTTCTGATTCAAAGTTCCTCGGATCATTATAAATATCTTCAAGCTCTTTAGTTTCCAGATCTGCACTATGCCTCAGACAAACTGTATAAATTGTCCACTCATCTCCTAAAGATCTTTAGAATTTTTTATTAAGATCATCCTTATCAATCTTTACTTGATGATTTTCCAAATCACCAACAAGTTTAGCAAATATGTCAAAAGTCCGAGTCAAAGTCTCAGTTTTAACATAATTAAAATTCTCATATTGTTGCTTGAGAAGAGATCTCTTGTTCTTCTTTAATTTGTATTAGCATTACCACCAAATCTCTTCTCAATTGCTTCACTAAGCACATTAGCATCTTCCTAGTTTTCAAATCTTATTTGATACTCATTGGGAATTGAAAGCATAATAGTACTTAGAGCCTTAAACTCTATAGCTCTTTCCTTCCGTTCAATATCTGTAGTTGGAGGAGGTCTTTCCTTTAATCTATTACCATCAGCATCAACAGGATATCTAGGACCATTAACAACTATGTCCCACATCTGGTAATCTGTGAGAAGCATATATTGTTTGATCCTGTTTTCCAGAGATCAAATTCATCTGGCTTGAGCATTGGGATTTTCGTGACTTGGATTCGATCATTACCTTCTGTTGCCATTGTTATCAAACTTAAATTAATCTAACCCAATTTTGTCTAATACTCCTGATAAGTTGTATTGGCGCAAGATTGGAGGTGAGTTGACTGATTTTAGTATCTCTCATGTTTGGGATTCAATTAGACCGAGGGCGACTAAAGTTGATTGGACGTATGTTGTGTGGTTCCCTCAATGTATCCCTAGGCCTTATATTCATCTTTGGTTGGCGTTACAAGGAAAGCTGAAGACTCAAGATAGATTGAAGCAATGGGATGTTGGTCCTTTGACCGACTTAAACCTGCTTCAATGCTCTTTATGTAATTCTCAACAGGATTCCCATACTCATTTGTTTTTTGAGTGTTCATTTTCTTCACAGGTGTGGTTGGAAGTTTTGAAGTTTGCTGGTTATTCTTTCCATTCAGTTCGGCTTCAAGATTGTGTTCAATGGGTTAAACCGGCAGCTGCTAGAAGATCTATTCGAAGTATCATTTACAAGTTATTACTTGGAGCTACGTCTTATATCATTTGGTATGAGAGGAATCTCCGATTATTTAATAACCAAAGGCGATCCAGAGAACAAGTGGTGGCTTCCATTATAGAGGTTGTTCGTCTCAGAATATTTTCTTTTTCTCTCAAGCCTTCTGCTGCTGTCAAGAAGGCTATGGAAGTTTGGAAGATTCCGAGATCCCTCATGCGTGAGGGTTGAGTTTATGTTATGAAGCGTCTGCAGTGGATTATTGCCTGGATATTGTTGTTAGGCTAAGTCTTTATTCAGGCTATGTTTGGATGTTTTTTGGTTGTTATATACTTGGCATGTCAAGTATATATGCTTAGTCTAGTCTAGTCTAAGCTTTTCACTTGTATTGTTTCGTTATATCTTTGAGTAATAAAATTTACCGGGGTATCCCCTTTACCCAAAAAAAAAAAGTCCTTAATAACAGGTTTCTCTATCTGTGGAGCCTCTGACTTATCAGTTAATATTTCCTGAGAATCATTGGACACATCAGGAATATCTAAGTCAACTATTTTTGAGTAATTAGCATTAAATGGAGGGGCTACAATATTATAACCTATTCCAGTACCATCAGTTACCCTTCGTGTAGAGCTAATCATTGAGTCTAAATTCAGCTTAGAAGTAGCATAGCTTTCTAACTTACAATTAAGCTCTAAGACCTGTAACTTAGATACAGACAACTCACTATCTCTACTAGCTAAGTCCTTCTTTAAGTCTACTATAACCTGATAAAGACCATCTATCTTAACAATTTGAGCATTTATTGTATCTTTTAAAGTGGTCTTAACTGCTGTATCAGACTTAATCTTAGCTTTTAGAGCTTGTTTTTCCTCATTTAATATATGAACATCACCCTTTAATTCATCAATTTCTGATTTCATAGTCAAATTAGATTCTGAAAATACATCAACCCGAGACTGCAAATCAGTAACTAAATAGCAAACATCAGCAAGAGTAAGAGTATCAAGACATACCCTCTTTTTATCAATATTGATTTTGGCCATTTGAGCAACAAAGTCTTCTGGACTCAAATGCTCAGTTGAATCCATGTCAAGCATACTATCTCCAATAGTCTTCTCTTCCATGTCTGGTACTTTCAATTTGGAATCTTCAGCTTCAGGCATATAAGATGTCGATTCAGCAGTCTTTTCTTCATCTATAATCTCAGCCATTAGAGCTTCTTCAGACAAAGCTCTCCAATCATATGACCCATCTAACTGTTGAACTACCAAAGCCTTGGAAGCTAGAGTCTTACCCGAGCTTTGATTATTCCCACTATTTTGGTCAACTTTTGGTCTTTGACATTCCCTAGCAAAATCTCCATAAATTTGGCAGTTATAACACTTCATTTTGGACTTATCAAAACCAACTTTATTACCAACCAGCTTTCTACCTGTATGCTTCAAGAAATTTTTAACTCTCCTTGACACCATAGCGAGTTGCCACTGGAGATCCATTTCTTCTAAGTCGTCAGGGTCAACTTGATCATAATCCTCATCATTGTTGGATCATTGATCTTTCCCCGGATATAATTTTCGTATGAAGCAACAAATGATGCAAGAACAGAAAGTTGATGTTCAGAAGATTTCACACTCATGGGCATTTTGTGATGCTCTTGAGTGGACTTCTCAGTGGTTTTGCTTTGTTTTTCACTTCCAGCAGCGATATAGCACAATTCTTCAGAGACAAGTTCAACATTATTTTCAGTAACATCACCAACTAATAATGCATTAGTAGAACTTGTAGAGGCATCAGAGGGACTAGCCTTACCAAAGTATAGCTTAGGATCTTGAACCTGATCATTATCTGAATCCCTTGTTTTCATAGTGAATGCATAACCTCTGAGTTTGTCAATTGCATCTTCTAGAGTCATAGATGCATAGCGATCCTCATTATCTTTGATCATCACTCCATGCATTTCCCATTTATGTGGTAAACCTTCAAGAAACTAGTTAATTTTCTCTCGATCATTTACCACTATCTTATGGTTATCAAGCTCACTTAGAAGATGATAAAACCGGGTAATATAAGCATCAAGTTCCTCTCCTTTGAATACCTTATAAATGACAAATTGTTTCTTTAAAAGATCCCTTTTGCCTTCTTTCATCTGAGGACTTCCATCACATCTTTTCTCTAAAGCTACCCAGAGCTCTTTAGCAGTATGAAAGGATTTAAACAGATGATTAACTTCCTCAGGGAGACACATTTTAATGCATGAATGAGCTCGATTTTCATTTTTATATCCCTCCTTATGTTCTTCATTCATATGGTTATATGGAATGACCACTTGTTTGTTCTGTACCGTGGAAGTTGGAGAAATATATCCATGAGTAACACATTCCCATATCATAAGGTCATGGAAACGATAGTAGGACTCAAAACGGTCTCTCCACCCATAATTTTCATCGAGGGTGAGTATATTAGGTGGAACATTTGACTTGCCCACCTCATGGTCCATCTCTATCATTCGGCTAAGATTAGACATCTTAAATTTGTTCAAAAACACAAAAATTCAGTCAAACTTGCGAACTCAGAAAGTTCAGTTCGCAAACAATAGCTCAGTTCGCAACACACAGTTCACCTTGCAAAACTCAGTTTGCAAGTCCAACTCAGTTCGCAAAGGCAGTTCATTTCACAAAACCAATTCAGTTCGCAAGCTCAGCTCACTTCGCAAATCTCAGTTTGCAAAGTCCAGTTCGGCTCGCAACGTATATCTCAGTTCGCAAATACGGCTGTTAACCCTAAAAATGAAAATTCTAAGCGTTTTTACATTTAAACTCGAAGATTTCGAACGTATATCAACCTAAAATCGTCCAGAAATAATTATTGATCGTATAACTTATGTAAAACAACCCGAAATTGTTCGTTATTTAATCCCAATAACCTCGAATCACAATGTATTAAGCTCGAAAACTCTGATACCAATTGTAAGTCCCTAGTTCTATGGATCGATAACGAGGTTATCTTAGTATCAAGGTGTGAAATCCCTTAATACGTAGTTATACGGATATAACTTTGGTATCACGATCTATTCGTGATTAGGAATAATAACTAGCTTTAATCTTGATTGTCAAAAGTGTAAACCGATCAAGAACGAAGCTATGAACTCACCTACTTTATGTTGACCTTTTAGTATGTATTTTTCAGGTAACACGCGGCAGTAGGATGCTTTGGATAGCATAGTTCATGTCGCATATTTTCAAACATCAAGAGATTAGATTGCATGTGGTATTTTGTACTATCGAATATGTAGTAGAAATCTCCAGAATTATGATGCGAACTGCAAGTATTTTGTAAAACATATTATATTGGTAATGTAAATATTTTAAAATGTCTCATTTAGAGGTAGTTTGCTTTAATCTTTGTGTTATGATATTTAATTTGGTTGGCGCCCCCATGACACCTTCTACTTCCACTGCCACGTGTTTTGGGGGTGTGACACCTTGTCTCTTAACTCGGTTAATTCGTTAAGCTGCATTCTCCGATAGGATCCTATGGGGGAAGTATCTAAGTTACATTTCTTCAACGCCCAATATGCTTTATACTCCAATTCAATCGGTAGATGACATGCCTTTCCATAGACTACACGATATGGTGTTGTTCCTAATGGTGTTTTATATGCTATTTTGAATGCCCACAACGCATCATCTAACTTTCTGGACCATTTTTCCCCATGACTGCCTATTGTTCGTTCTAAGATCCATTTTAAGGTTGGATTTGTTACCTCAGCTTGCCCGTTAGTTTGCGGGTGATAAGCTGTTGATGTTTATGAATGACTTCATACTGTTGTAAGGTTCTCATGAAAAGAGCATTATAGAAGTGTGTGCCACGATCACTAATTATGACTCTTGGCATTCCAAATCGGCAAAATAACTATTTGAGAAACTTAGTGATGACTCTGGCATCATTAGTTGGGAAGGCTTGTGCTTCGACCCACTTGGATACGTAATCAACTGCAACCAGAATGTATTCTTTTCCATTAGATTTTGGGAAGGGTCCCATAAATCAAATCCCCAAATGTCGAAGACCTCACAAGCTTGGATGTAGGTAAGTGGCATTTCATTACGTGTGGAAATGTTACCAAATCTTTGCCAAGCATCGCAGAGTCTCACCAAGTCGTAAGCATCTTGAAAAATGGTTGGCCAATATAAGCCGGAATCATATACTTTTCATGCAGCCATGTTAGCTCCGTGATGGCCTCCAATGGGTCCATGGTGGCTTTGGTAGAGGATGTGTTCGGCTTCTTTCCTATCGATGCATCTTCTAATGATTTAATCAGGACAAACCTAAATAAGAAAAGGATCGTACCAAAAATAATGCTTTACGTCGTGGAAGAATTTTCATCGTCGAGAAGTTGGCATTCCTTTTTGTACTATTCCTCACACCAAGTAATTGGCAAATTCAGCATACCAAGGATTTTTTGTGGATCGAGGTCCCTGATAGTGTCTTCTGATGTTCATGAGTTGTTCATCTGGAAACTGGTCTTGAATATCTCTTTCTTCAAGCTTTTCCATCGATGGATTTTCCAATCGACTGAGACGATATGCTGCAACGTTTTCTGCTCCTTTCTTGTCTCTAATTTCTATGTTGAGTTCTTGTAGGAGTAGAATCCAGCACAACAGTCTTGGCTTAGCGTCTTGCTTTTTGAAGAGATACTTAAGGGCTGAATGATCTGTATAGGGAATAGTTTTGGACATAATAAGATAGGAATGAAATTTATTAAAAGCAAATACTACCGCTAACAGCTCCTTCTAAGTGGTTGTGTAGTTTTCTTGAGCGTCGATGAGAGTTTTACGGGTGTAGAAAATTAGTTGAAAGTGTTTCTCCTTCTGTTGTCCAAGTACGAGTTCAACTGCAAAATCATTGGCGTCGCACATGATTTCAAATGGTAAGCTCCAGTCTGGGGCCACCATTATCGGTGCATGCACAAGCTGTTCTTTTAAGTAGTTAAAAGCTTTAAGACAGTCATCTGTAAATTCAAACGGAGTATCTTTTCCGAGAAGATGAGTCATCGGCCGGGAAATTTTAGAGAAATCCTTAATAAAGCGAAGGTAGAATCCGGTGTGACCTAGAAAAATTCGGATGGCATTCACAGAGGTCGGTGGTGGAAGTTTTGAGATAGTATCAAATTTATCTCCGTCGACTTGAATTGCTGCTTTAGATATCCGGTGTCCTAAAACTATTCCTTCTTTCACCATAAAGTGACGTTTTTCCCAATTCAAAACAAGGTTTGATTCTTCGCATGTCATGGAGAAATCATCCATGAATTCCTCCATACATTGCTCGATCATGTCATGGAAAATTGCCACCATGCATCTCTAAAAAGTTGCAGGTGCATTACATAGCCCGAAAGGCATACATCGGTAGGTGAAAGTTCCGTATGGGCATGTGAATGTTGTCTTTTCTTGGTCCTTTGGAACGAGAGGTATTTGCAAATAGCAAGAGAAACCATCAAAAAAACAATAAAATTCATTTCCTGACAATCTTTCGAGCATTTGATCAATAAACGGTAAAGAAAAGTGATCTTTTTGAGTAGCTTCATTTAGTTTGCGATAGTCGATGCAAATCCTCCTTCCGGTGACGGTCCTTGTTAGGATGAGTTCCTCATTTTCGTTCGTGGTTACCGTCATACCTCCTTTCTTTGGGACAACCTATAGTGGACTGACCCATGGGGAATCTGAAATAGGGTATATCGGCCCGCATCCAGGAGTTAAATAACCTCCTTTTTGACCACATCTTGAATCTTTGGGTTGACTATCCTCTTTCTCTAAAATGATGGCTTGAAGTCATTTTCCATTAAGATTTTGTGTGTACACTAGTTAGGACTAATCCCTTGGATGTATGAGATTTTCCATGCGATTGCCTATTTGTGTGACTTAAGCATTTGAATGAGCTTTGCTTTTTCCTCTGGTTTTAGATCTTTTGATATTATAAATGTACTCCAGATGAGAGGGTAGTTCCTTTAGTTCCAATTCTGGTGGTTCTTCAATAGAAGGCTTCATTCTTGCAATTTTATCTCTCTTGAGTTCATCAAACCCCATTCGGAAGTCTGATTCTTCTAGAGGTGATTCTGGTGCGTTGGATGAAGCTATTTCAACCCTTTCTATTTTATCGGAGAGTGTATTCTTCTTTACCTTATATTTAACAGTAGTTGATGTGGAAGCTGCATTATCTTTTGTAAAGATAACATCGTTGTCTTCAGTGAATGCAAACTTCTGAAATTGAGCTGATGAAGAAGTGCTTATGGCAATTTCTGGTTCACAACTCTCAGACAGTTGTGGTTCATGTGGTAAAAGTTTCGATTCCATCTCCTCAAATGATTTTAAGATTTCGTCAACTGGCGGAGATGAATTAAGTGTTGGTTTATATTGGAAAGGTTGGTTTCTTTTCAACAGGGTAATTGGGACGCCTTGTCCGAGAGGGACAACCATAAATGGTTTATCTGTGATAGGTATCTTGGGCTGTGTGCTGGAATGGAATATTAACTCTCATGATGTGGTTGAAGGTTCTGAGATAGCAGAGCATAGACCATGATTGTCTCCAGAAAGTCTTCGTGTGGTGATGACTGTGATGGGAGTGGGATCCATGTTGCTTACTGCTAGAATTTCTTCCAGGTACTCATCGAATATTTCCTGCATAGAATCTACGAGACCAAGATCCTCTTCCAGAGGTTGCTTCATCAATCTATAGACATTAAAGGTGACTTCATCCGTTCCAACTCTTAGTTTTAAGGATTTTTCGTTTACGTCAATAACAGCCTTGGCAGTGTCTAGGAAATGTCTGCCAAGGATGAGTGGAACAATGTCATCTTCCTCAATGTCCATGATGACAAAGTCAACTGGAAAAATGAATTTATCTACTCTGACCATAATATCTTCAGCATTCCTCGAGGGAGTTTTACTGATCTATCAACTAATTGGATGGTCATTTGGGTAGGTGAAAGGTCACTTAGTCCTAACTTCTTATAAAGCGAATACGGCATAAGGTTAACACTAGATCCTAAGTCAGCTAATGTGTTGCTAATTTGAACATCCCAAAGATAAAAAGGAATAGTGAAATGGCCAGCATCTGCTAGCTTTGGTGGAAGTCCTTTTTGCATAATTAGAGAGCATTATGCATCTAAGGGTAAGTTAACTATTTGCCTTAATTTCTCTTTGTTGGAGAGAAGTTCCTTATAGAATTTATTGGATGAAAAGTTCGTTCAGGGGTTTCACCAGTTATGACAAGAATTTCTTCGGAGTGACCTTTGCGAAAGGAGAAATTTTAAGTTTCTTCCGATGCTGAGGTTTAGAAGATTCTTGTATTTCCTTGACAACTTTAGTGATTGACACTAGTACAAAATTGCGCTTTGGTCACACATGCTCGAAATCAAATTGTCACACATTAGAATATTTATGTGACTGAAGATACCGAAATAAAATTCACATCATTAGTTGGTCACACATGCACTCCAATCGTGTGACCATCCTGAAATGTATTTGTCACACCATTGAACATTTATGTGGCTAAAGGGAACTGCTATTTTTTTGATGATTATTTAGTCACATATGAATTTGGAACGCGTGACAAATGAAGAGTAAGTTTGAAGCATTAGTCAGGTTACACACATAAAATGTGACAAAACTGCGCCACACACTTGAACAGTGTGACCAAATGCAATTATATGGTTACATGAAGTAATTGTTTATGTGACTAAATCATGAAGTCTAGTTTGTCACACATACTTTTAGTGTAGCCAAAAATAGTTACATATGGTCACTACATGGTCACACACTTGAACACTGTGACCAAATACCATTATATGGTCACACACTTGAACACTGTGACCAAATGCCACTATATGGTCACATGAAGTAATTGTTTATGTGACTAAATCATGAAGTTGAGTTTGTCACACATGATTTTAGTGTATCCAAAAATAGGTACATATGGTCACTATATGTTCACACACTTGAACACTGTGACCAGATGCCACTATATGGTCACATGAAGTAATTGTTTATGTGACTAAATCATGAAGTCGAGTTTGTCACACATAATCTCAGTGTAGCCAAAAACAGGTACATATGGTCACTATATGGTCACACACTTGAACACTGTGACCAAATGCCACTATATGGTCACACACTTGAACACTGTGACTAAATGCCACTATATGGTCACATGAAATAATTGTTTTTGTGACTAAATCATGAAGTCGAGTTTGTCACACATAATTTAAGTGTAGCCAAAAACAGGTACATATGGTCACTATATGGTCACACACTTGAACATTGTGACTAAATGCTACTATATGGTCACACACTTGAATAGTGTGACCAAATTCCACTATATGGTCACATGAAGTAATTGTTTATGTGACTAAATCATAAAGTCGAGTTTGTCACACATAATTTCAGTGTAGCCAAAAAGAGGTACATATGGTCACACACTTGAACATTGTGACCAAATGTCAATATATGGTCACATGAAGTAATTGTTTATGTGACTAAATCACGAAGTCGAGTTTGTCACACATAATTTTAGTGTAGCCAAAAACAGGTACATATGGTCACATAAGTTAGTATGTGTATCTAAAGTGCAGTGTGTGTTAGAGTGTGAAAAGCTACTCCATATAGTCACATTAATTTGTAGCACAATCATATGACTATATGGCTTTATAATAGTCACACCATGTCGCAAATGTGTAGCTAAATGGCGTTTATGGCCACATTTTAGGTGATTATATGTGAGGAATATATTCACAATAGTCACATTGTGAAATATTCATGTGGCTATTCTTTAAAGACAAAATGGGTAACAATGATTAGCATTAAGTATTATATTAGTCACATTGATTGTTAGTATGTGTGTCTAAATCACATGCCACTTTATAGTCACATGAAGTCATTTTTTATGTGACTGAACCATGTAGTCGAGTTTGTCACACATGATTGCAGTGTAGCCAAAAGCAGGTACATATGGTCACATAACTTATTATATGTGTCTAAAGTGTAGTGTGCGTTAGAATGTCAAAAGCTAATCCGTATAGTCACATTAATTTGTAGCACGTTCATGTGACTATATGGCACTTAATAGCCATACCATTTCATAAATGTGTGACTAAATGATGTTTACGGCCACATTTTAGGTGATTATATGTGACTAATATATTCACAACAGTCGCGTTGTGAAATATTTATGTTCCTATTATTTAGAGCAAAAATGATTATCATTAAATTTGATATTAATCACATTGAGCGTTAGTTTGTGTGTCTAAATCATGAGGCTTTTGTATGTCAGATGAAGTAATAGTTTTTTTTTTTTTACTAAATCATAGAGTCAAGTTTGTCACACATGATTTCGGTACAGCCAAAATCCAATCTTTTTGACAATGTTGCCGATGTCTAACAAATGCAACACTTTTTAACTCAAATGCAACACTTGTGATTTGTTTCAATCAAGCTGTAACAACACTTAAACCTATTAAATGCAACACTTTCTAGCAAAAAAATGAGAAATTTCTGACGTCTAATACAACACTAACCGTATTCCCAATTTCATTGATGCAACGTTTTTCGGGATCAAAGTAGCCTTATTCATATAATCGAAAAGTGTAATACATCAACACAAATTAAAAAATTCCCGAATGTCAATAAAATAAAATGTAGGTGCTGAAAAACTTTATTACAATCATGAATCACCAAGAGTATTAAAATCCTCCTTCACATGTATCATAGAGTCAAGTTTGTCACACATGTATCAAATTAACCATATAGTGAATAAATGCTACCATATGGTCACACACTTGAACAGTGTGACCAAATTCCACTATATGGTCACATGAAGTAATTGTTTATGTGACTAAATCATGAAGTCGAGTTTGTCACACATAATTTCAGTGTAGCCAAAAACAGGTACATATGGTCACACACTTGAACACTGTGACCAAATGTCATGGCGAGTCTAATGGAAATACGCTAAGAACATCCCTACAACCATCCTAACAACTACCATCAGCATACAAACTCCAACTATAGAACCAACTACCCCCAAACGTCTCTCTAGCCTAATCAGGCGTGCTCTAGTCGCATCGGCTGACTTTCGATCCATCTCAATGTGCACCTCAGAAGTGGAAAGACGTCCATAGATAGTAAGCACATCACCGTCCAGTCGAGAGGCGTCACTATGTAGCTCTCTGATAGAATCCTGTGTACCATAATGAAATCCAAGAAGGGTACGGATAACCGCAACTACAGTAGGGACAGTGAGCTCCAGAGGCTCCTCGGTCAGATGTAAAGCTGTCGATGAGTGAGATGACTCCCCAGTCTCAAAAGTGGAAGGAATCATCTCCAGTGTCCTCTAGTGGCGTAGTATACACGGCATCCAGTCGAGATGTGGAACTCTAGCCCTCTGGAATGACTTCTGATCACAAGGTATCTCTCTTTCCTCAGTCATCGGCTCCTTGTCATGAGGTGCCAAGGGTCCTACAGGTGGGGATCTAATGCTCATCCTAGCAGTCCTACACAATCCAGGCCCACGTGAAGACTCTCCAAGATGACGAGTCGCCATGAAAGTAGATCTTAGCATACGAGTAGTAGGATCAAGGGGTGGTGATGGTGGAGTGCCTATAGTGCCATCCGAAGTAGCTCTAGGAAATGTGGGTGGGTACACCTCCTCATAAATGTCATCACTAGCATAGTCAGGCTCCTCCTCTGACTCTGAGATGTAGATCGGAAACTGCCTAGACATAACTGTGACAAAAGCAATTGTGTGTGTTGTGTTAGACGTATGCAAAGGTATGAATGCATGAGTGTTTTAGCCAAGGCTATAGTCTAGGTCTCTAAGGTTTTTAGTCACTTAAAGACTTCTAGTTCGCTATAACCAATGGCTCTGATACCAAGTCTGTCACACCCCCAAAATCGGTAATCGCGTTTATTTAGTAATTAGCGGAAGCATTTTAAGTTTTGCAGTTTAACAGCGGGGGTGCTGACGTTACGATAGTGCATTCATTGTATCAGAGCATATGATCATACAGAACATATTAATTTAAGATGCCAAAGTTAAAGTTATTACAAAAGGGTATGACTTATAAAGTCGTACAAGAAGTAGTGTTGTAGAACAACATAAGTTTTAATAAATACAAGTTCATAAAAGAGGGATTTCGTAAGTATAACCAATGAGATTGGTAATACATAAGAAATCCAAGTGTCCCAAAAGTGGCATCCTAAATAGTCTGGGTAGCTTACGTCCTTTTATGCATGCGCAGTACCTGAGTCCTAATTCCCTGAAAAACATAGTAAACCGTCAACATTGAATGTTGAGTGAATTCACAGGTTTAGTATATACGTAGTTAAAAAAAGTTTTGTATAAATCATTCATGAACACAAACATAATGTTTATATGTATAGTAGGAAACATAAGTATTCTAATTAAAGATAACATTTCCTATATAAGGTAAGAATATCATTCTTACTACAAGTAATAGTTGTGTAGGAACACAAGTTTAATCAAATACAATTTCCTAATAAATAGTTGCAGGAAACCCATATTTAACAATTAAGTAAACATTTCCTATAAAAGTTGTTTTCTAGGAATACCAAGTTTAACCAATCAAGGTAAACATTTCCTAAAAGTAATCGTGTGTAGGAACAACAATCCTATTAGTTGTCACAGGGAATACCCTTCCCAAATCAAGTTGTAGTTTAGTTGTTTATTTTACGTGGGAAATATAGTTAATGATCCCTCTAAGGTGAGCTTTACCTTTAGAGTTAAAGTAACAACACCTAGTACTATAACCAATCCACGACTAGTTGATGTTGTTGCCTCAGTAACATGGTAAGTATACACTCCTCGTTACGACTACCGTCATGTGGTTGGAATGACCAACGAGTTATATCCTGGGAGGGTTGTCAAATCGATAAGTGGCTAGAGTCACCTAGCTAATGGTTATAGGTTGCAAGCACTGGGACTTATGTGCACTACAACTACCTCATGTAAACCTAGGATCGTACCAAGGTTCGTTGTCTTATTCCCAAAAAGTTGTGGAAACGTTTCATGTAGTTAACAGTTGAATATAAAGCATATAGCATTTATATAAATCAGTTTGATATAAAAGCATATCTAGCAATTATATAAAACAAGTTGCATGTAATAGCACATAGTTCTATGTTTTCCATCCCTGGTTTTAAAAGCATTTAAAACAAGTAAAAGGTAGGGGCTGTGAACTCATAGTAGTAGCAGTGATGTGAAAGCTATCAATTTGTAATACATGTAGCCCGGTAAGTCAACCTATACATAAGAAACGTATTAACATAAGTACTTGACCGTTTGCCAACTATATTAATTATTTAATTGTTTTGAAGAAATTGTTAGTTTCTTAAATTTGTATGAATCGTTGGTGACGATATTCAAAATGTGTGTTCCTCATTTACCATTGTTGATTGTGTTGTTTATATCAATTATGCAAATAATTATTGCTCGAATATATATATAGTAATAATAGGTTATTCCAAAAATGAAAAAAAAAATTAAGACATGCCACAAGTGAGGATCAAACATGTGACCAACTGTTTCTCACCACGCCTCCTTACCAGTTGGCTATCGGCAACATTTGATATAAATTTAGTAGTTTTATATATATATATATATATATATATATATATATATATATCGCTCTATACAAGTTAGTACAAAAAAATGAAATGGAAGTGAAAACAGGTCATGGGGTTTGAACCCATGACCTTTCTGTCACTACCAATAAGTGCTAACCACCAAGCTATGGTTATTACCTTTGATTTAATCACAAAGTATATATATATATATATATATATATATATATATATATATATATATATATGTATATATATATATATGTATGTATGTATTAATAGCAGGTTAGTCTAAAAATTAAATTAAAATCAAAGGAGGCCACGGGGATCGAACACCTGACCTTTGGTTTCAGAACTTCATGCCTTACCCAGTAGGCTATCACCTCCTTTTGTTTATAACTTACCAATTTTATCCTTATATTTACTTATAACCAATTCAGTCAAAAATGAATTAAATCAAAACAGGTCACAGGACTTGAACCTGTGACCTCTGGCTATGTACTATGTAGTTTACCACCAGGCTATGTGGATATATTCAGTGATATGCTACTAGTAAATGTATATAAGTGTTAATAATTTTGTAAAATGTTGTGTCTCCTTCTTCGAAACCCAATAAACATCCACATCATTTTTAGTTGATAACTTTGGTTATTCGAGTTAAATTTTTATCAACCGTCATAAGTAGCAAATATACATACATTAATATCATACGAAATCAAAGTATAATTAAAGAATATATAACTTTGGGTATGAAATTTAAAGTTTAAAATCCTTACAAAGATGAAGATGATGATGATGACTGATGATGATGACGATGACGATGGATAGATAGATGATTAAGAAACAATTTTGTTTGTGTTTTGAAGTGTTTTATAAGTTTGAAAGATGATGGTACGATGAGATGATGATGATGATTTAGGATACCATTTTGTGAGTAGTTTGTGTTTAAAGGGATTGAGGATGAATGATAATGAAGGTGAAGGAGATGGTTTTTGTTGCTCTGCTTCTTTCTTCTGCTCGTTCCCAAACCAGAGAAAAAATATAGGTGAGTGAATTATTGAAGTTTGGTAGTCTCACATTGAGAGGAAGAGTCATATAAATTGTTTTTTTTTCTCTTTTTTTTTGTGTTCCAGATTTTCAAAGAGAAAGCGTGGGATATGTACTAAGTGTCCTGCAAATATTTCTTTTGTATTAAGAAATTGGGTTTTTAACCCGTTAGTTCCGTGTACGGGTCCAATTATTTGTACCCCGTGTCCCACTCAATTATTTGTTTGTTTAAATTTTATTTTAAACATTATAATTGATAAATACAAAAATGAAATACTTTATTAAAATGATTAATAAAATTATTCACAGTAGTGGTACTGTACAGTTAAATTGCATGCCCGATTTCAGTTGAACTTGAAAATTATATTTGAAGTAATGTTCCAAATACTAAAACAGGAATGGGAAAAATAATACTTTTATCATTTTTGACCGTTAGGTACGTTTTATAATTGTTTCTTTTCGTGTATAACGTCCTCGGTACGTTTAAATAAAATGTATAATATAGTATATTATTTCAATAATATAAGTTAATAATCTTTGTAATTAATAATTTCGAATTATTAATTATTTTGCATCACCAACTTTATTGTATTGAGTTTGTCAAGTCTTGATGCGTTCGTCTAGTATAGTAATTATATATTATAACTACTATTTAACTAATACGATTCATATTATATAGTAAGTTCTGCTAAACTTATCACACAAAAATAGTTTTGAATTCACTAATCAGGGAATTACTCTAGGTAATGCATGTAATTAGGTAAAAATTAGTACCCTAATTTGAGGACTGTCACATTCTCCCCCCCGTTAGCGAAATCTCATCCCGAGATTTAAGTTAAGTTTCTCGCGACTGGCGTTTGTTCAAACAAGTGAGGGTACTTCTTTCGTATCTCATCCTCCCATTCCCAAGTAAACTCCGGGCCATGCTTCGAGTTCCAACGAATTTTGACAAGTTTGATTCGTTTGTGTCAGAGTTTCTGCGTTTTCGTGTCGGTTACTTCGATAGGTTCCCCCACAAAGTTAAGTTTTGAGTTAATAAAGACTTCGTCAGGAGGGATAATAAGTGTTTCATCGGAAAGACACTTCTTCAAGTTACACACATGAAAAGTGTCGTGAATGCTACTAAGCACTTGTGGCAATTTTAGTTTGTAAGCGATAGGACCAATCCTCGCAAGGATTTCAAAAGGTCCAACATATCGCGGGTTCAGTTTTCCTCGTTTGCCAAATCGTGCTACCCCCTTCCAGGGCAATACTTTGAGTAGGACCTTGTCTCCTACTTGAAACTTAAGAGGTTTACGATGGTTATTGGCATAACTCTTTTGTCTGTCTCTTGCCACTTTCAATCGGTTGAGTACTTGAGATATCTTGTCCATGGTTTCTTGAACAAGCCCAGGTCCGGATAGTTGTCTGTCACCCAACTCTGCCCAACAGAGTGGTGATCGGCATTTGCGTCCATACAGTGCTTCAAATGGAGCCATCTGTATGCTGGTGTGATAACTGTTGTCATAGGAGAATTCAGCTAATGGGAGGTGAGTATCCCAGTTTCCTCCAAAGTCAATCACACACGTTCTCAATAAGTCCTCGAGCGTTTGAATCATTCGTTCACTCTGGCCATCGGTTTGTGGATGATAGGTTGTACTCATGTCGAGTCGAGTACCTAAAGCCTGTTGTAGAGACTGCCAGAAGCGAGATGTGAATCTGCTATCTCTATCAGATATAATGGACAATGGTACACCGTGTCGAGAAACGATCTCTTTGATATAGACCTTCGCCATTTTCTCTAGTTTGTCAGTCTCTTTGATAGCAATGAAGTGAGCTGATTTCGTCAATCGATCGACAATCACCCTTATTGAATCAACTCCAGCTAATGTCTTTGGTAGTTTTGTGATGAAATCCATCGTTATGTGTTCCCATTTCCATTTTGGCATCTCTGGTTGTTGCAAAAGTCCTAAAGGTTTTTGATACTCTACCTTGAGCTTTGAGCAAGTTAGACACTTGCTGACATAAGTAGCGATGTCTCTCTTCATGTTTGGCCACCAATAGATACCTTTTACATCTTGGTACATCTTATCTGCACCAGGATGAATCGAGTAGTTGGATTTGTGAGCTTCGTCCAAAATCAGTTTGCGTAGTTCATCATCGTACGGTACCCAAATTCGGTTCATGAAGTATAAAACCCCATTTTCTTTGGTTTTGAGTTGTTTCTCCATTCCCTTAAGGGATTCACCTTTCATGCGCTCAGCGGTGAAAGCTATTTGTTGTGCGTCATGAATTTGAGTAATGAGATTCGAGTGGATTGTTAATACCAAAGCTCAAACTCTGCGAGGTTTAATGTTTTTTTTACGACTCAGGGCATCCGCTACTACATTAGCCTTTCCCGGATGATATTTAATCTCACAGTCTCGTTCAGCAATTCGACCCAATGTCTTTGTCTCATGTTGAGCTCCTTCTGGTCGAATATGTGTTGTAGACTATTATGGTCGGTGAAAATCGTACACTTTGTACCATATAGGTAGTGTCTCCAAATCTTCAGTGCAAAAATGACTGCTCCCAACTCTAAGTCATGAGTTGTGTAATTCTTCTCATGAATCTTCAATTGACGAGATGCATAAGCAATAACTTTATCATTTTGCATGAGGACACAACCTAATCCTTGATGTGAGGCATCACAGTAAACGATGAAGTTCTCTGTTCCCTCGGGTAAAGATAAGATTGGTGCGGTACTCAACTTCTGTTTCAACAATTGAAAGGCGTTCTCTTGTTTTTCGCCCCATTCAAATTTCTTATCCTTCTGGGTTAAGGTGGTGAGTGACTGGGCTATTTTGGAAAAGTTTTCGATAAATCGCCGGTAATAGCCATCCAAACCAAGAAATTGTCGAATCTCGGTTGGGGTCCTTGGAGCTTCCCAGTTTTTGATCGCCTCTATTTTGGACGGGTCCACATGAATTCCTTTATCATTTATCATGTGACCAAGGAAGTGAACCACTCTAATCCAAAATTCTCATTTGGAGAACTTAGCATACAGCTTCTCATTCTCGAGTAGTTGGAGGATAAGTTTCAAGTGTTGTTCGTGATCCTCTTTAATTGTTGAGTAAATCAAGATATCATCAATGAACACAATAACAAACTTATCGAGATAAGGTTTGCACACTCGGTTCATGAGATCCATGAATACTGCAGGCGCGCTAGTCAATCCAAACGGCATGACTAGGAACTCATAATGACCATAACGAGTCCCGAATGCGATTTTCGGTACGTCCTCTTCTCGAACCTTCAGTTGATGGTAACCAGAATGAAGGTCGATCTTCGAGTAGTAACTCGATCCTTGTAGCTGATCAAATAGATCGTCAATGCGTGGTAACGGGTATCGGTTCTTGATAGTTACCTTGTTCAACTCTCGGTAGTCAATGCACATCCGCATGGATCCATCCTTCTTCTTGACAAACAAAACCGGAGCTCCCCAAGGTGAAAAGCTCGGTCGGATGAATCCTAAGTCTAAGAGCTCCTGCAACTGTGTAGACAGTTCTTGCATTTCTGATGGAGCTAGACGATAAGGTGAGCGAGCGATTGGTGCGGCTCCGGGCACCAGATCGATGCGAAACTCGACTTGTCGTGGAGGTGGTAATCCTGGGAGATCGTCAGGAAACACTCCCGGATAGTCTCGCACTACAGGTATATCATTCAAGCGTTGCTCTTCGGATTTCTTTTCCACAACATTTGCCAAAAATGCTAGATATCCCTTTCGGAGATATTTACAAGCTTTGAAGCAATTAATCATTTTGACGGCACTCACCCTCTTATCTCCTTGTATCACCAAGGTTTCTCCAGTCAGCAATGGTAGACGTACCATTTTATCAAAACAAACAATCTTTGCACGATTCTTCGACAACCAGTCCATACCGACTACGATGTCAAAGCTTCCCAACTCTACCGGTAGTAAGTCTATTTTGAAAGGATGACCCTCCAATGCTAGAGTACATCCTGGTACTATTTCTCCTGATTCAATCAACCTACCATTGGCTAGTTCTAGGGTGTACTTGTTGTCTAGTTTACGGGATTTAATGTCTAATAGTGGTCTAAATTCCGTAGACACAAAACTCAAATCGGTGCCTGAATCAAATAACACAGAGGCATAATGGTTGTTAACTAGAAACGTACTAGTGACAGTGTTGGGGTCCTAGCGTGCCTCTTGTGCTCCAATGACAAACGCACGACCTCGAGCTGGTTGGTTGTTGGTGTTACCACGGTTGTTGTTGTCGTTGCGGTTGTTGTTGTTCGGGTTTGCATTGAGGTTCTGATTGTTTTGGTTGCCGCGGTTAAGTTTAGGGCACTTGTTTCGGAAATGACCTTGCTCGCCACATTCGAAACATCCATTAGCTGGTCGATCCCTATTTGCTTGAGTAGTACGGTTCGATCTACAATATTGGGCCAGATGCTCCCAGCGTTTGCAATTCCCACAGAAAGTACAATCACCATCATGGCGACGTTCACACTTGCCACACTTGGGATTGTTCCCTAAGTAAGTCTTTTGTTCAACAGTAGTGGCAAGGTAAGCTTTCGTGGTTCCAGTCTGCTTCTGTTGACCCTGACGGTCATTCCACTTACGTTTTCCCTTTCCAGTATCAACACTGCTGGATTCAACCTTTCCTGAAGCAACTTTCTTAGTGAGGGTTCCCATTCTGACTGCTTCATCTATCAAACGCTGTGCTAGTTCCACATCCCTCTTAAAGGTGGCAGGATTAGACGAAGTCACCAAGCTTCAAATCTGTGGCACCAAACCCCAGATATACCTTTCAGTGCGCTTGTACTCAGGTGTGACCATGTGTGGTACAAGGCGTGCCAGTTCTTGAAATCTTGTGGTATATCCTGTGATATCAGTACCAACCATAGCAATGTCCCAGAGCTCAGTCTCAATCTTCTGCAGCTCACTGTGGGGACAAAACTCTTCCATGACCATAGCTCTCAAAGTTTCCCAGGTCATTGAGTGGGCGGTTGTGTGTCCAAGTGCTTGAACTTGTCCATTCCACCATGTCAATGCCTTATCAGAAAATGTGCATGTAGCATACTTTACCATGCAGTCACGAGCACAGTTGCTAATATCTAGCACATACTCCATTTTCTCTATCCAATGAATGATTCCAATGGCACCTTCAGTACCACGAAAGTGGCTCGGTTTGCAAACTATGAATGTTTTGTACGAACATCCTTTTTGGGTACTCTCAGGGTTACCATCAGATACAACTGGTTTGGTATTTCTGCTAACGCTAACCCTGTCACTACGGTTTTGGTCAGTATCATACTGAGCAAGTGCTTCAGCAATCCTTCGGTTGACCATTTGTTCAGTCGTCTCCTCAACAGCAGGAGGTGGTGAAGGGTTTCTTCGGCCATTTCGGGTTTCCTACGCTTAGGCGGCATGATTCAGTCCTAATCACACACAAGAAACACTCGTAAGATACCCTAATCAAATCATCACTCATAAAGTATGTGATAAATATAGATATAGTATGATAATCAATCACCAATTGATATCACTCATAGTGTACACAGTGACGTAAACTAAACATAAGTTATATATTATATATAAGTCAAACGGTTTTACATAAGTTTTGTACAAGGATGGGATTTACAATACAGAGAAAACACACCCATCGGATCAAATATGATCTTCAAAATGTGATGGATTTAACCTATACATCCATCTAGTCAAAAGTTTTGCCCTACTACATCATAGCTACAGTCCTATTACATCATAGATACAGTCCTGACATGGCGAGTCTAATGGAAATACGCTAAGAACATCCCTACAACCATCCTAACAACTGCCATCAGCATACAAACTCCAACTGCAGAACCTACTACCCCTAAACGTTTCTCTAGCCTAATCAGACGTGCTCTAGTCGCATCGGCTAACTCTCGATCCATCTCAATGTGACCTCAGAAGTGGAAAGACGTCCATAGATAGTAAGCACATCACCGTCCATTCGAGAGGCGTCACTGTGCAGCTCTCTGATAGAATCCTGTGTACCATAATGAAATCCAAGAAGGGTACGGATAACCGCAACTACAGTAGGGACAGTGAGCTCCAGAGGCTCCTCGGTCAGATGTAAAGGTGTCAATGAGTGAGATGACTCCCCAGTCTCAAAAGTGGAAGGAATCATCTCCAGTGTCCTATAGTGGCATAGTATACACGACATCCAGTCGAGATGTAGAACTTTAGCCCTCTGCAATGACTGGTGATCACAAGGTATCTCTCTCTCCTCAGTCATCGGCTCCTTGTCACGAGGTGCCAAGGGTCCTACAGGTGGGGATCTAACGCTCATCCTAGCAGTCCTACACAATCCAGGCCCACGTGAAGACTCTCTAAGATGACGAGTCGCCATGAAAGTAGATCCTAGCATACGAGTAGTAGGATCAATGGGTGGTGATGGTGGAGTGCCTATAGTGACATCCGAAGTAGCTCAAGGAAATGTGGGTGGGTACACCTCCTCATAAATGTCATCACTAGCATAGTCAAGCTCCTTCTCTGACTCTGAGATGTAGATCAAAAACTGCCTAGACATAACTGTGACAAAAGAAATTGTGTGTGTTATGTTAGACGTATGCAAAGGTATGAATGCATGAGTGTTTTAGCCAAGGCTATAGTCTAGGTCTCTAAGGTTTTTAGTCACTTAAAGACTTCAAGTTCGCTATAACCAATGGCTCTGATACCAAGTCTGTCACACCCCCAAAATCGGTAATCGCGTTTATTTAGTAATTAGCGGAAGCATTTGATTATTAGCGGAAGCATTTTAAGTTTTGCAGTTTAACAACGGGGGTGCTGATGTTACAATAGTGCATTCATTGTATCAGAGCATATGATCATACAGAACATATTAATTTAAGATGCCAAAGTTAAAGTTATTACAACAGGGTACGACTTATAAAGTCGTACAAGCAGTAGTGTTGTAGAACAACATAAGTTTTAATAAATACATGTTCATAAAAGTGGGATTTCGTAATTATAACCAATGAGATTGGTAATACATAAGAAATCCAAGTGTCCCAAAAGTGGCATCCTAAATAGTCTGGGTAGCTTACGTCCTTTTATGCATGCGCAGTACCTAAGTCCTAATTCCCTGAAAAACATAGTAAACCGTCAACATTGAATGTTGAGTGAATTCACAGGTTTAGTATATACGTAGTTAAAACAAGTTTTGTATAAATCATTCATGAACACAAATATAATGTTTATATGTATAGTAGGAAACATAAGTATTCTAATTAAAGAAAGCATTTCCTATATAAGGTAAGAATATCATTCTTACTATAAGTAATAGTTGTGTAGGAACACAAGTTTAATCAAATACAATTTCCTAATAAATAGTTGCAGGAAACCCAGATTTCACAATTAAGTAAACATTTCCTATAAAAGTTGTTTTGTAGGATAACCAAGTTTAACCAATCAAGGTAAACGTTTCTTAAAAGTAATCATGTGTAGAAACACCAATCCTATTAGTTGTCACAGGGAATACCCTTCCCAAATCAAGTTGTAGTTTAGTTGTTTAGTTTACGTGGGAAATATAGATAATGATCCCTCTAAGGTGAGCTAAACCTTTAGAGTTAAAGTAACAACACCTAGTACTATAACCAATCCATGACTTGTTGATGTTGTTGCCTCAGTAACATGGTAAGTATACACTCCTCGTTACGACTACCGTCATGTGGTTGGAATGACCAACGAGTTATATCCTGGGAGGGTTGTCAAATCGATAAGTGGCTAGAGTCACCTAGCTAATGGTTATAGGTTGCAAGCACTGAGACTTATGTGCACTACAACTACCTCACTTAAACCTAGGATCGTACCAAGGTTCGTTGTCTTACTCCCAAAAAGTTGTGGAAATGTTTCATATAGTTAACAGCTGAATATAAAGCATATAGCATTTATATAAATCAGTTTGATATAAAAACATACCTATAAATTATATAAAACAAGTTGCATGTAATAGCATATAGTTCTATGTTTTCCACCCCTGGTTTTAAAAGCATTTAAAACAAGTAAAACGTAGGGGCTGTGAACTCATAGTAGTAGCAGTGATGTGAAAGCTATCAATTTGTAATACGTGTAGCCCGGTAAGTCAACCTATACGTAAGAAACGTATTAACATAAGTACTTGACCGTTTGCCAACTATATTAATTATTTAATTGTTTTGAAGAAATTGTTGATTTCTTAAATTTGTATGAATCGTTGGTGACGATATTCAAAAGTGTGTGATCCTCATTTACCATTGTTGATTTTGTTGTTTATATCAATTATGCAAATAATTATTGCTCGAATATATATATAGTAATAATAGGTTATTCCAAAAATGAAAAAAAAAAAAAATTAAGACATGCCACAAGTGAGGATCGAATATGTGACCAACTGTTTCTCACCACACCTCCTTACTAGTTGGCTATCGACAACATTTGATATAAATTTACTAGTTATATATATATATATATATATATATATCGGTCTATACAAGTTAGTACAAAAAAATGAAATGGAAATCAAACAGGTCATGGGCAAACCCCATGACCTTCTGTCACTACCAATAAGTGCTAACCACCAAGCTATGGTTACTACCTTTGATTTAATCACAAAGTATATATATGTATGTATTTATGTATGTATGTATGTATGTATTAATAGCAGGTTAGTCTAAAAATTAAATTAAAATCAAAGGAGGCCACGGGGATCGAACACCTGACCTTTGACTTCAGAACTTCATGCCTTACCCAGTAGGCTATCGCCTCCTTTTGTTTATAACTTACCAATTTTATCCTTATATTTACTTATAACCAATTCAGTCAAAAATGAATTAAATCAAAACAGGTCACAGGACTTGAACCTGTGACCTCTGGCTATGTACTAAGTAGTTTACCACCAGGCTATGTGGATATATTCAGTGATATGCTACTAGTAAATGTATACAAGTGTTAATAATTTTGTAAAATGTTGTGTCTCCTTCTTCGAAACCCAGTAAACATCCACATCATTTTTAGTTGATAGCTTTGGTTATTCGAGTTAAATTTTTATCAACCGTCATAAGTAGCAAATATACATACATTAATATCATACGAAATCAAAGTATAATCAAAGAATATATAACTTTGGGTATGAAATTTAAAGTTTAAAATCCTTACAAAGATGATAATGAAGATGATGATGATGACTGATGATGATGACAATGGATAGATAGATGATTAAGAAACCATTTTGTTTGTGTTTTGAAGTGTTTTATAAGTTTGAAAGATGATGGTACGATGAGATGATGATGATGATTTAAGATACCATTTTGTGATTAGTTTGTGTTTAATGAAGGTGAAGGAGATGGTTTTTGTTGCTCTGCTTCTTTCTTCTACTCATTCCCAAACCAGAGAAAAAATATAGGTGAGTGAATTATTGAAGTTTCGTAGTCTCACATTGAGAGGAAGAGAGTCATATAAAATGTTTTTTTTTTCTCTTTTTTTTTGTTCCAGATTTTCAAAGAAAAAGCATGGGATATGTACTAAGTGTCCTGCAAATATTTCTTTTGTATTAAGAATTGGGTTTTTAACCCATTAGTTCCGTGTACGGGTCCAATTATTTGTATCCCGTGTCCCACTCAATTATTTGTTTGTTTAAATTTTATTTTAAATATTATAATTGATAAATACAAAAATGAAATACTTTATTAAAATGATTAATAAAATTATTCACAGTAGTGATACTGTACAGTTAAATTGCGTGGCTAAATGATATTTACGACCACATTTTAGGTGATTATATGTGACCAATATATTCACAACAGTCGCGTTGTGAAATATTTATGTTCCTATTATTTAGAGCAAAAACGATTATCATTAAATTTGATATTAATCACATTGAGCGTTAGTTTGTGTGTCTAAATCATGAGGCTTTTATATGTTAGATGAAGTAATTGTTTTTTTTTACTAAATCATAGAGTCAAGTTTGTCACACATGATTTCGGTACAGCCAAAATCCAATCTTTTTGACAATGTTGCCGATATCTAACAAATGCAACACTTTTTAACTCAAATGCAACACTTGTGATTTGTTTCAATCAAGCTGTAACAACACTTAAACCTATTAAATGCAACACTTTCTAGCAAACAAATGAGAAATCTCTGACGTCTAATACAACACTAACCGTATGCCTAATTTCATTGATGCAACGTTTTTCGGGATCAAAGTAGCCTTATTCATATAATCAAAAAGTGTAATACATCAACACAAATTAAAAAATTCCCGAATGTCAATAAAATTAAATGTAGGTGCTGAAAAACTTTATTACAATCATGAATCACCATGAGTATTAAAATCCTCCTTCACATGTATCATAGAGTCAAGTTTGTCACACATGTATCAAATTAACCATATAGTGAATAAATGCTACTATATGGTCACACACTTGAACAGTGTGACCAAATTCCACTATATGGTCACATGAAGTAATTGTTTATGTGACTAAATCATGAAGTCGAGTTTGTCACACATAATTTCAGTGTAGCCAAAAACAGGTACATATGGTCACACACTTGAACACTGTGACCAAATGTCACTATATGGTCACATGAAGTAATTGTTTATGTGACTAAATCATGAAGTCGAGTTTGTCACACATAATTTCAGTGTAGCCAAAAACAGGTACATATGGTCACATAAGTTAGTATGTGTATCTAAAGTGCAGTGTGTGTTAGAGTGTGAAAAGCTACTCCATATAGTCACATTAACTTGTAGCACGATCATGTGACTATATGGCTTTATAATAGCCACACCATGTCGCAAATGTGTAGCTAAATGGCGTTTATGGCCACATTTTAGGTGATTATATGTGAGGAATATAGTCACAATAGTCACATTGTGAAATATTCATGTAGCTATTTGTAACACCTCAAAGTTTCAGATTTTAATTTCGTACGCGGATATATTTTTATTATGAAGTAATATGATTTAAATAGTGAGTTATAATAGAAAACGTAAATAGGTTTCTTAGTTCTAGACTGTAAAATAAAAGGAATTAAAATAAAAATACAGATATGTATGTGATGCTCACATCTTCTGAAAACACTTCAAACCCTCTCCTGAGTTTAAAGAAATCGCAGAAACAGAGTATCATCCTCAAATCATCAAATTTAAACCTTTGAATCAAGCTCAAATCTTCTAATCATCATCTTCTTCCATCCTTTAATCTTTGTAAGTGTTAATTTCTCTATTTTAACCTAAGTTTTGGGGTTTTCATGGGGTTTTATAAATTAGTGATTTTGAATACGAAATTAGGGTTTTAAATTGTTAGAATTGTTGTTTATTAGTTTTTATGAGATTATTAGTAATCAAATAACAAGTAAATAGTGATAAATTAGTCCTTAGTGTTCTTGAATGATTTTTAGGGTTTTACCAAATCTTGAGTTAAGAAGTTTAGTTAGCTAGAAATATGATTAATGATATCAAGTGAATGTGTAAATGAAGCTAATGGCGATTATAAAGAGTTAAGAATATAACTTTGGTTAGTTACTAAGGAATTAGCTAAACTAATCAAAGTGGGGGAGTAATTAAATGGGGTTAATATTTTAAGTTGATGATGTATGTGTTCTAAACATGTTGTATATGGTTATGTGTTATGATAGGTGCTAAAGAGTTGGATTAATTATTGTGATCATACTTTATATTTCAACCATCAAGGGAAAAGGTGAGTATTATAGGGATTGATCAAGTAATGGTTGTATGTGTTTCCGGATTGCTTCTGAGCTAGAGGATCATACAATCATGTGGAAGTTAATTGTTATTTATGTGTTTTAATTTGTGAAGTTTTATGGTTAAGCTTTATGAATGGTTGTGTATGTTTCCGGATTGCTTCCGAGTAAGAGGATTGCACAATTAAGTGGACTTGTTTCTAGTGATTTATTATGTGGATGGGCAATAATGTAGAGATTAGCTAGCGATGCTAGCATAGAGTTGTTTATTGATTTGGTAACCATTTCGATGTGATTTGGTACCATATGCCTTGTTTCTTATGGCTGCGGATCCGCATAGTGTTAAATCTCTACATATTTTTTTTTGGTTAAAGGGTTACCCCGGTGAATTTCATTAATAAACTGATAAGAACAAAACGATGTGTATGAAAAACACATCAACCTCGAAACATCCCAAATCTAACTTGTATGTAAACGACATGCCGTAAACATACTACATAGGACTAGCTTTAAACATAAAGAAAAGCCAAAATAAAATAAATGAACACCCAATAAGCAAGTCTTCCATTCTAAATACTCCTTAAGCACGATCGAGGTAAATTCCATCCTTCCAGAAATCTTGTTACTTGAGCAGAATTTTTGAATTTAAAAGTAAGTAACTTAAGTCGAACAGTAGAGATAATGACTTCCCGAATCTGTGAGTTGACCGATACCCCTTATTAAACAACCTGTTGTTCCTTTCTTGCCAAATAAAATAAGAAGTAGCCGCAATCAACAGACGTCCAATCACACTCCTAGCCTTCCTTGAGTTCGATAATGGTTGAATATAATGATAATGGCATCCCAATTTGCCGAAAGATGCTGCATACCCCCTAAACCTTTAACCATATCCCACACCTGTGAAGAAAAACCACATTCGAAAAAAAAGATGGTTATGAGAATCAGAAATCACTTTACATAGCGAGCACCTCAGCAGGTTTAAGTTGGTGGAACCACCAACATCCCATTGCTGTAATTTGTCTTGCGTTTTAAGTCTTCTTCACATAACTAACCATAGATGAAACGCATGCCTAGGTATACAATGGGAAAACCAAACAATGTTATCCCAAGACACCTCATCATTACGTTCCCGAATAGTATGCCAAACAGTAGAAACAGAGAATTCCTTGGTTTCACCATTAATATCACACCATAAGATAGAGTCACGCTGATTAATATCCAAAGAAGGGCAATTTACAGAATTAAGAACAGGAAATAATGTATACCAAGAAATCGGCCACATCCATTCCCCATCACTTATCAAATCAGCTAACTTATCTTTCACACTAAAACCCGCATTCGTTATATATATCTTGGCGTTAAATGCTGCATGATCAGGCTAGAAGTACACCAATTATCAAACCAAGTATTAATCAGCTTACCATCTCCAACCCTACACCTTATAAATGGCCGAATGGTGTCACGGATTTGAAGAAGTTTACGCCAACCCCAACTAACTCCAGGCTTCAGAGGGATATCCCAAAAACTTCTACCTTTCAATTTGTATGAATGGACCCATTTGACCCATAGGGAATCCCTACACTCCAAAATACTCCAAATATGGGTCGTCATCAAAGCAACATTGAAAGACTCCAATCATCTAATGCCAAGACCTCCTTCAGATTTCGGTAAACAAACATATTCCCAAGCAACCTTGCCCTTGCCCCGTTTCATATCACCTTGGCACCACAAAAAACCTCACAACAGCTGTTCAATTTCAAAAATTATACGACTAGGAAGAATAAATACAGATGCCCAGAACACTTGCATAGAAGATAAAACCGAAACAATTAATTGAAGACGCCCAGCAAAAGATAAAGATTTATTCTTCCAATCTCCAATCCTGTTTTTCACTTTTTCGACCAGCCCCTTACAATCTCTATACACAAGATTAGAAGAAATAAGAGGAACTCCCATATACTTAACCGGAAGCTTACCTTCCTCAAAAGGCATCGTACTTAGAATAGCTTGCTTAACATGAGGTAAGACATTGCAAAATTATGCCATGCTCTTAGTGATACTTGGACTCAACCCTGACATAGCTTTAAAGCTATTTAAACCTTCCATTAACACACGAGCCGAAGCAACATCACCATGGGCAAACAAAAATAGATCATCAGCAAAACATAAATTAACAAGCATCTGTTCATCACATCAATGATGAAAACGAAAATGAGGCTCTTCATGAACATTCCGCTATAATATTAAAGTTAAAACCTCCATCACTAGAGTGAAAACGTAAGGTGACAAAGGATCACCTTGTCACAAGCCCCTTTTACCCTTAAAATAACCATGTAGATTACCATTCACACTAATAGAAAAAGAGGCACCCGAGACATACTTCATGATCCATGAAACCATTTTAAAATGGAATCCAAACCCCTCAAGAATGGATTTCAAGAACTTCCAATCCACTGTATCATATGCCTTTTGAATGTCAACTTTAAACGCACATCTAGGAGGTCCACAATTACTATGATATCGATGCATAATCTCTTGTGTAAGAAGAATATTATCAGATATCTTCCTCCCTGGCACAAACGCCGATTGGTTGATACTGACAATACCCTTAAGACCCTCCTTTATTCGATTCGAAATAAGCTTACTTATGCACTTATATAACACATTACAACAAGAGATAGGGCGGAAATCATTAATACCAGATGGAGATGCCACCTTAGGGACCAAAGAAATAGTGGTATGATTAATCTCTTGCAGCATTCTTCCTACTCCAAAACAGCCACACATACATCCTTTCCCACGATATCCCAAGCTTTCTTAAAAAAGGTAGACGTAAAACCATCCGGACCCGGAGCTTTATCATCACCAATAGAAAACATAGCAGCCTTAACTTCTTCATTAGTAACATTCCGAACCATGAAATCTGCTACATTAGGATCTAACCGTTTCCCGAACATGCCTTCATTTACACCTTGTGTAATAATTCCCTCCTTCCCTAAAAGATTACGATAATGTTCAACAAAAACATTCGGAACATCTTCACCTTCAAAAACAGCCCCTTCCATATCTGTAATTCTGGAAATACAACTTCGATGTTGTCTACTTTTCACAGACTTATAGAAGTATGCAGAATTTGAATCCCCCACCCGAAGCCATTCCACTTTAGCATTTTGCTTCAGAAAACGTTCTTCATCCAAGATTGCCTTTTGGAAAGCATTGAGGGATACAGCTTCCTCCTCCCTTAAATGTAGATTAAGTGGATCTTTATCAAGAGCAATTTGTACCACATCTAGTTCCTTTCGCAACTTTACCACTTTGCTATGTAAGTTTCCTTGTTCGAACAACAATTTACGCACAGGCTTTTTAAGCAGTTTCAGCCTTTTAACCACTTTGAACATGGTATGACCTTCAATATCAGTTGCCCAAGTCTGCCTCACCAAATCCATAAACCCATCCTTAAAAACCAAAAAATTCAAAAATCGAAAAGGACCAGGTTTCGAATGAGATATCTTTGGCATTTTTAAAACACAAGGGGAATGATCCGAGATTCTGTATGGTTGGAAGATGGCATAGGAGCCCATAAACATATCAGTGAACTCAATGTTACTCATGATCCTATCAATCTTCTTCAACGTACCCCCCTTACCTCTCGGTTTCTGATTCCAAGTAAATTTAAGACCCGTACTAGTGACATCCATCACTTCCAGATTTTCAATACACTCCTTAAAATCATTCATAGCAGTATCACATCTAGCCCCCAAGTAATGATCATCTATGTTCGACGCAACATTAAAATCTCCCAAGAGGACCCACGGCTTACCCCTAACAAACAATTTATGCAAGCCAAGGTTATGCCATAATTCCCTACGAGAAATATATTTATTAGCAGCATATACAAATGAGCAAAAGAAAGCTTTACGATCCGCTTTCACAACCACCTGAACATGCATAACCTGATTAGTAGCAGCAATAACCATTACATCTACTACATCCGGATTCCATCCTAAGATAATACGAGACCCTTTACTACACATATGCCCATTTGAAGTCCATTCCCATCTACGAAAAACATCCTTACAAACCTTTTGTAAATTAGAGACATCCACATGAGACTCAAGAATACCACATATACTCAAATTATTTTCACTCATTACTTCACGAACCTCATTTTTCTTAGGGGCGCGATTCAAGCCCCTTATATTCCAGGATGCAAGACTAAACATGGGTACCATCAAGTCCGGGAGTGCTTGCCCCCTCAGAAACCAAAGGAATATTACTATCATTAGCTATAAAGTCTGTCATCTCGTCATATATATTTTCCACCTCATCATCAGATTCCTCAACAATATGATCTTTACCCGAATGCTTAGAATTAAGCCCTGTTTTACCTCTATCCACTTTCGAACATTGACCATCATCTTTAGATTCTGTATTAAGGACCCCAAATCGATTTCCCAATGAAACCTGTTTATTCATAGTGTCTTTTTGATCAGCTTTAGGGTTAACAACTGTTTTAGCTCGATACACAAATTTAGGCTTCTGTTTTGGAATAGTAAACCCATCAGAAGACTTCGCAGATTGCTTATTACCACCAGAGTTGTTATTTACCACCCTTTTACCTTCATTCTGGTTAATACACTTAGGACACT
Organism: Pseudognaphalium luteoalbum; assembly: GCA_963422505.1. Classification (NCBI taxonomy): domain Eukaryota; kingdom Viridiplantae; phylum Streptophyta; class Magnoliopsida; order Asterales; family Asteraceae; genus Pseudognaphalium; species Pseudognaphalium luteoalbum. The sequence goes on from OY730197.1 coordinate 54,108,244, forward strand.
CAGCATCCTTGTGTCCAAATGTCTGACAAGAACTACACCTAGGAGGACGCCATTCATATTCAACCCTCACAACATAAATATTCTTACCCGTACCATCAAATTTAGGTATGCCCACCGTTATTGTCTCTATTAGTTCCTTCCTAGCATCCACTTCAACCATAGCCCTAGCAAAACTTGGACGTCCCCATGCTTCCATACATATTGAATTTGTATATGAATCCAACTGAAGTGGTTTCCCAACCTTAGTAGCAATTCCACTCAGACCTACTTCATTAAATGCAAGCAAAGGAACATTGTGTAGCTTGATCCACACTGGAATCTTTGTTGGATCTTCCTTGGCCATATGATCATCTGTAGACCATTTCTTCAGAATAATAGGAACCATTCGAATCATCCATGGTCCACCTTCAATTACCTCATTCATACCATGCTCCGTAGAGAATTTAAAGAAAAAAAAACCCATGGGAGTTCATCATTATCTTTTCAATTCCAAATTTCCTCCAAACATTTTGCACATAATTTTGGACAACAGGAAATTTATTTGTGTAAAAGTTGAAGTGTTATTGTGTATAATGTGGATTACTTGGTTGATTGCCTATATGATCACTAAGCATGCGTGCTTATTCTTTCAAGTGTTTTATGTTTTAGGCATGGAAAAGAAAGGGGAAAGGGGATCATGAAGTGATAATGTGGATTGCTTGCTAGTTAGTGAGTGAAAGTTCTTCCCTTGAATTATCGTTTTGTGTAAAACTTGTGTAATACGTCCAAGTGTTGTTTTGGAAGATAATCAAGTTGCTATGGGTTGGTTTTAATATGTACGTTGACTTGAGAGTCAACTATGATGTAAATTATGTTCATGTTTTATAAAACCTTGAATTTAAGTAGTTAAAGATAGAATGGGTTGCATATAAGTAGTTTGTGATTGGTTGGTCAAAGTGAGAGTTGACAAATAGTCAACGATGTTGGATATGGTCAAATATGTGTGAATGAATATTGGTTTGGGTTAATTAGAGGTTAGAATCTTAAACGGGTCAAAAAGTGTCAAAATGAGTCGTTAAAATACCATGGTGCTAATTCTAAATGAGTTAGTTATGGTGCTTTTGTTTGGTGTTTAAAGTTTGCTTTAGTATGCTAAATAAGTGTGCAAAAGTATTTGGTCAGATTTCATGTAGTTTGTGTTTTGAGGTGTTGAGCAAAAGTGGTCAAAATAGCCAAAAATGAGCCACACGTCCAAATCTTGCATTTTTGTAAAATTTGAAAAAGTGTTAAAAAGGAAAGTTTGTTTGTGGTCAAATGAAGGTGCTCATAAATTTTCAGAGTCTAAGTCCTTACCGTTTAAAAGTTATGCGTCTTTGAATTATGTATTTTGGTAATAAGGAGTGCAGGTCTGATTACTGAATCACAGTGTTAAACTACCGAATCAAAGTATTAAAAATTTACCGAATCAAGGTGTAAAAAAAAATCCGGGGCATTTCACTATTTTTTAAAGACAAAATGGGTAACAACGATTAGCATTAAGTATTATATTAGTCACATTGAGTGTTAGTTTGTGTGTCTAAATCATATGCCACTCTATAGTCACATTAAGTAATTGTTTATTTGACTAAACCATGTAGTCGAGTTTGTCACACATGATTACAGTGTAGCCAAAAGTAGGTATATATGGTTACATAACTTATTATGTGTGTCTAAAGTGTAGTGTGTGTTAGAATGTCAAAAGCTAATCCGTATAGTCACATTAATTTGTAGCACGTTCATGTGACTATATGGCACTTAATAGCCACACCATTTTCATAAATGTGTGGCTAAATGATGTTTACGGCCATGATATCGCTCATTTTGGCTATATAAATCTATCGCGATATCATTGTTTTGCATATGTATTTGATTAGATTTCAAGAACTTCCGATACTTATTTTGTTTGGAAATCTATTTCAGGTAAAAAGCTAGAAACGCATGCGAATTGGTGAAGTCTGGACCAATGCTGGCTGGGTTCGAAAATGATGCTGAAAAGAAGCAAAGCCGATCGGCTAAGAACTCAAAGCCGATCGGCTATGAGTGTTCAGCAGATCTGCTATCTTTAGCAGTTCGGCTGTTGTAGTGCAATTTCTTCACAGAACTTTCCCTCGATGGAGCTGGATGTTTTGAACTAGGAAAGCCGATCGGCTGGCCTCAAGAAGCCGTTCGGCTGGGCTTCAGAAGCCGATCGGCTATGGTATTAAAGCCGATCGGCTATTGTTCGATCTGAGCAAAATTCGAGGCTGATTGTTGTGTTGTGCGATTTTGATTGGTTGAGCATTTAATGCTCAACCGTTTTCTTGGAAAAGGCAAGAGGAGTTGGGGGCTGCAGGAGGAAAAACAAGGAAAGAAAAAAAAAGAGACACACACATCATCATCTTCATCATCAAAAACACACTTTCAATTACTCCATCACCAACCAAAAAATTCACCATTACTCCATCACCAACCAAAAATCACGATATTCACTCAAGAGTTCACTTACATTTATTAGAAGTTTTGTGAGGGGAACATCAAACAACATCACTCGGAAACAATCGTGTAACAACTTTGGTATCATTTCGTTTAAATCTAATTTGAAGTTATTTATGAATTTGTCTTGTGTTTGTGATATTTGTTTGTTTGTTGTGATTATGCGTGGCTAGTTACTCATATGTTTGCTTGGATGAAATAACTAGTTGATTAGGGGTGTATATCTAGGATGTTAGCTTATGCTTGAGTTTTTGAATCATCCATGAATTTATATGTGTTTAGTTAGTGGTTGTTACAAAGCTTTCGGCATTTTAGCTAAACAATTATAGTATATGTTCTTGTTTACCTAAAATACCTCATTAAGTTTATTGTGATTTGTGGGACAAAGCATTTGACGATTATAACAATTCTAGTTAAATGCACATAAGTTAGCGATTTTAGCGAATGTTTGTCGCGTGGATGATTTACAAACTCAACCCTCTTAATTTATGTTTAATCGGAGAACCTTGTGTAATTAGGCTTTATCTCAAGAATTTTAACCATATGGCGACTTACTAATTGATATAGCGAACGTTTTCAACTAGTGATTTGCTTTTGATTATTTGTCTATGAATGATCGGACAAAATTGCGAATGTAATTTGGAATGTGTTAAATGATTTAGTTAATTTGTGCAAGTTAGTAACCATGGCGAACGTCCGTTACTAGATTAAATCATAGGTTTGTAATTGAAGTGAACAATAGGTTCTAGCTAACGCCTAGTTCATGTTTCACGAGTATTACTTTGGCATATTTCCTAACCGGTTATAACTTTACACCCCGAAATCACTAGTAAAATAATCCAAGCAAGCATTGTTTTTAATATTTGAAAGTTCCAAACAACCAATTTGACTCTTCCTGAGTCCACCGTTCTAATTGATTATAAATTGTAGTTTTAAGCATCGTGACAACTCGGTCACACCCAACCACATTTTACTTTCTTTTATCTAATTGATCACACCTAATTTCAACTTCTTAAACTTAAAGTTCCCTGCGTTCAAACCCGAACTTACCCAACTATACTACTACACGATAGGGTCCACTGCCCGGTTGTGCTTTGGTCTAGCGCGGTACTTTCTTGTTTATTTTACAACGATAAATTTAATAACTAGATTTTGCACATCAAGTTTTTGGCGCCGCTGCCGGGGAACTTAGCGTTTAATTGAAGTTAATTTAAGTGAGATTGATTGATCCTTTCTCGGAATTTATCCTTTGAAAGTTACTTTTTTGTTGTGTTGCGCCGGTGCATTTGACGGTTTTATCTTTTGTGCTTTATAGGTTTGATTTGGTAGTGGATGAGCACAAGAAGTTCGGGCCACGAACTACTTAGTCCCTTGTCCAATCCGGAGAAAGCCGCTAAAAAGAAACGAAGGAGGAAGCCAAAGAATAATCCAACGGATTCAACTTGTAGTCGCACGGATTCGGATACATCTTCGGGAAACGTCTTGATCGAAGAGGTTTTTGAAGACGAGCTTGTAACACCTGAGCACGCGGAAGAGGTTATTATAATTGAAGACGATATGGCGGATGAGGATGATACTCCTATTTGCTCGCGGGTTAGAACCGTAGCACCGACACCCGAGTCGGCCATACGGGTTCCGGATATTGAAAATGATAATTTCTCTTTGAAGGGGCATCACATGCAACTCATTAGGGATAAACAATTTGATGGAAGGGTGCGGGCCGATCCGCACAAACATATTGCGAGTTTTCTTGAGATTGGGAGTTGGTTCAAATATGGGCCAAATATGGATGAGGCAATTCGCCTACGGACTTTTCCTATGTCTCTATGTGGTGAGGCGAAGATATGGTTTCAAGAATTGGAACCAAACACCATTACATCATGGGACGAGATGAGAGAAGCATTTGTTCGGCGGTATTACCCTCCGGCTTTGGCCGAAAGGTTATTGAATGAGATTAGAGCCTTCAAACAACAAGAAGGCGAAAGCTTGGTAGAAGCGTGGGGTAGGATGAAGGAAATGTTGCGAAATTGTCATGGCCACGAGTTGAAAAAGAGGGATATTATTGTGTTGTTCTACAATGGCCTTAACATAGATTCGGCTAGTATTCTTGATGCTTCGGGAGGTGGTCAATTTCTTTATAAGACACCAAACGAAGCTTGGAAGGTTCTTGAGGATAAGGTGATCCAAAGCTTGAATTGGGCTAAGGATAAAGAAGGGAAACCGGTGAAGAAGCATGTTGCTTTTGCGGAAGGAACAAGTAGTAAGGGTGGAAGCCCCAATGACTCGGCAATGATGAAAGAAATCAAAGCATTGTCTTCTAAGTTTGATGCTCAATTCAAGACACTAAAGGGTGAAATCAAGGAGCTTCGGGAAGGTTGTGGTAATTGTGGTGGTAACCATGCCATGGCAAATTGTGCACAAGATGATTCACCAATGGCGGGAGATGAGGAAGATGTTAATTTCCTCCAACAAGGAAATTACCAAAGTGGAAACTACCAACGGGGTGGTTACCAAAATAGGAATTCGGGAGGTTATCAAGGAGGAAGCTACAACCAAAACAACCGATTTTCTCGACCAAATCAACCGTACAACCAAAACTCAAATCAAAATTATAACCAATCCTCGAACCAATACTACAACCAAAACCAACACCAAGGCTCTTCAAGAGACAACAACCCCCCACCGGTTCAAAAACAAGAACCTACTTTGACTCCTATGGAACAAATGATGAAGGAGTTCATGACTAAGCAAGATGCATGCACCGAGCGGTTAAAGACCCAAATGACAAATATAAGGCTTAGTGTGGAACAAGGGCAAAAGAATCATCAAGCCTCCATACAAGACTTGGAGAGGAAAATGGATAGGTTGTCCGAGGGGCAAAGTAGTAGGCCAATCGGTGGCTTACCAAGTAACACGCAACAAAACCCAAGACAACAACCATCATCATCTAGTGGAGGGTCAAAGCCATACCAACCACCGCCCGCAAGAAATGAGCATGTGAATGCTATTGTTACACGGAGCGGAAAGGAACTTCCACAACAACCTCAAACCAAAGACAAAAATGTTCCTAACTCTTTTGTGCAGGAATTTGAGGAAGAGGCGGATGAAGAAAATGTTGATGATTCTACACCAACGGATGCACCGGTGTTACCTACACCGGTTGTAAAAGCGTACAAGCCAAAGATTCCATACCCTCAAAGGCTAAGGAAGGAAAAGATTGCGGCCCAATACGGAAAATTTTTGGACATGATCAAAGGCATCCGAATCAATGTGCCTTTGGTTGATGTACTAGCCGGGATGCCGAACTACGCCAAATTCATCAAAGATTTGGTGAGCAACAAAGAAAAGCTTTCGGAAGCTTCGGCTATGTTCTTGAATGAAGAATGTTCGGCTCTTGTTCAAAACCAAATCCCACCAAAGCTTGGTGATCCCGGGAGTTTCATCATTTCTTGTACTTTGGGTAAATTCATTACGTGTGATGCATTAGCCGACCTAGGGGCTAGTATTAATTTGATGCCTTATTCTTTGTATGCGAAATTGTCCCTAGGATCCCTCACCCCCACACGTATGAGTATTCGTCTTGCCGATAGATCTTTCCAATATCCCATTGGGATTGCGGAAAACATGTTAATTGAAGTTGGCCAATTCACCTTCCCGGTAGATTTTGTCATCCTAGAAATGGAAGAGGATAGTAAGGTACCGTTGATTCTAGGAAGGCCATTTTTACACACCGCGGACGCCATAATAGGAGTCAAAGACAAGAAATTGACTTTAGGAGTAGGTGACGAAAGGATTGCCTTCACGGTCGACAAGGCCATGAAGCATCCTTATTCTAACGATGACTCTTGTTTTAGCATTGATGTGATAGATGATGCGGTAGATGAAGAATTGGAAAGCTTGCTTGGATTGGAATCGGAACTTGTTGACTTCCTAGGAGCACATGTTGAAGCAATGACCGAGGAGGAGTTGGTCATGAGCATGGAAGAGACAAATGATGAAGAAGAGCTCAATGGTGAGGAGGCATTTGAGGAGCTTGGGAAGGGTGACAATATGAGGATCAAAACATCATTGGAGGATCCACCACGTGATTTGGAATTGAAGGAACTCCCAAGCCATTTGGAGTATGCCTATCTCCATGAGGAAAACCTCCTACCAGTAATCATTTCCTCTTCCCTTGTAAATGATGAAAAAGTTAAATTGTTGCATGTACTCAAGGCTCACAAAAGAGCTTTTGCTTGGCGAACATCCGACATACCGGGAATAAGCCCATCATTTTGTAAGCACAAAATCAATTTTGTTGATGATTTTAAACCCGTTGTTCAAAGACAACGGAGGCTTAATCCCAATATGGTAGATGTAGTCAAGAAAGAAGTGATTAAGCTTCTTGATGCGGGTATCATTTACCCTATTGCGGATAGCTCTTGGGTGAGCCCGGTACATTGCGTGCCAAAAAAGGGGGGCATGACCGTTGTGGCTAACGAGAAAAACGAAATGATACCCACACGGACGGTCACGGGTTGGCGTGTATGCATTGACTATAGGAAATTAAATGATGCTACACGAAAAGACCATTTTCCCCTCCCATTTATTGACCAAATGCTTGAAAGGCTAGCGGGAAATGAGTTTTATTGCTTTCTCGATGGATTCTCGGGGTATTTTCAAATCCCAATAGACCCCGAGGATCAAGAAAAGACCACTTTTACTTGCCCTTTCGGCACTTATGCCTATAGGAGGATGCCTTTCGGTCTTTGCAACGCCCCGGCCACTTTTCAAAGGTGCATGATTGCCATTTTTCACGATATGGTTGAAACCTCCATGGAAGTCTTCATGGATGATTTTTCGGTCTTTGGCAACTCATTTGCATCATGTTTAAAAAATTTGGATAAAATGTTGGAGAGGTGTGAGAAAGCCCACCTAGTGTTGAATTGGGAGAAGTGCCACTTTATGGTACGTGAGGGTATTGTGTTGGGACACAAAGTGTCGGGATTGGGTATTGAGGTTTACCGAGCAAAAGTTGATGTTATTGCTAAACTACCCCCTCCGACTAATGTAAAAGGCGTTAGGAGTTTCTTGGGTCACGCCGGGTTCTACCGTAGATTTATTAAGGATTTTTCAAAAATCACCCGACCGATGACTAAGCTACTTGAAAAGGATACGCCCTTTGTGTTCGATGACCCTTGTTTGAGTGCATTTTCGACCCTTAAGGACCATTTGACCCAAGCACCCATAATAGTTTCCCCCGATTGGTCCCAACCATTTGAGCTTATGTGTGATGCAAGCGATTTTGCCCTAGGAGCCGTCCTAGGACAAAGAGTAGACAACCATTTTAAACCTATCTATTTTGCTAGCAAAACATTGAATGGGGCCCAACAAAACTACACCACGACCGAAAAAGAGTTGCTTGCGGTTGTGTTTGCCTTTGACAAGTTTAGGCAATATCTTGTGCTTTCAAAGACCGTTGTATTTACCGATCATTCGGCCCTCAAATATCTTTTTGCCAAACAAGATGCAAAACCGCGTCTTATTCGTTGGATTCTTCTCTTGCAAGAATTCGACATCGAAATTAAAGATAAGAGGGGTGCCGAAAACCTTGCCGCCGATCACTTGTCGAGATTGGAGAATCCAAATCTTGAAAGGCAAGGCGATACTAACATTAATGACTCTTTCCCGGAGGAATTTTTGTTTCATGTAGGTACATGCGAGGAGGACGAGGATGAAGCACCTTGGTATGCCGACTTAGCAAATTATTTGGTCGGTGGAGTTTTGAGAAAGGGGATGAGCCATCAAGAGAAAAGCAAGTTTTTCTCGAACCTCAAATATTATTTTTGGGAAGAACCGCATCTATTCCGGGTTTGTGCGGATGGGATGGTGAGGAGATGTATATCGGGTGGTGAGACTAGGAAAATTTTGGACGCATGTCATCACGGGCCCACCGGTGGACATTATGGCCCTTCGGTCACCGCTAAGAAAGTTTATGATGCGGGTTTCTATTGGCCCACTATTTTCAAAGAAGCAAATACCTTATGCCAAACATGTGATGCTTGTCAAAGAACCGGAAGCATCTCTAAAAGGGATGAAATGCCACAGACTAGCATCCAAGTGTGTGAAGTGTTTGATATTTGGGGCATTGATTTCATGGGTCCATTTCCTCCATCTTTCAAGAATGAATATATTTTGGTGGCGGTTGATTATGTGTCCAAATGGGCGGAAGCAAAGGCTTTGCCCACAAATGATGCTCGGGTGGTGATCGACTTTTTAAAGAGTTTGTTTTCTCGATTTGGGATGCCTAAAGCGTTGATTAGTGACCGGGGGAGCCACTTTGCTAATGCTCAACTAGAAAAAGTGCTCAAAAGATATGGGGTGAATCACCGGTTCTCGACTTCCTACCACCCACAAACTAGTGGTCAAGTCGAGAACACAAACCGTGCCTTGAAGAGGATTTTGGAAAAAACGGTGAAGGACAACCGAGCTATATGGTCCAAGAAGCTTGAAGATGCATTGTGGGCATTTCGGACCGCCTACAAGACACCTATTGGAACAACACCATATCGGTTGCTCTATGGCAAAACTTGCCATCTACCTTTTGAAATTGAGCACAAAGCTTATTGGGCACTCAAGAATTGCAACTTAGATTTGGTAGAAGCGGGTGAGAAGAGGATGTTACAACTCCATGAGTTGGATGAGCTTCGATTGCAAGCATATGAGAATTCTCGCCTTTACAAAGAAAGAACCAAAGTTTGGCACGACCGAAAGCTTAAAATGAGAAAAGAATTTAAAGCGGGTGACAAAGTGCTTCTTTTTCAATCCCGGTTCAAGTTGAAGCAACCTAAGTTCAAGCCACGTTGGACCGGCCCTTATACGGTCAAGCACGGTTATCCATCCGGATATGTGGAACTTATCGGTTCGGATGGAGGAACTTTCATTGTAAACGGTCACCGATTGAAGCTTTACCATGAGGAAGAAATTGATGGCGAGTGGGAGGAGCTCGCAACTTACCCCAAGGATAAATGAATTCGGGGTCGAGTCTAGCTTGGACTCGTTAATAAATGAAGCCCGATCACGAGGAAACTCGTGTTTATATCCTTTTTGATAGTTTAGATATTGTTTGCCTGCGTTATTGATAATTTTTGAACTGATTTTCTGCTGCGATTGTGTGTTTAAACAATTACTTTTAGTGAGTGTGATTTTCTGCTGTTGATTGTAACTGGATGAGCCGATCGGCTATTCAAAGCCGTTCGGTTTTAGAGGGTTAGCCGATCGGCTATTCAAAGCCGTTCGGTTTGTTCTTTGCAAAATCATCACAGAACTTAAACCGTGGTTTGGGTGTAAATTTTCTAGAGTAAAAAGCCGTTCGGCTATGGGTATGGAGCAGATCGGCTATAGAAGCCGTTCGGCTATAAGTGATAAGCCGTTCGGCTTTTGGTCATTACTGTGCGAATTTTGAAAGGGATAAAACATTTAGTTGCTTGTGTCTTCCATAATACCAAACCGATCGGCTACTCTCTCTCTTTCTCAAACAAGAAAAACGAAAATCACTAAAACTCTTCACCAAGAGTCATCTAATCTTCATATCTTTTCTTCAAATCAAACAATAATCATGTCTAGACCATCAAAGGTACATCATACAACTCCCCTTTATCTTTCCATCTTTAAAAAAATTGGGGAAGAACACTTAAATCCGGGTTTGGTTTAATTTAAGTGTGGGGATGATTTCCTTTGAGAATTTGTTGCTTGTTATGCTTGGTTCATGCTTAATACTTGGTTTATACCATGATTCATTGTTTAAATTGCTTGATTTTGATGATTTGCAAATTAGGGTTCATATGCTAATTTGGGGGTAATCTGAATTTTGTGATTTATGCTTGGTGTTTGGTGTTAATTATAGTGTAATTCATGATAAATTGCATAATGTGATTGATTGATTGATTAACTTTTAGTTTGTGGATGAATTAGAGAAATTAGGGTTCATGTGAAAAATTGGGGAAGAAACAGTTGACTTTTTCTGGTCAAACTTTGACTTTGACTTAGACTTTTTGTAAATTAACTTTTGATTGTAAGACATATCTTGATTCAAATTGGGTATTCATCTTTGCTTAATTGAAATTATGTTTGATATTGGAGTTCTTTACTTGTGTGAAAGTCACTAGGTTTGGTGTGTAATCTTGATTGTAAGACTTGCTTGAATTGAAATTGTATGACATAGGTATAATCGAGCTTTGTTTGATATTGGGTTACATGCTATTCTGTGTAGGGTTTAAGTCTTGATTGTGAATTGTCGGAAATTATCGTTGTGAGCTATGATTGTAAATTGTTGTTGTTTGCATGCTAATGAGGTTGTTGGCATATATGCTTTGTTATTAGGAGGTGTGGTTGTACCCAACATTGATCGCTCATTCTGTCATATTCTGTGTGCTAACTCTAACTCAACTTGGAAAGCTTGTATTTTGTTGTGTTGTATTGTGCAGAGAGGCAGGAATAACCGACCTGACACTTATGAGCCTCAATATCCGCAAAGTATTTACGAGGATTTACTTCCTAATGACCGCCACCCCCATTTGATCTTTGGGCGCCATCAGTATAACTATATGGAATTCACTGAAGCATTATATAACATTCATAAAAAGGAGTGTGAATACCCTCGGGAAATCAATTGGAACCCGTTGGAGGTTGTGGGGGTTGCTCAAGACATCCGACGCATCTTCACTCAAACTGTGAGGTTTAATGATGAGGCTTTTGGTGTGAATGATTTTGAGAAGCTTCTTGGGATTCAAGAACCGATTTACGAAGAGCTGGTGATGGAATTCTTAGCAACGGTGGAAATGTTCATTGTCAACAACGTTAACGAGAGGTTTTTGAGTTTCAAACTTGGTGGGGCTCCGAGACAATTATCCTTGAAAGAACTTGCAGGGTGTTTGGGGATCTACACTGACGAGGAGTATTCTTCTCATTGGTTTGATCGATACATCATGACCGGGGCAAGGTTAGAGGAAGGGCAGTGTAATGCTCAAGTGTGGGAAAAGTTCAGTACATCGCCTTATCTAGGGGGAAAGAACCTAAATAAGCACCTAACATCCCCCATATATAAGGTGATACACAAGATGATAGCAAATACACTCACTCTTCGGGGGACCAATCGGGAAAAGGTCACCTTGATCGACTTGTGGTTTTTAGATCAGCTGAAGAGTCGGGAAAGGATAAATATTCCTTTCGCTGTGGGCAAATATCTTCATGCCTATGCTGCTGGGCATAAGGCAAACTCTAAGCTTTGTGGGGGCCACTTCATCACCCGGATTGCCAAAGGTCTAAACATCAGTTTGAAGCCCAAAGGCGTCCCACCCTATACCCGAATTCCAAACAATACTCTTCCGATTGGGGCTGAGTCTTATGCCACCGCCCAGGTTTTGAGAAAGAAAGGAGGATCATATGTTGCTTATCAGCTCACTCCGAGGGAGGCGGCAACAGTGTCTCGGGCCGGGGCCAAAGGTAAACGACCTGTTACCATTCATGATTCTGATGAAGAAGAAGAAGAAGATCCAGAGACTGTGCGTGCGGATGAGACATCGGGTCCTGGTGATTCATCTCATTCTGAGGAACCTGCCTATTGGAGGAACTTTATGACCGACTTTAGGAATATGCGTTTGGAACAACAGACATTCCGGGAGCAATCCCAGTACGAGTGGGGGGTCAATCGATATCAAAATGATTGGCTCATCCATGATCATGAGCGCATGGCGAACCATATTCCTAACCATGTGCCTGCCCCTTATCAAGAACCTCCTCGTTGGGGAGAACCGGGAGGTATTCTCCCTGCCCCCGTCTATGATAGAGACGCTGCACTAGTTGAGCTTCAGCGACACCGGGATCACATGCACACCTCTTCTTATCGTCAACAGCAACAAGATTGGGGCACTTCTTGGTCTGCCCCTCCACCCAGTAACTGGCAGCAAGAAGCTCACAGCCATTGGCTTTTTGGGTCTCCCTCGCCATATCAGCAGCCGCACCAGCAGGATGATTCCACCCATGACCCGCCCCATGGTGGGGGTTGGTAGTTGGGTGCGATTGTGTTTTAGGATTGTTAAACTATTGAACACTTTTTATTTTTTGTTATTTTCCTTTGGTACTTTGGATGATTAACATTCATTTACCTTTTATATGCATTCTTAGTATGTATCCATGTTGCACTTGTGTTTCGGTGCTTGGTTGTTTGTTTGTTTTTGTAGCATGCCGAGCTGGATGGGATCTATACACGTCTATCAAGCGCCAGCTCGCATTCCACGCCTTTATGCAAAACCCCCGGGGAAGTTCTCGTTTCTTTTTACTTTCACACTTATGCTTTTTCATTGCTTATGTTTGCATTGGGGGCAATGCAAATCTCAAGTGTGGGGAGGTAGATTCACTTGAATTCTATTCTTAGTGAATTGTTGTTTCCTGCCTTTTATTGGGGTTTGTAAAGCCTATTGGTTCCCCAATCGAACTTTACGAATCCTATTAACGGGCCATTGGTCATTTAATAAGTCTGTTACTGATCTTGGCCTGATAGATTGTTTCAAATTCTAATAAAAGGTCGGGGAATGATAGTTTGCTAGGAATATGTTTGTCCTTAAAAGATTGATTGCTTTGAAAATCTTAAACTGTGATAAATTAATTGGAAGTAATTTAATCTTCTCTCTTGCAACTTAACCTTTTGAGATGTGTCATAAAAGCAACCTAATAGGGTGAATTGCATGACTAGCACATTTGTAGCCTTCACTATAAAAATTGTGAGAAATTTGAGCCTAATTGAGAAAAACACTTACCTTTAGTGTTTATATTGTTTATTGCTATGAGTGTGCCGGTGATTGTAGTTTGTTCTAGAACTTGCCCTAGTGATGCATTTTGAGACCGCTGTGGGATCACATAAATGTGATATAGGTGGGGTCAAAGACGAGGAGGTGTTCTTAGGAATTTTGATCTTATTTTATGTTTTAAACCATTTACATCCAGTCCACACCGGTCGTTAGCACTCATTTTTAGTGCTAAGAAACCCGTAGACACTTCCACATACATTCCACTAAATACTAGCCTTGTTTTTTGTGTAGTCATTTCCTGAACTGTTTACTTTTCTACAATGTTGCCTATTGGAATTTTTAATGAGTTTTATCCAAATTGTGACTTAAATCGTTTTGAATTGGGATTCTAGTGTTAAGTTCTATGATTGAGATTGGAAACATCAAATGAATAGAAGTCAACTATTATGCTTAAAGATTATGCTTGGATGAATTGTAGTCAACTAAATGGCCTTTGAATTCCTGAACAAGTAGTTCCCGAGGGGTGTTCTACACCTAGCCACCGAAGGCCTTTATCCGGTCTAGGATGGTTGGTCTGAAAGTTCATTACACAGGATTCATAGAAAGTCATAGAATGCAATTATTCTAACAAAAATGTGAAAAATCAATTTGAGTTATTTGTGTGCAATTATTGAGTATAAGTTATAAATGAGAACAAGTGATAATTTGAATTGATTTAGCATGAGAATCCTAAATTTCATCACTGTCACGTATTAAAACAATATGTTAACATTGCCATTTTTTTTTATGGGTCTTGACTACCACTTTTCACCAATTAGTGTGTCTATCATACCCGATTCCATAATTAGCCTACATTTGTTACAACACACATTTAGAATACCTCCTTTGAGATCTTACTTGGTGCTCACGCCAAGACGGTGGAGATTTGATCCTTTTGCAAGCCTATGGTAACAGTGCATCACGACTTGGCTTGATTGAGAGTTACGTCATTTACTTCCTTACCTTGTAGTTGTATAGGTTGAGAGTGAGTGATTATACACTTATCCTTATGTGAGGTGCTAGGTCGTGCATTCGAGCTTGACAAACTAAAACATCTCGAGTTTCTAATGCTTAAATATATATTGCTTGCCTAATTGCTTTGGTGGTTAGTGCCAGCGTTGTGTTAGTTAACTTAATCTTCACTTATAACGTTGCAAGAGCGGGTTGTAAAATGGTAAAATCATGGTTTACTTGAGGACAAGCAAAGTTCAAGTGTGGGGATATTTGATATCGCTCATTTTGGCTATATAAATCTATCGCGATATCATTGTTTTGCATATGTATTTGATTAGATTTCAAGAACTTCCGATACTTATTTTGTTTGGAAATCTATTTCAGGTAAAAAGCTAGAAACGCATGCGAATTGGTGAAGTCTGGACCAATGCTGGCTGGGTTCGAAAATGATGCTGAAAAGAAGCAAAGCCGATCGGCTAAGAACTCAAAGCCGATCGGCTATGAGTGTTCAGCAGATCTGCTATCTTTAGCAGTTCGGCTGTTGTAGTGCAATTTCTTCACAGAACTTTCCCTCGATGGAGCTGGATGTTTTGAACTAGGAAAGCCGATCGGCTGGCCTCAAGAAGCCGTTCGGCTGGGCTTCAGAAGCCGATCGGCTATGGTATTAAAGCCGATCGGCTATTGTTCGATCTGAGCAAAATTCGAGGCTGATTGTTGTGTTGTGCGATTTTGATTGGTTGAGCATTTAATGCTCAACCGTTTTCTTGGAAAAGGCAAGAGGAGTTGGGGGCTGCAGGAGGAAAAACAAGGAAAGAAAAAAAAAGAGACACACACATCATCATCTTCATCATCAAAAACACACTTTCAATTACTCCATCACCAACCAAAAAATTCACCATTACTCCATCACCAACCAAAAATCACGATATTCACTCAAGAGTTCACTTACATTTATTAGAAGTTTTGTGAGGGGAACATCAAACAACATCACTCGGAAACAATCGTGTAACAACTTTGGTATCATTTCGTTTAAATCTAATTTGAAGTTATTTATGAATTTGTCTTGTGTTTGTGATATTTGTTTGTTTGTTGTGATTATGCGTGGCTAGTTACTCATATGTTTGCTTGGATGAAATAACTAGTTGATTAGGGGTGTATATCTAGGATGTTAGCTTATGCTTGAGTTTTTGAATCATCCATGAATTTATATGTGTTTAGTTAGTGGTTGTTACAAAGCTTTCGGCATTTTAGCTAAACAATTATAGTATATGTTCTTGTTTACCTAAAATACCTCATTAAGTTTATTGTGATTTGTGGGACAAAGCATTTGACGATTATAACAATTCTAGTTAAATGCACATAAGTTAGCGATTTTAGCGAATGTTTGTCGCGTGGATGATTTACAAACTCAACCCTCTTAATTTATGTTTAATCGGAGAACCTTGTGTAATTAGGCTTTATCTCAAGAATTTTAACCATATGGCGACTTACTAATTGATATAGCGAACGTTTTCAACTAGTGATTTGCTTTTGATTATTTGTCTATGAATGATCGGACAAAATTGCGAATGTAATTTGGAATGTGTTAAATGATTTAGTTAATTTGTGCAAGTTAGTAACCATGGCGAACGTCCGTTACTAGATTAAATCATAGGTTTGTAATTGAAGTGAACAATAGGTTCTAGCTAACGCCTAGTTCATGTTTCACGAGTATTACTTTGGCATATTTCCTAACCGGTTATAACTTTACACCCCGAAATCACTAGTAAAATAATCCAAGCAAGCATTGTTTTTAATATTTGAAAGTTCCAAACAACCAATTTGACTCTTCCTGAGTCCACCGTTCTAATTGATTATAAATTGTAGTTTTAAGCATCGTGACAACTCGGTCACACCCAACCACATTTTACTTTCTTTTATCTAATTGATCACACCTAATTTCAACTTCTTAAACTTAAAGTTCCCTGCGTTCAAACCCGAACTTACCCAACTATACTACTACACGATAGGGTCCACTGCCCGGTTGTGCTTTGGTCTAGCGCGGTACTTTCTTGTTTATTTTACAACGATAAATTTAATAACTAGATTTTGCACATCAGGCCACATTTTAGGTGATTATATGTGACCAATATGTTCATAACAGTCGCGTTGTGAAATATTTATGTTCCTATTATTTAGAGCAAAAACGATTATCATTAAATTTGATATTAATCACATTGAGCGTTAGTTTGTGTGTCTAAATCATGAGGCTTTTATATGTCAGATGAAGTAATTGTTTTTTTTAACTAAATCATAGAGTCAAGTTTGTCACACATGATTTCGGTACAGCCAAAATCCAATCTTTTGACAATGTTGCCGATGTCTAACAAATGCAACACTTTTTAACTCAAATGCAACACTTGTGATTTGTTTCAATCAAGTTGTAACAACACTTAAACCTAATAAATGCAACACTTTCTAGCAAACAAATGATAGATTTCTAACGTCTAATACAACACTAACCGTATTCCCAATTTCATTGATGCAACGTTTTTCGGGATCAAAGTAGCCTTATTCATATAATCGAAAAGTGTAATACATCAACACAAATTAACAAATTCCCGAATGTCAATAAAATAAAATGTAGGTGCTGAAAAAGTTTATTACAATCATGAATCACCAAGAGTATTAAAATCCTCCTTCACATGTATCATATTTCTTATTGTATATGTTTGTTGTTCAATCATATATCAGCAGCTATCACTACTCACCAGTTAAGTATCCCAAGAGTGCCTGCTACATTTAAAAACAATAAATAATATAGTCATTAGTAGAAATCATTCACTAGAAGTACATCATAATAAAAAGATAGACATTACACAGGTATATGGACTACAGACCACACGACTACACAGAATTAATGGGCAAATTACATACTATGACCATAGTAAAAAATTGCACCAAAATCATATAATATGATCAAAGTAACTAACTAGTAACACTATTTAATGAACTAAATATTGCCCTGGCTAATAATGGCTAATAATGGTTCATGGATAGCATATTATCAAACTCAAGGAGCACAAACTTCACTACAGAGAGAACATTTAAAACTGTAAAAGTATTCATCTAATCCTCAACTAAACAACTGGACAACAAGTAATTATTAGTAAAGGTAGAGTACCAGTTGTATAAAACCAAATAAGTTGATGACCTTCCAAACCTTTTGGACGTTGCAAACTATATATAAACAACCTACATACTTGAACCACTCGGGTCATCAAATTCCTTGTCATATGCAAACATTTCATCGAATTCCAAAGCTAGTTTCACATATATTTCCCAAAATACTCCAACTTTCTTCATCCCCGATAAAGTCCTGTCATCATTCCACCCATATCAGCAAGAGAAGTCCAGCTGCAGTAGTAGCCTGTTTAGAAATAGAACAGAACAACGTATAAATACACGCACGAAACACTCACTCACTAACGGAAGTTCGGTTCCTAAATGTTCAACTTCTTTAAATGTGTAATATTTGAGATATAATCTACTTCTATTTACGAAAAGGGCCTTGAATCTTGGGGGCAATGGTGCATCTTTTCTCTTCTATTTTTGGTATTTGTCTATAAACAAAGTATCAAGTTAACCATTTGAAACAATAATCGTAATAAAGAGTATTAACCAAATGAAAACAGATGTTTCATCACCTAACTATTACAGTGTTACCTTAATCATATGCCTTGATCCAGTTTAAAGTGCACAAACCAATTATTATACAAAGAATGTTGAAACTAAAAACCAAAAAATTGGTGTAATTAAGAATAAACTTAGTACTACACCCCAGAAACATTAACATAAAGATATTTACCATATGAGCTATATGGTAACACTTGCCACCATTATTTTTGAAGCTCCACTGCCAACACTAGAGAACCTTATTGATACAACAACAAACCACAACTGTGTTCTCGTGAGAGAATTTAAGTAGAAAATGTTTTAATGAACAATAAAACAAGTACAACTATAATGATAGTTGAACTATTCAAAGAACCTAACTTGCCTAGATAATTGTCCCATAACCGCAGGTGCCATTTCACATGAACAATTTCTAATATTTTTAAAAAGGAGGTGTTCATAATACCTTTTTCCGTCAACATGTAACGAACTTTATATAACTCTATATGAACACAACATTTACCCATTACATTACATACCATATGAAAAAAATAGATATAAGAATAATCTCAATTGGGGAAAGTTAATTCATGTTGTACCTGTTACCCACCTAAACGATTAGCATAGAGTTGTTCTAAAACTCCCATGAATATCATTTTATTTGCAGTAGTGTAATACATTAGTTGATTTGGTTAGCATACATAGGTTGAGAAGATCAAAATCCATGCTTAATAATTCGATTAATTACCTATGTTGATTGTACTAACGATCACTAATGGTGTAACCACCTTTAGGGGTATCCCACCAACGGGATATCCTCGCAGAGTATACATATGTACATCCCCACGGGTTAGACGCCGGATACAAGACGAGGCTACCCTGAGGATTGGGACCCAAACTCTGAATATTCCCTGACAAGGATAATTCGGAAATCGTGTATGGCAGAAAAAGTATACCCAAGTCAACTTACCAACCTCGTTATCTACCGGATAAAAGACAACTTGCACCCCTGATCACCTGATGAGTAAAAGCAACCCCGGCCAACGCTACTCCCCATGGAAATATGGCCGTTGGGCAGGAAAACGTAAACGGCTATCCCTGGAGGTATAAAAGCTCAAGGATAGCCAAACGGAAGTCAGTTCATTCAGAGCAGGGGAATCTTATTCCCTCCAAGAACACTTTTCTAATTGGATTTTCACCACCTGATTTGTACAAGTCGGGTTAAAACAGCGATTGTAGTGTGAGAATCCAATCACCCCCACACATTTAATCATCCATTAAGTAATCTAATTACTCATCCGCACTCAAGTAATCTAATGCTTGATCAAATGACGCCATCCGCATAAAATCATACCATGAAACCAAAATTTAGTTTTTCTTAAAAAAAAAAGAAAGAAGGAGCAACGATGGCAGGTCCGACCATTGTAAGCACAACGTAGTAGTCTCGCTGCAGGTGTTAGTGGCGCCGGTACAGACTTGTACGCCGGAGTTAATAACGTTCGAGGAACGTATGGCCATGTTCAATTCAACATCAACCCAGGCACCAGAAGCACACCGGCGAGAAACAGCAGAAGTCACTCCAACAAGGTTAGTTTTCTCTTCACCAACAGCCGCAACACATGACAAGACCACAATAGGTGTGGCTAACTAAGTACGGTCGATGGCGCACCAATTGCTCTCACAAATGGGCTACGTTGTAAGCCCAGAAGTGTCGGCAACGCCTAGCAGCTCACCATGGTTCAACCAAGGTCACCAAGTAAACTTTCAAATGTCCCAAAACACACACCTGTACCACTTCACAGCACCATTGGTGCAGCCCACAGTGTCGGCGATAACACAACCGCAAAACCAAGAAACAAGTAGCGCCAATCCTGCCATGATGTTGACCCAAATACTAAATCAGGAAAGTATTGACTTTGATGATTCGGAAGAAGGTGGATGAGTCTCTGATGTGTGCGAAGTATAAGCAATTATAATCACAAGTTTTAATTAAGGAAATACTAAATAATACTATCACACAATTCAGGCAAGTGTTATCCTGATCATATAATATAGTTTTATAAGTAAGTCCAGATTCGAACACAGTGAACGTGATTTAATCTATAACTAACTATTTATTTATCCTAATTACAAGTATTACAAATATACAAATTCACAATTAATGTACAATAATATACAAGATAGGGGGGACGTTTTATTTTCGATCGAACATATGTATAATTGATACCAATTCTTTAATAGATAAGTTTAAAGAAGCAACTTTAAGAATACTAAATTGGATAGAAGATTATGACTATTTAAACTATTATTTATTACACTTATTATATCAACTTATGTCTATTTGCGTGTTGGCTATTATTATTGTGATTTACTAATGTAGAAAACCTCAAAGGTTATGACAATTCTCATATAGCAATACAGTCAAAGGTTATGTAAAGTATCACTATTTATTAAGATCTATCAACATATTATTGATGCAATTCCAGGGTCGGTTGAATCATAATGCTACTTAACATCTAATAAAACATAATCACTTAATTTAAAAACCCAAAAGGTTAGTGAGTTTATCTATAAATCAGTTAATTATGATCATTAACATAATATAACACATAATTCTTGCATAATAATATTCAATAATATAGTTCCAACATAAACTTATAATTCATATAATAAACATAATAAACATACATTTAAACATTCATAATGAAAATCTAACAAGCAATTAATTTAAATAAACAATATCCATAGTAACTCAAAAGGTTAGTGAAGCTACAAGGATAAAGAAACCGAACCAATTGACGAACTAGCTTTTCCTAGGGTTGAAAACCTTCAAACCCTAGCTCCTTTGCCTCCAAATTCACACCTAAAGTCGACCTTAAACCTTAATATTCGACTTTTAATTCTAAGAATCGTATATCGTTTAATCAAAACTAAGCCTCTATTTATACTAATCCTGGCCGACCCTCCAACCGCCGGTTGGGACCTCCAACCGCCGGTTGGAGTTAATTGAGTATTACTCCAACTCTGAGCTTTCTCCACCGCTTTGAACCTTTAGCCCCAACCGCCGGTTGGGACTTCCAACCGCCGGTTGGACTTAATTTCCAGAATTTTCCATAAACGGCTTGGGCTTCAAATTGGGCTTCTCTTTCTTCTTTAAACGGATTCATTTGTTTCCTTGGCCCAAATCTTTAATATTATCATTTTAGTCTTCAATTCTTTAAGGTTTAGATCTTCTTTTCTTCAATTGCTTTAATTTCTTTAGTTTCGGTCTTATTTTCGTTCTTCTTTCTCCAATCTTTAATTAAAATACATTTCTGCAAATATTAACAAAATAAGTATCTAAAATCATATAAATGCATAAAATGTATATAAATATAGGGATAAATTACTATAAAATATAGTATCTATTTGATGCTTATCAAATATCCCCACACTTAAGTTCTGCTTGTCCTCAAGTAGAATACTAAATAAAATATAAGCATCAACTTAATATTCAAAAATCAGAATACCAAAATTAAAAACCTATTTTATAAATTAAAAATTTAAACAATTTAATTAACATGGAAACTATAATGTATAGATAAAAATTATTATTATTAGTGCAATATATAGCTCATGAATGATTACTAATATATTTAACCATTTTAAACAATCTATATTTATACTTCTGAATATATCTTTATTATCATTATGTATATTACTTATGATTTCCATATATAATATACTCTTAAACTTAATTATGCAATTTACTTTTATATTCCAAATAAGTATATAAAATCCATTTTTAAGAATCAAGACATTGGTGACAGGTCTGCATTTACATGCAACAAAGCGACATAACTTGATTCAGGTAAAGTAAATTTTTAAATCAAACCAGCGGTGACAGGTGTATACAGCTGTACAACAAAGCGACATAGTTTGATTTTATTTATTTATATATTTTTTTCTTTTGAAAGAATTTTCTCTTTCTTCTACTTTATTTAAGAATATTAATTAGAAACCAGGTCTGTACTTACGTACAACAGAAGAAACAATTAGTAGACTCCCAAATATTTTTATATAAATATGAAGATATATAAAATTATCGCATGATAAATCTAAGAATTAAGACTTTTATGTCATACATCATATTATGTACCATAAAATAATAAACAAGTTATTTTATTAATTAAAATTCAGAAATCTTCATATAGATTGCCTATTAGTACATCATATCATATCATGTAACTATATATCACTTATTATTAAGTAGCTTACATTATATATACAAAACAGTTAATCCATATTAAAGTCTAAACTTTTAAATACAAAACAACTTTTAACAAAAGTATTCTGACTAATAAATACTCAAGTATACACTTAAAATTTTAAATTTTAGTAAAAATTAAGAACAAGAGAAACTTAAATAATTAATTAATTAAAGAAATTCTTTTTCTTACGAACCCTATCCCCACACTTAAATTATACAATGCCCTCGTTGTATAAAAATGATAAACAAAAGTGAGTAAGGAAAAGAAAAATAGAACAGAAAAACTCCCCTGACTGAATTTTCAAAATTCATCATTGGCTAAGAAAAATTCTGCTTAGTTGATTTCTTGATCTCTTGAAAAATAATATACAACATCCACATTGTCGTAGTTAATCACGATTGCATTTAGCATATGCAATAAGCCTTTAAACCTCTCGGTATCCCGAGTGGACGAGTTATAGTCTCGTGAGGGTTTCCAAGGAACATACCCACAAAGTTCATTAATAAAATAGACTGTATGAAAGAAAGTGCTGAACTTACTGCCAGTCTTGTGCTATCAAAAACAAACAACCAAATTAGCATAATAATAATAATAAGTACTAATGATAGTAATAATAAATACAGTCATCCAAAATGTATATCAAATGTATCAAATAGAAACTAATCATCATCCAAATCATCCTGCCCAGAATGCCTCGAAGGTCCAGCTCCAGCATCAAAGAATGAAGGAACATATGGCTGGTACTGAATAGACCTCTCTCGTAACAGCTGCTGCAGTAACTCATGCTGATAATCAGATCTGTGATAACTCTCCCTCTCAAATCTATCAAATCGCTGCTCAAACCTGGTAAACCGATGATCAATCATATCAAATCTCCTACCATGAGCAATCTCCATCCTCTCTAATCTCTGTTGAATATCCTCTAACATATCACCCCTGCCACGACCTCTACCACGAGCTCTACCTCTACCAGCTGGTAGCTCAACCTCAGGTACTGGGATCTCAGGAACTAACGGCAGTGGAACAGGTGGTCCTCTCAATCTGGCTCTATGGACCGGCTGCTGTCCTGGCGCAACCTCAGGTGTCCATAACAAAATCCCCTCCTGTACACCAACCTGAATAATCCCTAACTCAATCAACTTGTCCTCGCCTAGCAAGGACATCCCAGGGGTAACGGGTGTGCAAGTCAAAAAATTAGCAGCAGTCAAACCATAATATCTAGCAATCCTAGTGACATACTGTCCTCCACATAAACTACTGGTCGACCTATACCCAGTGGCTCCTGTCATCATCCAATGCACTAATTTCCAGGGAACATTGATCAGTGTCCCCTGAATCATAGTGTGCAAGAAAAAGAAATCAGGCTGGTAGACCTTCTCAGGTCCCGTGTGCCTGCCACAAATAGAAGATGACAACAACCTATGCAATAGCCTATGAATAGGACTTCTCATGTGAATGTCAGAAGGTGCTCTCTCACCATAATCAACAATAGCTAAATCCCTCCAATAAGTAGCTATCTCAACAGATAAGTACTGACCAACCATACCCGCAGTCAAATGATCCACAAAAAATGGGTTATGGAGCTTGTTGGTACATCTAGATGTGTCTGTCAGTTGGTCTCAGTCTGTAATTGTGTCATTATTGTAATTACGCATTGTATAGATAAGATATAGTTTAATTACAAGTTTTGTAATCTTGCGACACAAGGATTATGTCGCAGATTCACTCTGTGCGACATAAGTATTGTGTCGCAGAATCCGTCAATGCGACACAAGGGTTGTGTCGCAGAATCAGTCTATGCGACACAAGGGTTGTGTCGCAGAAAGCTTAATTTGGGCTATAAATAGAAGCTCGCCAGCTTCTGTTTAAAAGGGCCACTGCACACACACATAACCTACTGTCCAGAGAGAAAATTACATTTGTAAGGTTATTTTGTTCCTTGTGTGTTTTGTCAAAGTGTATGTTTACTTGTTGATAATATATATACACATACATCTTTGTGTTGTGGTGATATTTAGTTTCAATCTTTCATATCTTGTTGTGTTTAATTTCCGCATTTGCATACAAGCAAACTACTCGTTTAGGTCCGAATAGTTGGAACCTACAATTGGTATCAGAGCCACATACTCTTGAGTTGTGGTTGCGAGTTAGTTTTTGCAAGATTTTAGTCCAAATAGTGATATTTTTATTTTGTGTGTTCTTGGTGTTCTTGGTCAAAAAAGGGCATACTTGAGCTTATTTTGGTGTTTAATTCTCAAGTGTTTGTGTTTGTCAAACCTTGGAATTTGTTTAAACAAAAGTTGGTGAACTTTTTGCTTAAAAAATTGGTATTCTAACTGCAGAAAAGCATGGTGTATTTGTTTATTATTTGTGTTGAAAGTTGAAATTTTTTGTGGGCTCTAAGGTGTCTGCACGCGTGTCTTTGCGACACAAGCACTGTGTCGTAATCACTGTTCATACGACACAACATACGACATTAACTTGTCTACGACATAGTGTGCGACATAACGTGCGACATACGCCTACGACACAATCTTCTTTGACCTTAACTGGTCTGCGACACAAGTTGCGACATAACATACGACATTATTGTTGTGTCGCATTTTTGTCTCCTGTCTGATTAAGCTCTGCGACATATCTCTTGTGTCGTATTGATCTTCTGCGACACAACCGTTGTGTCGCATCCTCCCAGACTTAGACAAAAATTTCAGCTTGTTTGTAGATTTTTTTTTAACTTGTCTTGCAGATTTTCAACATGTCTCTTCAAAGTGTTGATGCAGTTCTACAACACAATGCTACAATCGGTAGTGCAAATAAACCTCCTTACTTTGCACCAGGAATGGAATATCGAGCTTGGAAACAACGATTTATATCTTTTGTGTTATTCACTGATCCTGTCATGGAATTGGCTCTTCTTGAAAGATATGAAGCTCCGGTTGCTCTTGGAGAACACATGGGCGTTCCTCCACCCAAACCTATTCGTTCATACACTCCCGAAGAACGAAAAGCATGGGAAATTGAACGAAAAACTCACTCTGCTATCACTATGTCACTTCCAACTGACGTCTTGGATATGTTTCCTCAAACAATCGCTTATGATCTTTGGATTGCTATTGAGAAGAGATTTGGTGGTAATTCAGAGTTCATCGAGAGCAAACTGGAATTAGTCAAAACTCAATTTGATTACTTCTATATCCAGAAAAATGAAACTGTCAGAGACATGCTGTGCAGATTTACACGTACTGTAAATGAATTGCAAGCTGGAGGATATAATCTGAAGAATTCTGAAATTAACAAAAAGGCTTTAGCTGCTCTTCCTCCAAGTTGGGAAACGCGAGTTTTGTTGTTAGAAAATGATCCTAAGACAATGCAATTGTCCTTAGATGATCTTGTTGGAAAGCTTGAAGCTGGTGCTTTAGATATTCAAAAGAAGGAAACAAGATCCACTGCTCGTACATCAGAATCAAGTAATAGTGGAGTCGCCTTCATTTCATCTGAAGTTAATTCTCAGAGATCTTCTTCTTACAGTAATCCTACTGTAAGAACTTTCTCATCCCTCCCAACTTATACTACTTCCTCAAGTAAATCTTGTTCATCACCGTCAGTTCCCACTTCAGCCACCACAGATGAGCATGCTGCAATGTTCACTGCTTTTCTGTCATCATATGAAGACTTTCTTTCTAAGAGAGTCAGTACTCTAGAACTGACTGATGAAGATTTCAATCAAGTTGATCCAGATGAGTTAGAAAGAATAGACATCAGATGGAATATGGCTATGCTTACTCGCAGAGCCAAGAACTATCTAAGAAGAACTGGAAAGAGATCTCTTGAAGACGCTTCTGACCGAACACCAATGGGATTCGACAAAAGCAAGATCAAATGCTATAAGTGTCAGAATCTTGGTCACTTCGCCCGAGAATGCGAGAAAGGACGACAGCCGGCCACTGGTTTCACAAAGCCATCTGTTACTCCAAAACAGATTGAGAACTCTACTGCTAAGGCTGCATTGTTGATTGAAAATGGTGATGCTTATGACTTTTCTGCTCATGAAACTCAAGAACAATGCTTCATGGCCATCAACAATGAGGTACAATTTGCGTCATTTTCTTGTGATTCTTGTATAAGTTTAACTGGTAAAGTAAATGGGCTTATGGAACATAATGATAACCTGAAGTCTGATATCTTGAACCTAATGGAGGCAAACAAAGTTTTGAAAAATAATGAGAAACATTTTGAAAGTAACATTAATCAATTAATAGAAGATAAAAAGGAGCTGAAGGCTCTTATTTTCAGTAATCAAGATGAAATTGACAGTTACCTAAAAATGATCGCTCATTTAAAAAAGGAATTGGCTGCCTCCCAAGCCGAAGTTGTTGATTACAAAAGAAAACTCAAGAATATCAATACTTCATCCATGGTCTTTACTGAACTCCTGCAGACGGGTAGGTCTAATACTAAAGATAAATCCGGTTTGGGTTATCATAATCAACCGCCTCCATCCTTAGATGTAAACTTGTGTAGACCGTCTAAGGATGAAATTAAAGATTTTGTGCCTACTGCCTTAGTAGATACAAAGCCTGTTGAACTGACGGTTAATGAACCTGCTATCAAGCAAGTAGAGACGCCCGTAGTTGAATCTGTTAGTTTACCTGTTCCTAAGTTGCCTGAAGTTTATCAAGCTAACATAGAGGTCAAACATGATAGAAAGAAAACTAAGTTGGTCAAGGCTAAACCAGTGAAGCCTTTCGAACCTGTTAAGTTTACCTCCTCATCAGGAATTGTCCAGTTAACCCCCTTCAGTAGTTATCAGTCTGCTCCTTCAAAAACTACTGAAAAGAGGATCGAGGTCGGGGATATTCATTGTAAGTGTGTGTCTCAATGTGAAAAGAACAACACTAAGCCTGATCATCATATTATTACTTCTAAGACAAACGATAAATCTTTTCAAAGTAATACTAAGACTCAGGCTGAATTTAAAAGAAAAGGTTTAAAGAATATTAATGACAAATCAATCAAAAATTCTGTTAAATCTTCTGTTTCACACTCTGAGACATTCACTTCAAAGATGCCTGTATCACCTAAATTCTTAGGGAGAGACGACCAAACCTTTAAGGAGAGACGATCATGTTTCTACTGCAAGAAACAAGGTCACTTGATTAATCAATGTCCGTTGCTTTCGAGAAAGATGTTATCAAAAAATGTTTCCAAAAATTCAACTGTAAAATCATTTTCAAAGAAGGGTACACTTGATCAAACGTCTATCTCGAAAGTTAATGCTACTAGGCCTAGTAAACCACCGGTTAAACAGCCTAACATTGTTAACAAGCAACCCTATATTGTTCCTGTGAATGTTTGGAGACCAAAAGAGTCATCAAATGACTCATCATCAGGTAATACTGCATCAGAAAATACTTCTGACATCCTGAAAGACAAAGTTTTAACTGATGTAGTTATTATTGATGAGGTCTCCGGAGTACCCAAGTCTGTAAAGGCCTGGGTCTCCATTTCTAACTAACTTTCTCCTCATGCTGTGCTGTAGCAGTCAGATCATGTACAAAGCAGTAAATGGTATGTGGATAGTGGCTGCTCACGGCACATGACAGGTGACATGTCTCTTTTGTCAAACGTTAAACCATATCGCGGAGGACATGTTGCTTTTGCTGGAGATACATGTGGTAACATCACGGGACAAGGTACTCTTACTAATGGAAAAGTAAGTTTTGATAAAGTAAACTATGTCGAGGAACTGCAACACAATCTGATCAGTGTTTCTCAAGTCTGCGACAAGAAGTTTACTACAGCATTTACTGATGTTGAGTGTTTGATTTTGAAACCGGGATTTGTTATTCCCGAGGAATGGGTGCTACTGAGAGCACCTCGTGTACGCAACTCGTACATTTTGGACATGCAGACTGTGACTACCAAGGAGCATACTTGTTTGTTATCAAAAGCATCTCCTAAAGATTCACTGCTTTGGCACAGACGAATGGGTCATATTCATTTTCGGAGAATGAATTATCTTATTAATAATGATCTTGTGTTAGGAGTGCCTAAAAGGTCATTTGTAATAGATGATGAATGCATTTCCTGTCTCAAAGGGAAACAACACAAGAAGTTCCATAAGTCTAAGCAAGTGAACTCTATTGAATCTCCATTAGAGCTGCTTCACATGGATTTGTTCGGTCCTGTGAATAAGAAAAGTTTTGGAGGGAAGTCATATTGTCTGGTTGTTACTGATGATTACTCAAGGTTTTCCTGGGTATATTTCTTGGCGGGAAAGGATGAAACGCCTGATACTCTAACTTATCTGTTCGACAGATTGGAAAATCTGTGTAATCTGAAAATTAAGAAACTTCGTAGCGATAATGGAACAGAATTCAAGAACAGAACCTTGGAAATGTATTGTCTTCGAAAGGGAATCTTTCATCAGTTCAGTGCTGCTCGTACTCCTCAGCAAAATGGAGTAGCCGAACGTAAAAATAGGACAATTATTGAGACAGCTAGAACTATGTTGTCTGACGCGCATCTGCCTACTACTTTTTGGGCAGAAGCTGTTAACACTGCCTGCTATGTGTTAAATCGGGTCTCCATGGTTAAAAAGCGAAACAAAACATGTTATGAATTGCTGAATAATCGCAAACCAAACTTGAAGTTTCTTGAACCTTTCGGGTGTCCTTGCACCATCTTAATTACCAAGGACTCCGTAGGCAAATTTGATGAAAAGGTGGTCGAGGGTCTATTTTTGGGATATTCTGTGAACTCGCCAAATAAAAGAGTTTTCAACAAGTCTACTGGGAGAATAGAGGAACATTTTGAAGTAAGGTTCATGAGGTATTCTGATTCTCCAAAGGGGAAGGGACCGGAATCCTTGTTTGAGTATGACAAGTTGATAGATTCTTTTAATCTTCCCAAATTTAGTGAAGAAGATCAGGTGGTATCTTTACTTCATGGTTTAGATCTTTCTTCTGAAGTCTCTACTTCAACCTCTTGTGTTACACCACCTGAGAATATTGTCAATGTTGATATTCCCTCCGACGCTGATCAGATGGCTACTGAATCCAATCCTGTGACTGAAACTGATATCATCTTACCAGTTGACCACGAAAGTTGTGCCACTGATCATTCAGTTGCTATTGAACATTCAGAAGCCACTCCTTCTAATCTGGATTCGATCATTGTGCCTGATCCGATTCCTCAGCTTCGAATTCATTCTTCCCATCCCACTGATAACATCATTGGTGAACTTCAACAAGGCGTTTTAACTAGAGGTCAAGTAGCTGCTAACGAATCTCGTGAAGAATCTTCATCTGCCTCTTTTGCCTGTATTGAAGAAGAAATAGAAGAATGTTTCTTATCCCAGCTTGAACCGAAGAAAATTTCTGAAGCTTTAAGAGACCCGTACTGGGTTGAGGCTATGCAGGAAGAATTAAATCAATTCAAGAAGCTTGATGTCTGGAGTTTAGTTCCTTTACCCAAAGATGTCGATCCAATTGGAACTCGCTGGGTATATCGTGTGAAAAAGGATGACAGAGGCGTAGTTATTCGAAATAAGGCACGGTTGGTGGTTCAAGGTTTTACTCAAATCGAGGGTTTGGACTATGATGATGTGTTTGCTCCAGTTGCAAGACTGGAATCTATTCGCATCTTTCTGGCTTTTGCAACATTTAAAGGTTTTCGGGTTTATCAACTCGATGTCAAGAGCGCATTTCTGTATGGAGAGGTTCTGAAGGATGTGTATGTCAAGCAACCTCCAGGTTTCGAAGATCCTATTCATCCTGATTATGTTTGCAAGTTAGGCAAAGCTTTATATGGTCTTCATCAAGCTCCCAGAGCTTGGTATGCGAGGTTGGCAAATCATCTAACAAAAAATGGCTTTTCCCGAGGCCACATCGACAGCACTCTCTTCATTAAAAGGGATGGAAAAGATTTGTTGCTGGTACAGGTTTACGTGGACGACATTATATTTGGTTCAACTAATGATTCTTTGTGCAGGGATTTCGAGAAAATTATGAAGTCCGAGTTTGAGATGAGTGCCATGGGAGAACTCAAATTCTTTCTGGGTGTACAGGTTGAGCAGTCTGATAAAGGACTCTACATTCATCAGTCCAAATATGTTAATGACATGTTGACTCGGTATGAGCTCCATGACTGTAAACCATATGGTACTCCTATTGAAACTGATCACAAACTCGGGCCTGCTGAACACGAAGAAGACTGCAAGGAGCGAGATTATCGTTCTATGATAGGATCGTTGATGTATCTTACTGCATCAAGACCAGATATTGTGTTTGCTGTGTCTATTTGTTCCAGGTATCAAGCGAAGCCCAAAGTTTCTCACATGAAGGCTGTAAAGAGAATATTTGGTTACCTCAAATATAGGCCATCACTTGGTCTATGGTACTCAAATGAGAAAGATTTCTCTCTCTCAGCCTACTCTGATTCTGATTATGGCGGCTGCAATTCGGATAAGAAGTCAACTACAGGAGGTTGCCAATATCTCGGTTCAAGATTGGTGTCTTGGCAGTGTAAAAAGCAAACAACAGTCTCCACCTCAACAGCGGAAGCTGAATACATTGCTGCTGCAAGTTGTTGCTCACAGATTCTGTGGATACAACACCAATTGCGTGATTATGGGTTACTTCTTACTTTGACTCCAATTCATATTGATAACACTGCTGCTATATCTATTATTCGCAATCCTGTTCAACACTCTAAGACCAAGCACATAGAGATTAGGTTTCACTTCATAAGAGATTGCTATGAGAAACACTTAATTGACCTCAATCATGTAGATACCCTTAAGCAAAAAGCCGATTTATTCACAAAAGCTTTTTCGCGTGCTCGTTTCGACGAACTTGTAGATATGATAGGGATGATTTCCCTTGATCTCATGAAATGATTTGTGACTAGTTTTATGTACAGTATTTTAAAAAAAAAAAAAAAAAAAAAAAAATTTCGCAATAGCCACTCTTTATACTTTGTAGTATTAAAGAAATGCAAGGTTGCTACATTTTTAAAATAGACGTTGAAGTTGTGTCTGTAAACAACTTGGGATATGATAGTACATTGAGTGACATGCAATGAAAATGGAAACTTTAAGGTTTATTCTGGATGTGTCAGTAGATTTATTTGACATATTAAAATCTGTTTTTATAAACATTATCTTCATCATACGATGTATTAGTAGGCATGTTATACAAAAATCTTTGAGAATTATTAAGAAGCCTAAATGATAATTGTACATTTCAAGTGGTTCAACATCATTGGATGTATGACACAAGTCTTAATTTCTTACTTAGACTAGACATGTCTTTCGTGAAAGAAGTTTATTTGATGTCATCTGGGGGTATATATTGACAGTTTCCTCTGTTATACGTAAGTATAGACCTGGACTCTGTTAATATATATTTTAAAATTAAGCAAACGCAAGTCAAAGTACTTGAAAAGTCTTTAAAATCAAGATACCTTACAAGGTCGCCAAAAGGGTTTGACCAAGTTCGGTTTTGCTTAAACCTGAATCAAGTTATGTCGCTCTGTTGTACCCACGTACAGACCTGTCACCGCTGTCTTGATTCTTAAATTTGATTTTCTAACATTCTCTCTGTAAATGGAAACATGGTCTATGTCTCAAGTTAAGATGTATATCTATGGTAGTGACCACAGCGAAATGAACAGTCCAATAATAATAAAAATATCTTCTAGATGTGAGTATAACACGTTTAAGTGGACAAATATACTAATAATCGTCTTGAAATAATTTTTATAAAAAGTATTTCTAGTACATCCAGTAAATTTAAAGCGGCCAAATATACTGATGATCGAAATAACACTTACTATTCCTAATTATTGCATGTTATGTCAATATGATCCCTAACCAGAATTATCATAACTCCGTCACCAAAAATTATTGCGCTTGTCCATATCTTTGTTATACTTTATTTTTATAGTTGTATTTAACTTTATTTTATCTTTCTTTTTGTCACAAATCGTTTCTCTTGCGAAAATTCTTTAGTCCCAATCAAAATCGAATTCTAAATCAAATTTTATGTCGCTAAAATCTGCTCTGCCTTCTGTGCGACACAAGCATTGTGTCGTATTCCATTTATACGACACAAGAATTGTGTCGTACATTGTGTCGTATCTCTTCTATACGACATAACCATTGTGTCGTATCTTATGTCGCATATGTGTTTGGGGTTAACTATTCCCAACATACGACATAACCGTTTACGCTTTCACAATTTCTCACGACACAACTTATACGACACAAAGACGATTCTGCGACATAACAGCGATTTTGCGACACAGTCGTATACTCGCTCGGATTTGTTGGTTCGAAGCATTTTCACAGTGATTTGTTACTCGATTCTTGTTCTCTACATCCTTGCGCTTCTTTCGGTATGATTCCCTCGTGTTTTCACTCCTTATCTTGCTTATAATTAGATTGTGGCCATTACGGGTTTAGGGTTACGTTTATGTTCTTAAATTATTTAGGGTTTAGGGGTTTCTAGGGTTAGAAGACTTGATATTCTTGATCCCCTACTGTTTGCGAACCCTAGGGTATAGTTACATTTCTAAAACCCCAAATTTTCGTCAAAGTTATTTCTGGGTTGGTTTGGTGTTCATCTTTGCGACACAACTTACGACACAAGCGTTGTGTCGCATAGATCAAAC
This sequence comes from Pseudognaphalium luteoalbum, assembly GCA_963422505.1. Classification (NCBI taxonomy): domain Eukaryota; kingdom Viridiplantae; phylum Streptophyta; class Magnoliopsida; order Asterales; family Asteraceae; genus Pseudognaphalium; species Pseudognaphalium luteoalbum. The sequence continues at coordinate 54,141,092 of OY730197.1, forward strand.
AGTTTTATGTCATATCGATCCCCTCTGTTTATGTCGTATTGTGTACGACACAACATACGACATAATATTTATGTCGTATCATCTTATACGACACAACATACGACACAACTGTTGTGTCGCATCTGAGATTAATTTCTCAAATAATGCTAAATGCAAGGGAAACTCTGTCCGCGTGACACGTGTCATGCGACACAAGCCCTGTGTCGTAGTCTACCTCTGCGACACAATCATTGTGTCGTATCTTTCTTATGCGACACAATAATTGTGTCGCAGAACATTTGTAAAATAAAACGCGATTATTTTTTGTGTACTAACGCTAACGCAGCTCGAGTTGTTTGTTGTATTACTATTGTTTTTACAGATATGGCTGATCAACAACCTGCCCAAGCTGCTCCACTTCCTGAGATTGATGTGACGAAGTATTTTTGGGAACCGCGTCACAATATTGTGGCTTTCATGAACACTGCTGTTGAGACGTCGCGTCCATATCGACCCATGATCTCTTTCCTACGACGGTCTCGAATCCATAAAGCCATCACTGCTGATACCAGGATTTTGAGGGACCACGTCACTGAGTTTTGGGATAATGTTGTGGTCAACAAAGAGGAACCGGATACTCGCATTATCTCTAGGGTTCGAGGTCAGGAGGTCATCTTTACTGAGCAATTGATTCGAGATTTCTTTGAGTTTGGAGACAACCCTGATATGCTCACTCAGTTTTCTGCTACGGCCATTGCTCAAGGGATGCAATCGATCGGTTATCAGGATATCCCTGTGGACCAGTACAAGAAAACCTATATGACAAAGGTTTGGCGGTATCTGGCCCACATCGTGATTGTCTGTCTCTCCAGCCGCAGGGCAGGCCTCGAGGGCATGAGTTACGCAACTGTATCCGCTTTTCTTGCGTTAATCTACAACAAGCCCTTCAACTTCTCTGGTTATATCTTCAGGGGCTTCGTCAGCAACGCACTGGATACCCGTGACAAGTGGGCCTTATATCCTCGATTCACTCAGCTACTGCTAAATCATTTCATTCCAGATCTTCCGGTGACTGCTCTCCACACTTTCAAGCAAACGCCGATGAATACCAGGATCTACACCATATGTACCTCTTTTGCCAAGCAGGGTCAGGCACCAGAAAGGGAGGTTGACTTATTCGGTCATATCATTGATCCGGCTTATGTTGGTCCTCCTGGTGAACAGTTTAACGATCCAGCTCCCAGGCCTACTGTTTCATCAACCCCAGTTCCACCTCCTGTCCAACAACCATCACCAGTTCAACCACCCGCAGCTCCGCAACCGTCCGTTTTGCCAGATCCTCTGGATCAGGAGTTTGTGGATCTCGATCGTGAGATCAACGCATATCAGCCACCTTCTCCACCTCCTGAATCCTCCAGCCGAGGTAAACGGCCTCGTGATTCTTCTGAGGCTGATATTTTGGATCCTCCGGTTCGCCGCTCTCGCACTTCAACCTCTACATCTTCTGAGCTCCCGAGAACCAAATCTCCTATCACCCCTCACCCGACGGTTATTCAAGAGCTCCTGCGCAGACTTGATAAAATGCAGCATGACATGGATGCTCAACTCACGGTGTTCGAAGCTCAAGATGCCAGAATCTCTATCCTGGAAAAGGAGAATGCTGAGCTGAAGTCCAAGATTCTACTGCTGGAAACCCAAGCTATTGCTTCGGGGGAGTCAAGCCAACCGGCTTTAGAATCAACACCTAGGGTTTCCACCGAGGGCGATGATAATGTAAATACTGAAAATGTAACTGATTCTACTATCAATGAAACTCCTGTTTTAGATTATATTCTTGAGTTACCAGGGCAACCGAAACCGTTAGCTGTAGATTACACTTATTGTAATTTGACATACTTTCAAGCTGCGGTTTATGAAGATAGGGTTGTGCCTGAAGAGCCTTTTGACTTTGAGGCTGCAAATGATGATAATGATGTTGAGGTTGAGCAAGAAGGGCTTGACCCAAATGAAGAATATGTTGATCAGCCCTCTCACCCACAGGAAGGTATTGTTGTATCTGATTCTTCTGACGATGAGTCAGAGCCTGCATTCAACTATGTACCAGGATCCACCTTAGGATCTTCTTCTCAGGCTACCTCTGCTCCTGAATCAACAAGGACAAATTACAATGACATCTTCCCACAGGATACATTCGAACATGTTCCTTTTGACAGGGAAATGTCCATCAGGGATAACTGGTTCATCAAAGGTAAAAATATCGAACCTGTTCCTGTTACCTGCAAGAAATACAAGGTTGGTGGTGATTATACCGGCCTTATTAAAAGTTGGAAAGTGAACAAGGGAAGATTCATGATCAAAAGACGTGATGGTATTCAGTACTTTCGTCGATCGCTGAAGAAATTGAGCACGTTGCCAAAGCATGATCTAGTTCGTCTTACTCGGCTTCAGTTGATCAATCCTCATAAAGACGGAGTAGCTGAAATTATTCAGAAGATCATGCGGGCAGAGATTCGTTCAAAGAAATATCATTATGTCAAACCCGTGCTAGGTACAAGGTTTACTTTCAAGAAAAAGCTTGACCCAAAGACAAATCAGCCAATCGTCAGAAATCACTATCCTCCTGCTAATTGTCTTCGTGAAGTCTCGCTGGAATATGTTCCCCTTAATCTGCTAAATCGATTTCATTACTGGGAACTGGATGCTCACATCGGCGAAGCCGTTCTTGTCTACGTACCTGATTCTGTGCCTCAAACTGGATCTACTTCTTTGTGGGGTTTTCCAAAAGCAGAGTTCAGGATATTTGACCCGATGAGCATAATAAACTTGTCAAAGGATGACATGAAGAAACTGTTCAACAGTCGTATTCGCTACAATCCTGACAACGAGTTCAACACAATTCTGGCGAAGCGATTTCAGAAAATTGTTGATATATGTTTCTCTTTTGGTGTACATGCTGGTGGAAACTTTCCACCTGGATGGGTTTAAAGACTGACGCTAATTGAAGAAATTCTTTGAAGACCAAGCTGAAGACACGGGGGAGTTTGTTGGTACATCTAGATGTGTCTGTCAGTTGGTCTCAGTCTGTAATTGTGTCATTATTGTAATTACGCATTGTATAGATAAGATATAGTTTAATTACAAGTTTTGTAATCTTGCGACACAAGGATTATGTCGCAGATTCACTCTGTGCGACATAAGTATTGTGTCGCAGAATCCGTCAATGCGACACAAGGGTTGTGTCGCAGAATCAGTCTATGCGACACAAGGGTTGTGTCGCAGAAAGCTTAATTTGGGCTATAAATAGAAGCTCGCCAGCTTCTGTTTAAAAGGGCCACTGCACACACACATAACCTACTGTCCAGAGAGAAAATTACATTTGTAAGGTTATTTTGTTCCTTGTGTGTTTTGTCAAAGTGTATGTTTACTTGTTGATAATATATATACACATACATCTTTGTGTTGTGGTGATATTTAGTTTCAATCTTGCATATCTTGTTGTGTTTAATTTCCGCATTTGCATACAAGCAAACTACTCATTTAGGTCCGAATAGTTGGAACCTACAGAGCTCATCTAATGTATAGAGCCCCACAGCAATACTAAACTCAGTCAAACTCATCGTCCTAGGTTGACCTCCTAAGTAAAAAGAAATCGAGGGCTGGTCAAACTGCCTAGACGTGGAATCAAACCTAAGGGTGGTATAAAACTCAATAACAAGCTCTCTATAGATAACCTCCTGAATATGAAATAAGCAAAACCAAGCCTGTGATACAAAACCAACATCACCTGATGGTAAAATATAGCTCTGAGTCATCAGCCTCCTCAGCGTAACATCTCCAGTCTCCCCGTCCTGGCGAGGGTCAATAACTCTCTCCATGAGAGACCAATCTAGTACCTCTGGAACCTTAACAGGCTATGCCACCAACTCTAGTAATCTATCAGCGTACTCTGTCCTGCCCTCCTGAGTGACAGACTCATGCTCGAATCTCAAAAATGTATGTAACTGGAAGTCATCTCTGGCTATCAGTGAAAGTCCTCTCTGTCGTCTCGTAGCCATATCGTTTTGTTCCTCCAATTAATATAAGTATCTACATTGCTGTTAGTTGTTACAAGCAATATATATATATATAAACCTATTTTGGTATACATAGATTTATAATCAGTGATTGTGTCGACTCATTCACTGTCTGAAAATTCAATTGTCGACTTTATCGAATTTCAAATATATTATTTCAATCTATTTGTCACCAAAATATCAAATTTAATATACCTGCAAACTTTGTAATCAATGTTAAGCATACATTCGAAGTTTATAGTATTAATTCTCTTTAAGTATTTTAAATCAAATTCTTATCACTATTGCAACTCGTGTAAAAATCAATTCTAAATACTTAGCTTTCTAATATTTGTGTAGCTAATACAAATAAAGAAGAGATAATCATACAAATCTGAAAGCAATAAACTTTATATTAATCAAGCACGAAATTAATAATAAATTTCAATTATTCAAATAAAATTCAAATACCCTAAAAATAGAAAACAGAAAAATATAACTAGCTATTAAAAATGAAAAAGTTGCAAATGATCTTCAGAAGTGATTTTGTTGGTCTTCAATCCTAATTCAAATAGATAGGTTTCCCAAAATTCTCAGGATAAATCCTTCGAAAATGCACATAGATTTTATTAGCTAACTCGGGTATTGGTGAAGCAAATTCAGAGAAACTCTCATGATGAATTCTCTCAGCGTTCTCAGTTTCTATGAGCATGGCAGCTATTCTTTTTACCTTTTTAGCTATTCTACCATCTTCATCTGTGCACAAGTAGTTGTCTTCAATTTTCGTTTCGCGTTCTACATGTTTGTGCCTTAACGAATCTAATAACCCATAGAACCCTAAATGTATATCATGATAATTATATGTGATGTGGGTTCTCACTGCTGTTCCTATATCCTTAAAGATCCTATTATAGTATCCTTCTTGATGATCTGTTGTTAACCCAGAATACCTAAAAGTATCTACTAAATGATAATAAACCTCTGATAGTCCTAGATGAAAAGGTTATTTCTTTGATTATAGTGAACTCCAGGGTAAGCTAGTTGCAACTCCTTCTTAGCATAAGTGATCAAGTTTGCCATTGGTTCATCAGAAAAATACTCAGGAATTGTACATGTAATTTCATCACATTCTCCATAGTAAAATTCATCAATAATGTCTTGAATGTAGAAATCCACTGTATAATCTATGAAGAATCTTCCAGAATCAATGTGTTCTCTAGCCTTTATCGAATTGAAGAAGTCTTGAAAGTTCCTTAGCAAGCAGATGTCAGCCATATTGCTCAAGTTTCCAGTGACATACTCTATTATTTCCTTCAGTGCTCTTAACATTTCTCTTTGCTTCTCAGAATAAGGAAACAAAGATTTCTCAAATGTCTTATACACATAAGTGTACTTCAACAGCTGTTCTTCACAAAAAGTTGGATCTACATCTTCACTCACAATATCATATTTCAGCTCATTCACATAGTTGATAAAATCCATCTGTATCTCTGGTTTCATTAGATATAACCCAAGCAGTGAATTGTTCTTCCATTTTCTTGATCAACTCTTTTTGATAATCAGTATATTCTAAAGTAGACCTACGTACGAGTTCCATAACAAATCTAATCTCATCCTCATGGTCATCTAAGTAGTCAAACATGTCTTCCTTGGTTGAAATCACATGAGGATGTTCAAAACACTCGTCTTCAGTTGTTAGCCTGATTTTCTTGTTTGGTTTAAAAGAATGGTCGTCTATCTCTATATCTTTAAAATTCTCATTATCACTTCCAAAGTCCACTTGCATCGACTCCATTTCTTAATAACAGTTAAATTTCTCCGTGCACATAAAATAGCACATAGTTTAGATTACTTATCTAATCCTATTCTATCTAAAGTGATTTATTATACATATTGAATAATTATATTAATTTCTTATACATTGCTAATCAAAAGATCTCGGTAGCTCCATTGATAGTACACAAAAGCGGAGAAACAGGTCAGTGCGAAGCATGTTAAAAACCTATTCCTTTCGAGAAGCACCTTACCTCTTATATGATAAATCAATGAGGTAGGGCTGAACTCTCCTTATACCTTTGTTTTTGTTAGTATTCTCAATGGGTGAGCCGATATTTCTTATTGATTTTGCAACACATTAGAAAAATATAATTGTTTTACAAGGAAAATAGTTAGTTAAAAATAAAATACACCGCTCCCCGGCAGCGGCGCCAAAAACTTGATGTGTGCTAAGTATAGGCAATTATAATCACAAGTTTTAATTAAGGAAATACTAAATAATACTATCACACAATTCAGGCAAGTGTTATCCTGATTCGAACACAGGGAACGTGATTTAATCTATAACTAATTATTTATTTATCCTAATTACAAGTATTACAAATATACAAATTCACAATTAATGTACAATAATATACAAGATAGGGGGACGTTTTAGTTCCGATCGAACATATGTATAATTGATACCAATTCTTTAATAGATAAGTTTAAAGAAGCAACTTTAAGAATACTAAATTGGATAGAAGATTATGACTATTTAAACTATTATTTATTACACTTATTATATCAACTTATGTCTATTTGCGTGTTGGCTATTATTATTGTGATTTACTAATGTAGAAAACCTCAAAGGTTATGACAATTCTCATATAGCAATACAGTCAAAGGTATGTAAAGTATCACTATTTATTAAGATCTATCAACATATTATTGATGCAATTCCAGGGTCGGTTGAATCATAATGCTACTTAACATCTAATAAAACATAATCACTTAATTTAAAAACCCAAAAGGTTAGTGAGTTTATCTATAAATCAGTTAATTATGATCATTAACATAATATAACACATAATTCTTGCATAATAATATTCAATAATATAGTTCCAACATAAACTTATAATTCATATAATAAACATAATAAACATACATTTAAACATTCATAATGAAAATCTAACAAGCAATTAATTTAAATAAACAATATCCATAGTAACTCAAAAGGTTAGTGAAGCTACAAGGATAAAGAAACCGAACCAATTGACGAACTAGCTTTTCCTAGGGTTGAAAACCTTCAAACCCTAGCTCCTTTGCCTCCAAATTCACACCTAAAGTCGACCTTAAACCTTAATATTCGACTTTTAATTCTAAGAATCGTATATCGTTTAATCAAAACTAAGCCTCTATTTATACTAATCCTGGCCGACCCTCCAACCGCCGGTTGGGACCTCCAACCGCCGGTTGGAGTTAATTGAGTATTACTCCAACTCTGCGCTTTCTCCGCCGCTTTGAACCTTTAGCCCCAACCGCCGGTTGGGACTTCCAACCGCCGGTTGGACTTAATTTCCAGAATTTTCCATAAACGGCTTGGGCTTCAAATTGGGCTTCTCTTTCTTCTTTAAAAGGATTCATTTGTTTCCTTGGCCTAAATCTTTAATATTATCATTTTAGTTTCAATTCTTTAAGGTTTAAATCTTCTTTTCTTCTATTGCTTTAATTTCTTCAGTTTTGGTCTTATTTTCGTTCTTCTTTCTCCAATCTTTAATTAAAATACATTTCTGCAAATATTAACAAAATAAGTATCTAAAATCATATAAATGCATAAAATATATATATATATATATAGGGATAAAAACTATAAAATATAGTATCTATTTGATGCTTATCAGTCTCAGTTCTTTAAGTTCCATTCTAGATGTGACAAACTGGGTTTAGTTAATCTCTGTTTTGCAGAAAATTTGTTTCTGTTTGCTCATGGTGATTTGAACTCGGTTAAGGTGTTACAATCAGCCCTTCATGAGTTCAAAGAGGTTTCTGGTTTAGTTCCTAGCATTCCGAAGAGCACTGCCTTTTTCTGTAATGTTCCTATGAATGTGAGGCAGCGTATCCTTAGTGTTATGCCTTTTGAAGATGGTGTTCTTCCTGTTAGGTATCTTGGGGTTCCCCTTATATCTACGAGGCTTATAAAATCTGATTGTAAAGCCTTGGTGGAGAAGGTTCAGAACCGGATTGGTAATTGGAAGAATAAGTCGTTATCTTTTGCGGGCCGTGTCCAACTTATTACTTCTGTTCTTTCATCTCTTCATGGTTATTGGGCTACTATGTTTATTCTTCCCCAATCGATTATTTCAGAGCTAGAGAAGCTTATGAGAGGCTTTCTCTGGTGTCAAGTTCCAATGAAATCTGGTAAAGCTAAGGTTGCTTGGAAGGATTTATGCTTACCGAGACAAGAAGGTGGCTTGGGTATTCACCGTTTGCGTGAGTGGAATATCTCTTTGATGACCAAGCATATTTGGAGTATCCTTACCAGGAAGGATTCTATTTGGGTCAGATGGGTCTATGCTTATAAGTTGAATAATCGAAGCTTCTGGGATGTTCCTCCTCAAAATTGCATGAGTTGGGGATGGAGGAATTTACTTAATATTTGGGATCTTATTCGTCCTTTTTGCTGGTATCAGATTGGTGATGGGAGGACGACATCGGTATGGTATGACACTTGGTGCGTTCAGTGTTTGATTGCTCGTGTCTTCTCTTGTTACCGTGATATCACGCGTCAGGGATTCTCAGTTAATGATTCAGTTGCTGACCTTATTGATGGTGATGTTTGGAGATGGCCGAATGTATGGATTCAAAGGTATCCTATTTTTTCTCAGATTGTGGTTCCCATTATTTCTGATCATCCGGATAAGCTTTTTTGGCGTGATGTTGATGGTAAAATTTCTGAATTCCGGGTGAGTGAAGTCTGGGAATCCATTCGGACGAGGTGTTCTAATGTAGCGTGGGCTTTTGTTGTTTGGTTTCCTCAGTGTATTCCTCGGCATGCTTTTAATATGTGGTTGGTTTTTAAAGGAAAGATGAAAACTCAAGATCGCCTGAGGTAATGGGATGTTGGCCCTTCGGTCGACTTAAACCTGCTTCGGTGCTACTTATGTGGATCATGTCTTGATTCACACTCTCATCTGTGTCTTTGAATGTGTGTTTTCTTCGCAGGTCTGGTTTCGGGTTGTTAGCTATGCTGATATTCCGATTGTCTCTGATAAGCTGGAAGATGTGCTCCCTGTCTTTATTTCTGCTTCTTCATCGAAGAATGTCGATCATGTTATTTCTCGCTTATTGTTGGCTGCTACGACTTATTTTATTTGGCAAGAGCGGAATCTTCATCTTTTTGCCAAAGGACGACGTTCAAGTATAGAGCTCGCTGATATTATTCTTTCTGAGATTCGCTTGAAGTTGGTCTCTTTCAGGTTCAGGTCTTCGTTTCGGGCTACTCGCGTTTTGGAGCGATGGAAGATTCCGAGCCACGCTTAAGATTGGTCTGGTTTCTTTCGTGTGTTTATGGATTCTTATGACAGTTTGCTGATTGGTTGCCCTTTTATATTATATTGGATGTATTTTTTATTTATTATTATGGGCTATATTATGTATTGTATATGGCATGTCATATACATAGAGTTTAGCCGTAGCTAGCTAGTCTTCCCTGTTGGATTGGTAGTGGTTGTGTCTTGTTATGTAGTGTCTTTTGCCTATGTAACGGGCTGTGATGTGGGACTCACCCACATCCTTTGTACTTAAACATTTCTTTTGGTGTAATATATTTGCCGGGTGTAAACCCTTTACCCAAAAAAAAAAATCAGGCAATGCAGCCACCACCAGCACCAGCTCCTGAGCACCCTGTGGTGGCTAAGTTAAGGGCAGCCCTTCTAGGGATCCCCGTGCCAAAGCAAGTGCAAGCCCCTAACGCATCAAAACAGTTTGCACCGCACATCGCTAACACGCCTCTACCATACAACAGATCAATACCGTTGTCGGTAGGCAACTATGATGGCACAACGGATTCAAAGGATTTCCTTTGCGGATTAGACAACACAATAAAAACGTAACACTGGGAGGATGCCGTGGTGTGTCACATGTTTCAGTCTGTGTTACTAAAGCTGGCAAGAAGGTGGTTCAACGAACAACCACCAGGGAGCATCACCAGTTGGGCTGACCTGCGGGACAAATTCATAAGACATTTTCATCAACGAGCAGCTGCTCCCTTGTCACACATGGCTGCACACTATCTTTACCAAAAGACTAATGAAAGCCTGCCAGACTTCATCGAGAGACATGCGAATGAGTGTCTCAGGATCCCAGATTTACCTGAAAGCCAGCAAATCTCAGGGTTCATAATGTGTTTGGACAAAAATAGGTTTGGAGGCCTCATTGACCAGCTATCTGCTGACCTCCCAACAACGATAGCTTCAATGCAAGACAAAGCAAGAAGCTACATACAAGTGGGTGCAATTCGCCAACACGTCAAAGCAAAGGTTAACCCCGCGCATACAGCGGGGCCTTCCGGGTCCACAAGAAGAGATAGGGGTAACGCGGTAGAACATCGAGGCCAGCGGTACAGGCCATTCGAACGAAGAGGAATCCTGTCATCCCTCAGTAAAACGCCAAAAGAAATACTGGAAACGGAGCCAGAAGCAAAACACTTCCCACCGCCAAGGCCGCTCGAAACAAAATACCAAGGAAAGAATAATAAATATTGCCGATTCCACGAAGAAAAGGGGCACGACACTAACGAATGTAGATAACTGAAAACCACAATTATTAATGCAGTAAAGGCAGGGAAATTGGAACATCTGGTAGTCGGAGCCAAGAGTTATCAAAATCAGGATGACGCAAGGGGGAAAGAAACCCCCAGAATTGCCCGCAGCGAAGGCACAATCCATATGATACATAGCTGGAGGGCTGGACAGCGGCTCAAAGCTGAAGTATTGGAATCATGGGTAAGATAAGCCATCACTTTCCCACCGATCGAAGACAACAACCCATCTAAGGAAGCCTTGGTGGTGACTTCCAAGATAGCCAACCACTAAGTAGGGCGCGTCTACGTCGATAGCGGAAGTGCCATCGATATAATGTATGAGCACTGCTTCTTACAGTTCCCATACGAGATGCGTTGATTGATGACGAAATACAACTCCCCATTGGTAGGCTTCTCAGGGGTGACCAGTTGGCCAATCGGAAAGATAGAGTTAGAGGTATGCTTGGGGATATACCCGCAATACCACGTGGCAACCCTCACCTTTATAATTGTTCGGTCACCCTCCAAGCACAACGTGATATTTGGGAGAACAAGGATGCAAACATTCGGCGCGGTCGTTTGCACCGTGCACGGAATGATGAAATTTCCATCCATGGGAGGTATAGCTACCCTCCGGCGCTCCCCAAAGGCGGCGTGGACTGCCCTCACAATTGCCCCAGCCCACGAGGCGAATCCTCCGGGGGTAGACGAGGAAGATGTGATACTCAACCAAGCATACCCCGAGCAACCAGTCAAGATTAACCATCTACTGCCAGAAAGTGTAAAGGTACGACTTACGGAAATATTTCACCAAAATTTAGATATTTTCGCCTTTTGCTATGCAGACATGACGGGGGTGCCTCGGAGTATTGCTGAACACTGGCTAAACATCAACCCAAGCCTCACGCACGTCAGGCAAAAGAAAAGGGGGATGTCCCCGGAGCGCATCCGATTCCTAACAACCGAAGTTGACGGCCTTGTAAAAGTAGGGGTAATGCGCGAGGTGAAATTCCAGACCTGGGTGGCTAACCCAGTAATGCTAAAGAAATCTAATGGGGATTGGAGAATGTGTGTTGACTTCAAAGACCTCAACAAAGCATGCCCCAAGGATAACTACCCCCTGCCCGAAATCGATTGGACCCTGGCAGGGTATCACCCGAAGTGTTTCCTGGATGCTTACAAAGGATAACCTTCATATGGGAGGATATTGTGTGTCGTTTCGGCATCCCTCATGAAATTGTAAGCGATAACGGCAAACAGTTTGCCGAAAATCCATTCAAATCATGGTGTACTGGCCTCCAAATCAAGCAAATATTCACATCCGTAGCGCATCCCCAGGCTAACGGGAAAGTAGAGGTCACGAATCATGACAATGTCAATGGAATAAAGGCTCGCCTCGATGAATACCAAAGCGGATGGACGGAGGAGTTACCCAATGTACTATGGGCGCACAGAACAACCCCCAAAGAATCCACGGGGGAAACCCCATATAGCCTTGTTTACGGGTCTGAAGCAGTTATCCCCGCACAGATCAGCGTCCCTACCCTGAGGGTTGCGCAGTTTAACACCGATGTTAACGCAACACAATTGAGGGAAACCTCAATAAAATCGAGGAAAGGCGCGGGTACACAGCTATAAGGGAAGCAGAAAACAAGAGAAGTATAGCGCGATATTATAACCGTAGGGTTCACCCCCTAACGTTCACCATAGGGGACTACGTATGGAGAAAAAATGAGGCTAGCCGTGCAGAAAACACTGGAAAGCTTGGGCCCAATTAGGAGGGTCCCTACAGGATAGCCACCTGCCATGGAAATGGAGCATATAACCTAATAACGGTCAACGGCTCCCCACTGCCACTCACCTGGCACGCTACGAACCTCAAACGATGTTACATCTGAGCAAGGCTGTCGCCATCGCTTGAACGTCATGATGCTAAATAACCGCATGACGAAAACTTTTGTGTTAGGCATATCTCTGCCAAGTCTTCGCTAAAAAGTTCTGTATTAGGCATACTATTGTCGTATGCTAGGAAAAACTCTTGTATCGGGTAGACCTCTTCCATGTGTTAGGCATGTTCAAAGTCCCAAAATAAATTATTCATATGAATGGAGACAAGCGGGCTATCTCCAGTTTGGGTCTGATCAGCCCCTGGAGCTCGTATTTGCATTTTGCTATACAACCCATGAATGAAAAACAAAATTGTCAAAATAAACCATATCGAATACTTGTGCATATTTATAAATGCAAAAAGAAACCCAGCCTGCATTGGCCAAATTATCCCATCCTCCGGCGACAGCCCGAGGCTCGCCGACGCGGATTGATGAGATGATCCTACCCCCGCGGGAGGTGCTTTCTAGCCCATCCCCTTGTAGAGATCCCTCGAGGCTTCCAAGTCTAAGGGGTTGATCATAAAAGTTGCCCCGTGCCGAGCGTAGGTCAAGAGACCCGCTATCCGGCAAGATGTCAACCATTTTCAGGCAATCTAGACTTGCCAGTCATGACAAACAAATAAACAAACGAACAAGAAAACAAACTAATGAAGCGCGCAAATAATATCCACAAATGCAAAAACGAATGCAAGTAAAATAATGCTTAAAATACTAGCATAAATATTTACAAGCCTCAAAGCGGGCACCAAAAGCATTCAAATATTCGAAGTGGAACATGTTTAAAAGCTCGTTACGAGCAACAAAAGATAATGTCAAGAGTCATTACAAGCCCAAACCAGGCACCCAAAAGCATTAAAAATGACATAACTAGAAAGCGCAATCACGGCTCAATAGCCAAAATCTCATCAACCGATGCACCTTCAGCAGCCACAACCTTAGCAAGGTAAGCAGACTTCACCTGGTAGGATCTCTCGAACAACTCTTTCAGCCTGTCACGGCACTTGGGCTTTATTAGTTGCAACAGCTCCTGGGGCATCTTGGAGGGATCCTCGGCAAATAGCAGTTTCTGGGCAAGAGAAGCTGCTCGATGCCCTCCATACTCTTTTAAACCGTCTGCATATGTTGTAAATGGATCCATCACAGTGGGATCCCTCAACACCTTTACCCCAATAGAACCCAGTCCAGAATGCAGTTTCTTCAGCTCGCTCACAACCAAATCTTTGGCGGCTATCTCTGCCTGAAGCTGCTCATTCAGCTCTTTGAGACTGGTGGCGTGTGCAGCAATCTGATCACCCTGAGCCAAAATCTGACCATCCTTTTGGTTTAGCTGAGCATTCAGTCTAGATATTAACTCCTCTTTAGCTGCGATCACAGTACCCCACTCATAAGACACAAAATTGGCTTTGGTAAGCGCCTCTTCGAGGGATAGCTTTGTGGCCTCGAGCTCGGTAATCTTCTCAGCAGAATCTGCCCAATTCTTCCTCTCCTGCCTAATGTTCGCAATTTCCAATCTCAGCTGCTGGACATCGATCCCTTGAACTTCAAGCTGGCTGCGATGAATGGAACACTGATGAGATAATGTTTTGACGCGGTCACGCTGGCTCAAACTCCACAACAAGTGGTCATACAAATACTTGTCACTGCTCCCAAGCAACTCCGTATCTGAAAATCCTTTAGCATGGTCAATAACTTCGTTGGGCAAAACATTCCCTAAAAGTTTGTCAATAACCTCAGGATTCATTTCTGGATGGGTCTTTGGCATTTTGGAATCTGAACCCTGGCCATCCTGGATGACGGGAGGATCTTCTCGGTCGGCACTATGAACACAGGAGTGAGTTTCAGGGGATCCCCCGGTCTGATTCGCATCAAATTCTTCAACAGAGATGGCAGTATCCAAGGATCTCATCCTCTTGGGGATGTGCAGGTCATCCAGCTGTAGGTCATTCGACCAATTGTCACCCTCAGCTTCATCTTTCAGTTTGTAATCTGCAACACAAATCCTCTTACGAAATCGCAAAAGAAAAAACAAAATAGGCAAACCGCGGGAATTAAAGGTGCTATGCTTACCTTCACGTGAAAGAGGCCCGGCCGGTTCGAAGTTAGACATACCCATCTCTGCCAAGTCCTTGGCGATGAATTTCTTCCTCTTACCCACAGCGGATCTGAGTGGCGTCGAAGCCTTAGAGGAAGCAGTAGCAGTTGAGGGGTTACCCCTAACCAAGACAGAACGCGTCACACATGTAGAAACTGGAGGATCTCCCTGCACGCGAGCGGAGGTCACAAACTGCGGTTCAGAGATGCTCGACTGCTTCACCAATACCGACTCATTACCCTCAACGTTGTTACCCTCCATGTCATCACCAACATCTTCACCTTCGGGTGCGAAGTTGCCAACCTTGATGACATCAAGCTCATCATCAGAAAGTATCCAAACGTGTTGCATCACTGCAACAACCAAGACATACAGTTAACAAAAAGCATACAAATATGTATACACAAAAAGAGGCATGGCACGATTAAAAAGGCAATAAAGAAAAGTCATAAAGAGCTCGACTGAGGGATAGCCAAGAAGCGGGTGGCCACCCCCGCACCATACCCTCTCCTCTTTTCTTAAACACCGGATTCCTCCCAGGATACCTCCATTCCCGACTCACACCTAGAGCGAAAAGTATACTATTAAACGAAACAAAACCGAACACGATAATATACTTTATGTAATATGTTTTGACGAAAAGTATACTATTAAACTAATATAATTTTTATTTTATATTATTAAGATAATATACTTTATGTAATATGTTTTGACGAAAACAAAACCGAACACGAAAAATACAAACAAATTATATTAGCTATTAAACGAAACCCGACAAAACACCTTACATATTATTCATTTATTTATAACTATTTTTAATAAATACTTCATTTTAAACCGACACCGAAAATGAACGTTTGAATATGAAAATAAATTATAATAACGAGCGGTTAAACGAGCAGGTTACACGATAAAACATCCGGGAACGAAAATGGGTGAAGCCACACATCAGTGGACCCCACCAACCGGCCACACCAAAACCCTCTCACCACCCTTACTTTCTTCTTCCACACTCCAAACTCCACCAACTTTCCTCCTCCTTTTTCCTCTCTTTTTGTGAACTGAAACATCCCTAAAGATCACGAATTTCCTCATCAAGAACGCACCCAATCACTAAGCCACTTCACAAAGAATTGATCACCATCTCGAGCTCTACATCTCCATCTTTTTCGATTTCCATTTCGAGGTAAGAAAATGTTATAACTCTTTTAAAAGTAGTATAAAACTTATATTTACATGCTAGAACGTTTACATAACGAAATTATGTCTAAAAACCAGCTTAAAATGTGTTTTTGAAGTCAAACATACGAGCAGTTCGTCCTGCGAACTGAGCCATCTCAGTTCGCAGTTCGTTCTGTGAACTGACCTTCATGAACTTCATCTTGTGAACTGAACCTCACGAGTTGAGAACTTGCGAACCGAACCGACTTTACCTACGAACTGAATTGCGAAGCGAGTCGAAAGCTGCGAGCTAAAACTTGCGAATTGAATTTTTCCAATGCGTTTTCATTTAAACAATATAAGCATAAATAAAATTTTCCAAGCTCGACCCCAGCCAGGGGCTCTGCCCCTTAGACCCCGCTACCAGGGGCGCTGCCCCCGGACCCCCATCATCCAAGTATACAACAATTCGAACATAATAACAATACTTTGAAATTATTATTACAACCGTCATCAACGGGCCAAACATGTTTTCTAAAACAAACGATTAAACAAACTTTGGACATAACTAGTTGTGTAGACAACTAGCCTAGATGGTCTTGCGAGACATCTACTTATATTACTATCTCTTGCGTTTAGGACGTTAAGAACTTTACTTGGGCACACGCTTTGCTAGCTCTCACTATTTAGCTCACGGGGTGAGTTCACAGCCCCTACTTTTACTGCTTTTACTTTTTTCAAACTAGGGGTGGAAAACATAGCAACTATTTTGCTACTTTATGCAAAATACTTTATATGAATGCTTTCATAAAACTACTTGTGCAAACAACTATATAAATGCTTTTGTGCTTTTATACAAACTGTTTACCAAACTATACTACTACTGTGATAAACCGGATAACGACCAGTAACTTTTGTTTCGCTGGAGAATGACCAGCACTGTGTATCTTACCATAGAACGACCGGTACTTATTGTGTATCTTTTCGGAGAACGACTGACACTAACTTGGTATCTTACCGGAGAACGAACGGTACTAACTGTGTAGCTCGCCGGAGAATGACCGGTGCTAACTTGTGTATCTTACCGGAGAACGACCGGTATAATTTGGTAACTTGCCGGAGAACGATCGGTACAAACTTGAAAACCGCTGGAGAACGACCAACAACATATTTTCAAACACATGATTTGGGTAACATCCCACTACCACTATATTTTGGGTAACATCCCACTACAACTATATTTTGGGTAACATCCCACCATTCTTACATTTGGACAACATTCCAAACAAAGCTATTTGACTTTTAGGTCAACAAACTTACTTGAACTTGGTTTAACAATTGAATTACAAAAACCTGTGAATTCACTCAACCTCGTTGTTGACTTTTTACTATTTTTTTTAGGGAATTAGCTGCACGTAAGACCGCCTACACACATGGAATCTAGGCAACCCGCGAAGCTTTTAGGATGCCAAATTGAAACATATGGATTTCCTTTGTATAGCTAATCTTGTTTTAGTCATATTTATGAAATCCACTTTTGTAAAACTTAACTTCTTTCATACTTATACGATTCGATGAATCGTAAACTTTGTAACTATTACTTATGGCATCTTAAGTTATTGTTTTGCGATATCCATATGCCCTGATATGGATATCCATACCTGGATTGGTTGGGATCCAAGTTCGAATCCCACTCTCACTTGTTTTTGCATCTTAAAGTCATTAATGTAAAATTGTTGTTATATATTACATTTAATTTATATATGCTAACTATTTATGTTGTAATTTACAAGGTTATAATGTACTACAATAAATGGCACCATACTATAAAAAAATAATATGGAAGTCATAGAAATTAAGATACAAAATAATCATTCCATAAAATAATTAAAAAATAATTTACAAGGCTAATTTACAAGGCCAATGTATTACAATATAGCTTAGTGTTCCAGCATGACATGGTGCGATCACTTGGATTTTTGTATAACAATACCTCCATAGTTGGTTAAATAGTAATCATCTCTTGATTCATTACCCTAGTCACGTGCATCCACACGCAGCAAAATGTTATCATTGTGTGGGTGAATGACGGTACTAAATTCCTCATGGATTTCATCATATGTATCTCTGTAATTCTTGGGAGGTTTGTTGAAGACAATATTCAACTTACTATTTAGCTGGTCTTTCACATAAAACACTTATCGTGCTTGTGAGGCTAATATGAATGCATCAACCTTGTGGTCTAAATTATTCAGGTCAACCAATGTATAATCAAGCATAGTATCGCATTTGACCGCACCAGCCTTATGGTTAACCCAATCACATTTGAAAAGAGGAAGTTTCCTGAAACGGTAATCTAGTACCAATATCTCTTGCAAAACCCCATAATACAATTTACGTCTTGTGGTTGCTACTCCTTCGGATATGTGCATATCTTCTGGGTAAAGGGTTTACACCCTGCAAATATATTACTCCAAAAGAAACGTTTAAGTACAAAGGATGTGGGTGAATCCCACATCTCAGCCCGTTACATAGGCAAAAGATACTACATAACAAGACACAGCCACTACCAAACCAACCGGAAAACTAGCTAGCAACGGCTAAACTCTCTGTATATGACATGCCATATACAATAAATTACATAACCCGTAAAAACAAATAAATAATACATCCAATATAATATAAAAGAGCAGCCAATCAGCAAAATTTCAAATGAAGCCATAGACACACGATAGAAAGCAGACCAAGCTTAAACATGATTCGGAATCTTCCATCGCTCCAAAGCACGAGTAGCTCAAAACGAAGACCTGAACTTGAAGGAAACCAACTTCAAGCGAATCTCAGAGAGAATAACATCAGAAAGCTCTATACACGAACGAATTCCTTTAGCAAAGAGAAGAAAATTCCGCTCTTGCCAAATAAAATATGTCATAGCAGCCAACAATAAGCGAGAAATCACATGATCTACATTCTTCGATGATGAAGCAGAAAGAAAGAAAGAGAGCACATCTTCCAGCTTATCAGACACAATCGGAATATCAGCATAGCTAACAACCCGAAACCATACTTGGGAAGAAAACACACATTCAAAGAAAAGATGAGAATGTGAATCAGGACATGATCCACATAAATAGCACAGAACCGAAGGGCCAACATCCCATTGCCTCAGGCAATCTTGAGTCTTCAGCTTTCCCTTAAAGACCAGCCACATATTAAAAGCATGCCAAGGGATAAACAACAGAAGCCCACGCCACATTAGAACACCTCGTCCGAATGGAGTCCCAGACTTCACTCACCCAGAATTCAGAAAAATAACCATAACCATCATGCCATAAGCTTATCAGTATAAGCAGAAATAACGGGAACCACGATCTGAGAAAAAATAGGATACCTTTGGATCCATAAACTCGGCCATCTCCAAACATCACCATTAAGGAGATCAGCAACTGAATCATTAACTGAGAATCCCTGACGCGTGATATCACGGTAACAAGAAAAGACACGAGCAATCGGACACTGGTCACACCAAGTGTCATACCAGACCAAAGCCGTCCTCCCATCACCAATCTGATACCAACAAAAAGGTCGAATGAGATACCGAATATGAAGCAGACTCCTCCATCCCCAACTCATGCTATTTTGAAAAGAAACATCCCAGAAGCTTCGATTATCCAACTTATAGGCATAGACCCATCTGACCCAAATGGAATCCTTCCTAGTAAGGATACTCTAAATATGCTTGGTCATCAAAGAGATATTCCACTCACGCAAACGCCGAATACCCAAGCCACCTTCTTTCCTCGGTAAGCATAAGTCCGTCCAAGCAACCTTTGCTTTACCAGACTTCATTGGTCCTTGACACCAAAGAAAGCCTCTCATAAGCTTCTCTAACTCAGAAATAATCGATTGGGGAAGAATAAACATAGTAGCCCAATAACCATGAAGAGAGGAAAGAATGGAAGTAATGAGTTGGACACGGCCTGCAAAAGATAACGACTTATTCTTCCAATTGCCAATCCGGTTCTGAACCTTCTCCACCAAGCCTTTACAATCAGTTTTTAGAAGCCTTGTAGATATGAGGGGAACCCCAAGATACCTAACAGGAAGAGAACCTTCATCAAAAGGCATAACACTAAGGATACGCTGCCTCACATTCATAGGAACATTACAGAAAAAAGCAGTGCTCTTTGGAATGCTAGGGACTAATCCAGAAACCTCTTTGAACTCATTAAGGGCTGATTGTAACACCTTAACTGAGTTCAAATCACCGTGAGCAAATAGAAACAGATCATCTGCAAAACAAAGATTAACCAGACCCAGTTTGTCATACCTAGCATGGAACTTAAAAAACTGAGATTCATCCACCTTCTTTCGAATCATCAAAGTCAATACTTCCATAACCAAAGTAAAAAGATAAGGAGATAAAGGGTCTCCTTGTCTCAGCCCTCTTCTTACCTGAAAATAACCGTGAACATCCCCATTAACGCTTAGAGAGAAAGAGGTAGTAGATACACAAGTCATAATTCGATCTACCATTACAGGGTGAAAACCAAACCCATGCAAGATAGCGCGAAGAAAATTCCAATCAACGGTATCATATGCTTTTTGGATATCAATCTTTAAAGCACAAAGAGAGGCACCATGATTTAAGTGATAACACTGCATAACCCCACTATTTTGGTAAACACTGCCATCACTACATTTAGTATGCAATGTATACCCATTGATGTTATATGCACTGTATTTCACTATGGTGGCGCGTGGTCTATATGAAATCCACCTTACGGTATTTCATACACTTTCTTTGGAGATCGCTAATTTTCTCTCAATCTGAATATCATTACATGTATATGAGCTGCAGATTGAAGGAACAACAAACAAACAGTTACAAAATATAATTAATTACCTCTTCGCGTAACCAGGTGACAAAAGATATATTGTGCTCATTCTCCTACAATGCTTTTTGTTTACCCGGGTTTTGTGTTTCCAAAACCTGCTTGTGTCACCTGAAACAAGGTGTTTGGTTATTATGTTTGTTAAGTTGCAACAATTTAAGTAATGAAATACACATGTGTTAGTAATACTTACTCGATATACGATACAATTTCATCTATATTCTGTATTTCATACAAATGTGCTTTCCAAAGGAGTTCTGCAGAAACTTCACTTGATTTGCCGGCCTACAGTGGCTTTCCGTCCTTATATTTTTCATCACTTTCATGTTTATCACGTGCGATACCAATAGTTTTCATGGACTTTTTATATTCACCAAAAAACTCTATTGTTTCTTCTGCAATAGTTTCCTCAGTAATGCATCCCTCTGGTTTATTTCTGTTTCGCACATGTCCCTTAATAACCTTCATACAGCGTTCAAAGGGATACATCCAACGAAAGCATACCGGACCACATAATTTTACCTCCCTAGTTAGGTGCACAGTCAAATGGACCATAATATCAAAAAATGAGCGAGGAAAGAACTTTTCGGGTAGGCAGAGTGTGACACAAAGTTCTTCTTGCATCTTAACTAGTTCATCTAATACGATTTCTTTGCTACATATCGATTTAAAAAAGAAGCAAAACCTGATGATAGCATATCGTGTGGGTTGGTGCATGATTGACCGTATTGCAATGGGCAAAAACTCTTGCATTAGCATGTGATAGTCATGTGATTTAAGCCCGATGAGCTTCCTATCTTTTAGGATGAATAAACTCGAAAAATTTGAACAATAACCTTGCGGTACCCTGATGTTGTATAACGCTTTACAAAAGATGTTTTTTCTTCATTCGTTAATGTGTAACCTGCTGGAGGTAGTACTGTTTTGTCTCCGTCTTTCCTAGCAAACAACTCTGGTTTATCTATCTCCAACTCTTTCAGATCCAGTCGAGCATTCTCTCCATCTTCCATCTTTCCTGGAACATTTAGCAAAGTACCGACTAGACTCTGTGATGCGTCACCAGCGGTCGGTAAGGATTTTACCCTTGTCGTTGCACCGGCTACTGGCGACGACAATCAGTGGGTGTTTTAAATTTGTAATTGTGGGGCCTAAGTTTTTCCTAACAATGCTAATCCTAAGGGTGAGCAAGTGCTAGGTATGACCTAGAGTCATTCTTCAAACCGACTAAATTGAAACTAAGGCATGGCAGATGAGGGTTTTCAAACTAGTGAAGGGTTTATAAAATAGTGGGGGAGTTTTGGTTTTTATATTAACTAACTTAGGCAAGTAAATAAATAAAAGCAAAATAAAAATAAAACGTAAAGCAAATAAGATAATGATAGTGTTTGCTGAAACTTCGTTAATTAAGTTATGGGATGATATTTGGAGAAACTGTTTTGAAAGATATTAGTTAATTATCATTCTTGAATACTTGTATGTAAACACTAGATTCCCTACTAATTAAAGTTCCATTAGCATGTCACACCGGGAGCTAGGTTATGGAAACATTCCAAAGTATTTAGAATAATAAGCAAAATCTTAATCATGGTTTAATAATACTTTCATATGAACGGGAACAAAATCTAAAGGTACTAGACAAAACTGAATCATATAACGATTCCTCGTCATCCTAACAGATTCATATATTTAAAAAGTTCATCTATGACTTTAAACCAGCCCTTGCTTAAGACTACCCAATAAATCCCCTAATTATCCACAACGTTCCTCACTTAAAGCGGTTCCACCGCTTCAAACCTTGGCCATGTATTGTCCTACGATAATCCCCCATGTAGCCTTGCGGTTCCATAGAATCATACCTTTGAAAAATTATATTAACACATATGACTGACTACATTTTCATTGGACATCCTTAAAAAGGTGTTGTAATCACGTTTATTGGTGGAAAGGCGATTAGATTAAATTGAAGTTTAAAAGTCTATTTAGAAAGGTTAATTAAACTAGGTTTCTCATTTTATATATTCGTCCGTAATATAACTACCTTTGGTCGTTACTCGACTTCCATACATTTGTACTCCTCCTTGAAGTGTTTCCTGTACTATATCAAATAACAGTCGAATAGGCCCATCATATTACTTCGTAATACTGTACCGTTTCATAATATGACTACCTTCGGTCGTTCCTCGACTTCCATACATTTTTACTCCAACTTGAAGTGTTTCCAGTACTATATCGAGTAACAGTCGAATAGGGGCCGTCATATTACTTTACGATAATTAAGACCGTTTATATTTTACTACTATGATGATTCTAAGGCAACAATCAAACAAGAACAAGCAATAAGACGATCAAAATAATACTACCTATCTTTAATATTTGATTATAAATCATCCCATAATTAACTAACTACATCGCAAGCAAACACAACAAGTATACTACTCTCTAATCATGGCAATAACTAAATATAGCATAATCAATATTAACGTAATTAATTAAGATGGATAAGGATAGAAAGAACCAAGATTAAATACGAGAGAGAATAGACATGAATTAATTGACACAATTTCGAGCATACACTGAAGATTACAATGCGTTCCACACTTTCCATCTATTCCTAATTAAACTTCTAAGCTAGTTTAAATAGTAGTTAAAACCAATCTAGAGAAAGAATGTAGAGTGAGAAAGTTGGAGCTTATTTCTAGTGTGAGAGAAAATAAGCTAGGAAGGTGTGTGGTGTTTTTTCCTAAGAAATGTGTGATAGGAATGGTGTGTCTTGAAATGAACCATGGAGCACCTATTTATACTTGAATTTTTGTGCATTTTAGCAATTAGGAGCACATGTTAGCAAAAGGTGGAAAAGTTGCTAGCACATGTACCCTAAAGCGAGAAAAGGTCTAGCACGTGTACCCTAAAGTTGCGGAAAAGGCCTAGCACGTGTACCCTGCGAGTACGAGCAAGGACCGAAAAGCAGCCGGGGGATAGGGGGAGGCAGCCAGCACCGCCACCCATGCTGCCGGCGGCGGCTGCATGGTGGCCGGCAGCGGCTGGCAGCCTGCCGCCCCGGTTCGCCATCTTTCGCTTCGTTTCTCGATTCGTGCGTATCTTCTTCGTTATGCGTCCGTTTTTATTGATTCTTTTTGCGTTGGATTCGTTTTTAAAAAATGAAGAATTTTATGAAAAGAAATCTCTGAAATTTTTCTCTGATCTTTAAATGTCTCGTGCAAATCATTTGAATCTTTCGGCGTACGTAGAATCTTCATTCTTCATCCATTTTTGTTGATTCTTCTTATGTTAGATTCATATTTTGAAAATGAATATCTTTGATAAGAGAAATCTAAGTGATGGGTACTTTGTCTCTAAATCTTGTTTTGATGTCTTGAATCTTCAAACGTGTGTGGAATCTTCGTCTTTCGTTAGTTTTACCTGATTTTTCTCGTGCAACTTCATTTTGACCTTCTTGGAAGATTTTCATTGATTTGTGTATTATTTGAGTCTAAATGCCAAGTATTGTTCCAGAATGAGAGAGATATCGGTGGTAAAAACGTGACATTTTACGCGATATCAAGTATCACACAATTAGAACTTTGCTTGTCCTCAAGCAAACTCGAATTTCAAGCATGGTTAAAGATAATTAGATAAGGAGATATTTTAGAGTGGAACTTTTTACTGAGGGGGTTTTGGAAAAATAAAATATTTGTGCTTTTGAAAAAGTAGGGTTGTAATCTATGGGAGCATGCTTTTGATCTTTGATCTTGGATACATGACTAGGCGATCCTCTCACGGTGGTCACTCCAACCACTCAAAGTGTTTAGGGTTTCCTATTCTAATATTATCAATCACTTAGAATGCCAGTCACGTATCGTTTATCGTCATAGGCTTGATCGAGAATCAAATAGTTACCTTTTAAGTGAGCGCGAAGTCGATCTAGCCACAATCATTCTAGGAGAAGTGATGTAGGGTTTTTGGAGTGGAGTGTTGGTGATATGAGAGGGGGTTGTGTTGGTTTTTCATAGGTTTTGGTAGAAGATCGACTCCCTTTTTTCATGATTTTTAGTAGGAGTCTTTTTCTCCATTTGACTTTCCTTTCTTCGAATTCTTTTCTTTTGATTTTCTTTTCGATGTCATATCCTTGTAGATTCTCTACTTTCATCTTTGAAACTTTCTATGAAGTTTGAGGGATGCTTTCGAGAGAGTAGGGATAACGTATTTTCAAATTCTGGGTGTATGGATGGGTTGAAGAATGATGTGATTCGATCTCCTTTTCACTCACTAGTTCGGATATCAAAATGCATAACAGGAGCAAGTTCTGATTCTAAACGCATACATCGGCACACTCAAGAATCGACAAAGTGAAGCATTAAAAAATGAATACTTTATATGGCTCAAGATACCTCACGAATCGAAAGTTGGTTTGTTGTGTGCCTAGTCATGCGATGCTCTTTATGGGATTACTAAACTAATTTTCCAAAGGAATTTGTATTTTATTTATCCTTCTTCCCCAAAGTAAATCATTCTTTGTCTAAAAATTTTCATTTTCAACATATTTTTAACTCAATTTTGAAAAAATTTATTTACTTATTGGAGAAGGATGGTCTAAAGAGTAACGAACTTAGAATCAAGCATATACCATTATCCTTTTACAGTAGTGTAACTACTGCTATCCCACACTTAAAGGAACATCGTCCTCGACGTTATTCTAAGCTCTGACTGGGGTAAAATCCCACACTTAGGATTTGAAACATCTAAGACGTATTCTTTTAGCAGTGTGTGTTGGGTTTAAATCCCACACTTAGTGATAAGCATAGTGGATATGGTATATTTATAACGAAAGAAAGAGACTACTATAGAAGTACTCCCCAGTAATTGCAGTGCTCCAAGGTATGTGTTTGCCGAACTTCGTCTTGCTGAGTTCACTCTTGATCAAGTCTTCTTGTGATTGGTCTCGTAGGTGTGAACTCGCTGGATATACTTTCTTTATTTCCGACGTCGAAAACTTGATGCGTTGGACAGTTCGTAAAACTTCTTTGTATATCCAAGTGTGAAAGATAGTCGGGGACTTCATCACTTCTTGGAATGTAAAATTGCGGAAATGTAATACACGGGTTGCCTCCCGAGAAGCGCTCTTTTAAAGTCGAGAGCTCAACTTCTTTTCTCCTAGCTAGATGGAGATGGATGCATCCCTGGAATCCACTATGTTGATGTTGTGGGCCCTAGGTTGTGGAAAAGTATATCGAGGTGGATAGATTCTCTTGAAATGATTGACTATTGTCGTAATGAGTTCAAATGGACTATCTATCGATTCTGCCTTGTAGTTCAGAAGATGCTCTGAAGTTGTCCTTGCAAGTCCGTGAAGTCCGAAGGTGATGTAATCGACTGCTTTAGTGACAGTCCCACTAGGGTCGGTCATAGTTGTTGTGTCTATCTTAGTAACCTCTCTTGGCTATGGGTTTTGCTTGAGAGAGCATACAAACACCAAGAATTGCAGTTTTGTGTCTTCATAATTCTTGTTCTTGGGATTTCCATTGAATCTTCTGATGGAGGTGCACAGGTCCTCTATTTACCGGTGCTGATGGTTGTTGAATGGAAAGTCGGATTCTGAGAAAGCTAGAGTAAGCTGATGAAGTATCTTCTTGCATCCTGAGTAAAATATGAACTTCATTCTTGAGTTTCTTTTCCGTTGTTGAATCTCTCGTAGATAGATCGTAACAAAAGTGGCGATATCAAGTGGTGATTCATATGTAACCCTAAAAGGTCGTTCGCGCCTTGATTCCTCCCAAACAAGATCACTAAGTTCTTCAACTAATAACTCAACTTGTTTTTCAATAGTGGAGTTGATAACCATATATCCGCTTTCTTTGGAACTAAGGTGATCTTCTATATTTAGCAAGTCAAGCAATGATGTCGGCACGACTGCTCGGATGTCCAGTAGTCTCTTTCATATGCGCTCTAATGGATCCTAACATCTCCCATTGCGTTGAGGTGAATGGGATGTTAGATCTTTTAAGGGAATTGTAGATCCTAGCGTAAGTCCGTTTCTGTTGTTGACAGAACTGCAGTTCAGCAGGGGAAAGAGCAAGAATGTTGACTATGCTGCTTATTCCTCCTACCGCTTTGTCGAATCTTTGGGTGAATTCATTGAGTACTTTGAGATCTGTGATGGTTTGTGGTCGGTACTAGTGCCTTTGAAATATTCCTCCAGTGTTTCTCCTCTTGTGGGATGGTAGTGGTCCCTTCCCGCCATTTCTTTTGTGGTAAATAGATTAGTTGGCGGTATGCTTCTTTTGTTTTCTTCTTCCATCTTTATCATCCCAATTTCTTCCATCGTTGAGTTTTTCACTGATGGAGATGCATTTTTAATCTCTTATCCTATTCGTCGGAGGTCAATAGGGAAATATGGTGTGATTGCCATTTCCTTACTTTCACTTGTTGACCTTGCGGTTTCTTTGTCCTCTGTGGTCTTGTTCATGGAGATCATGTACACATCGGCTTGGTCTCCAGCGTTAGGATTGTCGATACGGAAAATGATGGTTTCTCCCTGAGACTTCAAACTGATGGTTTGTGCGAAGACATTAATGATTTCCTTGGCCGTATTCATGAAGGTCTTCCTAGTATGATTGGGATGTGTACGTCTTCCTGCATATACATTACTACAAAATCTGCTGGGTAAAGAAATTTGTCAATCCTAACTAAAACATTTTCAGCTATTCCCTTAGGGTATTTGACCGAGTAGTCAGCAAGCTGTATGGTCATTTTGGTAGATCGAAGATTTTCTAACTCAAGCCTCTTGAAAAGCGAGTATGGCATAATATTAACACTAGCTACTAAATCGGCAAGAGAACAGATGACGCCTGAATTGTAGATAGAACAGGGGAGAGTAAAACGTCCGGTGTCTCCGAATTTTTCAAGATAGCTGAACATTCCTCATTCAACGGGACATTAGGTACTTCGGGTACCTTATCCTTGGTTCTGAGAAGCTTTCTGAAGTACTTTTTGGAATGAACTTCAGATGCGATATCTAGGAATTTCCTATCAAGCTTAAAAAGACTTAAGCTTGTCGGGTCGTTGTTTAAGATGAGCCGGAAATGGAATGTTTACTTTCCTATTTGGTGTAGACTTCAAATCCATTGTCGATGGGACAATAGGTGGATCCTTTACCAGAGAAGAAACTGAGGGTAGGTTATGTGCTACCTTAGAGTCTTGAATATGGGAAGCCTCCTTATGGCAACTAGTTGGACTATTCCGAGGTTTAGCGCTAATACGTTGTGTTAATTGTCCTAATTGGGATTCGAAAGCTTTTAACAAAGTCGGTTTATCTCTTAATATGAGATCAGCCTGGTCTTGTCTAGCCAAGATTCCTTGAATGACTTGTATCAGGGTGTCGTTTAAACTAGAGGTTTGTGAGGAAGAGGGTTCAGAAGGTTGAGGTTGGTGAGTTGGTAGGCTATTCGTAGGCGGGTAAGGAAAATGGTTAGTATTAGGTGGTGTTAGATGAGATTGGAAATTTTGGTCTGAGTGGTTCAAATTAGCACAATTAAGGCAAGTTTGAACGAGACAGACTTGTTGTTGTTGACTTTTCAATTCCTTAATCTCCATGGTTAGGTCTGCCACTTGCTGAGTGAGGGTTTGGATAGCTTCATTCCCGATTGTAGTAGGTGGATTCACTATTAAGGGGTGATTTTCACTGTTCCATTCATGGTTGTGCATTGTCATTTCCTAAATAAGGCTCTAAGCTTCATTGGTCGTACAATTCATGAAACTGCCTCGAGAGGCGGTATCAAGTAAAGGACGGTGATGTGGGAAGAGACCATTGTAGAAAATGCGCAATTGGTTTGAACGCTCAAATCGATGATTTGGACATTTCTTTAGCAATCCCTTAAAGCGATTCCATGCATCGTAGATTGATTCATCCTGAACTTGGTGGAAGTTTATGATGTTGGTCCTAAACGTGGCTTGTTTTGATGGGGGGAATTATTTGGCCAAAAATTTGGTTGATAATTCTACCCAAGAGGTTATAGAGTTAATCTCTAGTTCCTCAAACCAAGTTTGTGCATGAAGAGTGAGTGAGTAGGGAAATAGGTATAGATAGACTATGTCCTGGTTAACTCCAATTGGTTTAAAGGAGTTGGATAAGGAAATGAATTTGTCAAGGTGAGAGTTGGGATCATCATTTGGTCGGCCACGGAATTGACAGAGGTTTTGAACTAACTGAACAATGTGGGGATTTAATTCAAATGAGGCTCTATCGGTTTCCGAATAGACGATTGGTCCTCCTCGACCTTCAATCAGAGGTTTAGAGTCATCAGCAAAAGTGATACGTGCGGTTGTCATAGTCTCATTGACAGGTGGTTGACTAGCAGAGTGGAGAGGGGTGGTAATTTCTAAAAGTAGTAAAAGGAAGGAAAAACAAAGAAAAACGTAGAGGTTTAAGGAATCCTAAAGGTTCACTAGTAAGTAAGTTCGCTTTAATGCCTAAGGATCGTACAGTTGGTTCCCCGGCAGCGGCACCAAAAACATGATGCGTCACCAGCGGTCGGTAAGGATTTTATCCTTGTCGTTACATCGGCTACTGGCGACGAAAATCAGTGGGTGTTTTAAATTTGTAATTGCGGGGCCTAAGTTTTTACAATGCTAATCCTAAGGGTGAGCAAGTGGTAGGTATGACCTAGAGTCGTTCTTCAAACCGACTGAATTGAAACTAAGGCATGACAGATGAGGGCTTTCAAACTAGTGAAGGGTTTATAAAATAGTGGGGGAGTTTTGGTTTTTATATTAACTAACTTAGGCAAGTAAATAAATAAAAGCAAAATAAAAATAAAACGTAAAGCAAATAAGATAATGATAGTGTTTGCTGAAACTTCGTTAATTAAGTTATGGGATGATATTTGGAGAAACTGTTTTGAAAGATATTAGTTAATTATCATTCTTGAATACTTGTATGTAAACACTAGATTCCCTACTAATTAAAGTTCCATTAGCATGTCACACCGGGAGCTAGGTTATGGAAACATTCCAAAGTATTTAGAATAATAAGCAAAATCTTAATCATGGTTTAATAATACTTTCATATGAACGGGAACAAAATCTAAAGGTACTAGACAAAACTGAATCATATAACGATTCCTCGTCATCCTAACAGATTCATATATTTAAAAAGTTCATCTATGACTTTAAACCAGCCCTTGCTTAAGACTACCCAATAAATCCCCTAATTATCCACAACGTTCCTCACTTAAAGCGGTTCCACCGCTTCAAACCTTGGCCATGTATTGTCCTACGATAATCCCCCATGTAGCCTTGCGGTTCCATAGAATCATACCTTTGAAAAATTATATTAACACATATGACTGACTACATTTTCATTGGACATCCTTAAAAAGGTGTTGTAATCACGTTTATTGGTGGAAAGGCGATTAGATTAAATTGAAGTTTAAAAGTCTATTTAGAAAGGTTAATTAAACTAGGTTTCTCATTTTATATATTCGTCCGTAATATAACTACCTTTGGTCGTTACTCGACTTCCATACATTTGTACTCCTCCTTGAAGTGTTTCCTGTACTATATCAAATAACAGTCGAATAGGCCCATCATATTACTTCGTAATACTGTACCGTTTCATAATATGACTACCTTCGGTCGTTCCTCGACTTCCATACATTTTTACTCCAACTTGAAGTGTTTCCAGTACTATATCGAGTAACAGTCGAATAGGGGCCGTCATATTACTTTACGATAATTAAGACCGTTTATATTTTACTACTATGATGATTCTAAGGCAACAATCAAACAAGAACAAGCAATAAGACGATCAAAATAATACTACCTATCTTTAATATTTGATTATAAATCATCCCATAATTAACTAACTACATCGCAAGCAAACACAACAAGTATACTACTCTCTAATCATGGCAATAACTAAATATAGCATAATCAATATTAACGTAATTAATTAAGATGGATAAGGATAGAAAGAACCAAGATTAAATACGAGAGAGAATAGACATGAATTAATTGACACAATTTCGAGCATACACTGAAGATTACAATGCGTTCCACACTTTCCATCTATTCCTAATTAAACTTCTAAGCTAGTTTAAATAGTAGTTAAAACCAATCTAGAGAAAGAATGTAGAGTGAGAAAGTTGGAGCTTATTTCTAGTGTGAGAGAAAATAAGCTAGGAAGGTGTGTGGTGTTTTTTCCTAAGAAATGTGTGATAGGAATGGTGTGTCTTGAAATGAACCATGGAGCACCTATTTATACTTGAATTTTTGTGCATTTTAGCAATTAGGAGCACATGTTAGCAAAAGGTGGAAAAGTTGCTAGCACATGTACCCTAAAGCGAGAAAAGGTCTAGCACGTGTACCCTAAAGTTGCGGAAAAGGCCTAGCACGTGTACCCTGCGAGTACGAGCAAGGACCGAAAAGCAGCCGGGGGATAGGGGGAGGCAGCCAGCACCGCCACCCATGCTGCCGGCGGCGGCTGCATGGTGGCCGGCAGCGGCTGGCAGCCTGCCGCCCCGGTTCGCCATCTTTCGCTTCGTTTCTCGATTCGTGCGTATCTTCTTCGTTATGCGTCCGTTTTTATTGATTCTTTTTGCGTTGGATTCGTTTTTAAAAAATGAAGAATTTTATGAAAAGAAATCTCTGAAATTTTTCTCTGATCTTTAAATGTCTCGTGCAAATCATTTGAATCTTTCAGCGTACGTAGAATCTTCATTCTTCATCCATTTTTGTTGATTCTTCTTATGTTAGATTCATATTTTGAAAATGAATATCTTTGATAAGAGAAATCTAAGTGATGGGTACTTTGTCTCTAAATCTTGTTTTGATGTCTTGAATCTTCAAACGTGTGTGGAATCTTCGTCTTTCGTTAGTTTTACCTGATTTTTCTCGTGCAACTTCATTTTGACCTTCTTGGAAGATTTTCATTGATTTGTGTATTATTTGAGTCTAAATGCCAAGTATTGTTCCAGAATGAGAGAGATATCGGTGGTAAAAACGTGACATTTTACGCGATATCAAGTATCACACAATTAGAACTTTGCTTGTCCTCAAGCAAACTCGAATTTCAAGCATGGTTAAAGATAATTAGATAAGGAGATATTTTAGAGTGGAACTTTTTACTGAGGGGGTTTTGGAAAAATAAAATATTTGTGCTTTTGAAAAAGTAGGGTTGTAATCTATGGGAGCATGCTTTTGATCTTTGATCTTGGATACATGACTAGGCGATCCTCTCACGGTGGTCACTCCAACCACTCAAAGTGTTTAGGGTTTCCTATTCTAATATTATCAATCACTTAGAATGCCAGTCACGTATCGTTTATCGTCATAGGCTTGATCGAGAATCAAATAGTTACCTTTTAAGTGAGCGCGAAGTCGATCTAGCCACAATCATTCTAGGAGAAGTGATGTAGGGTTTTTGGAGTGGAGTGTTGGTGATATGAGAGGGGGTTGTGTTGGTTTTTCATAGGTTTTGGTAGAAGATCGACTCCCTTTTTTCATGATTTTTAGTAGGAGTCTTTTTCTCCATTTGACTTTCCTTTCTTCGAATTCTTTTCTTTTGATTTTCTTTTCGATGTCATATCCTTGTAGATTCTCTACTTTCATCTTTGAAACTTTCTATGAAGTTTGAGGGATGCTTTCGAGAGAGTAGGGATAACGTATTTTCAAATTCTGGGTGTATGGATGGGTTGAAGAATGATGTGATTCGATCTCCTTTTCACTCACTAGTTCGGATATCAAAATGCATAACAGGAGCAAGTTCTGATTCTAAACGCATACATCGGCACACTCAAGAATCGACAAAGTGAAGCATTAAAAAATGAATACTTTATATGGCTCAAGATACCTCACGAATCGAAAGTTGGTTTGTTGTG
Source organism: Pseudognaphalium luteoalbum (assembly GCA_963422505.1). NCBI lineage: Eukaryota > Viridiplantae > Streptophyta > Magnoliopsida > Asterales > Asteraceae > Pseudognaphalium > Pseudognaphalium luteoalbum. The sequence goes on from OY730197.1 coordinate 54,173,592, forward strand.
TGCCTAGTCATGCGATGCTCTTTATGGGATTACTAAACTAATTTTCCAAAGGAATTTGTATTTTATTTATCCTTCTTCCCCAAAGTAAATCATTCTTTGTCTAAAAATTTTCATTTTCAACATATTTTTAACTCAATTTTGAAAAAATTTATTTACTTATTGGAGAAGGATGGTCTAAAGAGTAACGAACTTAGAATCAAGCATATACCATTATCCTTTTACAGTAGTGTAACTACTGCTATCCCACACTTAAAGGAACATCGTCCTCGACGTTATTCTAAGCTCTGACTGGGGTAAAATCCCACACTTAGGATTTGAAACATCTAAGACGTATTCTTTTAGCAGTGTGTGTTGGGTTTAAATCCCACACTTAGTGATAAGCATAGTGGATATGGTATATTTATAACGAAAGAAAGAGACTACTATAGAAGTACTCCCCAGTAATTGCAGTGCTCCAAGGTATGTGTTTGCCGAACTTCGTCTTGCTGAGTTCACTCTTGATCAAGTCTTCTTGTGATTGGTCTCGTAGGTGTGAACTCGCTGGATATACTTTCTTTATTTCCGACGTCGAAAACTTGATGCGTTGGACAGTTCGTAAAACTTCTTTGTATATCCAAGTGTGAAAGATAGTCGGGGACTTCATCACTTCTTGGAATGTAAAATTGCGGAAATGTAATACACGGGTTGCCTCCCGAGAAGCGCTCTTTTAAAGTCGAGAGCTCAACTTCTTTTCTCCTAGCTAGATGGAGATGGATGCATCCCTGGAATCCACTATGTTGATGTTGTGGGCCCTAGGTTGTGGAAAAGTATATCGAGGTGGATAGATTCTCTTGAAATGATTGACTATTGTCGTAATGAGTTCAAATGGACTATCTATCGATTCTACCTTGTAGTTCAGAAGATGCTCTGAAGTTGTCCTTGCAAGTCCGTGAAGTCCGAAGGTGATGTAATCGACTGCTTTAGTGACAGTCCCACTAGGGTCGGTCATAGTTGTTGTGTCTATCTTAGTAACCTCTCTTGGCGATGGGTTTTGCTTGAGAGAGCATACAAACACCAAGAATTGCAGTTTTGTGTCTTCATAATTCTTGTTCTTGGGATTTCCATTGAATCTTCTGATGGAGGTGCACAGGTCCTCTATTTACCGGTGCTGATGGTTGTTGAATGGAAAGTCGGATTCTGAGAAAGCTAGAGTAAGCTGATGAAGTATCTTCTTGCATCCTGAGTAAAATATGAACTTCATTCTTGAGTTTCTTTTCCGTTGTTGAATCTCTCGTAGATAGATCGTAACAAAAGTGGCGATATCAAGTGGTGATTCATATGTAACCCTAAAAGGTCGTTCGCGCCTTGATTCCTCCCAAACAAGATCACTAAGTTCTTCAACTAATAACTCAACTTGTTTTTCAATAGTGGAGTTGATAACCATATATCCGCTTTCTTTGGAACTAAGGTGATCTTCTATATTTAGCAAGTCAAGCAATGATGTCGGCACGACTGCTCGGATGTCCAGTAGTCTCTTTCATATGCGCTCTAATGGATCCTAACATCTCCCATTGCGTTGAGGTGAATGGGATGTTAGATCTTTTAAGGGAATTGTAGATCCTAGCGTAAGTCCGTTTCTGTTGTTGACAGAACTGCAGTTCAGCAGGGGAAAGAGCAAGAATGTTGACTATGCTGCTTATTCCTCCTACCGCTTTGTCGAATCTTTGGGTGAATTCATTGAGTACTTTGAGATCTGTGATGGTTTGTGGTCGGTACTAGTGCCTTTGAAATATTCCTCCAGTGTTTCTCCTCTTGTGGGATGGTAGTGGTCCCTTCCCGCCATTTCTTTTGTGGTAAATAGATTAGTTGGCGGTATGCTTCTTTTGTTTTCTTCTTCCATCTTTATCATCCCAATTTCTTCCATCGTTGAGTTTTTCACTGATGGAGATGCATTTTTAATCTCTTATCCTATTCGTCGGAGGTCAATAGGGAAATATGGTGTGATTGCCATTTCCTTACTTTCACTTGTTGACCTTGCGGTTTCTTTGTCCTCTGTGGTCTTGTTCATGGAGATCATGTACACATCGGCTTGGTCTCCAGCGTTAGGATTGTCGATACGGAAAATGATGGTTTCTCCCTGAGACTTCAAACTGATGGTTTGTGCGAAGACATTAATGATTTCCTTGGCCGTATTCATGAAGGTCTTCCTAGTATGATTGGGATGTGTACGTCTTCCTGCATATACATTACTACAAAATCTGCTGGGTAAAGAAATTTGTCAATCCTAACTAAAACATTTTCAGCTATTCCCTTAGGGTATTTGACCGAGTAGTCAGCAAGCTGTATGGTCATTTTGGTAGATCGAAGATTTTCTAACTCAAGCCTCTTGAAAAGCGAGTATGGCATAATATTAACACTAGCTACTAAATCGGCAAGAGAACAGATGACGCCTGAATTGTAGATAGAACAGGGGAGAGTAAAACGTCCGGTGTCTCCGAATTTTTCAAGATAGCTGAACATTCCTCATTCAACGGGACATTAGGTACTTCGGGTACCTTATCCTTGGTTCTGAGAAGCTTTCTGAAGTACTTTTTGGAATGAACTTCAGATGCGATATCTAGGAATTTCCTATCAAGCTTAAAAAGACTTAAGCTTGTCGGGTCGTTGTTTAAGATGAGCCGGAAATGGAATGTTTACTTTCCTATTTGGTGTAGACTTCAAATCCATTGTCGATGGGACAATAGGTGGATCCTTTACCAGAGAAGAAACTGAGGGTAGGTTATGTGCTACCTTAGAGTCTTGAATATGGGAAGCCTCCTTATGGCAACTAGTTGGACTATTCCGAGGTTTAGCGCTAATACGTTGTGTTAATTGTCCTAATTGGGATTCGAAAGCTTTTAACAAAGTCGGTTTATCTCTTAATATGAGATCAGCCTGGTCTTGTCTAGCCAAGATTCCTTGAATGACTTGTATCAGGGTGTCGTTTAAACTAGAGGTTTGTGAGGAAGAGGGTTCAGAAGGTTGAGGTTGGTGAGTTGGTAGGCTATTCGTAGGCGGGTAAGGAAAATGGTTAGTATTAGGTGGTGTTAGATGAGATTGGAAATTTTGGTCTGAGTGGTTCAAATTAGCACAATTAAGGCAAGTTTGAACGAGACAGACTTGTTGTTGTTGACTTTTCAATTCCTTAATCTCCATGGTTAGGTCTGCCACTTGCTGAGTGAGGGTTTGGATAGCTTCATTCCCGATTGTAGTAGGTGGATTCACTATTAAGGGGTGATTTTCACTGTTCCATTCATGGTTGTGCATTGTCATTTCCTAAATAAGGCTCTAAGCTTCATTGGTCGTACAATTCATGAAACTGCCTCGAGAGGCGGTATCAAGTAAAGGACGGTGATGTGGGAAGAGACCATTGTAGAAAATGCGCAATTGGTTTGAACGCTCAAATCGATGATTTGGACATTTCTTTAGCAATCCCTTAAAGCGATTCCATGCATCGTAGATTGATTCATCCTGAACTTGGTGGAAGTTTATGATGTTGGTCCTAAACGTGGCTTGTTTTGATGGGGGGAATTATTTGGCCAAAAATTTGGTTGATAATTCTACCCAAGAGGTTATAGAGTTAATCTCTAGTTCCTCAAACCAAGTTTGTGCATGAAGAGTGAGTGAGTAGGGAAATAGGTATAGATAGACTATGTCCTGGTTAACTCCAATTGGTTTAAAGGAGTTGGATAAGGAAATGAATTTGTCAAGGTGAGAGTTGGGATCATCATTTGGTCGGCCACGGAATTGACAGAGGTTTTGAACTAACTGAACAATGTGGGGATTTAATTCAAATGAAGCTCTATCGGTTTCCGAATAGACGATTGGTCCTCCTCGACCTTCAATCAGAGGTTTAGAGTCATCAGCAAAAGTGATACGTGCGGTTGTCATAGTCTCATTGACAGGTGGTTGACTAGCAGAGTGGAGAGGGGTGGTAATTTCTAAAAGTAGTAAAAGGAAGGAAAAACAAAGAAAAACGTAGAGGTTTAAGGAATCCTAAAGGTTCACTAGTAAGTAAGTTCTCTTTAATGCCTAAGGATCGTACAGTTGGTTCCCCGGCAGCGGCACCAAAAACATGATGCGTCACCAGCGGTCGGTAAGGATTTTATCCTTGTCGTTACATCGGCTACTGGCGACGAAAATCAGTGGGTGTTTTAAATTTGTAATTGCGGGGCCTAAGTTTTTACAATGCTAATCCTAAGGGTGAGCAAGTGGTAGGTATGACCTAGAGTCGTTCTTCAAACCGACTGAATTGAAACTAAGGCATGACAGATGAGGGCTTTCAAACTAGTGAAGGGTTTATAAAATAGTGGGGGAGTTTTGGTTTTTATATTAACTAACTTAGGCAAGTAAATAAATAAAAGCAAAATAAAAATAAAACGTAAAGCAAATAAGATAATGATAGTGTTTGCTGAAACTTCGTTAATTAAGTTATGGGATGATATTTGGAGAAACTGTTTTGAAAGATATTAGTTAATTATCATTCTCGAATACTTGTATGTAAACACTAGATTCCCTACTAATTAAAGTTCCATTAGCATGTCACACCGGGAGCTAGGTTATGGAAACATTCCAAAGTATTTAGAATAATAAGCAAAATCTTAATCATGGTTTAATAATACTTTCATATGAACGGGAACAAAATCTAAAGGTACTAGACAAAACTGAATCATATAACGATTCCTCGTCATCCTAACAGATTCATATATTTAAAAAGTTCATCTATGACTTTAAACCAGCCCTTGCTTAAGACTACCCAATAAATCCCCTAATTATCCACAACGTTCCTCACTTAAAGCGGTTCCACCGCTTCAAACCTTGGCCATGTATTGTCCTACGATAATCCCCCATGTAGCCTTGCGGTTCCATAGAATCATACCTTTGAAAAATTATATTAACACATATGACTGACTACATTTTCATTGGACATCCTTAAAAAGGTGTTGTAATCACGTTTATTGGTGGAAAGGCGATTAGATTAAATTGAAGTTTAAAAGTCTATTAAGAAAGGTTAATTAAACTAGGTTTCTCATTTTATATATTCGTCCGTAATATAACTACCTTTGGTCGTTACTCGACTTCCATACATTTGTACTCCTCCTTGAAGTGTTTCCTGTACTATATCAAATAACAGTCGAATAGGCCCATCATATTACTTCGTAATACTGTACCGTTTCATAATATGACTACCTTCGGTCGTTCCTCGACTTTCATACATTTTTACTCCAACTTGAAGTGTTTCCAGTACTATATCGAGTAACAGTCGAATAGGGGCCGTCATATTACTTTACGATAATTAAGACCGTTTATATTTTACTACTATGATGATTCTAAGGCAACAATCAAACAAGAACATGCAATAAGACGATCAAAATAATACTACCTATCTTTAATATTTGATTATAAATCATCCCATAATTAACTAACTACATCGCAAGCAAACACAACAAGTATACTACTCTCTAATCATGGCAATAACTAAATATAGCATAATCAATATTAACGTAATTAATTAAGATGGATAAGGATAGAAAGAACCAAGATTAAATACGAGAGAGAATAGACATGAATTAATTGACACAATTTCGAGCATACACTGAAGATTACAATGCGTTCCACACTTTCCATCTATTCCTAATTAAACTTCTAAGCTAGTTTAAATAGTAGTTAAAACCAATCTAGAGAAAGAATGTAGAGTGAGAAAGTTGGAGCTTATTTCTAGTGTGAGAGAAAATAAGCTAGGAAGGTGAGTGGTGTTTTTTCCTAAGAAATGTGTGATAGAATGGTGTGTCTTGAAATGAACCATGGAGTACCTATTTATACTTGAAATTTTGTGCATTTTAGAAATTAGGAGCACGTGTTAGCAAAAGGTGGAAAAGTTGCTAGCACATGTACCCTAAAGCGAGAAAAGGTCTAGCACGTGTACCCTAAAGTTGCGGAAAAGGCCTAGCACGTGTACCCTGCGAGTACAAGCAAGGACAGAAAAGCGGCCGGGGACAAGGGTAGGCAGCCAGCACCGCCACCCATGCTGCCGGCGGCGGCTGCATGGTGGCCGGCGGCAGCTGGCAGCCTGCTGCCCCGGTTCGCCATCTTTCGCTTCGTTTCTCGATTCGTGTGTATCTTCTTCGTTATGCGTTCGTTTTCGTTGATTCTTTTTGTGTTGGATTCGTTTTTCAAAAAAACGAAGACTTTTATGAAAAGAAATCTCTGAAGTTTTTCTCTGATCTTTAAATGTCTCGTGCAAATCATTTGAATCTTCCGGCATACGTAGAATCTTCATTCTTCATCCGTTTTTGTTGATTCTTCTTCTGTTAGATTCGTATTTTGAAAACGAATATCTTTGATAAGAGAAATCTCAGTGATGGGTACTTTATCTCTAAATCTTGTTTTGATGTCTTGAATCTTCAAACGTGTGTGGAATCTTCGTCTTTCGTTCGTTTTGCCTGATTTTTCTCGTGCAACTTCATTTTCAACTTCTTGGAAGATTTTCATTAATTTGTGTATTATTTGAGTCTAAATGCCAAGTATTGTTCCAGAATGAGAGAGATATCGGTGGTAAAAATGTGACTTTTTACGCGATATCACTCTGTAACACTCACCAAATTAAGACTTTAATTAGTGCTTAAACTACTTATATTACGTGTATTTAGTTTTGTATTAATATAAATATACGTGACATTTTGTGTAATTACATACACGCGTACGCGATTTGTTTAAATCGTACACTTATGAACCGGATGAGGTCCGACTTTATTCAATATGGACGTTGGTGATAAAACTTATAAATAATGTGGAATTATCCAAACAAACATTATCTACTATAATATATTATGATACTATATTACACGAACTTCGTATTGTTTAAAAATATATTCTAATGCTATGAAACCGCGCGAAATGCACCCTACAAGCGAAGAATAACCATATTATAGTTTTATAATTTTATAACTCAAAATAAAGTATTTTGATAAAATACTACGGTTAAAAATAGTTTGAATATACTTTAATGACTACGGGTTTTAACCGACTACAATTCGTAACACGAAATTAGAAAACAAGAAACCGCGAGTCGAGACCCGAATGGGTCGCCCCTGACCCGTGGACCCAACCAACCAACCCATGACCTATCTCCCCTTTTTATTTCATTTTCTTCTTCATTTTTACACACACACATATCCATTTTCTCTCATCTCTCTCTCTACCATATCTCTATATCTCTCTCTAAAAACTAAAATAACAAGAACATAATCATCATAATCGTTCATCATCATGATCAGGACACAAGCACAAGGATCATCATCATCATCATCTTCATCTTCTTCAATTTTTATTTTTGTGGTAAGAAACTTTGAACCCTTTAAATCACTTGTAAGGCTTTGATTTACATCCTAGACGTTTACTAAACAAGATTATGCCCAAAAATCCCCTTAAAAATGCTTTAAAAATCGAAATCCACACAAAATTCACGAACAGCTCATTTTGCGAAACGAGATCCAACTCAGTTCGCAACCCTTATCTGCGAACTGAGTTTTGCGAGTTGACTTTGACTCACGAAGTCGAACTGCGAACCGAGCTGACTTGCGAGTCGACTTGCGAACTGACTTGCGAGTCGACCTGCGAACTGACCTGCGAGTCGAGTTTTACAAGTTGACTTTGACACGCGAAGTCAAACTGCGAACCGAACTGACTAGCGAGTCGACCTGCGAACTGACTTGCGAGTCGAGTTTTGTGAGCTGAACTTTGTTCTGCAAACCCAACTCAGTTTGCAGCCCACTCTGTTTTGCGAACTCAATCTCAGTTTGCAACGCGAACTCGGTTCGCACTACATTTCAGTCCGCGGCCAAGCTTAGTCGATTTTTCAAATTTAAATTTCATATGTGTTTTTCACCAAAGCAATGTAGTAGAAATAAAAATTTCAACTCGACCCCAGCTAGGGGTTCTACCCCTTGGACTCCACTAGGGGCTGCCGCCCCTTGGACCCCGCTACAAGGGGCGCTGCCCCCAGACCCCCGTCATCCAGGAACTTGTAAATACTTTTCACACTAAGTGTCGAACACTCAAAAATAATGAAAATGAATACAAGGATACATATAATAATAACACTTATGAATTGTTATTACAAACCGTCACCAACGGGCCATATTTGTTTTCAAACTATAAATGAAATACTAAACAAACACTTGGACATTTACTAATTAGTGGACAACTAACATGGGTAATCTTTCAAGACACCAACTTATTTACTTATTTACTTACAACCTTGTGCGTTTCGGATGCCAGAAGGTTGCAGGGTTCTGAGAACCGATATACGGACTTACATCCGCTTTAATTGGTTGCTTTCACATCATAGTTGCTAGACTCAGGTGAGTCTTACAGCCCCACTTTTTAATGTTTTCTACTTGGGGTGAGATACTTTGCTATTGTTTTATGCATGAACACGAGTACGGGACTGACTTTACTGCTTTTTACACACATTGCATGAGTTACTTTTTATCCACTGAAAGCCTCCTATCGTAAGTTGTTAGTTACGGACTTAAGCGCGAGTACTAGTAGATGGATCCATTTGGGACTGACAATCCCTGCCCAGGGTAGTAGCGCTACAACGGATTTCACCGTAGAAACAGGCATATTAGTATTTGTTACATATGAGTGTCGGGATAGAACTCACGGTGGTACTTCATATGATTCTTGATTGATTCATACTTACACACTGTTAAGCTTCAACTTATGAGCTCATGGCAACTGTGCTGACTTACTGATTTACTTACCTACTTACTTTGCTTGATAGCAACACTGGTACATACTTGTGGTTCATAACGATTACTTAATACTAAACCTGTAAGATTCACCAACCTTTTGGTTGACCCTTTTTAGCTTTGTATCTCAGGTACACAGACGGAGTAGGATTACCCCGGGACACTAGCTAGAGTCACATGATTTCTACATTGCATTTAACGGAGTGTTATCTCATGCACCGGTCGTTGAAATTTCTAATGGTGATGTGAGGCAACAGTGGGTTTTTAAATTTATAAGGCTAGGGCCTAGAGTTACTATTATGTTAATCAAAGGGCTAGCAGAGGTCAAGTTTGACCAAGGATCGTTATTCAAAGCACGACAAATTGAAATTAGGGGATTTAAAAACTTTTATGTATTTAGCTATGGATAAGAGAGTTGGTTTTGGTTTTAGGTTTTCTATTCTAAACTAAACTAAACTAAAAAGTGGAGGTTACTTCGGGTGTTCAGTGATTAAAGTGATTGTCTACCATGAAGTGGTTTAGGATTTGTTAAATATGGAGAGTTCTAATGGGGATGAGTTCGTAAGTTAATGTGAGCTATTACTGCAATCCTTCTATTAGGCTAACACGGAAGTGTCCACAATCAGGCAAATAGAATGTCATGTGGGTTACAGAATATATTAAAGCATACACCAAAAGTTCTCTCAAATGTATACCCATATTATCTAACAGTTAATCTCGAATCCTATTCCCCAATCTCGGTCGTCAAAGATGTCCGAATCATGGCATAGTTTATTGAATAAACAATCTTATAAAGGGGCTTACCCTCACCGGAATCAGTTGGACTAACTGGTCTAGGCGGTCGGATAATATGTCATCACTTATTCATACGAATCATCAACATTACTCAGGTATACAAGAAAGCAGGGATGATTTGTACTACAAATGGAAACTTAAGTAATACGTTTGTTACTCGGTTCATAATATAACTACCTTCGGTCATTCTTGACTTCCATACATTTGTACTCCACCGTAAGCGTTTCTAGTACTATTTCAAAGAACACTCGAATAGTGGGCCGTCATATTATTTCACGATATTTAATGTCGTTTGTATTTCACTATTATGATAATCCTAAGGAAACAATCAAACAAGAACATGCAATAAGATGATCAAAGCAACAATTAAGTATAAGCGTGCAAAGGTATTATTTAAGTCGAGGATATTCCGAAAGTTGTCTCAAAAATATCGTCTATATGAATTTAATCTTAATCTACCTCTATTCCCACATTCCGTGTCTCTTGGATCCTATTTTGGTCTAGAGAACACCCGCTATGCCGAGCTCAATGATTCAATCTAACATAGTATAACTAAGTGACCTATACCCTATGAGTTAGCTACGTTCATTTTTTTATAAGGTTGTAGTCACGACATGAGTTGGGCAGATAAACGATAAAGATTTAATTCCTACATCTATTTATAATATAAACCATCCACAGTCTCATAACATACAACACAGTTACATATTTAAAACTTCCTATACGACTATCATAGCAGACAATTGAGTTATCTAGTTAACCATGGCAATTCTAGCATGCATATTTAAATTTATAAAATAAAAAACAAACATATTTAAATATGGAAGATAGATTAAAACTTGAAAAGGTGTACAAATAACTTGTAGCTAAAATGCATCCCAGAGCACCTCCGTACAAATCTTCCTTGGTTTATTAATTAGCTATTCTAATCAACTAAACTATCCTACAGGAAGAACTATAACTAATTTTACAAGAATAAGAAAGATAAGATATGAAATATGGAAGGTGTATTTCCAAGAGTGTGGTGTGTTTGGTGTGTCTTTCAAATGAACCAAAGGCACATATTTATACTTGATTTTTGGTGTACTTTAGCAACTAGGGGCACATGTTAGCAAAATATGGAAAAGTGGCTAGCACATGTACCCTAAAGCGTGAAAAGGTCTAGCACATGTACCCTAAAGTTGCGGAAAAGTCTAGCACGTGTACTAGGCGAGTACGAGCAAGGACAAAAAAGTGGCTGGGAGATGGGGGAGGTGCAGCCGGCGCCGCCACCATGGTGGCCGGCGGCGGCTGCCATCCACCCGCCCCGGTTCGCCGTCTTTTTGTTGTTTCTTTTTGCGTTGGATTCGATTTTCAAAAGCGAAGTGTTTGATAAAAAGAAATCTCTTAAAAGTATTTCTTATCTTTAGATGTTTCGTGTGAATCGTTTGAATCTTATGGTGTACGTAGAATCTTCATTTTTTTTGTTTGGGTAAAGGGTTACCCCGGTGAATTTCATTAATAAACTGATAAGAACAAAACGATGTGTATGAAAAACACATCAACCTCGAAACGTCCCAAATCTAACTTGTATGTAAATGACATTCCGTAAACATACTACATAGGACTAGCTTTAAACATAAAGCAAAGCCAAAATAAAATAAATGAACACCCAATAAGCAAGTCTTCCATTCTAAATACTCCTTAAGCACGATCGAGGTAAATTCCATCCTTCCAGAAAGCTTGTTACTTGAGCATAATTTTTGAATTTAAAAGTAAGTAACTTAAGTCGAACAGTAGAGATAATGACTTCACGAATCTGTGAAGTTGACCGATACCCCTTATTAAACAACCTGTTGTTCCTTTCTTGCCAAATAAAATAAGAAGTAGCCGCAATCAACAGACGTCCAATCACACTCCTAGCCTTCCTCGAGTTCGATAACGGTTGAATATAAGTGATAATGGCATCCCAATTTGCCGAAAGATGCTGCATACCCCCTAAACCTTTAACCATATCCCACACCTGTGAAGAAAAACCACATTCAAAAAAAAGATGGTTATGAGAATCAGAAATCACTTTACATAGCGAGCACCTCAGCAGGTTTAAGTTGGTGGAACCACCAACATCCCATTGCTGTAATTTGTCTTGCGTTTTAAGTCTTCTCCACATAACTAACCATAGATGAAACGCATGCCTAGGTATACAATGGGAAAACCAAACAATGTTATCCCAAGACACCTCATCATTACGTTCCCGAATAGTATGCCAAACAGTAGAAACAGAGAATTCCTTGGTTTCACCATTAATATCACACCATATGATAGAGTCGTGCTGATTAATATCCAAAGAAGGGCAATTTACAGAATTAAGAACAGGAAATAATGTATACCAAGAAATCGGCCACATCCATTCCCCATCACTTATCAAATCAGCTAACTTATCTTTTACACAAAAACCCGCATTCGTTATATATCTTGGCGTTAAATGTTGCATGATCGGGATAGAAGTACACCAATTATCAAACCATGTATTAATCAGCTTACCATCTCCAACCCTACACCTTATAAATGGCCGAATGGTGTCACGGATTTGAAGAAGTTTACACCAACCCCAACTAACTCCAGGCTTCAGAGGGATATCCCAAAAACTTCTACCTTTCAATTTGTATGAATGGACCCATTTGACCCATAGGGAATCCCTACACTCCAAAATACTCCAAATATGGGTCGTCATCAAAGCAACATTGAAAGACTCCAATCGTATCCGTTTTTGCTTATTCTTCTTCTGTTGGATTTGTATTTTGAAAATGAATATCTTGGATAAGATGTATCTTTGTGATGGGTACTTTGTCTCTAAATCTTGTTTCGGATGCCTTGAATCTTCAACTGTGTGCGGAATCTTCGTTTTTCGTCCGTTTTGCTTGATTTTTCTTGTGCGTCTTCATTTTGATCTTCTTGGCAAAATTTATTTGATTTGTGAATCACTTCAGTCCAAATGCCAAGTATTCTTCTAGAATGAGAGATATATCGGAGGTAAGAATATGACTTTTTATGCGATATCAAGTATCCCACACTTAGAGTTTTGCTTGTCCTCAAGCAAATTGATATCGCGTAAAAAGTCATGTTTTTACTACCGATATCTTTCTCATTCTGGAGCAATACTTGGCATTTGGACTCAAAAGAAACTCAAATCAAAGAAACTTTGCCAAAAAGATCAAAATGAAGTTGCATGAGAAAAATCAAGCAAAACGGACGAAAAACGAAGATTCCACACACGTTTGAAGTTTCAAGACATCAAGAAAAGATTTAAAAACAAAAGTTCCCATCATTGACATTTCTCTTATCCAAGATATTCATTTTTAAAATACGAATCTAACATAAGAAGAATCAACAAAAACGGATGAAGAATGAAGATTCTACGTACGCCGGAAGATTCAAATGATTCGTACGAGACATCCACAGATCAGAGATGCATTTTTGGGATTTCTTTTCATCAAAGTCTTTGTTTTTGAAAAACAAATCCAACGCAAAAAGAATTGTAACACCCCCAAAATTCGTTGTTTGAGTTTAGCGGAAGCATTTAGTTAAGTATGGGGAGTGCCACAATACACAGTACATGCATACGTATCAGAGCTTATGATTATAACAGAACATAATATATTAAGATGCCAAAAGTAATAGTTACAAAGTTTACGATTCATCGAATCGTATAAGTTGAAAAGTAATTAAGTTACAAAAGAAGATTTCGTAAATATGACTAAACAGCTTAGTTATATAAAAGAAATCCAGTTGTCAAAAGTTGGCATCCTATTCCTTCGGGGGTCAACAACGAGGTAAAAGTCAACAACGAGGTTGAGTCAACAACGAGGTTGAGTGAATTCACAGGTTTTATGTTTGCAATAGTTGAATCAATTTTCTAAGCACAGTTGTTGAAACAAATATGTTCACAAAATAGTTATTGCCATAATAGTTAAGTAAACGTTTTGTGGAATGTTATCCAAATATAGTTCGGTTGGGATGTTGCCCAAAATACAGTTTGCATGGGATGTTACCCAAAATACCGTTTACGTGGGATGTTACCCAAAATACTGTTTACGTGGGATGTTACCCAAGATACAGGTTGCAATGCGTTGCTGGTCATTCTCCAGCGTTTCCAAAATAGTACCGGTCATTCTCCGGTCAAAAGACGCACGGGTCGTTCTCCCGTTCAAAATCGGCCAGTCATTCTCTGGAAATAAATACTGCTGGTAGTTCTCCAGCGAAACACAGTACCGGTCGTTCTCCGGTCAAAAGACGCATGGGTCGTTCTCCCGTCCACTTGGCCAGTCGTTCTCTGGCACTAAAATACGTTGCTGGTCATTCTTCAGCGTTTACATAAAAAGTACCAGTCGTTCTCCGGTTTACCAAACAAGTTTTATCACGTTTATAGTATGAAAATGTTGTTTTATAAATACCAGTTTTGTTGTAAGGGTTCAACAATTTAAACAGTTCAAAGTACTCAAATTGTACGAGTAAACAAGTATGATAAACAATCATGTAAGCAAAAGTAGTTATGGCAATCAGTAAAGCAGTTGACTATGTTTTCCACCCCTGTTCAAAAGTAGTAAAGCAGTAAAAGTAGGGGTTGTGAACGCACATGTTGAGTTGAGTATGTTCGAGTGCTAGCAAAGCCCAAAGCCCAAGAAGTCTAGTCGAAATCTCCTAACGCCCTAAACGTATGAGATTAAATGAGTACGTGGAGGTCTATGTTTACCATCCATGCTACTGTTCGTACAACCAAGTTATGTCCAAGGGTTTGTTCGATGTTTATGTTTGAAGTTTTGAAAATGTATACGACTCGTTGGTGATAGTTTGAAATTGATATTTCAATATTATAAGTGTGTTTGTAATGTTTATAAAGTTCGTTTATTGTATCGTATGTAAATATTCATTTCCGATTAAGTTCGACACTTGGTGGGAAAAAGATTTGCAAGTTTTCTATTTTATGCGTCACTTAAGGGCGTCACTTGCCTTGGGTAGCGACACTTAGGAAGTGTCGCATAAAATGGTAAGTTCTGGATTATTAGCGTCACTCGAGGAAGTGACGCATATAGGGCGTCACTTAAATAAGTGACGAGTACAAGTGTCAGGTAGGAGTGTCGGTGTAAGTGTCGGAAAAAGAGGGTTTGTAGTGTCACTTGGCGAAGTGATGCAAAAAGAGGGCTTTATGCGACACTTAGTGCGTCACTTAAGTGACGCGGTACTGTTTTTGGGCCTGATGTGTCACTTAGATAGTTCGTAGATCAGCTTGTAAAAACGAGATTTAAGCTTCGATTTGGACATAATCGGTTGATAAAAACACTAAAACATGGTATAGTAAGTATTATAAACATGAGATATCAAAGAAAATAGCAAGATTTAAGAGTTTGCGGGATTGTCGGGATCTTACAAATTTATTGCATGAGAAATCCGAGAAGATTGGAAGGTAGAGCTTGACTCCGTGATCGTTTTTCTCTAAATGAGCGAGGTGATTTGATGCGTTTTTGATGTAGTTTTTGTGTGATTTGTGTGCCGTTTTAGAGAGAAAATTGAAAGAGAATGGGGGTAGAGAGAGAGAGTGGTGAATGGAAGAATGAGAAAGGAGGGGGAGTGAGGTGGGGGTTTTGGTGTAGTTTTTGTGTCCCAATTTTTGTGGTATTTTTATCAGTGTTTGTTTACCCGATCGTTACATGTTACAATATTTTAAATAAATGAATTTTTAAATACGCATTCTATTATATTTTTAATTGAGATATTTATAAAACTAATCTAGTTGAGTTTATAAAATCTTAAACTTTATTTTGTTTCAGTTTTACGTAATAAATGTTATTCGTTACAAAATACTTGTTAATATTATCGACATAATATTTAATAAACGTTAATGTTATTTAATAACTTCATATTGTTAAATAATTTTGTTCACCAACAGTCGTATATTTTTATCGCGTTTTGTCGCGTTGTTTCAATCATTCTGTACATAATTACAACTATTTATGAAATGTAATACTACGTGTATTAACTAGTTGGGCTTTGCAAAACACACCTCTAAAATGTGTTGTGAATTCACTCAAAGTAGGGAATTATCCTAAAAATGCGTGCAAATTACGTTTATAATTATTTTGAAATTGCGGGGTGTTACATTCTCCCCCTATTAGAGAAATCTCGTCCCAAGATTTTAAAAATCAAGTCGAAACGCCCGTCGCGTATGTTTTTCTGAAAAGTCGTGTCGTTAACAATAATAATAATATTTTACGTGGCGCTCTATGTTGACACAAAGTTCTAACGGTTCATGTATACCTGCGGTATAGTCTGATAAGTGGTGTGTTCGATAAGTGGTCAAAGTTTACCAAGCGTTAGGTTTGAATCGACATTCAA
Organism: Pseudognaphalium luteoalbum; assembly: GCA_963422505.1. Taxonomy (NCBI): domain Eukaryota; kingdom Viridiplantae; phylum Streptophyta; class Magnoliopsida; order Asterales; family Asteraceae; genus Pseudognaphalium; species Pseudognaphalium luteoalbum. The sequence continues at coordinate 54,189,533 of OY730197.1, forward strand.
ATAGTGTAACATTTGAGCGTAATAATAGTTTGCTAAAACGTACCAATGTTAGCGTAGGGATCCTCTGGTGCATCTCGAGCACGAAGGATGTATGCGCCTCCACGAGCTGGTGGAATGTTTGCAACGGGGTTGTTGTTCTGATTGTTGTTGGCGTTGCTGAGCTGTGGGCACTGGTTTCGGTAGTGTCCTGGTTCACCACACTCAAAGCAACCCGTATTGTGTCGTCCCGAGTTTGGTTGAGCGGGAGGGTTGTTTTTACATGAATGGGCTCGGTGTCCCCATTGACTGCACTTGCCGCAAAGGGAACATTCGCCCTCGTGGTGTCGCCCGCACTTATCACACTTTGGTTTGTTGCCAAGGTAGGGTTTGGATCCAGTTGCGGTGGTGGCAACGTACGCTCGGGTGTTCCCCGGGTTTCTGTTTTGCTGACCCTGACGATCACTACCCTCACTGTTCCATTTTCGCTTATTGTTTCCCGATTCGCCCGCATCAGTACGGGTGGGTTCAGTTTTCCCTGTAGTAGCTTTCAGGGTTCCGATCAAGACCGCGTCATCGGTCAAGCTTTGAGCCAGGTCAACTGCGCTCCTAAAGGTAGTTGGTTTGGAGGACATCACCATGCCTCTGATTTGTGGGGCCAAACCCCTGATGTATCGTTTGATGCGTTCCTTCTCCGGAGTCACCATGTGGGACACAAGACGTGCAAGCTCTTGAAATCTAGTTGTATAACCGGTAATTTCAGCGCCGGTCATTTGGATGTTCCACAGTTCAGTCTCAAGTTTCTGAACCTCATTGGGAGAGCAAAACTCTTCTGTCATCATCTGTTTCAAAGTCTCCCACGAGATAGAGTAAGCAGTTGTGCGTCTGAGGATTTGGACCTGAGAATTCCACCAGAATAATGCCTTGTCGGCGAGAGTACACGTGGCGTATTTCACGATGTTGTTGGTAGCGCAGTCACTGATATCAAAGACCGATTCCATTTTCTCGATCCGGTGAATTAGGCCAATGGCCCCTTTGGTCCCGGTGAAGGTGCTCAGTTTGCAGGCCTGGAAAGTTTTGTATGAACACCCCTCTTGGGTATTCGCCAGGGTTTCGCTGTTGACCGGGGTGGCTCCACTGTTGTTTCCACATTGTCTCGATTTCGGCTGGCCTCATACTGGGCAATAGCTTCAGCCACGCGTCGTTCGATAATTTGCTCGGTTGTCTCAACAACAGGTTGTGTTGTTTCTCGGCGGCTGTTTCGGGTATTTCTTCGTTTAGGTGGCATGATGACGTTCTGCGATGAAGGAATGTAGAAGTCAATGCCAATGAAAAGGATGTGAAGAATAAAGTTTCACATGTTTTTAGTTATAGAACATAATAATAAAAAAATGGATTGACAAGATCCCCATCACGTATCTTGCGACATGAAACGCCCATATGTACTTAGTATAATATAATCCCGTTGGCCAGGCGTCATTATATGATGCTAAATACATACTTCTTTTCATCAACCACTTAATACGATCAGGTTCACATGAGATCAGAGTGAGTTTGAACGAATCGGATGTAGCACCGTTCAAATAATGGATTGCTCGTATCGATGAGTCGTAGTGATAGTTAGACGTATGCAAATGTGTGTATGCATGTGCGTTCTAGCCAAGGCTATAGTCTAAGGTTTCAATTGACAATCCCACCCTTGTTTTCTCTCTCAATTTTTTGGCGATTTTTTTTCCTAACCTAAACCTAAATTCGTTTTTTCATTCCTCCTTGCAATCTGCCCTTAATCCTAACAGGTTTTGCTGATTAGTTTTGTTCATTCAATGAATCCTATGGTTTAATTGATTGAACAAATTGATTTGTGAAGTTTTGTGGGGTGTTTTGTGGTCGGGTTATAGGGTTTTCTGAATTTTGATTTTTAGGGTTTATTTTCATTCGCATAATCTGGTTTAGGGAAGATCTCGCCAATCTATTGTTACCATATCAATAAAACGATTACATCTACTTGGTAACCATCAAGAACGATTTAAACTAAATCCTAAATTCGTTTTTTAGGGTTTTTCATTCGTGTTTTCTTGGTGAGCAAGGCTTCATACTCAATATCTGTATTACTTGGTGCGCAATTAGTTCTGGTTCAAGAGATTGTACTCGGCCAGATTGTGTTGCATTAGGGTTGCGGCAGATTAGGGTTGTTAATAGTTATTTCAATTGCGCAACTTGTGGTTTGTGTTTGATATGAGTTAAGCGATCAGGGTGTTTGCTTGGGTTATTTTGCTTGGGCACCACGATTTGTTCTGTACCAGATTGTGGGACATTTTGTTTTGCTTGTATACATTAATTCTTATCATTCTAGGGTTTGTGGTTCTGAGCTTCATTTGATCAGATTGTGGTTTGTGTGTAATTCTACTTGGCTAAGTGTGGTGGAACTTGGATACTAGTTGGTTTGAGGGTCGTTAGGGTTTGTGTGGATTGAATTAATGACGGGGGACACGAGAGATGGAATACCTACTGCACCTAAAATCAGCCTTGGTACTAAATCATTTAGAATGGTTGATGGAAAACTGGTTGGACCTGATGGAATTCCTGTTCTGTCATCCTATCGTGGAGATGAGCAGGAATCTAGGTCTTGTGACACTACACCACTTTCAGTCTTATGCTAGTATTGTATCTAAGGAAGCAAGTAAACACCCGGCCACTTCTGAAAATGTGGTTACGGATGATACAGGTAACAAGAAGGTACAATTTCGAGTGTTAGAAGTGGAAAAGCCTGCTAATGATATGGTCGATGTTCACATACCCGTGTCTTCAGTTTTGGAGGCTAATGCTAGATTTGAGAATACATTATATGGGTATTTTCTTGGGAAGAGAGTTGCATTTCCGGTTATGGAAAATTATGTTAGGAACGTATGGAAGAAATTTGGCATCACCAAGGTTATGATGAATGCTCAGGGTTTTTTCTTTTTTAAATTGTCTTCTGCAATTGGTATGGATGGGGTTTTGGGAAATGGCCCATGGTTTATACGGAACATTCCTATTATTCTAAAGAAGTGGTCTTCTACCACTACTTTGTTGAAGGAAGATTTGGTTTCCATTCCAGTGTGGGTCAAGCTGCATGGGGTGCCTATAACTGCGTTTACTGAAGATGGTTTGAGTGCCATTGCTACCAAATTGGGTACTCCTCTAATGCTAGATGCTTATACCAATTCTATGTGTTTTAACTCATGGGGTCGGTTAGATTTTGCTCGTGCTCTAATAGATATCAGAGCTGATCGGGATATTAAGGATTCCTTGGTTATTTCTGTTCCGTTTTGTGGATGATGTTGGTTATTCTTTACATACAGTTCATGTGGAATATGAATGGAAACCTCTAAGATGTAATTACTGTAAGGTTTTTGGGCATCCTGGGGATCATTGTCCAAAGAGGGTTCCTGTTACATTGGATAAACAAGGTGTCACGAATGGTGGGTCTAAGCATAACGTTGCTAATGGGGTTGAGGGGAAGAATAAGAAAGATTCTGCTGGATTTCAAGCTCCAAGAAAGCCATTTCGTGGTCTTGTGGTTGGTAATCCAAAGAAAGTGGTCGTAGTTCCTCCTAAACAGGTGTTTGTTCCTAAAAAGAAGACAATGGAGGATAGTACAACTAAAATATCTAACTCTTTTGAGGCCTTAAATAAAGTGGATATTACGACTTCCTCTACTGAACAGCTGGATTCAAAAAAGGATGATCGTGGGAAGAAAGTTGCTTCTGAATAGGAAACTACTGATAAGACTAGTTTGTATTCTAGATGGAAGGATGCTTATAATACTGATGTGGATAATCCATATATGGATGATGAGGAAGATGAGGATGACGTTTTTGATGCTGCTGACAATGAAATGGCTGATTACATGAGTCTTCATGATAGGCAGAGTGGAAAAAAGAAATGAGGAGAATGGTTGTCTTTTGATGTCTTTTGTTGAGTCAATTGTTGGGTTGTGGTTTTGTGTTTGATGTCTAGGAGTCAAATCTGGTCCTTTTGATTTATGTTGAGTCAAATAGTGAGTAGTGGTTATGTCCTTGTTATGTAGACTTTACCGCCTATGTAACGGGCTGAGATGTGGGAGTCACTCACATCCATTGTACTTAAATGCTTTTGGGAATATATTTACCGGGTAAACATTTTGCCCTTTACCCAAAAGAAAAAGAGGCTATAGTCTAGGTCTCTAAGGTCTCTAAGTCACCTAAGAAATCTAGTTCGCTATAACCAATATCTCTGATACCAATCTGTAACACCCCCAAAATTCGTTGATTGAGTTTAGCGGAAGCATTTAGTTAAGTATGGGGAGTGCCACAATACACAGTACATGCATACGTATCAGAGCTTATGATTATAACAGAACATAATATATTAAGATGCCAAAAGTAATAGTTACAAAGTTTACGATTCATCGAATCGTATAAGTTGAAAAGTAATTAAGTTACAAAAGTAGATTTCGTAAATATGACTAAACAGCTTAGTTATATAAAAGAAATCCAGTTGTCAAAAGTTGGCATCCTATTCCTTCGGGGGTCGCCTACGTTCCATGTGTGTAGGATGTCTTACATGCAGCTAATTCCCTAAAAAACATAGTAAAAGTCAACAATGAGGTTGAGTGAATTCACAGGTTTTATGTTTGCAATAGTTGAATCAATTTTCTAAGCACAGTTGTTGAAACAAATATGTTCACATATAGTTATTGCCATAATAGTTAAGTAAACGTTTTGTGGAATGTTATCCAAATATAGTTCGGTTGGGATGTTGCCCAAAATACAGTTTGCATGGGATGTTACCCAAAATACCGTTTACGTGGGATGTTACCCAAAATACTGTTTACGTGGGATGTTACCCAAGATACAGGTTGCAATGAGTTGTTGGTCGTTCTCCGGCGTTTCCAAAATAGTACCGGTCATTCTTCGGTCAAAAGACGCACGGGTCGTTCTCCCGTCCAAACTCGGCCAGTCATTCTTTGGCAATAAATACTGCTGGTCGTTCTCCAGCGAAACACAGTGTCGGTCGTTCTCTGGTCAAAAGATGCACGGGTCGTTCTCCCGTCAACTTGGCCAGTCGTTCTCTGGCACTAAAATATGTTGCTGGTCGTTCTCCAGCGTTTACATAAAAAGTACCGGTCGTTCTCCGGTTTACCAAACAAGTTTTATCACGTTTATAGTATGAAAATGTTGTTTCATAAACACCAGTTTTGTTGTAAGGGTTCAACAGTTCAAACAGTTCAAAGTACTCAAATCGTCAGAGTAAACAAGTATGATAAAAAATCATGTAAGCAAAAGTAGTTATGGCAATCAGTAAAGCAGTTGACTATGTTTTCCACCCCTGTTCAAAAGTAGTAAAGCAGTAAAAGTAGGGGTTGTGAACTCACATGTTGAGTTGGGTATGTTAGAGTGCTAGCAAAGCCTAAAGCCAAAGAAGTCTAGTCGAAATCTCCTAACACGCTAAACGTATGAGATTAAATGAGTGCGTGAAGGTCTATGTTTACCATCCATGCTACTGTTCGTACAACCAAGTTATGTCCAAGGGTTTGTTCGATGTTTATGTTTCAAGTTTTGAAAATGTATACGACTCATTGGTGATAGTTTGAAATTGATATTTCAATATTAGAAGTGTGTTTGTAATGTTTATAAAGTTTGTTTATTGTATCGTATGTAAATATTCGTTTCCGATTAAGTTCGACACTTGGTGGGAAAAAGATTTGCAAGTTTTCTGTTTTATGCGTCACTTAAGGGCGTCACTTGCCTTGGGTAGCAATACTTAGGAAGTGTCGCATAAAATGGTAAGTTCTGGATTATTAGCGTCACTCGAGGAAGTGACGCATATAGGGCATCACTTAAATAAGTAACGGGTGCAAGTGTCGGGTAGGAGTGTCGGTGTAAGTGTCGGAAAAAGAGGGTTTGTAGCGTCACTTGGCGAAGTGACGCAAAAAGAGGGCTTTATGCGACACTTAGTGCGTCACTTAAGTGACGCGGTACTGTTTTTGGGCCTAATGCGTCACTTAGACTGTTCGTAGATCAGTTTGTAAAAACGAGATTTAAGCTTCGATTTGGACATAATCGGTTGATAAAAACACTAAAACATGGTATATTAAGTATTATAAACATGAGATATCAAAGAAAATAGCCTGATTTAAGAGTTTGCGGGATTGTCGGGATCTTACAAAGTTATTGCATGAGAAATCCGAGAAGATAGGAAGGTAGAGCTCGACTCCGTGATCATTTTTCTCTAAATGAGCGAGGTGATTTGATGCGTTTTTGATGTAGTTTTTGTGTGATTTGTGTGGCGTTTTAGAGAGAAAATTGAAAGAGAATGGGGGTAGAGTGAGAGAGGTGAATGGAAGAATGAGAAAGGAGGGGAAGTGAGGTGGGGGTTTGGGTGTAGTTTTTGTGTCTCCATTTTTGTGGTATTTTTATCCGTGTTTGTTTATCCGATCGTTATATGTTACAATATTTTAAATAAATGAATTTTTAAATACGCATTCTATTATATTTTTAATAGAGATATTTATAAAACTAATCTAGTTGAGTTTATGAAATCTTAAACTTTATTTAGTTTCAGTTTTACGTAATAAATGTTATTCGTTACGAAATACTTGTAAATATTATCGACATAATATTTAATAAACGTTAATGTTATTTAATAATTTCATATTGTTAAATAATTTTATTCACCAACAGTCGTATATTTTTTTCGCGTTGTTTCGATCATTCTGTACATAATTACAACTATTTATGAAATGTAATACTACGCGTATTAACTAGTTGGGCTTTGCTAGAATCACCTCTAAAACGTGTTGTGAATTCACTCAAAGTAGGGAATTAGCTTAAAAATACGTGCAAATTAGGTTTATAATTATGTTGAAATTGCGGGGTGTTACAAGAATCGACGAAAACAGACGCATAACGAAGAAGATACGCACGAATTGAGTAACGAAGCGAAAGTCGGCGAACCAGGGCGGCAGCCTGCCAGCCGCCGTCGGCCACCTAGCTGGCGCCGCCGGCTGCCACTCCCCGTCCCCCGTCCGCTTTTTTGTCCTTGCTCGTACTCGCAGGGTACACGTGCTAGGCCTTTTCCGTAACTTTGGGGTACACGTGCTAGGCCTTTACGCATTTTAGGGTACATGTGCCAGATAATGTACCTCACACGAGAATACCTTATCCTGATATACTAAAGAAGGAAAAGTAAGAAGCCCAATTCGGTTTATATTTGGAAATATTTAAAAGTCTGCACTTAAATGTTAGAATATTGGATGCTTTAGTAGAAATGCCCTCATGTGCCAAATTCTTTAAAGAACTCCTTTCAAACAAAGAAAAACTTAGGAAAATAGTTAGTTTACCCTTGAATGTTGAATGTTCTTTAATTGTACAACATGGTCTCCCACCTAAATTAGGCGATACTGGACGCTTTACTATACCCTGTTTTCTCCAAGGAATTTAAATTAGTAACTCCTTAGCAGACCTAGGTGCTAGTGTTAATCTTACGCCTTATTCCCTTTATAAGAAATTAGGACTAGATGACCTATTACCTACTCGTATGACCATCCAATTAGCTGCGAGATCAGTTAAACTCCCTCGAGGAATTGCTGAAGATGTCATGGTAAAAGTTGATAAGTTCATTTTTTCCAGTAGACTTTATTGTCATGGACATAATGGGAAGACACCCATATCCCGCTCATCCTAGGCAAACCATTCCTAAATACTGCCAAGGCCGTTATTGACGTTAACGAAAAATCTTTAAAACTAATAGTTGGAAAAGAGGAGGTCACCTTTAATGTCGATCGATTAATGAAGCAACCTTTGGAAGAGGACCTTGGTTTGTGTGATACCATACAGGATATTTTTGATGAACATCTCCACGAAGTACTAGCACTATTTAGCCAGGATCCGATACCCAACACCATAATCAACGTTCGGAAACTATATAACGAGGACCCTGGGCTGAAATCCGCAATCACTTTGCCAACAACATCCGATGAACTACTGTTTCCCCTGTTTGAAAAGAAGTCTCCTCGCACCGATGGCAAAACAATCGTTGTTCCATTAGGATGCGGTACACCGATACCTTGGCTAAAAAGAGATAAACCCATATTCAACGCACAAAACCTATTTACTTCAATTAAAGAAATCCTAGATTCAATCAAGGGAATGAGTGTTGAACCACCGCCATTTGAGCCACAATTAACCAACCAACCCGAACCACTACCATTTCCAAACCCCGAAATCACCATAAACCAATCCTCATCCGCTCAGTTTCAAGAATTCCAATTCACCGATGACGGAGAGATCATCCTCACCAGAAATGATGAAGTTTCCTCATCATCAGTCAACAAATACGAGCTAAAGACAAAAGAGATCTCAAATAAAACCGAGTAGGTTGAAATAGCATCAATCTCCACATCTGAACCCTGGAAGACGATACACTTTTCCAAGCTGAATATGAGAAACTGAATAGAGACGAGATAGCTAGAATGAAGCCGTCAGTTGAAGAAACACCAAACCTCGAATGAAAAGAATTACCACCCCACCTTGAGTACGCTTACCTCTATGGAACATCACAACTCCCGATGATAATATCAAAAGAGTAAAAACCCGAGGAGAAAGCTCAACTCATTGAAGGTCTGAAATCGCACAAAAAGGCAATCGCATGGAAAATTTCTGATATACAAGGAATCAGTCCCAACTATTGCACACACAAGATACTCATGGAAAACGATTTCAAACCATCCGTACAAAGGCAGAGGAGGGTAAATCCTAAGATTCAGGACGTGGTAAAGCAAGAGGTTATTAAACTCTTAGATGCTGGATTGATTTACCCAATATCCGACTCACCTTGGGTTAACCCTGTTCAAGTCGTCCTGAAGAAGGGAGGAATGATGGTCATTACAAACGAAGAAAATGAACTTATACCAACACGGACAGTTACCGGTTGGAGGGTTTGCATCGATTACTGGAAGTTAAATGAAGCAACTCGTAAGGATCACTTCCCGCTTCCATTTATTGACCAAATGCTCGAAAGGCTATCAGGGAACGAATTCTACTGTTTCCTTGAAGTTTTTTCCGGGTATTTCCAAATCCCACTCGATCTGAAGGACCAGGAGAAGACAACGTTCACATGCCCATACGGAACATTTGCATACCGACGAATGTCGTTTGGATTATGCAACACACCTGCAACATTTCAGAGATGCATGGTTGCAATTTTCCATGACATGATCGAACAATGCATGGGGGTCTTTATGGATGATTTTTTGGTCTTTGGAGACTCTTTCGCATCATGTCTATCCAACCTTAATAGAATGCTCGCAAAGTGTGAAAAATCAAATCTCGTCTTGAATTGGGGAAAATGTCACTTTATGGTGAAGGAAGGAATAGTTTTAGGACATCGAATATCAAGGTCGAGAATCGAAGTAGACAAAGAAAAATTCGAAACCATTGCCAAACTACCATCACCAACCAACGTTAGGGCCATTCGATGCTTTCTAGGACACGCTGGGTTCTACCGCCGTTTTATCAAGGATTTCTCCAAGATATCACGTCCCATCACCCACCTGCTGGGAAAAGACACCAAGTTCATATTTGATGAGAACTGCATGAAAGCTTTTAATTACCTGAAAAAGGAGCTAAGTAATGCACCAATCATGGTCGCTCCAGATTGGAGTCTACCATTTGAGATCATGTGCGACGCTAGTGATTTCGTAGTTGGAGCAGTTCTAGGGCAAAGGAAGGACAATCTTTAAACATCTCTGACGACCAAGATTGGGGAATAGGATTTGAGATTAACTGTCAGATAATATGGGTATACATTTGAGAGAACTTTGGGTGTATGCTTTAATATATTCTGCAACCCACGTGACATTCTATTTGCCTAATTGTGGACACCTCCGCGTTAGCCTGATTGAAGGATTGCAGTAATAGCTCACATTAACTTACGAACTTATCCCCATTATAACTTTCCATATGCAACAACTTCTAAACCACTTCATAGTAGACAATCGCTTTAATTGCTGAACGCCCGAAGTAACTTCCACCTTTCAGTTTATTTTAATTTAAAATCGTAAATCCAAAACCAAAACCAACTCTGTTCTCCCTAGATAAATACATAAAATTTTCTAAATCCCCTAGCTTCAATTTGCCGCGCTTTGAAGAACGATCCTAGGTTATTCTTGTCCTTTGCTAGCCCTTTGATTAGCATAATAGTAACTCTAGGCCCCAGCCTTACAAATTTAAAACCCACTGTTGTCTCGCATCACCATTAGAAATTCCAACGACCGGTGTGCAACACAACACAAATCTTTAGAAAAACTGCTTTGAAAGTCTGGAAGGGTGTCTTCGTATCCTGGAGAATTTTGGTTCCTGCAGGCTGGGTGAAAAGGTTTCAAACGGGGTTTTGACCCTTGATGTTTCCTCAAACTACTGGTTCTAACAAGCTCTCTTTTCAATCTTCACGATGTAAGATATACATGACTGGGGTCCTCACAGGTGGTCACTCAATTCACTAAAGTGTATTGGGTTTCCTAATTTCTAATTCACTTAGGGGCCAGTCATGTAGCTCTTTTTTTGTCATAAGCTTGGTCGAGAATCAGATCTGCAATACTTAAGTGGGGACGGTGCTAATTATCCCTAGACATTTGGCAGAGGGTAGAGATGGTGTATGGAAGAAGGGTTTTGTAGGTGGTTTAGTGGGGTTTTGATATAGCCTAAGAGTTTGTATGTGATGACTTATCTTTGACGTTTTAGTGATACCTCTTTTGGATTTCTCTCTCTTTATGAGCCTTCTTTTCGAAGCTTTTTTTCTCTTCTTCTTTTTCCCTTGGCTTTAGATGATCCTTGGGTTTTTAGTTCTTTGATTTCTTCTGACAACTTTGTTTTTTTTGAATTATGCTTTTCTTCGGAGTCCTTTTGTGGATGATAATTTTATCCTTCGGGGATTCCTTCTAAGAATGTGTTTCTTGTAATAATTCTTCTGACATAACATAAACTTAGGCTATGGCCAAGAGATGTAAAGGAATGATTGGTTTCTTGAAGTGAGTTTTTGAAATGAAAAGGCTAAGGCTCAACAAGTTTTCTAATTGATCTTCAATGCTAAAAGTGAGCATTGGTTGGGGTAGTCCTGAAAACAGGGGTTTTTATGAGAGGGGTTTATCCTAGGAAATGTCAAGATCCTCTAATTGCACCTTCATCACGTATGACGTCCATTTTTGTAGTTTCAAAATGTATTGCTCGAGCAAGTTCTAACTTAAAAGGCGTACATCAGCACACTCACAATCGAAAAGTTAAGCATTAAAGATAAATGCTTTTATATGGCTCAAGATTCCTGACTTATTTTGGAGGTTTAGTGCCTAATCATGCGATTGCTTGTTTTGAAACTTAGTTTGAAAATTTTTCAAAGAGTTCTACCCGTTATTTTCGATTTCCCAAACCTTTGAACTTTCGTTGACCAGAAATACCCTTTTTTGACTTTCCATGATTCAAAAATTTGAAAATTTTACTGAAAACTGAGTTTGCTAAAGATTGAGCAAAAGTTTTATGGTGCACTTCAGTAGTGAATACTACTGTTATCCCAAACTTAAAAGAATATTGTCCCTAATGTTCTATTTCTAAGTTAGGTTAATCCCACACTTAGATTTTTGACTGAGGTTCAATATTTTCGAAGTCATTCTCTGTTTGTGAGTTATAATCCCACACTTAGAGTTTTACTTAGAATTTTAGCGTGTTTAAATAAGCAAAGTAAGGTTAGAAGAGATACTTCATCATGCTGCTTGCGTAGCCACTGGATTTATGGACCAGATTCAAGTGTGTGAATTCGCTGGAAATGGTCCAGGCTCATTAAAATGAACTTGTTCCATAATTTCCATGTCGAAGTCTACATATTAAATATCCTTCAGGAAACACAAACGTCAATACACGTTAATACTAAACAAAAATAACATAACTAATAATAGCTAATCCATATCAGCATAGAGCGCCTCCCAATCGGTGAAGTCATCATCTATAAATATCGTGTTTTCAACAACCAATGTAGGTGATGTTGACTCCATGATGGTATAGACCGGAGATGCAGTGTCATCCTCTGGATCCTGAATCCAAGCATCTACTACAGCGATCTCCTCCTCTAGTGGGTCCGTATGAGTGGGGTGGTCCTGCCCAGTCATGTTCCAAGGTGGGAATAGGTCCCACGGTGGAATGTGCGGAGCGGGATCAGTTCCCATCTGAAAGGGGCACACAGGTGTGGAAGGAAGGTCCAGAGCAGTGTGGATCTCAGTGATGGCAGTGTGCTGGACCTCGAGGGCTCTCAATATCGATTAAGTGACAACAGGGTCCGCGGTAGTCACCCCATGATGAAAGGTGGGTACTCTGGAGGTCCCTACGGTCTGTCCCTCTGATCTGTGAGATGAAGGTAACCTGGCATGGACGGGACATAACAGGAATGTGTCCAGAATGTTCACCTCCACCAAGTCTGCCAAGATCTCATCCAATCGAGGGTCGGTGACTGCGATCCCCTGATGGTCCTCATGCTACTACCCGGTGATAAACTCCGAGAGTGATACATGGCACGTGAACGTCTGCGAACTCATCCTGCAAAATACAAAAGGTCAATGGTCTAAACATAATCATTTGCCTTTCATAAGGCGAGGTACTGCGTAAGAATGGTTTAGATCAAACACAAAAGTAAAAGAAAAATTAATGCTGAAAATATAAGATAGGCTTGGGATGCCTCCCAAGAGCGCTTTGTTTATCGAGTCTCGTAGCTTAAATCATTCATACCTACTATTCTTTTAGGATGATTCATAGTTATAGACTTCCTCGGTTGTGGGAAAGTCTTCTACGTAGTGTTTTAAACGGTGACCATTTACTTTGAAATTCCCATCTGGAGCCTCGAGTTCGATGGCACCATAAGGAATTACTTTAGAGATTGTGAATGGACCGCTCCACCGTGTTTTGAATTTACCGGAAAACTTCTTAAATCGGGAGTTAAAGAGTAGAACTTTATCACCTAGATTGTAGCATGTGGGGTGGAGCTTTCAATCGTGGAGCAACTTGGTTCTTTCCTTGAATTTGTAGGAGCTTTCATAAGCTTGATCTCTTAACTCTGCTAGCTCGTTCAATTGCATTTTCTGGTGTGTTCCCGTTATCGTAGGATCTAAACTACAGTTTTTCAGTGCCCTATAAGCTTTGTATTCGAGTTCAATTAGGAGATGACATGCCTTTCCATAAATGAGTTTATAGGGGGTTGTTCCTAATGGCATTTAATAAGCTATCTGGAATGACCATAAAGCATCGTCTAGCTTATTTTCCCATCTCTCCTTGTGTTGACCAACTGTTCATTCCAAGATCCTTTTTAGTGCCCGGTTTGTAATTTCTACTTTCCAATTCGTGTCACACCCCCAAATTCGGGTTGCGGAAGCGGTCGGGTCAGGACGTGACTAATCAATAATCAAAGCATAAGATACATAGTAAACGACCTCTAAATGAGACATTTGAAAAGCAGTTGTTACATTTCCAAAATAAATGTTTACATTGTAGCGAGTTCGCAAAAATAATTCCAAATACATAAGTTGTAGTACAAAAGTTATGCAAGGAAACTCCAAGTGTTTGAAATCATGCGATTCGAGCTAGCATATCTTGTAGCAATCCTAGTCCTGTTGGGCACCTGAGAACACATGCTAAAATGAGTTAGCTATAAAGCTGGTGAGTTCATAGGATTGTTAGTTGAGAACATAAAGTATAAACCTTGTATGTTTTGAAAAGTAATTCAAAATCCACGATTTTGATTTGTATTGTTATAGTGTTATAACACCAATGTGTATACATCTAATGAGGTATCTCATACCTAAGTATTTGGGGTGTGTACCTAAGTACATCGAGAATATAGCATTCCATTCCTAGATACCTATTAGGTATAAGTATGTCTACAACCATGAGGCACTTCATGCCTAAGTACAATCGAGTAAGTGTATGACCGTGTCATATCGGGGGTGTGGCAATCCATGCCTAGAATACCTATCCGGTATGAGTAAATCTACCAATGTGAGATAATACATGCCTAAGTACGAATTGAGTAAGTGTATGACCACATCATATGATAACAAGTAACAAACTAGTATGCCACCTGGCATAGTGTGTTGCCTCCAGCAACATGTAAGTATAGTCCCGCAGAACTATAAGTAAGTATTTATCCAAGTACTGAGTCAACGATCTCGAGTGTAAGCTCGCCGATCCGTTGATGAGTGCGAATCTCGAGTGTAAGCTCACCGATTCCGTCACTGAGTGCGAATCTCAAGTGTAAGCTCGCCGATTCTGTGTTTTGTATCGCTTTACCATGATATCGTTTTGTATCACTCTAACCGTGATATCGTTTTGTGCCCACTTTACCGTGGCATCGAACAGTGTTGCTCGCAAGCAATGTATATAATTGAGAGCCGACAGTACTACGACATGGCCGACTGAGTAACTGAGAGCCGGCAGTACTACGACATGCCCGACTAAGTAATTGAGAGCCGACAGTACTACAACATGCCCGACTATAGTTTGTGTAAGTGTATCTATACCAACATACATATGAAGATTGTAGGTAGTATCAAGTGCTCGAGATAGAGTACAAGTATGTGTGTGTGTGTATATATGTCAATTCACAAACACAAGTAACAGAGTATCATGCAGCGCATGAAAGTAATTTATTATATCTAAATATGTATACACAATATTTAGGTATAAGGTGTAGCACAGTAAGCCTAGGTAAGGTCTCTAAGTCACATAAGAAATCTAGTTCGCTATAACCAATGGCTCTGATGCCAATCTGTCACACCCCCAAATTTATTGATTTTGGTTAGCGGAAGCATTTAGTTAAGTATGGGGGTAATGACACCAACATTGTACATACACACGTATCAGAGCATATGATTAAATCAGAACATATATATTGAGATGCCAAGAGTAATAGTTATAAAGTTTTACGATTCATCAAATCGTACAAGTGTAAAAATAGTTAAGTTTACAAAAGTAGATTTCATAAATATGACTAAAATAAATTAGTTATATAAAAGAAATCCATGTGTTTCAAAAAGTTGGCATCCTAAGGCTTCACGGGTCGCCTAGTTTCCATCTGTGCAGGCGGTAGTCTTACGTGCAGCTAATTCCCTGAAAAACATAGTAAAAGGTCAACAATGAGATTGAGTGAATTCACAGGTTGTAAGTTTGCAGGTACAGTTCGTTAAACCAAATACGTTCGTAAACAGCAGTTGCCATAATAGCTAAATAAACATTTCGTGGAATGTTATCCAAATATAGTTCGGTTAGGATGTTACCCAAAATACAGTTTATGTGGGATGTTACCCAAAATACAATTTAAAATACGTTGCTATTCGTTCTCCAGCATTTCCAAAACAGTACCGGTCGTTCTCCGATCTAAACACGCACGGGTCATTTTCCCGTCCAACTCGGCCAGTAGTTCTTTGGCACTTAACACTGCTGGTCGTTCTCCAGCGAAACACAGTACCAGTCGTTCTCCGGTCTAAACACGCACGGGTCGTTCTTCCATCCAAACACTGCTGGTCGTTCTCCAGCGAAACAAAACTGTTTATCAAAACAGTTTACCGGCCGTTCTCCGGTTTACCAAGTATAGTTTAACACGTTTGTATTAGTTTGTAGTATGAACACTTTATTTCATAAACACTAGTTTGTACAAAAGTTTAACAATTCTAAAGTACTCTAATCGTTCGAGTAAACAAGCAATTTAAACAATTATGTAAGCAAAAGCTGTTATGGCAATCAGTAAAATAGTTGACTATGTTTCTCACCCCAAGTTGGAAGCAGTAAAACAGTTAAAAGTGGGGCTGTGAACTCACCTGATGAGCTAAGTATGCTCGAGTGCTAGCAAAGCCTAAAGCCCAAGTCCAGTCCGAAATCTCCTAACGCCCTAAACGTATGAGATTTAATAAGTATGTGGATGTCTAAGTTTGACCATCCATGCTAGTGTTCATGCAACTAGATTATGTCCAAAGTGTATGTAAGTAGTACTTTTATTATTGAAATCAACTTTTTATATCATTTTTAAACTTTAATGTCAAAGTATTATCTTTTGGGTAAACATTTACATTATATTCTAAAGTGCTGAAAAAGTTGAACAAGGTTGACCGCGAGTTGAGATTGCCCCGCGAGTTGAGATTGCCTCGCGAGTTGAGATTGCCCCGCGAGTTGAGATTGAATCTCAGCTCGCGAAATTCGCTGTTCGCAATTTTTGTGCATATTTTGATTTTTAAAGCGTTTTTAATGGTTTTTTTGGAAATAATAAGTTAATATAACACTAATACATGGTATATTAATCATTATAAACATGAGATAACAAAGGAAATATCGAAATCTAAGAGTTTTCGAGAAATATCGGAAATTTACGCGTGTCGGTTTTAAAATCCGAAAAGGTAGAAGTGTAGCTCGTGATCCCGTGAATGTTTTATTCCAAAGGAGCTAAGTGATTCAATGCATTTTTGTGGTAGTTTTTAGTGATTTTTAGTAAGTTTTAGAGAGAGATCGAAAGCTAGAGAGAGTTGTGTGTTTTGGTGAGAATGAAAATGAAATGAAATGGGATTGGGTGGGGGTTGGGCCGGTTTTTGGGAACCAAAGGGGAGGAGAAAAATTGTTAATCTTTGTCCCAATTTTGTTGTATTCAACCCGTGTTCGTTAAATGTTATAATATTTTTAAATGATAGATTGTTTTTAAATACATTTTCGAATATATTTTAGTTGAGATATTTTATAAAAGTAATTTAGTTAAGTTATAAAATTATAACTTTGTTTTGTTTCAGTTTTTTTTTGTCCGATGGGTTTCGAGTTGTTTCAGTTTACGTAATAAATATTGTACGATTTCGGAATACTTTGTAAATATTATCAACATAATATTTAATAATTAATAACGTTATTTAATAATCTCATATCATTAAATAATTTTGTTCACCAACAGTCGTATATTTTTGTCACGTTTGTTCCAATTGTTTTGTATGCAATTATAATAATTATGAAAAGTATAATACTACGCGTATTATCAAGTTGGGCTTTGCTAGACTAATCTCCAAAATGTGTTGTGAATTCACTCTAAGTTAGGGAATTAGCCTAAAAATACATTCAATTAACGTTTATAATTATGTCGAAATTGCGGGGTGTTACATGCCAGAACTCGTTCTCAAGCTGTTGTATTTCATCTCTCGAACAATACTCGTCCTTCAGCATCTTTTTCAGTTCTTCCCATGGAGTTAGATAAGCGTTGTCAATGCCCACAATCTGAGCATGGGTGTTCCACCATGTCAGAGCACCATCCATAAGGGTGCAGGGGGAGTATTTGACCTTACAGTCCTCCGGGCAGTTGCAGATTCGAAAGACTGACTCCATCTTTTCCATCCAGCGCAATAAGCCAATAGCACCTCCCGTGCCCTTAAAGTTCAGAGGCTTGCAGTTAAGGAAGTCTTTGTATGAGCAGGGTTTTGCTTGAGGGGCATTGACGGCTGTATCCTCGCTGCCCGAATTTGGTTGTTGAGCAGCCATGGCTTGAGCCACACTCTGTGCAATGAGTTGAGCGATTTCAGCATCGCTGTATGTGTGTCGTCTTGGAGGCATGTTCCTTTAATAACAAGGTAAAGGACATGTGAGAATTTGAATCGAAGAAAATGATTATCATAATGGTATAAACATGAAGAGGATGTCGAGACGTGATGTATCAATTGATAATAGATAACAAGTCTGTAACCCTTAATAGAGTTTAGAATTTATAATAATTTTCCAGGAATTTGTAACATCTAGACTCGGAATTCGTCCGGATGAAAGTGATGTTATCAATAGTGTACGTGGAATAAGGTTTAGCTTGCGAAGACCAAGTGGTTCTCCTAGTAGTGCGTCTCATACACGATTCCGAATGATGTGAATGATAGGAAGAATGCAAAGCGATATCTTCCATGTGAGTACGTGACGGTACTGCAGAACGTGTTGTCATTTTCGATGACCCGAGCGAAATGAGTAAATGAGGCCCTTTCAATAATACCCTAAGTATACCGCGTGCGTGAGGCCTATTCATATTTATATATATATATATATATATATATATATATATATATATATATATATATATATATATATATATATATATATACCATATGCACATATATCTCCGCCTAGTTGTGTCTAGCACAAACAAGTATGAGTCCCGGTTCTCTCGTGGTCAGAGTCAACTAGTGTATTTCTGTTCAGCATAACTCCTTTTCAGATCTCACGTCATCCTCCTTTAATTGTACATAGTTGATTAGGCTATGTTGAATTAAATTTGTATGATGTAATCCCTGAACCAGTTATACCTAATAGGGAATAGTGTCTAACAGTCATAGTCTAGGCCCACTAAATGCAACCTAGTTCGCTATAACCTTAGGCTCTGATACCAATCTGTCGCACCCCCGATTTCATGATTTGCGGAAGCGGTCATTTGGGTGCGACTAATCAATAATCAAAGCACAAAGATACAAGCAAACGACTCTACATAAGACATTTATATATATATATATATATATATATATATATATTACAAAAGTAGTATACCGTTTAAGTCATAAGTTACATCATTAATGAGTTAGCATATTTAGATCCTGAAGATTTAAATACATAACCATTTTACAAAAGATAATGCGAGAAAATCTTCATAAGTGTATAATGCATGCGACTCGTACTAGCTAGCATATCCTGCAGGCAACCATACTGTTGCTGAGCACCTGAGAATACGACACTAAATGGGTCAGCTAAAAAGCTGGTGAATCTCACAGGTTTAAAATAAAGTACGTTGTGATACACAAGATTTATCCGATGATTTATAGCCGAGTTAATAAATAAACCAACTAAGGTTTCTGATTCAATATACCGATATTATCCACTATCTGACATAAACAACATAGCATGAGCCCATGGTTCGAAGTCTAACCCGAATTTTGCCTCCCGGAGGTGTCGAAATACCTATAAACAACTACTAAAGTGCCCGTTTGAGGTGGTTGTAGATAACAACCCGGACGGGGACGTCACTCCCATGATAGATCAATCCTTTAGTAATCCCGCCTTTGAAGTTAACGAACCATGTCGTGATAAGGTCTTTTCCCGAATTAAAACAACTCATGTATTTACCGAATTTAATAACTAAAATAGATAACCAAATTAAATACCGAATTAACTAACCGAATACTTGTGATCACGGAAACAGTTAAGTGTTGCATCTCACCCCGAGTTTAAAAACAGTAAAACAATAAAATGGGGAAGTGAGACTCACCTGAGTCTCCGAGCAATGTATATCCGATATGGAATGGACAACCCGGAACCTTCAAGTTCCCTAAGCTTAAAAGGTTATACATATGAGTGAATTTCTAATAAGATCATTCCCGATATGTGTCCACTCAACCATTAAATTTCCGATTGTATGTTTTGAAACCGATTGAAATTGTTGTTTGTAAAAGTGTACAACCCGTTGGTGACGTTATGTAATAATAATCCAAAAGTATTATTATTAGCATGTTCCGTTGAATACTTATAAATTATTTGTAGTTCATGTACGAGATTATTGTATAAGGTTTGGTTGATGTAAGTATTCAATACATAGTTGTAAAAGTATGGTAATAATCATAAATGGAATGGACAACACCTATAAACAACTACTAAAGTGCCCGTTTGAGGTGGTTGTAGCTAACAACCAGGACGGGGACGTCACTCCCATGATAGATCAATCCTTTAGTAATCCCGCCTTTTGAAGTTAACGAACCATGTCGCGATGAGGTCTTTTCCCGAATTAAAACAACTCATGTATTTAACGAATTTAATAACTAAAATAGATAACCAAATTAAATACCGAATTAACTAACCGAATACTTGTGATCACGGAAACAGTTAAGTGTTGCATCTCACCCCGAGTTTAAAAACAGTAAAA
The DNA here is from genome assembly GCA_963422505.1 of Pseudognaphalium luteoalbum. Taxonomy (NCBI): domain Eukaryota; kingdom Viridiplantae; phylum Streptophyta; class Magnoliopsida; order Asterales; family Asteraceae; genus Pseudognaphalium; species Pseudognaphalium luteoalbum. Next base: position 54,209,477 of record OY730197.1, read on the forward strand.
CAATAAAATGGGGAAGTGAGACTCACCTGAGTCTCCGAGCAATGTATATCCGATATGGAATGGACAACCCGGAACCTTCAAGTTCCCTAAGCTTAAAAGGTTATACATATGAGTGAATTTCTAATAAGATCATTTCCGATATGTGTCCACTCAACCGTTAAATTTCCGATTGTATGTTTTGAAACCGATTGAAATTGTTGTTTGTAAAAGTGTACAACCCGTTGGTGACGTTATGTAATAATAATCCAAAAGTATTATTATTAGCATGTTCCGTTGAATACTTATAAATTATTTGTAGTTCATGTACGAGATTATTGTATAAGGTTGGGTTGATGTAAGTATTCAATACATAGTTGTAAAAGTATTTTTTTTTTAAACTTCCCGTTATTGTATTTGAAAGTTCGTATATTTATTTATATTTGAAAGTACATATGTATATAAATATGTGTATGTATATCCAAAAGTATATATATATATATATATATATAGGTCCGAAAGTATATAACCCGAATGTATAAATATTTAAGTCCGATAGTTAGTGAGTCCGAAAGTGTGGTATCCGAATGTATGGTTATATTTTAGTCCGAAAGTCAGGGTTCGAAAGTATAAATATTCAAAGTTTTGGGCCAAAAACACTATTTATCTGAAAGTCAATGAAATTCAACTCCGAAAGTTGACTTTTGGAGTCAAAATCAAAATTTGGCATGAAAATCCGAAAGTCAACAAAAGTCAAAGTTTGAAGTAAATATCAGTCCAAATTTGTGATTTTTATTTGACTAAGTAAACTTTATCAAAAAGTTCCAAAATTTTTACATGATATTCTCACATATCTTACGTACTTCCTGTATTTTTCTCATGACTTTTGGAATTCGTTTGATATTTATAAAAAAATCACAAAGCATAAGAGTTCCTGTTTAATCCGAATTTAAACCTTTGCTAACAAATCTAATTTTATGGAAAAATATGTGTATTTTTGGACCAATCCAAAGAAGAACTTTTTGCAGCCAACATCCATACGAAGATTTTTGCTTAGGTTTTATACATTTATTTGGTCTAGAACTCAAGTTATGGCTCCGAGAAGGAGGTGCAGTTTTCTGTCTCCAGAGGACAGACTGTATATGTCGCCGGAGAAAATTATTCGTGGGTACAAAACGGAGTCATAATGCTACGAAATAAATTTTGTTAGAAATATTAATTCGTGTACTACATTTGAGGCTCAATAAACGCATCATTTCATGGAGGAATAATTTTCTTAAAAATCGTTGGAATGGGCTTATTTTCTGGATAGAAAAGTAAACTATAAGTTTTGAGTTTTTAAATCGTGTTTCGACTTAACATTTGGGCATATAACGTTGAGTGGTTACTAGAACATGATTATAAACTTAAAACAAGTATTTTAGAAGAGTGGTGAGTTTCTTACAAGTCGTATCAAGAAACGGAGATGGCAAAGTTGATGTCGCACCGCCAAATTCGGGTTGCGAAAGCGATTCGGGTTAGGGTGTGACTATCAAATATCAAGCACAAAGATATACAGTGAACGACTCTATGTGCGTCGTTTTAACAAAATACATTAATACAAATTAAAGTTCACATCAATTGTACTAAATACATTAGCTCGTATTCTGATATGAGAGATTTAAATACATATTGTTTTAACAAAATATGATAATGCAATAAATCTCAGGCATTTGCATGCTGACTCAAGCTAAGCTAAATCCTGAGTGCAGTCATACTAGTGCTGGGTACCTGAGAATACACGCTAAAAGCTGGTGAGCTCACAGGTTTAATGATAAAGTGTAATGTATGAACCGCAAGATTTAAGTATAATGATTTGCAATTAAGTAAATAAGTAAATGATAAAAGATGTATATAACTGCCATGAGCACCTACTCTGAGCTTAATTGAGGTGTCAGGATCACAATTAAGTGCCTGAGCGAGGGTACCTCTATGCGTATGCCTAATCAACACACGTATGAACAAATGATAATGCGTCCGTTTTGACCAGTCAGTGCTTGCTGACCCGGACGGAGATTGTCAGTCCCATATGGTATCATACACTAACATTCACGCTACAAAGTATTACCAAACTATGATATGGAGGACTTATGATGATTAGGGAAAATAACCCATGCAGCATATAACGATATTTTGATACTTGCGTTTACATGTAAAACCAAACAGGCATGTATTCTCACCCCTAGAGTAAAAACGGTAAAATAGGGGCTATGAGACTCACCTGCGTCTGATGTGTTAGCAAAGCAAGCAATTATGATGTTGTACCAAAAGATGTGTCCGCAGACTGTAACCTGTCGGGCGTCCAAAACGCGCAAGGTTATATGAGTGAGTAGATGTCTCAACTGACCATCATCAACTAGTTATGTCCAAAGTTTGATTGTTTTGTTTGAGTTTTGAAAACATGTACGGCCCATTGGTGATGGTTTGTAATGTACGAATGTAAGTTTTGTATAAGGTTTGATTATTGTAGGTGTTGAATACTTAGTGTAGTAAGTATTTATCAAGCTTCTTTTATTGTATTTGAAAGTACATGTATACATTTATCTCCGAACGTTGTGGTCAAATATGTTGTTTTCTGAAAGTCAACAGAAGTCAACTTGGTCAAACTGGTCAAACTGGTCAAACTAGTCAAGCTGGTTAAATTAGTCAACTAGTCAAGCTGGTCAAATCTGGTCAACTGGTCAAATCTGGTCAAACTAGCTCGGTTTGACCCGAAACTTTTACACAACTTTTATCATGTTATAATACTCATAGAAAACGAGTTTCGTGACCATTGGTGACCCACAAGTGTCGTTTTTATATTTATTTCCAAAACAGTCCCTAAATGTGTTTTTCGATTTTGTCGGTTTGTTTCGCCACAAGTTTCTACCATTTCTAGTCCATATCAATCCTCACAAAAACTTACACACTGATCTACTATATGTTTAGTCTATTACATAAATTTCCCGGTAACTATATAGTCCATTTCGATATTTAAGTAATTCCGCGTAACAACCCAACCCGGTTTTCGAAAATCATCAGACCAGTCCCATAAATCGACCTGTAGAGAAAAATGTGTGCATTTCTGAAAGGAGCTATGATCGTAGATTCTTTTTAATACGAAACTTTAAAAAAAAATCATTGTCTAACACCTCCTAGAACTCGAGATACAATCGTTTTAGTAAGCTGTGTTTTTCTGGGCAGATTATGTATCTTTATATATGCTTTTCAAAAATGATTTTTAAATTGAAATTTGGATATAATAAAGTTAGATGAACGATAAAACATATAAATAAGCAACTTGCAAGTGTGTCTAGCAAATGGTTTAAGGATCCTTACAAAGAAATGATGAAGAGAGGAAGAAAAGGCACCGAATGCTCGTTTTCTCGCGTTATCTTGATTTCCGGCGTGGCGGCTGAGGGTGGCTCTTTGGTGGTGATATGGTGGCTAAATGGTGGTGTGATGGTGGTTGGGGGTTGCCTGAATTCGGCCAAAGGGAGGGAAAGAGGGATATTAGAGAGAGAATTGAGAGAAATGATGAAAATGTAGAGGTTGCATGTGATGTTGAGTGTGTAAGTAGAAAATGGGGAAATGGGATTTGGGTGTTCTTTGAGTCAAAAGGCATATTTCTCAGTTGGGTTCCACCCCCATGTGGTGTGTTAAATTAATTCCCCAATTGTGTTACGTACGGTGCTCGTTTACCCGTTCGTTTTGACGTTTATATATAAGTTAAACGTTTTATACGCGCGTTTTAAATGACGATTTTAATTTCGATATTTTTACTTGAGATATTTATTCTAACTACTTGAAAACACTCATAAAAATGTTTCGTTTATTTACTGACCTCGATTTGCATGTCGGTTTTACCGAGGTTTAATCGCGTATCGTTTTATTTGGACGTTTTTCGTTATCTTTTTAAAACGTAAATTTTTTTATTAAAAGTTTTATTCGAAAAGAATTATTTTGAATAATAAACTTATAATTTAGGTCCCGTTGGAATGTCGGCATGGTTCGAGCGTTCTCGTCGCGTTTGTGTTACTTATACGATATAATTAATGTGTTAAATATTATCAACATAATATATATAAGTTTTTGAGTTTATTAAATGATTTCATATTATTTAATATTTTTTTCACCAACGTCCATATTAATGGATCGGAAATAATGACCGATATAAAATGACACGATTTAAATTAATCATGTAAATGCGCATGTATAACAATACACGTAATGATACATACAATTAGCCTAACATAGAACTAATTACATGTATTACTAGAATGGTTAGGACCTAATAACTAGTCCTAATTTGACGGGTGTCACATTCTCCCCTTGTTAAGATAATTTCGTCCTGAAATTTAGCTCTGAGTCGTGTGAGTGGAGTCGGAGAAAAGATGTGGATATTTGAGTCGCATCTGGTCTTCCCGTTCCCAGGTGAATTCCGGTCCACGCCGTGAATTCCACCGAACTCTGACGATAGGGATACGACTTTGCTTAAGCTGTTTGACCTCACGGTCCATGATCTCTACTGGTGTCTCGACAAAATGAAGTTTGTCGTCGATTTGAATCTCCTCGAGTGGGATAATGAGTGTCTCATCGGACACGCATTTCTTAAGATTAGAAATGTAGAATGTGGGATGCACGTTATTAAGCTCGGGAGTTAGCTGCAATCGATATGCGACTGGACCAATCCTTTCAAGGATCTCAAAAGGTCCAACGTATCTAGGATTTAGCTTTCCACGTTTTCCGAAGCGGATGACACCTTTCCAAGGTGATACTTTGAGCAAAACTCGATCTCCAACCTGGAACTCGAGATGCTTGCGTCTCACGTTAGCATAACTTTTCTGGCGATCACGTGCGACTTTCAACCATTGCTGGATACCAATGATCTTCTCGGTGGTTTCATGAATGATTTCAGGACCAGTGAGTTGGCTGTCTCCCACTTCGGTCCAACAAATAGGCGACCGACACTTACGACCGTACAGTGCCTCAAATGGCGTAGCTCCAATTTGCACCGAAGTCTATCACGCTGGCGCGTAGCATATCTTCCGGTGTTTGAATTGTCCTTTCACTTTGGGCATCGATTTGTGGATGATATGCAATACTCATATCCAAACGAGTACCCAAGGATTTCTGTAATGATTGCCAAAAGTGAGATGTAAAACGGCTATCTCTATCAGAGATAATCAAGATTGGAACGCCATGTCGGGATACAATCTCTTTCAAATAGATTCGTGAGAGATGTTCCATTTTGTCAGTTTCCTTGATGGCAAGGAAATGAGCAGATTTGGTAAGCCGATCCACGATCACCTAAATGGTATCGCAACCGCTTGAGGTCTTCGGGAGTTTAGTGATAAAATCCATAGCAATTTGCTCCCATTTCCATTTAGGGATGTCCGGTTGTTGGAGTAGGCCAGAAGGCTTCTGATATTCCGCCTTGACCTTAGAGCATGTGAGGCATTTGCTGACGTACGTGGCAATCTCTGCATTCATGTTTGGCCACCAGTACAATCCCTTGATGCCATGATACATCTTGTCTGATCCAGGATGTATAGAGTATTTGGACTTGTGAGCTTCATCCATCACCAAGTCACGTAGGTTTACAAAACTAGGCAACCAGATTCGGTTAGAGAAGTACTTCACCCCATTGGGTTTGGTTTCGAATTGTTTCTCCTTGATGTGCAAGGCCTCATTCTTTAGGTTTATCGGGTTTTAATGCTTCGATTTGAGCAGTGAGAATTTGAATGATAAGATCATTATGAATGATCATGCTAAGAGCTCGGACTCGAAGTGGTTTGGCGCGTTACTTTCGACTTAGGGCATCGGAAACAACATTCACTAGTACAAATTTTGGCTTTGGTCACATCAGAAAAGTGTGACGAAAACCATATGGTCACACTTGTTTTTTCAACGTGTGTGTGACTAAAGGTTTCGTGACCAAAGGGGTCCATACGGTCACATTATAAGGTTAGTGGCCGTATCCATCTAAAAAGTGTGACGAAAACCATAAAATGTGTGACCATATGCTCTTTAAAATCAAGTGAAAGTGTATTTTGTGTGACTATTGTCCATCCAATGGCCACTTGAATAGTAGGTTTGTGTGGCTATTTGTAACATTTAGTCACACAACGAGTGTTTTGTTTTTGGGATTTGGTTACATAAATTTAAGACAAAAGTGACCAAAAGTGTTAACATGTGTGATCATATGCTCTTTAAAGTCAGGTAAACTTATTTTTTGTGTGACTATTATCCATCAAATGGACACTTTATTTTTATATTTGTGTGACGTTTTGTAACATTTAGCCACACAATGAGTGTTTTCTTTTGGGATTTGATCACATAAAATTAAGCCAAAAGTGGCCATATATGTTAATTTATGTGACCATATCCTCTGTAATGTCAAGTAAACTTGTATTTTGTGTGACTATTATCCACCCAATGGCCAATTTATTTTTATGTTTGTGTGGCTGATATCGCGTAAAAAGTCACGTTTTTACTACCGATATCTCTCTCATTCTGGAATGATTCTTGGCACTTTAACTCAAATTCAGTACAAATCAATAGTATTATGCCAAGATGGTCAAAACAAGGCTGCACGATGAAAATCAAGCAAAACGGATAGAAAACGAAGATTCCATGCACGTTTGAAGATTCAAGGCATCAAAACGAGATTTCAAGATAAAAGTGCCCATCACCAACATCCATCTCACCTAAGATGTTCGTTTTCAAATTACGAATCCAACAGAAGAAGAATCAACAAAAACGGACGAAGAATGAAGATTCTACGTACGCCGGAAGATCCAAATGATTTGTACGACACATCTAAAGTTCAGAGACATATTTTTGGGATTTATTTTCATCAAAAGCTTCATTTTTGATTTACGAATCCAACGCAAAAAGAATCAACGCAAACGGACGCGTAATGAAGAAGATACGCGCGAATTAAGCAACGCAGCGAAAGAAAGCGAACCGGTGCGGCAGGGTGGCGTACCAGGCCGGCTGGCAGCCCCCCACCGCCGGCCACCACATGGCCACCGCCGGCCGGCACCCCCCTGCCCGGATCCCGCTTTTTGGTCCTTTCGTGTACCCGGTGCTAGACCTTTACATGCTTTTCGTACCTGGTGCCACCACCTTTTTCACCTTTTCGTACCTGGTGCCACCACCTTTTCTACCTTTTGCTATTGTGAGCTTCCACTTGCTAAAATGCACCAAAACTCTCCTATAAATAGGAGGCATGAGGCTCATTTACAAACACACCTTCCTAGCTTATCTTTCTCACTCTAGAAATAAGCTCCCACTTTCTCACTCTATATTTCTTTCTTTAGATTAGTTTTAACTAGTATGTAAACTAGTTTAGGAGTTTTATTAGAAGTAGAAGGAACGTGCGGAATGCATTGTAATCTTCGGTGTATGCTCGGAATTGTGTCAATTAATTCAAGTCTATTCTCTCTCGCATTTAATCCTGGTTCTTTCTATCCTTATCTATCTTAATTAATTACGTTTTTATTGATTATGCTAGATTTAGTTATTGCCATGATTAGAGAGTAGTATACTTGTTGTGTTTGTTTGCAATGTAGTTAATTAATTATGGGATGATTTATAATTAAATATTAAAGATCGGTAGTATCGCTTTGATCGTCTTATTGCATGTTCTTGTTTGATTGTTGCCTTAGGATTATCATAGTGGTAAAATATAAACGGTCTTAATTATCGTAAAGTAATATGATGGCCCCTATTCGACTGTTACTCGATATAGTACTGGAAACACTTCAAGGTGGGGTACAAATGTATGGAAGTCGAGGAACGACCGAAGGTAGTCATATTACGAAACGGCACAATATTACGAAGTAATATGATGGCCCCTATTCGACTGTTATTCGATATAGTACTGGAAACACTTCAAGGTGGAGTACAAATGTATGGAAGTCGAGTAACGACCGAAGGTAGTTATATTACGGACTAACATATAAAATGAGAAACCTAGTTTAATTAACCTTTCTAAATAGACTTTTAAACTTCAATTTAATCTATCGCCTTTCCACCAATAAACGTGATTACAACGCCTTTTTAACGACTACAATTAAAAGGTAGTCAGTCATCTGTGTCAATATCAAAGGTATGAAACTATGGAACCGCAAGACTACATGGGGGATTATCATAGGACAAGACATGTTCAAGGTTTGAAGCGGCGGAACCACTTTAAGTGAGGAACGTTGTGGATAATTAGGGGATTTATTGGGTAGTCTTAAGCAAGGGCTGGTTTAAAGTTATTAATGAACTTTTTAAATACATGAATCTGTTAGGATGACAAGGAATCGTTATATGATTCAGTTATGTCTAGTACCTTAAGATTTTGTCCCCGTTCATATGAAAGTATTATTAAACCATAATCAAGATTTTGCTTATTATTCTAAATACTTCGTGAAGTTACCATAACCTAGCTTCCGGTGTGACATGCTAATGGGATTTTAATTAGTAGGGAATCTAGTGTTTACATCACGAGTATACAAGATTAATAATTAACAAATATCTTTCAACACAGTTTCTCCAAACATCATCCCATAACTTAATTAACGAAATCTCAGCAAACACTATCTTTATTTTATCTGCTTTCTCTTTTATTTTTTATTTCGCTTTTATTTATTTACTTGCCTAAGTTAGTTAATATAAAAACCAAAATTCCCTCACTATTTTATAAAACCTTCACTAGTTTGAAAGCCCTCATCTGCCACGCCTTAGTTTCAATTCAATCGGTTTGAAGAACGACTCTAGGTCATACCTACCACTTGCTCACCATTAGGATTAGCATTGTTAGGGAAAACTTAGGCCCCGCAATTACAAATTTAAAACACCCACTGATGCCCGCCGCCAGTAGCCGGTGCAACGACAAGGGTTGAAATCCTTACCGACCGCTGGTGACGCATCAGTGGCCTTTTGTAAAATTTAGTCACACAACGAGTGATTTATTTTGGGATTTGGTCACATAAAATTAAGCCAAAAGTGGTCGTAGGTGATAATAAGTGTGACCATATGCTCTGTAATGTCAAGTAGACTTGTTTTTTGTGTGTCTATTGTCCATCCAATGGCCACTTTATTTTTATATTTGTGTGACGTTTTGTATCATTTAGTCACACAACTAGTGATTTATTCTTAATATTGGTCACATAAAATTAAGCTAAAAGTGTCGTAGGTGATAATAAGTGTGACCATATGCTCTGTAATGTCAAGTAAACTTGTTTTTTGTGTGACTATTATCCATCCAATGACCACTTTAGTTTTATGTTTGTGTGACGTTTTATATCATTTAGTCACACAACGAGTGATTTATTCTTGGATTTGGTGTCATAAAATTAAGCCAAAAGTGATCGTATGTGATAATAAGTGTGACCATATGCTCTATAATGTCAAGTAAACTTGTTTTTTGTGTAACTATTGTCCATTCAGTGGCCACTTTATTTTTATGTTTGTGTGGCGTTTTGCAACATTTAGTCTCACAACGAGGGTTTTCTTTTGGGATTTGGTCACATAAAATTATGCCAAAAGTGACCATATGTGTTAATTTGTGTGACCATATGCTCTGTAATGTCAAGTAAACTTGTATTTTATGTGACTATTGTCCACCCAATGGCCACTTTATTTTTATGTTTATGTGACCTTTTGTAACTTTTAGTCACACAACGAGGGTTTTCTTTTGGGATTTGGTCACATAAAATTAATCCAAAAGTGGCCATAGATGATAATAAGTGTGACCATTATTAACCAATGACCACTTGTATTGTATGTTTGTGTGGTGTTTTGCAGTATATAGTCACACAAATAAATAATCAAACAGTGGCCACAATGTGTGACCATATTATGTGACTACATCTTTTAGTCACATACAACAAATCAATAATTTGTGTAACAATATGAATTATATAATACCACAAATAAATTTGGAATGTACACAATTAATTGCATGTACCCAAACTATAATTGGATTGTTTTACATAATAATATCCGAAGTATATGGAAATAGACTAATTAAACATCACAGTTTTAAGGACTTTTGACTCTTATATTTGCTCTTCGCTTGCTTTTGCATGGCATCGCTAGACACAAAAACCGGTGCTTTGTGCCTTTTCTTTGATACTTCTGGTACAGTTTTGTTCTCATCAACTGCCTTTTGTCCAGAAGTTGGTGGTGTTACCTGTACAAGAAACAAGTCGCATATGTATCAAACACTAAACTAAATATGAAGAACTATATGTAGCAGATAAAAACGTGTACTATATTATGAACCTCCTCCTCAAAAATCACTTGATCCTTGGGCCATGCATAAAAACCACCTACTGCATCGATAACTCTTTTGAAACCATTGCTTGCGTCGTCCGGAATACAAGCTGCATCCACTAACGATTTATTAACAAACACTTTGTAGGAATTCTTTAGGAGTAATCTGTTATGAAGCATCACTTTTCCAATTGACAAGTAGACAATACCTAAAGCAATGATGCTGATCCTTTTTAGATGCACTTGAATAACTAAAGAAAATGATAAAGATTATTATATATATATATATATATTATTATATATTATATATATAATATTCATATAGGTCATCTTAATTTTAAGCCAATTTCATATCATCTTGACCCTCCATTTGAATTCATGTTATTTTCAACCATCGATCAGCCTTCCTTCTTTCATTTCTTATTATATATAAATGTCACAAAGCATTTGTAACACATACTATAATCACCACAAAAACACATACAAGAGGCTCTTCTCTATTTTTTTTAAAAGAATCCTGGTAACCAGTCTATCGCTGTCTCCTTTCCGGAAAATACACAATATTGTTCTAACAATGTTGATACTAAATAAAATCGAAGCCAGATCTACACAAAAAATGTGGTTGAAACGGATTTGAGGTCAGTGTCTCTAGATACTAATATATATTTGATTAAATTTTTGTTGGTTCTAAAAGCTTTTATTCGGTTCATATCCTCTAATATGAGCTATTGTTGTTTTATTCTTTTGTTGATTTGTGCAGGTTTTGTAGTGTTACGCAAAGAACTCAAATATTCAAGTTTGGATCTCGGTTTGTTTGTTTATTTTTGTGATATCAACAGATTGAAAGAAAATCCTTAAGAATATATCTTTTACCATGAATCCACCATCGTGATCTGTGAGTCTATACCAAATACATTAGATCTATTTTTTTCTTTTTATTCCTGTAATAGTATTATTTTGTGACAATTCTGAGAAGTTGCGTATGAACTACAGTAGCATCTTAGCTTAGCCTCCATTTACTCACCGCTAATTTACAACCCAACCTCTTTAAAATGAATTGATGTTTTGTTTGTTGATATGTGTAGGTTCTGGACCCTTATGTAAAGATTTCAAAGATTTAGGTTTGGGTCTCGGTTTCTTTTTGTTATATAATAGATTTTCGCAAGATCTATTAGTTAGAGAAGGAAAATAACCAAATGTATCTGGTTCCAGATGAGAGAAAGCAAGTTTCGTCCACCGTCACCGTCCGTTTGAAAGGGTTATTTCTACCACTGATTGGAGCATAAGTGCATAACTTTTATTAATCTATTTTATCAATCGTACGATACTGGGTAATGTTTATTGTTAGTGTTAGACATTTTTTTTTTATCTTTTGTTAGTTGTGTATAATAACTCTTCAAAATTTTGGGTTGTAAAGTTGTAATCTTGTAAGATACGGAGTAATTAGTACAATAATTACTATTGTTGGTATATGCGTATTATTATTAGCTGTACAATTATTGTTTATTTTTATATGCAAAACAACGATATCTTTTAATTTGTTGATAATTTAATACTCCGTACAATATACTTGATATTGGTTTTGGTAAAAATCAAAAATCTCGAAGCTAAAAGCTAGTACAACATTTTGAACGATGCATACTCCATATCTTTTTTTGAAACTTCTAGTTGTTGTTTCTATAATTATAGATGTACGAAGACAGCGTTAACACTTGACAGTAACGTAACTCAAAAATTCATAATATATATTTTATTTAGTATTATTTGAAAAGTAGAAACATCGTAAATTTGTTGATATTCTTCATCTACTTTCAAAGTTGTTTAAATTGTAGTTCTTTACAATCTCCTAGTTTGAAATTTGGAATGAAATTTGAAACCTAAAAAATTCAGAATATAGCTACAACTTTTTCAGAATATAGCTACAACTTTTAATGCGTGGGTCACGGTCAAATTTTCAAAAGTGTCAGTAAAAAATGCATTATTTTTTTACTTATTCGTATTGTGCAAGTAAATCATCTTTTTCTTTCTTCACGAATCATCTTTCAAAAGAAAAATTTTAGAGAAAAACTTTCTCTTCAATGCAAAAGCTTTTCAAAAGCTTTTTTTATCTAATTTTACATTTGAAATAGCTAAAAAGCTTTTGCCCTAAAGCTTGATAAATCTCAAGCTTTTGATACAAAAAGTTTTTCCACCAATGATATATAGGCATGGGCAAAAAAACCGGTTTCCCCGCTACTTCTTCGCGTAGTTTGAAAGAAAAGGAACGACTAACCAACATACAAGCCGCACAAGCACAACAAGAAACATTGACCACGATCAAGGGAAATTCGGTCAAAAAAACTATATTAAAATCGTGGAAGATGTATAAAAAAATATCGAGCGGCCTTAAAGACAAGGAAAAAAAGATGCTCGAGGAGGTGCGAAAAACCGTTGTCGATAATTATGAAAATGATTATAAAATGGTTTTTGGTCGCGATTCGGTTTCGGGTTCGGTTCAAGTCAACGATTCGGACGAAGACCGAGCGGGTTCGGACGATTCGGAGTAGACGACTAGTTATCTTTTTAATTTTTAAGAAATGTATTTTTTTTAGGAATTGTAACATTTTTTTAAAATTTTTTAGGAATTGTAACGTTTTATTTTTATTTTAATGTAATGTTTTTAGTTTTAATAAAAATGTTTTATTTAAGTTTGTGTTTTAAATAAATATAGAATTTTGTGTGTGAGTCTCAAAAAAGAGAAGTGATGTTAACTGATGTTTTACTGTTGGCAGGGTAGTGTCAGTTTATGTCAGTTTTGGAAAAAGCTGATGTGGCACTGATGTGGCACCAACTGATGCGTCAGTTGGTGTTCACGGTTGGGAGGGGTCTAAGTAAATACTCTTTCCGTCATTATTATTTTACCTAATCAAGTGAATTTACTTAATTATACCACATATTTTGAAAAATAAACAATTATTTGGGACAGCTATAAGATCGATGCTAACTGCACGTCGGTCCGATGTCGGTTGGCCACTAACGGTGCCAACGGTTGATCAGTTGGGCGTTGGTTGACCACCGTTAGTTTGTGGCTTCGATTTTTAGACGGGAATGGACGGTGGTTTGTGGGGAAATACATACATATATTCATTCAAATACACACACAACTTTCTATTCAATTCAATTCAAATATACACATCTTTCATACTTTCAATTCAAATGTCGTTCGATTCCAATAAGGAAAATTATTATGCCGTCATTCAATTTTTCGATCCGATCGCTAGACTCAATAATCTAGACACGGAAAGACACGGATTCGGACGATGATGCCGAGTCATCAATCTGTATACCTCGTGCACCAAGAAGATATTTACCTAGAAATTGAGAAGTTGTCGATCATCGTTTGTTTTAAGACTACTTTGCCGAGCGATCACCATTTCCTCTGATATACTGTTTTAACTTAATTTAATAATTGTACATCTATAAATTTATATATAATTAGATGTCATATAATAATATCATAATGAAAAGTGGCTTACTATTAAAACGTTAATTAATGTTATAGTATTACTCCACAAAATCACTTGCGTCAAGTAATACCATTTTTAACTTTGATATACAAGTAGTAACTACGACACGAGAAACTATCCATGATTTGAAAACGACCTAATGCATGACGACAAGTGACAAAGTGAATCACCAACGGACAAAAAAAACCCAGTAAACCCTCCGTCCCACTACAAATGTCTATGTTACTATGCATTGTGTCAAATAAGTGTCTACTTCCATTTTACTATCAAGCTAAAAAGATGTTAGTAGACAATTTTAGCGGGTCAATATGTTATTTTATTGCTGAAAAGTGTACTTAATGGATAATTCAAAAACTATGTGCATATTAAAAATGGATGTTTCGAGTGAGATGAAAAGAGTAAAAAAAAATCGCAAAACCGTTCAACTTATTTCGGTACCGCAGCTTTGCACGGGTATAAGGCTAGTATATATATATATATATATATATATATATATATATATATATATATATATATATATATATGCATCAGAATTTGATTAAACTGAAGAATGCATAAACATTCTGGAATACATACCTGCAATGGTGTTGGCTTTGTTGGAGATAAATTCTTTTTTGTCTGTTTAGTTTGAAACGTGTTGACTTATGAATCAGGCATCCTGATTGACTTGTCAACAGATGTACCAACCAATTCCTATATAAAACTCGGTAAATAAGTCATGTATGTAAAATTATTAAATGACAGTGATAAATATTTAAATCAATTTAATTCAAACGTTTTAATACTTACACTTATTTCTATTATTGGGTTTTCTGAAGTTTCAATTCTATTAGACTCATGAAAGCTGGAATCCTTCTCACATTCAACACCACCTAAAGCCATTCTGCCCTCCCGAACAGTATTGGAAGCGTTAGGATTAACGTCCACTGTTGGAGACACATGCAATAAAAATTAAGAAATACATTTGTTAGCATAATATTGTAAACTATTGTATAAAATGTTAGCATAATTAATACAATAAGTGCCTTTCCTCTGATGTTGGTTCAACAGTTGACAATGAATTTAGCTTCTCCCCTTGTAGTAAATCAAACCGACCCATAAGTTTGCTAACCATTACCTGTGTTTCAAGCACTTGCGCTGACAAAGACTTTATTATTTTGTCTTTGTCTTCACGTTCGCGTCTCTCAACAGCAAGTTCTGCTTGAAGTATTTTGACTCTCATATCATTGCAGGCATTTCTGTTTCGAGCAGGAAGATTAAAATACTTTTTGATAGTCACTCCATTTCCCACTCCTCTTGCATACCCTGACTTTTCGGGACCAAATACCTCTGTCAAGGCATCAGTCCCATCATCAACCTTTAATGGTCCGACTTTGATCTTGTTCTCAGTCTCGATCTGCACTAAAGATTCCAACAGACAGTAATTAATTTGTTTCAGGAAAATAAACATGCATGAATATGTAAATGATGAAGTAGCATGTCACAATACTTACTACTTTATCTGCCTTTTCTTTAGTCCCTTCGTCTCGAAATACCCCGTCTTTGTTTTTCCTTCCTTTCAACCACAAGATACCACGTGGGGGTTCTTCATGTGCTTCAATTACTTTTTCTTCGATCTTATAATCATCAAATACACATGTAAAGTCAAACCAATTAATATATAAACTTAGAAAATAGAAAACAGAAACAAATTACATTTAAGACTAATTATACAGGTAGTAATTAGAAACAAACGTCATTCAAAATGTAAATGTAGTTACCAATTTCTTCTTCACATGCACGTATCCACCTCGTCCCATCGTATGCAGATAAACAGACATGGAGCGCGCCTCTTCTGATGCATCTGACGTTTTCTTAATTATAGAACAAAAAGATAGTTAAGGCACAAATTTGCAAACACAATAATATATGAAAGATATATGTATGGACTTAATATAAATGACCAATACCTGGTAATCTTCGGTGCTCGTATACTGTACGAAAGCACCCCATTCCAAGGCTGTGACAATTGCACCATACTTGAGTGGGAGTGCATTTAGCTTTGAAGGTGTATCTTTGTTGGGCTCTATGTATTTTTCCCTCAATTTCCTTCTGAATTTCCTTAGATGCCCACCAAGACGATTCATTATTAACTTTCTATATGTGTCCTCCACATCAAAAAATCACTGCAAAAATAATTAGCATAGTCAATTGCAAACTTTTGCTCAAATCTGATTACAGACTGCAAATCTGATTACAGACTACAAAATGACATAATGTATTCTCAACATACACAGAGCTACACAAGTCTGCTTAACAGAAATCTAGCGTTGTAACATTAACAATTAAATATACTAGCTAGCATAATATATTTATGTATTATATGACAATATACACAAATCTGATAAATAGTTGATGTCAAATGTGTTTACAGATTACAAAACCTCATAATTATTCTCAAATATAAACATAAATACACAAATCAGATTAACAACAATCCGGTGTTTTTTAACATTAACAATATAACACCCCTCATTCACATTTCAAAATATTATATTAATAAACTCGGAAGCATGAATTTAAAAATACATTACCTTAATATACAAATATATATATATATATATATATATATATATATATATATATATATACTGTTTACATAATTGGTATTAAACTTTCAAGTCATTAAAACATTACAAAGGTACTCAAAACGGGGTATTATATTTTACAAAACAAGGTTTATACAAAACCATATCAGAGTCTTCAAGCGCAATCAAACATTCCTTAAATAACCATTCACCTCCTGCACCCACTATTAATCAAAACTTACCCTGCAGGAAGTAATTGGAGGGATTAGCACAAAGCTAAGTGAATAGATTTATCACACACAATTCAACTTAGCATAACAAACTGTTTACAACAAATAATCGTAAACACATTCTTTTTCAATGAGGATCGGTGGCTCTTGGGATATCATAATACCCGGGGATTCCCAAAGAACACTTAACGTCAATCTGTATGGCCACTACAGAATAGACCGATAACTATTGGTTATTAAACTCATACACAGGTCTCAAACACAACAAATGAATCAAAACCTGTGTAATTCACATAATAACCAAAAGTTCAACTACACGTTGACCTCAATAGTCTGATACACATAGATTCACATATCACGTAGATTAATAATCGATAATCAAGACTAAACAGTCTAGTACATATCTACGTTTACTTGTTGTAATCAAATAGTTACAACTAAATTAAATGGTGAGTTCTAAATCCACTCACCGATACCTTTGTCTTCACAATCTCGTACTCTAGGTATCACTTATCTTTTGAAGGATCTGAGAATCAAAATCAAATATAAGTTAGTAATTCGTCTAACCAATACATAACTTATAAATACTCGACTCAAAAACTAAATATTATTTACATCAAAATAATATGTTCATAATCATTTCTCATTATTAATAAATATACATAATATGACTATTATATTAACAATTGTATGAAAGTTAAACTTAATAATCAAAATCACAAAATTAATGAAGAAGTAGCCGGCCCGACTCCCTCCCATCGTCCCAAACCTTTTGCGGACTAAATCCCCTCTTTCTCAATTTTGAATCAACCTTCATAAAGCCTTAAATTCATATACCAAATCTATATTACAAGATATCTAACACTAAGGTTTCCTTTTATATCAATATAACCACTCATCATACCAATTTCCTAAAATTTAATAATTCTTATGATTTACTTCAAAAATCATAATTCAAGAACACTCAAAGGAGTTAAAGCTAAGAACAATTATTCCAATTTCAATTCTTTAGTTATTAACATCATTCAATCTTAAATTTCTTCATGTTTATAATACCTAATTTAAACTACAACCAAGTTCATAGAGATAAAACAATTATTTACAAAGGAAGAAGAAATAGGCACTTACGATGATGTGGACATAAGTATTCAAATCAATTCACCAAATAAATCTCTTCCTTGCTTGGTTATTAATTTTGTTAGGTATAGTATTGGGGTTCAATAAGGAAAGTGGTAACCAAAGTTTTTTAAGAAAGTTTCTACTTTGGGAAATAAAAAGAAATGGAGTCGGTTCATAACTTGAGCCGACTTAATGTCCATTTATGTTAACTTCCCAGCTTAAATCTATTGTCTGGAACCTAAAAACCATTGCGAAAAACTTATTTTATGGTACTGTCAACTATAGTAAATCAAAACAAGTAACAATTTACTATTCACAATAAGTTTTGGAACTTATTTATCTAAGTTGCACAATTAAATAATAATATCAGGTAATTCCTAAAATAGTTAAATACTCAATTAAAGTAAGAAATTACCAGACCACTGGAGAGGATGTTACAAATCTCCCCTCCTTAAGGAGATTTCGTCCCCGAAATCTCACCGTGACCAAACAATCCAGGATATCTGGATCTCATAGACTCCTCGATCTCCCAGGTCAAATTAGAACCTAGACTGTGTCTCCATTTTACTAACACTATTGGTATCTGTTTCTTTCTAAGTTTATTAATTTTTCTATCGAGAATTTCAATCGGTTCTTCAACTAATTTCTGGTTTTGGTCGACTTTCAAGTCTTGCAAAGGAAGAATTTGAGATTGATCATCGACATTACACTTTCTCAAATAACAAATATTAAACGTGTCATGAATACCAGCAAGCTCAGGAGGAAGATCCAATGAGACTGATTGATCATTAACCACTTGACGAATTCTGAACGGACCAATATATCTAGGTGCCAGTTTTTCTCGCTTTCCAAATCTAATCACGCCTTTCCAAGGTGAGACTTTTAAATAAACCAACTCACCCTCGGAAAATGTAACTGGTCGCCTACGTGGGTCTGCATACTGTTTCTGTCTATCACGTGCAGCTTTTAGCTTTTCTCGGACAATAGCCACTTTATCAGCTGTGATCTGTACAATATTTGGGCCTGCAAATTGCTTTTCTCCATCTTCTAACCAACTCGTAGGTGTACGACAATGACGACCATAAAGCATTTCATAGGGAGGCATACCAATGCTGGAATGATAGGAATTATTATAGGCAAATTCCACTAATGGAAGGTGAGAATCCCAAGAACCGCCATATTCCAGAATACAAGCTCTCAACATATCCGCAAGTGTCTGAATAGTACGTTCTGATTGACCGTCGGTCTGAGGATGATAAGCTGTACTGAGATTAACACGTGTACCCAACTCTTGTTGTAAACTTTGCCAGAAATGAGAAATAAAACGAGAATCCCTATCTGACACAATCGATAATGGAATACCATGTCTCGAGACAATTTCATTAATATACAACTGAGCAAGTTTAGTCAAAGACGTTGTTTCACTCGCAGAAAGAAAATGAGCACTTTTAGTCAATCGGTCAATGATAACCCAAATCATGTCATTACCTCGAGATGTACGTGGAAGTTTAGTCACAAAGTCCATGGTTAAATGTTCCCATTTCCACTCTGGAATCTCTAATTGTTTCAACGACCCATATGGCTTTTGGTGTTCAGCTTTAACTTGTGCACATATATGACAATTACCAACATATCTTGCAATATCAGTTTTCATAGTGGGCCACCAGTATAAAGGTTTTAAATCATTATACATCCGTGTACTACCAAGGTGGACAGACAACCGAGACTTGTGAGCTTCAGTCAAAAGCATATCTCGAATACCACCAATCAGAGGAATCCAAACACGAGATTGAAAAGTCTTTAATCCTCTAGAATCGTCAATCAATAAGTCTTTTCTTTTCAACATAATTTCTGACTTAAGATTATAGTCCAACAAAGCTTCTAATTGTGCAGCTTTAATTTGATCCACCAAGTCAGAAGAAATATCAACTCGCAGAAAATAAACTCGGTCAGAAGTACCTTTTCTGCTCAAAGCGTCTGTAACTACATTTGCCTTTCCTGGATGGTAACGTATTTCACAATCATAATCTTTGATTAATTCTAACCATCGCCTTTGACGCATATTCAGTTCTTTCTGTGAAAACACATACTGAAGACTTTTATGATCAGTACAAACAATGCATTTAGTACCATATAACTAGTGTCTCCACATTTTCAAAGCAAACACAACAGCTGCCAGCTCTAAATCATGTGTTAGGTAATTCTTTTCATGCGTTTTTAACTGGCGAGAAGCATAAGCAATAACTCTGTCTCTTTGCATAAGGACACAACCCAAACCAGAATAAGATGCATCACAATATACAATAAAATCTTCAGACCCATTCGGTAATGCTAACACTGGAGCTTGACATAACAATTGTCTCAGAGTCTGAAAGGCCTGTTCTTGTTGATTATTCCATTCAAACTTTTTATTCTTGCTGGTTAATTTAGTTAATGGGCTAGCAATTTTAGAAAAATCTTTAATAAACTTTCGATAATAACCCGCCAAACCCAGAAAACTATTGATTTCAGAAGCGTTCTTCGGAGTTTTCCAATTCATTACTGCTTCAACTTTAGAAGGATCAACCTTAACCCCATCATTGCAAATGATGTGACCCAAAAACTGAACTTCTCGAATCCAGAATTCACATTTAGAAAATTTTGCATATAATTGTTCTCTTTTTAAGGTTTCAAGAACTAACCTCAAATGCATGGCATGTTTTGATTCGGACTTAGAATACACAAGAATATCATCGATGAAAACGATTACAAAATTATCAAGAAATGGTCGACATACCCGGTTCATTAAATCCATAAAAACTGCTGGAGCATTAGTCAAACCAAAAGGCATCACCAGGAATTCATAATAACCATACCTGGTACGAAAAGCAGTCTTTGGAATATCCTGTTCACGAACACGAACCTGATGGTAACCCGACCTCAAATCAATTTTAGAATATACAGAAGATCCCTGCAGCTGATCAAACAAATCATCTATTCGAGGCAGAGGATATTTATTCTTTACTGTTCTTTTGTTTAACTCCCAATAATCAATGCACATTCTGAATGACCCATCTTTCTTTTTAACAAACAAAACCGGTGCGCCCCAAGGAGAAGAACTAGGTCTAATAAAACCTTTATCCAATAACTCCTGAATCTAATTCATCATTTCACGCATTTCAGACAGAGCTAATCTATAGGGAGCTTTAGCTATAGACGAGGAACCAGGAATGAGATCAATCTGATATTCAACTTCCCTAACCGGTGGTAAACCAGGTAAATCATCAGGAAACACCTCTGGATATTCAGAGACAACCGGAACCTCAGAAATGGACTTCTTTTCTAGTTTAGCATCAATGACATAAGCTAGATAAGACTCACAGCCTTTAGACAACGACTTCCTAGCTTTCATCATGGAAATCAGAGGAATACACCCACTATCCCGTTCTCCTCGAGCCACAACGTATGACTCTTCAGATATTGGGATTCTAATCAGCTTATGGTGGCAATCTATACTTGCTTTAAACTGACTTAACCAATCCATGCCAATAATCACATCAAATTTATCATACAATAAGATCTTCAAATTCAGTGACCATCTCTCAATCATCAATTGCTTCTCTGATAGAATTTATCTTTACAGTCTTTGGAGAATAACCGACATCATTTACATCTTCAGTATTTGACTTTAACAAGATATGTGATGTTTGAAGAAAATAATATAGAAATAAAATCTTTTTGTATTTTCTTTATAAAGGAAAAGTAAAGAACAAAGATTAAAATAAATTTGGGGATATGATTGTTTTAGGTCTGCTTAGAGATCATATCAGGCCAACATGCAATTATTAGGAAATAGTAAGTATTATTTCGATTATCAGTATATTTGTCCACTTTAAATTTACTTAGCACACTTAAAACACCTTTTATAAAAATTATTTCAAGACGATTACTGGTATTGTTTATCTACTTAAACACGTTACATCCAGGTCTGTGAGTTAACCTTTTATTGTTAGTATGAATATTTTTCCATGGTCCCCACCAATGACATACCCTTATAAACCAGACATGAGCATAGCTTCCAAATCCAGAGAGAATATAAGAGTATCATTTTTAAGAATCAAGTCAGCGGTGACAGGTCTGTACAAACGTACAACAAAGCGACATAACTTGATTCAGGTTTAAGCAAAACCAGACTTGGTCAAACCATTTTGGTGACCTTGTTAGCTATCTTGTGATTTAAGACTTCTTCAAGTTCATTGACTTGCGTTTGCTTAACTTTAAGCATATACTAATTGAGATCAGGTCTGTACTTACGTACAACAGAGGAAACAATCAGTATAGACCCCCAAATAATTTCAGATAAACCTCAGGTATAGAAATATATCATGCTACGTTAAGGAATTGAGACATTTAGTCGTACATCATATGGTGTTTACCACAAGATCATAGACACATATTAGAATTACTTCTTAAGAACCCAGAAACCGGTGTGTATCATGTCTACCAGTACATCATATGATGAAGCTAATGTTTATAAAAGCTATTTTAAACATGCCAGATAAACCTACTGACACATCAAACATAAACCTTAAAATTTCCATTTTGTGCATGTCATCTGATGTACAATCATTTCCCATGTTGTTTACAGACACAATCCAATATCTTTTTACCTTCTACAGACTTACTATTCTTATCAGTCCTTCTACCTCAAAGACCTCCTCAACACTAACTGAAGGTGAATTATCAGACTTGACAAAAGTAGGCAATGGATACTCTGACCATTTGGTTTTCTCCTTTGCCTGCCTTTTGGGATTAGCTTTAGATTCTTTAGATTTTGTAGCTGGCCATGTTGAGTAGTCAGCTACAAGATCTTCAGTGCCCTCCTTAACAGGCAAAGGATAATAGTTAGTAGGAGGAGGGAAGTAACCCAATCCAGACTTACTATTCTTATCAGTCCTTTGCTTGCTAATGATTTCATCGAAGACGTCTTGAGACTGTGAAAAAGTTGAGATTTTTCTATCAAAATACCCAGATTTAGACTTTAACTCATCAAGTTCTTTATTTAAAAGTTCAATTTCTTTAAGATAGCTATTAATATCATCTTGTTGGCTAAAGACTTTTGATTTATAAGTTTGAGTGTCTAACTTATAAGCCTCAATTTGCTTATCATAAAGTCTCTCATTAGCTTTTAGAAATTTATTTGACTCGGTGAGTTTAACAACTTTTTCTCTCAAATCTTCATTATCTAATTGAGAAAATTTTAAAGAAGCATCAAGCTTAATACATGATATACAATTAACGAGTTCCTCAGGTTCATTATGTACCTCATGTGCATTAGAGTCAACATCTTTTATCTGAGCCACCATTGCAGTGTGTTGATCCTCTTCTTCGTTTATCAACCTTTTCTTTTGATCATAAGCCTCTATAAGAGCATCCCATAAATTTGTAGAAGTTTCTTGATTTTTGAATTTATTTATCACAACTTCTGGCAAGCATATGGTAATCATCTCATATGCTCTATTGTCATTGTCAAACTCTTCCCGTTCGTTGGCTGACATTTGTGCTCTTGACTTGG
The DNA here is from genome assembly GCA_963422505.1 of Pseudognaphalium luteoalbum. Classification (NCBI taxonomy): domain Eukaryota; kingdom Viridiplantae; phylum Streptophyta; class Magnoliopsida; order Asterales; family Asteraceae; genus Pseudognaphalium; species Pseudognaphalium luteoalbum. The sequence goes on from OY730197.1 coordinate 54,232,719, forward strand.
ACCCCATCGAGTCTTGGTTGCTCATATCGATCTATAGCGTTAAACCAGTTCCACAACTTTGGATATTTGTATTCAATGAAGTTGCATAACTTTATCTTCCATTTAGCAAAATCACTATAGAATAAAGATGTAGAAGGAGACATTTTCGTACCGAAAGCCATTTCCGAATTTTCCCTCCAAAGATGAATTCGAAAATTTCGAAAACTTTCCGAGTATAGCGAAACTTTTCCGACACTAAAATTAAGTTATTTTAAGCTTAAAAACAAAATTTCAAATTACAATTTTTTTTCGCATTTTTCCCGCAAAAATTTCGTTCGAAAACGTCAAAAAAACGGTCGAGTAAAATCAAATTTTTTCCAGGCTAAAATTGAACACTTTTAAGCCTATAGAAAAATTTTGAAAACGTAAAAAAATTTTGGAATTTCCCGCCGTCGCACAATATCAGATGGCGACACTAGGATAAGTGTCGCTGAAAGCCAAGTGTCGCATTAAGTGACGCACGAAGTAACGCTAGGAAGTGACGCTAAGAAGTGACGCTACTAAGTGACGCTAGGAAGTGACGCACTAAGTGACGCTATATCGCGGCTGTCAGCTCCAAAAACCCTAAAAACAAAATTTTTTGAAACCCTAACGAAAGTTGACGAACAGCAGACGATCTAGCTCCAAAAATCAACCCAAAAATCGATATAATCAACACAAATAACCCAGAAACGAATTATAATCGATTAATACCTTCACGAATTAGCCGAAAACGTTTTAAACACGATCCAAAACCGTCGAATCCTTGATTCACGGCTCTGATACCACTTGTAGATCCCTTGTGCCAGAACAAATCAGATCGTTTAATCAACCAAATGTGCAGAATCTGTTTAGTTAGCGATTATAGAACAAATAAACAAACACACGATTTCCACGCCTCACAAATGCTCACAATGTCTAACCTACAAATGAACCCTAACACGCCTATTTATAGGCTGTCCAAACCCTATAGCGACACTAACCAAGTGTCGCCATATGCGACACTAGCTTAGTGTCGCCTAAACACTAATTTGTGTATATTTTCTATTTCACTATTCGTTTACAAGCTCGCATATACACACTAAACACTATACATACGCAGACTAATTGACTTTGACAAGTACAAACGTTTGACCAACTGACTGACACACAAAATGCACCAACACATAGTTTTGCTCTTGCTTCTAAATCGACCTTCTTCCATGACAAAATTTTCAAGCCTATGTGCTCACGAACGATGTCTCCTAGAAAACTTGCAAACACTGCTCTATGATCCCCTGTTAGCCTATCCATAGTATCGAAGCTTATCTTGAGCTTTAATGCACCGGGTTTGTTGTATTGGTTGCGAAACTTAGATAACCTTGTTATGCCCCTCGGCGGAACTATTTTGATTGTATTTGAATTGTCGTTTTCATCGGCAGCAATTTCATCATAATCGTCGTACTCCTCTGATGCATATTGTAACACCCGCCAATTTAGGACTTTTGATTAGTGCCTAAACTACTTGTAATTTCATGTATTTAGTTTTGTATTAATCTAAATATATGAGACTTTTGTGAAATTACCTACACGCGTACGTGATTCGTTTAAATCGTACACTTACCAAACGGACGAGGTCCGATACAAATTAGATTGGACGTTGGTGACAAAAATTTTTAAATAATGTGGAATTAACCAAACAAACATTATTTGCTTTAATATATTGTGAAAATATATTACACGTATCTAGTATCGTTTAAAAACACTCCGAACGCAACGAGAGCACACGAAACGCGCCTAACAACGGGAAGTAATTCAAGTTATATTTTTATAACTCATTATTAAGTATTATGATAAAATACTTCGGCTAAAAATATTTCGGATACACTTTAACATATAACGCGAAACAACATTTAAACAACTACGGGATTTAACCGACAACGACTTGTGATATAAAATTCGGAAACACAAACCCGCGAACCGAGGCCCAAATGGGTCGGCTCAGACCCGCGGACCCAAACCCAAACCGACCCATGACCCACCCCTTTTAAAACCCTTTTGTTTCCTTCTTTTCTCATTTACACCAAACACACATACATACACTCTCTTCTCTCCTTCTCACTCTCAAATTGCAGCCCCAAACCACCCCAAAAACGTCACCCAAAAACTCATCATCTTGCGGAATTGATTAGGGAGAAACGATCACCATCTCGAGCTCTCCATCTTCATCTTCTCCATTTTCGATTTCGTGGTAAGGGACTTCAAAACTCTTTTAAATTACTTATAAAGCTTAGATTTACATGCTAGAACATTTACCCAACAAGATTATGTCCAAAAACCAAGATAAATTGTGTTTTAAAACTTGAATTGCACAAACAGCCCCGTCTGCGAACTGAGATGCGTCTCAGCTCGCAGATCGAGCTGCGAACCGAGATTTACCTACCAAAAACTGAACTCGCGAACCCAAACTGCGAACCGAACCCACTTGCGAGTTGACTTGCGAGTTGACCTGCGAGTTGACTTGCGAGTCGACCTGCGAGTTGACCTGCGAGTCGACCTGCGAGTCGACCTGCGAACTGAACCTTGTGCTGCGAACCCAACTCAGTTCGCAGCCTACCACTTGCGAACCCACTTTGTCTTGCGAATCCAAACTCAGTTCGCACCGCGAACTCAGTTCGCAACACATTTTCAGTCCGCAGCCGGACTAGGTCAATTTTTCCGAATTTAAATTCCAGATGCGATTTTTAATAAAACAATGTAGTAGAAATAAAAATTTTCACGAACACTTGGACATTTCCTAGTTGAGTGGACAACTAGCATGGGTGATCTTTCACGACACCAACTTACTTACTTATTTACTTACAACCTTGTGCGTTCCGGACGCCAGAAGGTTGCAAGGTTCGGAGAATCACATACGGGATTACATCCGCTTTACTTACTCGATTTCACATACGTACTTACCATACTCAGGTGAGTCTTACAGCCCCACTTTTACTGTTTTTATACTTTGGGGTGAGATACTTAGCTACCATTTTACATGTGAACGCAATGTACTGTACTGATTTTACTACTGCCTTTACACGAACTTTGCATGAGTTACTTTTATCCACTGAAATCGTCCTATCATGAGTTGTTAGTTATCGACTTAAGCGCGATTACTAGTAAATGGATCCATTTGGGACTGACAATCCCTGCCTGGGGTGGTAGCGCCACCACGTACTGATTTACACGTAGAAACAGGCATATTAGTATTTGTTACTTATGAGTGTTCGGATAGCACTCACGGGGGTACGTGATGCCGTACTTGACTGTACCATTCACATTAACTGTTAAGCTTCAACTTGTGAGCTCATGGCACTTGTGATGATTTACTGATTTACTTACTTTCCTTGATAGCAACGCCGGTACATACTTGTGGTTCATAACTATTACTTTACTACTAAACCTGTAAGATTCACCAACCTCTTTGGTTGACACTTTTTAGCTTTGTATCTCAGGTACCCAGATGGAGTAGGATTCCCTCAGGACACTAGCTAGAGTTGCATGATTTCTACATTGCATTTAACGGAGATTCTGAGCATTATCTTTTGTATTTATTATGATTATGTAATAGAATCTCCCGCTTTACACGCGGACTCTAGGGAACTTCATTTTGTAACCAGAAACGCTATGTTTCAAACATTTTATGTATGGAAATGTAACTATTTTACAAACGTTGCATATAGATGTCGTTTGCTTTACTTTTGTGCTGTGATATTTGATTAGTAGCACCCCAAAGCTTGCTTCCGCTAAACAGTGATTTTGGGGGTGTTACAGATTGGTATCAGAGCCTAAGGTTATAGCGAACTAGGTTGCATTTAGTGGGCCTAGACTATGACCGTTAGGTAGTATTCCTTATTAGGTATGACTGGTTCGGTGATTACATGATACTAGTTTAATTTAACATAGCCTGATCAACTATGTACAATTAAATGAATATGATGTGAAATCTGAAAGGGGTTATGACTGAACAGGGTACACTAGTTGACTCTGACCTCGAGAGAAACCGAGACTCAAATATGTTTGTGCTAGATACTCTAGGCTATATTATGTACGTATTAAATGAATATAGGCCTTATTATTTCTAAACGCTTTGCCTCAGAAATGACAAACACACCGCCCAGTTCGTCACGCTCTCAAGCCGAATCGCGAAATCCGAGGGTAGTCAGGAGGACCAGTAGGCCACCTCGAGCTAGCCCCTACCCCAATCCTAACACTCGGGAACCAACACACCTTTCTGTTCCGGAGTTAGCATCCAGAGTGAATCGTCACGAGAGACAATTGCAGGACATGGACCTGGAACTTCAGGAAACCCGCGAGCAATGGAGGCTCACGGCACTGGAACGTATTAATGAGGTTGCTGAGGACCATGAAAATACAGTCAACAACATGAACACCCTTCGAGATAAAGTAGTGGAAATAGGCGCGGATACCGTACTTTTACGACTCAGGCTGGAAGAATGTGAGCAACGCTCACGAGAAGCTGAAGAGTACGTGCGTGAACTGGTACAACGACTGGTTTTGGCTGAAGACAACGCCAGACAGGCCAGCAGACTTGCAAATACAGTGGATCGCCTTGTTACACTGATGGAACGAATTAATCTACGTTAAGACTAGTGTAGTTTTTACTCTGAAAATCTAGAAATTACCTAGGCGCAACTTTTGTAATTCGACCGGATGTAACGATTCCCGGCAACTTTTTTTCTCCTCATATTATGTAACCTTCTAGAACTCACGCCTTGTATCTAATCTAGTTATCTAATGAAATATGCTTATCACATCACTCTGTTATCGTATATTCCATCATATACACATGAGATATATCGTAAAATTTGTACAAACCTCTTATTTCTCTTTTCTTGTTCTTCTTGTTCAGCATCATGCCTCCCCGACGCCAGGTCACCCTCAGCGAAACCGAAATAGCGGACCTGATTGCCCGCAGTGTGGCCCAAGCCTTGGCTACACGAGCACCGACATCAGGCAGCGAAGACTCGACCGTCAACCGATCTCAACCCAAACCTTGTTCCTACAAGGATTTTCAAAACTGCAAACCTCACATCTTCAATGGCACGGAAGGTGCCATCGGGCTGATCAGGTGGTGTGAGAAGATGGAATCTGTCTTTCTCATCAGCAGATGTGCAGAGGAAGATAAGGTCAAATTCTCTACTTGCACCCTCGAAGGTGGTGCCCTCTCCTGGTGTAACAGATATTTACGGCTGTACCACAAATGGTCCATTAAACTATTCTGGGATGCACGGGGGTGTGTACTACAATGATAGAACTTAGCAGAGAATTTCCTTCGGCTTAAGCGTTCGCGATCATACAAGATCATTCTAACCTTGTAAATGGTTCGCCTCACATTCCAATGACCATCTGACCTTGTGTATTCGTCGTTGAACAGTTTCCTTGCTTCTTCTATCCTTCCTCCACCTTCTGCCATCAGCAGCATACCAAGAACAAATGTAGCATCAGTTTGTCCCAAACGCGATGTCTGTTGCAGCATCTCCTTTCCAGCAGCCTCATCACCCGCATAGAACATCCTCATCTGATCAACACAATACAGAAAAAACATAAATATGTATGTAACAGAGTACATATATAAAACATCTTCATCTGATCAACACACTAATATAGAAACATAAATAAACATGCATGAAACAGAGTATCATAAAAAAATTCAAATGAATGGAAAATAAATTGTACCAATCCATCTATGAACAACATGTGTGGGTTTCCTTTCTCCCGCAAAAGTGCTAGCACTTCAGTTTTCTGTATCAAGAACCGAGTGGAAAAGATGGAATCAACTTCCATCCTTTTATGCACCTCATCTGACTCACCAGCTCGGCTGAAGGTTTTGCAACTATAATGTAGGTAAACATAAAAGCAATATAAATCCCTCATAGATGGTAATTTCTTAAACACTGTTCATTCACAAAATTTAATCTAAGCCCTAATAAATATGCTGCGGTTCATTAAAATCACACTAAATTAATCGCTTAAATAGGCAAATCCAGTATTATTTAAGTTCCATCGATAGCGTTTACTAGGGTTAGGAGACTTACATAGTCTTGAATTTAAAAATGTCAGTCGCCCTAGAAGCCCCCAAATGCGCTAATATGTTAGTGATGACTCCATCCGGAAGTTCAGAAAGCGATAATCCTTGTTCCATAGTTGATCGGCGTCATTTTGGTAGTTGGAATTCCATGGTGTTGATCTTTGTTTGAAGATTTGGTGATGCTCTGTTTCAAAGGGCTTGGAAGTTTGTAAGCCGGGAAGTGAAACGTTGGGTGGTGAACTGTAATCATCACAAGCCTCCATTCTGGCCTTTTAGTAAATTACGGACATGCCCCTAAAAATAAAATGCTTCTTATTGGATTAGTAAGGGTATTTATGTCAATAACACCTTTAATGTATATATTTAAACGTTTACAAATACGGTAACAAGATAAATTACTTTTATAGGTGATACAGAATTTTACAATAACATAATTATTTACATTCAAAAACTATTATGAAAATCTTAAACTTAGGATAAGATGTTTAATTCAAAAGATGACAATTTAATTATATCCTAAGTTTTTTATTGGCGTTCGTGACATAATTAAATGACGGCGTTTAGTTTGAAGCGAACTACTATACTTAAACTTAGGATAAGTTGTATTATTATATCTTAAGTTTGTTATTGGCGTATGTGACACAATTAAATGACGGGCGTTTAGTTTGAAGCGAACTACTATACTTAAACTTAGGATAAGTTGTATTATTATATCTTAAGTTTGTTATTGGCGTATGTGACACAATTAAATGACGGCGTTTAGTTTGAAGTGAACTACTATACTTAAACTTAGGATAAATTGTATTATTATATCCTAAGTTTGATATTGGCGTATGTGACACAATTAAATGATGGCGTTTAGTTTGAAGCGAACTACTATACTTAAACTTAGGATAAGTTGTATTATTATATACTTAGTTTTTTATTGGCGTATGTGACATAATTAAATGACAGCGTTTAGTTTAAAGCGAACTACTATACTTAAACTTAAGATAAATTGTATTATTGTATCCTAAGTTTGTTATTGGCGTATGTGACACAATTAAATGACGGCATTTAGTTTGAAGCGAACTACTATACTTAAACTTAGGATAAGTTGTATTATTATATCCTAAGTTTGATATTGGCGTATGTGACACAATTAATTAACGGCGTATAGTTTGAAGCAAACTACTATACTTAAACTTAGGATAAGTTGTATTATTATATCCTAAGTTTGTATTATAAACTTAGTATAAGTTGACATAATTAAATCATTTCATTACAAATTAAATGATTAATTCATTATATCCTAAGTTTGTATTATAAACTTAGTATAAGTTGACATAATTAAATAATTTCATTACAAATTAAATGATGAATTCGTTATATCCTTAGTTTGTATTATAAACTTAGTATAAGTTGACATAATTAAATCATTTCATTGCAAAATAAATGATGAATTCATTATATCCTAAGTTGTATTATAAACTTAGTATAAGTTTATAATTAAACTTAGGATAAGTTGTATTATTATATCCTAAGTTTGTATTATAAACTTAGGATAAGTTGTATTATTATATCCTAAGTTGTATTATAACCTTAGTATATGTTGACATAATTAAATCATTTCATTACAAATTAAATGATGAATTCATTATATCCTAAGTTGTATTATAAACTAAGTATAAGTTGTATAATTAAACTTAGGATAAGTTGTATTATTATATCCTAAGTTTGTATTATAAACTTAGGATAAGTTGTATTATTATATCCTAAGTTGTATTATATCCTTAGTATAAGTTGTATAATTAAATAGAAGGCTAATGAAATTAAAAGAAAAAAAAACTGCTATAGCCTAGATTCGAACATAGGGTTAGTTGGTAGCCACCATATTGTTTTACACAACTCAAACAAACCACTCAAGCACAAACTTTTTTTGTTTATTTTCGGTAACGTATCCATTTTAACTTGTATGCAGGTTACTTTATATAATTCCCCTAATTTACTTAATTAAGCGGTTCTTTTAAATTTCAAACCCTAATTATCTGCAAAATATGTCGTACACCACGAATCAAAGAATCATACCCTATAATGGACAAGTCTTGGATGGGAACAAATATGATGAATCGACCTTATAGAGATGGAGTAACAACATTTATTGATTATGCATTAGACAACTTGAAGAAGATGACTAACATCGACCCACAAGGTAATAATCAACATGTTGAAATCCCATGTCCATGTACCAAATGTTTAAACCAGGTAGTGCGTAAGGTGGAGGAAGTGTATTTCCATTTATTCAGTCATGGCATTGATCTAAACTACACAAAGTAGACTAAACATGGAGAAAAGGATGAGCCACCATTAAGTGCCGTGGAACATCAGAATGGAACAACAGATTTCGTTGACACACAGCCGGATTTTGATTCAGACATTCCAACAGATGGCCCAGAAACAGTGGAAATGGTGAATGCAGCAAAAGATAATTTTGATGATAAGGATCCGGATGACCATGCCAAGTTTCTAGAACTACTATCAGACGCGCAGAGAAGCCACTTTACAAGGGATGTCCTAACTTCACAAAGTTGTCCGCAACTGTTCAACTACTCAACTTGAAGAGTAAGTATGTGTGACAATCCTCCATTTAGGGTATTAATCCTTTCTTAATTTCATGCATTACCTAGAGTAATTCCCTGATTAGTGAATTCAAAACAATTTCTATATGTTAAGTTTATGAAACTTATTATGTGATACGTGATATATTAAATTCGCAATTATATGTATATAATTACGGGTGAAATAAACGTACTAGACTCGACAAACTAAAATACAATAAAGTTGGGGATACAAAATAATTAATAATTCGAAAATTATTAATTACTAATATTAGTAACTTATATTATTGAAATTATATAAGATATTATATGAAATTAACATGTTAAAAGCCTACAATTTTAACCCAATTAAAATATCTGGGGAACATTCTCCTGTTGAACCATACTTCCTACGTTGACAATTTAAACCATACACCATCCTTTATACTTCCTTACACTCAATATCAAATACACACACACATAAGTTCCCACCAACTCAAATTATTGGTTTTCTCTGTTCCTTCTTCTTCATCCATCGACTGAAGCAACAACAGGAGATCTGAGCAGAGGCTATTTCTTCTTCTCCTTCACGATAATCAGCAACACATCTACCATTTTATCATCATCAGCATCATTGTAAGGACTCTTTTATTTTCACAAGTTCTACTTTCTTTATGGTTATAGACATGTTTTAGTGTTCACTCAACTTCTACATGTCCACAACATTAACCGAAACACAATTTAAATCTAGAAACTAAGAGTTTATGTTCCTGTCCAGATTCTGTTTCCACTTCCACGAATTTAATAAAAATCATTACAACAACAAAATGGACGTTTCTTAAGCCTAGAATGTAGTACAAGAAGTTATCTTTCCAACAAAATTAGTCTCGTGACTTTTTGACTCAGTTTGCTACTCGAAAACATTTTTCTTCGGTGACATAGGTTTACTGTTCCGGCAGACAGGAATTTTCAGTAACTTCTCGAGACCATATATTGAGTTCTAGACCACTAAAACGTATGAGACCAGTGCCAAAACCTCACATATTTTGTCAACTTTAAAAAGTTCTTCTATGACCATTTCCATAAATGTCCTTAATTTCGTGTATAACTCGATCTTTGAAAATATAACCGTTCTGGACCAAGTCTGACCACACCTTGAAACTATTTTTGTTTAAAATAGTAAATGAACATATAAAAGTACCATAAAGTGCAGAAATAAGCTAGACATATATGGGAACATGTGTGATTTTTGGTTAAGTATAAATTGGACTAGAAATGCTCCAAATCGAAAGGCTTAACGAGTTATAACTTACAGTGGCAAAGTTATAACTAACAGTGGTAACGAGTTATAACTAACAGTGGGAAAGTTATAACTAACAGTGGTAACGAGTTATAACTAACAGTGGGAAAGTTATAACTAACAGGGGCAACAAACTATAACTAACAGTGGGAAGAATATAACTAACAGTGGTAACAGACTAACTAACAGTGGGAAGAATATAACTAACAGTGGTAACAAATAACTAGCAGTGGAAAGAATATAACTAGTAGTAACAAAATATAACTAACAGTGGTAATGGACTAATTAACAGTGGGAATAATATAACTAACAATGGGACAAATTATAACTAGCAGTGGGAACAAGGAAACTATTAGCAGTCCTAACTAGTGTAACTCGTCACATGATACTTAAAAACACGATCATGAATTATTAGCCTGAATCTAAATTGGGTCAAAAGTTGTATTTTGTTAACGTGCCAAATTACTCGATTTTAATATTGGACCAAACAAATTGGGCCGAGCCCAACGGGCTACAATATTTCAGAATGCAAAATTAAACCGGAATATATATAAGTGACGAGTTAAACAAGACAAATGAGATTAGAAACACGACAAATGAGTTATATATATAGTTGACGATTATAATTTATATATAGTTATACAAATGAACTGCGACAATAGTATTAAACAAAGTTATTTTTATAACTACTATACTTATGTTTTGGAAACATAATCAACAACAATGACAACTACATATATATATATATATATATATATAATATGATGACCAATGACATATATATTAGGATATATATATATTCAACTAATAAGTATATGTAAATATATATACTTATACGCAACGATTACTTCAACGCAATTATCACCAACAATTAAAATGTCATGAACATTTCAACTTAACGATTTATCCATATACTTATGTAAAGTATATTTAATTGTGTCTAGGTATTTGAGAGGCACGTTCGGACTACTGTGTATTACTAGCTGAAGCTTTTCTACACGTGAGTTCACAGCCCCTACATTTTACTTGTTTTAAATGATTTTAAAACCAGGGGTGGAAAACATAGAACTACGTGCTATTACATGCTACTTGTTTATATAATTGCTTGACATGCTTTTATATCAAACTGATTCGTATAAATGCTTTATGCTTTATAAACAACTGTTAACTATATGAAACGTTTTCACAACTATTTTGGGAATAGGACAACGAATCTTGGTACGATCCTAGGTTTACGCGAGGTAGTTGTAGTGCACATAAGTCCCAGTGCTTGCAACCTATAACCATTAGCTAGGTGACTCTAGCCACTGAGTATACAGATAGTACTATCGATTTGACAACCCTCCCACTGATATAACTCGTTGGTCATTCCAACCACACGACGGCAGTCGTAACGAGGAGTGTATACTTACTGTGTTACTGAGGCAACAACATCAACTAGTCGTGGTTTGGTTATAGTACTAGAAGTCGTACTTTAACTTTAAAGGTGTCGCTCACCTTAGAGGGATCATAGTCTATATTTCCCACATAACTAAACAACTAAACTACAACTTGATTTGGGAAGGGTATTCCCTGTGGTAACTAATAGGACAGGTGTTCCTACACATGATTTCTTTTAGGAAACGTTTACCTTGATTGGATAAACTTGGTTTCCCGACAAAACAACTTTTATAGGAAATGTTTACTTAACTGTTAAACCTGTGTTTCCTACAACTATTTATATGGAAATGTTTACTTGATTGTTAAACTGTATTTCCTGTAACTATTATTAGGAAATGTTTATGATTAAACTTGTGTTTCCTAACACATCGACTGATTTGTAGTAAGAATGACCTTCTTACAGTAAAATATGAAATGTTTTCTTTAATTAGAACACTTGTGTTTCCTGCTATACATATAAACATTATGTTTGTGTACATTAATGATTTATAGAAAACTTGGTTTAACTACACATATACTAAACCTGTGAATTCACTCAACATTCAATGTTGACGGTTTACTATGTTTTTCAGGGAATTAGGACTCAGGTACTTCTGCATGCATAAAGGACGTAGGCAATCCCAGACTATTTATGATGCCACTGTTGGGACACTTGGATTTCCTTTGTATTACCAATTCCATTGGTTATACTTACGAAATCCCTCTTTTATAAACTCATGTTTTGTAAACTTATGTTGTTCTATAACACCACTACTTGTACGACTTTATAAGTCGTACCCTTTTTGTAATAACGTTTAAACCTATGGCATCTTAAATTAATATGTTCTGTATGATCATATGCTCTGATACAATGAATGCACTATTGTAACGTCAGCACCCCCGCTGTTAAACTGTAATTAAAAATGCTTCCGCTAATTAACTAAAGCTTCCGCTAAACCAATTATAAACACGATTACCGATTTTGGGGGTGTGACAGTATGGCTGTTCTGAAAAGTTCTTTACTGAATTACTAGTTTTGTTGAAGAAGATGCTACCTAATGGTAATGAACTGCCGGAAAAAACTTATCAGGCAAAAAAATTATGAAATTGATGGGGTCAGGATACAAAAAAATAGATGTATGTATAAACAACTGCCTTCTTTATCGGAAGGAGGATGAGGAATCGACTGTGTGTCGAACTTTTGGGACATCAAGATGGAAGCTGGATAACAAAACGAATAAAGTGTACGATAAAATTCCAGCAAAGGTAATGTGGTATTTTCCAATCATACCAAGAATGCAACGTCTCTTTAGGATAGAAAGTATTTCAGAAGATTTAAGATGGCACGCAACAAGGAGGAAAACAGATGGTGTGTTACGCCACCCCGCAGATTCACAGGCATGGCGTACCATAGGTACAAAATTCCCCGAAATTGCTAACGATCCTAGAAATCTAAGGCTAGGAATATCGGATGATGGTGTTGACGTCAACAGAGGAAATAGGCATCACAGTGTATGGCCAGTTTTAACGGTCATTTACAACCTTCCTCCATGGTTGTGTATGAAAAGAAAGTTTGTAATGCTTTCTGTGTTGATACCTGGATACCCGGGAAATGACATCGATGTTTTTTTAGAACCGTTGGTTGATGATCTGCAAACCTTATTCGATACAGGGGTCGATACACATGATGCTTTCACAAAACAAATCTTTAGGCTACGGGCGGTTGTGTTATGGATAATAAATGATTACCCTGCCCTTGGTACTTTATGTGGCTGCCTAACCAGTGGATACAAAGGTTGTGTAGTATGTGGGCAAAATACGGATTGTGTTAGACTTCCTGCATCATCCAAGCAGAGTTATGTGGGTCACAGAAGATATCTACCATATACCCACGCATTCAGGAAGCAAAAGAAGGCGTTTAATGGAGAACAAGAATTCCGCCCGTCTCCAATTCCAAAGACTGGGGAAGAAATATACAATGAGGTCAAACATATTGAAAATAAGTGGGGAAGGGTAAAATGACCAATTAACAAAAAGGCATCAGAAAACCAGAAAGATGCGAGAGGCATAGGTGGGAAGAAACAAAAGCACAAAAGGAACAGGGGAAATGAAGATGGTAGTTCCAGTTAAGTAAATGAACAAGATGGTGCGTACTGGAAGAAATTCAACATTTGGTATCTAAAGCTTAAGTATTGGAGGCATAATGAAGTTCAACATTGCATAGATTTCATGCATATAGAGAAGAATGTTGGTGAGAGTCTAGTCGGAACTTTGCTAAATGTTCCGGGAAAGACGAAAGATGGAGAGAATGCGCGATTGAATCTAGTAGAATTGGGGATAGATAAACCATAGTTGTTTGCTAGGAAAGACAGAGACAAAATAGTACTACCTCCAGCAGGTTACACATTAACAAATGCCGAAAAAGACATATTTTGTCAAACGTTATACAACATCAGGGTACCTCAAGGACACTGTTCAAATTTTTCGTGTTTAATCTGCCTAAAAGATAGGAAGCTCATCGGGCTTAAATCACATGACTATCACATGCTAATGCAAGAGTTTTTGCCCATTGCAATACGGTCAATCATGCACCAACCCACACGATATGCTATCATCAGGTTTTGCTTTTTTTTTTAAATCAATATGTAGCAAGGAAATCGTATTAGATGAAGTAGATAAGATGCAAGAACTTTTTGTCACACTCTGCCTACTCGAAAAGTTCTTTCCTCCCTCGTTTTTTGATATTATGGTCCATCTGACTGTGCACCTAACTAGGGAGGTAAAATTATGTGGTCCAGTATGCTTTCGTTGGATGTATCCCTTCAAATGCTGTATGAAGGTAATTAAAGGACATGTGTGAAACAGAAGTAAACCAGAGGGATGCATTGCTGAGGAGACTATTGCAGAAGAAACAATAGAGTTTTTCGGCGAATATAAAAAGTCCATGAAAACTATTGGTATCCCACGAGATAAACATGAAACTGATGAAAAAATGAGGATGGCAAGCCACTATCGGCCGGCAAATCAAGTGAAGTTTCTGCAGAACTCCTTCGGAAAGCACATTTGTATGTAATACAGAATACATATGAAATTGTACCGTATATCGAGTAAGTATTACTAACACATGTCTATTTCGTTACTTAAACTGATGCAAAAAACATAATAACCAAACACCTTGTTTCATGCAACACAAGCAGGTTTTGGAAACACAAAACCCGGGTAAGCGAAAAGCATGGCTGGAGAATGAGCACAATATATCTTTCATTACCTGGTTATATGAAGAAGTAATTACTTATTTTTTGTAACTGTTTGTTTGTTATTCCTTCAATTTGAAGCTCATATATATACTTGTAATGAGATTCAGGTTAAGAGAGAATTAGCGATCTCCACAGAAAGTGCATCAAAAACCGTAAGGTGGATTTCATATGGACCACGCGCCACCATAGTCAAATACAGTGCATATAACATCAATGGGTATACATTTCATACTAAATGTAGTGATGGCAGCGTTTACCAAAACAGTGGTATTAGTGTTGTGACAGAAGATATGCACATATCCAAAGGAGTAGCAACCACAAGACGCAAAGTGTATTATGGGGTTTTGCAAGAGATATGGGTACTAGATTACCGTTTCAGGCAACTCCCTCTTATCAAATGTGATTGGGTTAACCATCAGAATGGTGCGGTCAGACGCGATACTACGCTTGGTTATAAACTGGTTGACCTTAATAGTTTAGGCCACAAGAATGATCCATTCATATTAGCCTCACAAGCACCACAAGGGTTGGAGCCTACAGCGGGAAACTTGTAGTTTTTGGTTCGGTGTCCGAATAGTTAGTATTTCTCACATGGCGTACTACAAGGGCCCTTATGATGATTTTTGCATTTGGAGCAGTAGGGCTTGTTTCCTGTATAACACTGTTCTCTCTTTGATTCAGAGATGTCAGCCTTTACTGTTTTTGCTCTTTTGGCCTGTGATTGAGATGGGTTGTTATCGAGATTTCTCCTAATGTTCTCTTGGTAGAAGCACTAGGTTGAGTCATTGGTGGTGTCAGGTTGGTGTTTTGGATGGTTGGGTGAAGTAGTATTAATTGTCTTAAAGTGTTTTCCATGGTTAACATACGTAATCCGTGTTCACAAGCGCGTACTTCGTATGGTAAGCAATGTGACGTAGGTCACTGATTTCCTCCCGTGCTTCAGTCAGATGATTTCGCAACGTGTTAAGGGTTTAATTGATGAAGTGGTCAACTGTCATGCTTACGTTAACAATAATGGGAGGAAATATATATTGTTTCATAACAATATTAATTTATGAAAATACATTTCATAAAAATACATTGTTTACAAAACTACAGTTGCAATAACTTGCATGAAAATCTCTTGTTTTTTTGTAAATTATGCGACTCGAGCTAGAGTTTCCTGTAGGCCATCCTACTGTGTCTGCGTACCTGAGATTACATACTAAAACGGTCAACATATTGTTGGTGAGTTCATAGGTTTAAACGGTTATAAAAGCATAAGTAGTGATCACAAGATTTATTAGTTTTGTAAGAATACAAAAATAAGTATATATAATTTCCATGAGTCTCACAGTTTGATGCTTAACCTGGTTTATGCCTCGGGCAGGTGTATTATCTAGTACACCCGTAACAGTCAAATACTACTGTGTCCGTGGGTTGGCTAGAGGGACTAGCCTGAATAGGGATGTCAATCCCTGATAGATCTATCCAATAGTATTCACGCTTATATATTTAAAGAACAATGATAAAGTAGGACTTTTAGTGGATTAACTTCTCATGCATTTCATATAAAGGTTTTTATCAGTTGTTTGTGATCATCAAAAATAGAGTATGTAATCTCACCCCATAGTGTAAAATAGTAAAAGTGGGGCTATGAAACTCTCCTGAGTTTGGTATGCTATTAAATAAGCAAGCTGTGGGTGTCAATGTCTCAATAAGCAACCTTCTAGCACCCTAAACGCATAAGGTTGTGTGTAAGTGGGGTGTCAATGTCCACTTATATAATTAAGTGTGAGTGGAGGGTTAATGTCCACTCATTCTAGTTGTCCACTCAACTAGTTATGTCCAAGTGATTGTTTGTTGTTTGCGTTTTAGAAAACGTGTACAGACCGTTGGTGATGTCTGTATTAATAATTCTCAAAGTATTATTATTATGTTTTATTCATTGTATACTTATAGAATTATGATTCGTATGATCCCGAGTTGTATCGTATATGAGTATATGTTGTTAAGTAAGTTCGACACTTACTGTAGAAAGTGTTTACAAGTATGTCGTTATTAGTGACACTAGGTGTGACACTTGCTTTGGGATTGCGACACTAGGAGTAGCGTTGCTAAATAGTAACTTTTAATAAGGTAGCGATACTTGGGCTAGTGTCGCAGATTAATGTTGTTGAATGGAGACACTCTGGGTTAGTGTCGAATGATGTTGAAATTGGAAGTGTTGCGACACTAGAGTTAGTATCGTAGTATACGACAATCAATGATTTGGAGACACAAGGTTTAGTGTCGCTTCATGCGACATTCTAGTTAAAACTGATAGTTGTAGTTGCGACACCCCCTAGTGTCGCTAGTTATCACTGCTAGGTATATTGCGACATTTGGTTAGTGTCGCTACTGCGACATTCGATCGGTGGCATTGACATTCATTTAGTGTCGCTATGGCGACACTTAATTAGATTTGGCGACATTGGGCTAGTGTCGCTATTGGATTTGGCATGAAGCGACACTAAGGGTCTAATGAGGTTTTAAGTTTGTGAACGTGGTCAAACGACCTCGGTTTGACCTGAAATTTTTACACAAGTCTTAAAATGGTGTATGAAGTTTATAAAAATTAATAGTTCATGTCGGGGTTAACCCGAGATGTCGGTTTTTAAATAATTACCAAAACAGTCCCTATATTATGTTTTCCCAATTTTAGTCCCGATTCCTCTCACGATCTTGACAACTTAAATTCTGCAATAGCTCCCGAGAAAAATACCCATAATATCCCTATATGTTAGATATTTTCTGTGATTTTTCCAAGGATTTTAGAAGTCATTTATTTGGTTAATAAAATCGAAAGTCCCATGAGGTCCAAATATGACCAATCCAGATACAAGTCCAAAGATCTATTTTTCTAGGAAAATCCATGTATTTTCAAGAGACAACATAGATGATCTTTTTGAAGATAACAAAATTTGTGAGATTTTGGCACTGGTCTCATGCATTTTAGTGGTCTAGAACTCAAGATATGGTCTCGAGAAGGAGGCGGATGTTTCTATCTGCCGGAATAGTAACACGCACCTTAACGAAAATATTATTTTAAAATAGCAAACAAAGTCAAAATGTTATAAAATTGATGTCGTTGGAGAGCTAACATCACGAACTACATTTTTGGCTTAAGATTCGTTCGTTTTCATGTCAATATGACTTTTATAAAAATCATGGAAATAGATATATTTTCTGGACAGAAAATATCTCAAGATTTCGATTTGTAAAATGCATTTCGGTTTATATTTTGGACATTTTATTGTTAACTGGATACTAGAACATGTAAATATATGTGTTCCAAGTAAGATTAGCAAACGAAAAGGAATTCTCATAAAGAAATGGAGAATCTAGCTCGGAATTGCGACGGGAGTGCGAAGAACTTCTTCTCCTTGCGTTTTCTTGATTTTTCGAGTGGTGGTTGATGGTGGTTTGTGGCGGATGGTTGTGGTGGAGTGGTAACATCCCTTGGACGCTGTAAAAATGGTAGAGAGAGAAAGAAGAGAGAGAAGGAAAGAAGGATGATTTGGTGAATGATGGGAGTGAAAATGAGGGGGTATGGGGGGTTTGGAAAGTCTTTGAAGCAAGAATGGGGTATGGGAACCCATACCATGTAGATTTTCTACATTATTGGATGGGTCCCATCCCATGTGGTTGTTTAAAGCTTATCCTAAAGTTGTGTAATACGCGGTGCTCGTTTACCCGTTCGTTTCGTCGTTCGTTTAATCGTTATACATTTAATATACTACATTTCGTTAACGTTTCGAAACAAGATATTTTTAACACAAGTTTTACTAGTTATAATTCATGTTAAGTTACTAAAATAATATTTGGGTTTTCATTTGTCGAGCGCGTTTCGTGCGTTTTTGTCACGTTCGGTCACGTTTTAAGCAAAACGTATGTGTTCGTTATATTATAAACATAATATAGTGTAATTTTAAATGTTATTAAACAATTTCATATTATTTAATAATTGTTTCACCAACGTCCATATTTTCATTGTCGGATATCCATCCGGTTTGAGTTTGCACGATTAAAATTAATCGCGTACGTGTGTGTGTGTATATATATATATATATATATATATATATATATATATATATATAATGTCATATATACAAAATGTTACACATATTTAGCCTAATACAAAACTAAATACATGTCATTATACAGGTGTTAGGCACTATTTAAAGTCCTAATTTGTCGGGTGTCACATTTTCCCCTTGTTAAGAGAATTTCGTCCGGAAATTAGTTTGCAGCGTCTGCTGTGTGGTATATACGAATAGATGTGGGTGTATCTGTCGCATTTGGTCTTCCCGTTTCCAAGTGAATTCGGGACCATGCCTCGAATTCCACCGGACCTTGACGATGGGAATACGACAGCTGTTTGACCTCACGGTCCATGATTTGGATAGGCTCCTCGACGAAATGGAGTTTGTCATCAATGTGGATTTCGTCGAGTGGTATAATCAGTGTCTCATCAGACAGACATTTCTTCAAGTTAGAAATGGGAAAGGTAGGGTACACGCTACTAAGTTCAGAAGGTACCTGCAGTCGATACGCCACTGGACCAATTGTTTCGAGAAGTTCAAACGGTCCAATGTATCTAAGGTTTAGTTTTCCGCATTTAACGAATCGAATGACACCTTTCAAGGTGACACTTTCAGAAGTACCTTGTCCCCAACCTGGAACTCAAGGTGTTTGCGTCTCACGTCAGCATAGCTTTTCTGACGATCACGTGCGGCTTTTAGCCGTTTTGGATACCAACTATCTTTTTGGTGGTTTCGTGAATGATTTCTGGACCGGTGAGATGGCTATCTCCAACCTCAGTCCAACGGACAGGTGATCGGAACTTACGTCCGTAAAGTGCCTCGAAGGGTGCAGCCTTAATGTTGGTATGATAACTGATGTTGTCTGAAAACTCGCACAACGGTAAGTGGTTTTCCCAGTTTTTACCGAAGTTAACTACGCAAGCTCGTAGCATGTCCTCCGGTGTTTGTATGATTCGTTCGCTTTGGCCGTTGGTTTGTGGGTGGTAAGCAGTACTCATATCCAGACGAGTACCCAAGGATTTTTGTAGTGATTTCCAAAAGAGAGAAGTGAATCGGCTATCTCTGTCAGATATAATTGAGATGGGTACGCCATGTCTTGACACGATTTCTTTTAGGTAGATCCTTTTCAAATGTTCCATCTTGTCAGTTTCCTTGATAGTCAGAAAATGAGCAGATTTTGTGAGATGATCTACGATCACCCAAATGGTATCGCAACTGCTCGGTGTTTTCGGGAGTTTATTAATGAAGTCGATGGTGATTTGCTCTTATTTCCATTGAGGGATTTCTAGTTGTTGCAGTAACCCGAAGGTTTCTGGTATTCAGCTTTAACTTTTGAATAGGTGAAGCACTTGCTGACATACGTGACGATGTCGGCTTTCATGTTGGGTAACCAATACAACTCTTTGATGCCATGGTACATTTTATCGGCACCGGGATGTATAGAGTATTTGGACTTGTGAGCGTCATCCATCATCAAGTCTCGCAGGTTCCCAAAACTTGGTAACCATATTCAGTTTGAGAAGTATTTGGCCCCGTCAGGTTTGGTTTCAAATTGTTTGTCCATGCCACACAAGGACTCGTTTTCACATTATCAGGTTTGAGTGCTTCGAGTTGGGCGGTAAGGATCTGAATAACAAGGTTGTTGTGAATTGTCATACTGAGAGCTCGAACTCGAAGGGGTTTCACTCATTCTTTTCAGCTTAAGGCATCGGCAACGACGTTAGCCTTTCCTGGGTGATACCGAATTTCACAATCGTAATTGGTAAGTAGTTCGACCCAACGACGTTGTCTCATATTCAGATCTTTCTGATCGAAGATGTGTTGGAGACTTTTGTGATCGGTGAAGAACGTACATCTGGTGTCATATAGATAATGTCTCAAATTTTGAGTGCGAAAACAACTGCCCCTAACTCTAGGTCGTGAGTCGTGTAATTCTTTTCGTGGACCTTGAGTTGTCGGGAGGCGTAGGTGATGACTTTCTCTCATTACATTAACACGCAACCGAGACCTTGGTGTAAAGCATCGCGGTAAACCACGAAGTCATCGTTGCCTTCGAGTAAGGATAAGATTGGTGCACTGCAAAGTTTTTGTTTTAACAGTTGAAAAGATGACTCTTGTTTATCAGTCCAATCGAACTTCTTTTCCTTCTGAGTTAGTGTGGTGAGAGGTTGGGCTATTTTCGAGAAATTCTCAACGAATCACCGATAATATCCAGTGAGTCCTAAGAATTGGCGTACTTTGGTGGGTGTGGTAGGTGCTTGCCAGCACTTGATAGCCTCGATCTTGGCTGGATCGACATGTATTCCTTGTCTGTCAATGATGTGACCGAGGAATTGTACGGTTTGCATCCAGCAACTCACACTTGGAGAATTTGGCATATAACTCCTCGTGTTTGAGTAGTTCTAGGATGGT
Source organism: Pseudognaphalium luteoalbum (assembly GCA_963422505.1). Classification (NCBI taxonomy): domain Eukaryota; kingdom Viridiplantae; phylum Streptophyta; class Magnoliopsida; order Asterales; family Asteraceae; genus Pseudognaphalium; species Pseudognaphalium luteoalbum. Next base: position 54,253,838 of record OY730197.1, read on the forward strand.
TTTTAGGCGTTGGTTGTGTTCTTGTTCGTTGCGGGAGTAGATCAGAATGTCATCGATGAAAATGATAACAAAATTGTCAAGGTAAGGTTTGCACACCCGATTCATAAGGTCCATGAATACAGCCGGTGCGTTGGTTAGACCGAATGGCATCACTTGGAATTCATAATACCCATAACGAGTTCGGAAAGCGGTTTTGGGGATGTCATCATTGCGAACTCGGAGTCGGTGATAACCTGACCGTAGATCGATCTTTGAATAAAAACTCGACCCGTGAAGTTGGTTAAACAGGTCATCAATGCGAGGAAGTGGGTAACGGTTCTTTACAGTCAGTTTGTTCAATTCATGGTAATCGATACACATTCGGAAAGATCCGTCTTTCTTTTTCACGAACAAGACCGGAGCTCCCCAAGGTGAGGAACTTGGTCGAATGAAGCCTTTGTCTAGGAGTTCATGTAACTGGGTAGACAACTCCTACAACTTGAATGGGGCTAAACGGTATGGGGCTCGTGCCACGGGTGTTGCACCAGGCACAAGGTCAATAGATAACTCGACTTATCTGGGTGGCGGAAGGCCAGAAAAGTCCTCAGGAAATACTTGTGGAAAGTCTCGAACAATAGGCACATCCTCAAGACGCTTCTCCTCTGACTTTTTCTCCGTTACATGTGCGAGGATTTCTGGGTAACCTTTTCTGAGGTATTTTTGAGTTTTCATGCACGAGATAAATGTTCAAGCTCGGTCTACTGGTCTCCCCTTGTATGATTAAGGTTCCACCAGAGATGAGAGGTAAGCGACCTATATTATCATAACAGACGATTTCGGCGTGGTGCTTGGATAACCAATCCATGCCTACTATGATGTCGAAGCTTCCAATCTCTATAGGTATGAGATCAATGGAAAAGTGTTCGTTGGCTAAGTTTAAAGTGCAATTAGGTATTACACTTTCAGCCTCAATCAGTTTTCCGTTTGCCAATTCTATTGTGTACCTAGAATCTAAGGTAATGGGTGTAATGTTGAGTAGTGGACACAACTCATCAGATATAAAGTTCTTATCAGCACCAGTATCAAACAAAACCGAGGCAGTAAGGTTATTGAGAAGGAACGTACCCGTGACCACATTTGGGTCTTGACGGGCATCCTCTGAGTTCATCACGAAAGCTCTACCGCGAGCGTTGTTGTTGTTCCTGTTGTTTTTCAGCTTTGGGCAGTCATTCCTGAAGTGCCATGTATTGCCACACTCATAACAGGCTTTCGGTGCACCGGGTTTGCTAGATGTGCTGGGAACTCGACAGTCTTTGGCTATGTGGCCCTGTCATTTGCATCTGGCGCAAACATTACCACAAGGACCATCATGGTGTAAAGTACACTTGGAGCAGTCGGGTTTGCTTCCTTGGTACTTCTTTCGGTCGTCAATTCCAGCAGTGTAGGCCTTAGTAGTTTCCGGCCTCTTGTTTTGTTGTTGGCTTTGGTTATTGGGGTTCCCAGTCCACTTCCACTTGTTATCCTCGGATTGGTGTGTTCTTTTCAGTAGGTGTCACTCGGCGGACTACCTGAGCCATTAAACTGTGTTCCATACGGACATCACTCTGTATGTTTCCCGGATTTGAAGCAGTAACCATCCCTTGAATATGAGCTGGGAGTCCCCGGATGTATCTTTCGATATGTTTGTACTCCAGGTCCACTAATTTTCAGCAAAGGAGTGCCAATTGGTGAAAGTGGTTGGTGTAGCCAGTGATGTCATTGCCCTTAACTGCGAGGTTCCAGAATTCAACCTCAAGCTGTTGCAGTTCTTCTCGAAGGCGTTACTCATCTATTAGCATTTTCTTGAGATCTTCCCATGGGAGTTGATATGCAGTATCAATCCCTACGGTTTGCATGTAGGTGTTCCACCAGGTAAGTGCACCTTCCAGAAAGGTACAAGTGGAGTATTTGACCTTGTACTCTTCGGTGCATTTGGAGATGTGAAAAACAGATTCTATCTCTTTAAACCATCTCAATAATCCGATTGCTCCTTCTGTACCCTTGAAGTTCAGGGGTTTGCAGTTAAGAAAGTCCTTATAGGAACAGGGTTTGGATGGAGGAGTGTTGTTGTTCGTGGTATCCTCGCTGCCATTGTTTCGGAGTGCTTCTTGAGCAGCTAGGGCGTCAGTTACCCCTTGAGCAATGAGTTGGGCTATTTCATCTTGGCTCTACGTTTGTTGCCTCGGTGGCATGATTCTTGAAAAAATAAGAAGGAAAAAGATATATGAGATTGATTTGACGCAAAAAGTCATGTTTATATGCACCATATCAAGCCCATTTTGGCTCAAATCTTGGAATAAACATCGAATAATCATTCTTTTATGCTAAATATGTAAAATGAGCCAAAACTTAGACTTCCTCTCGAAAAATCACTTAAAATGCTCAAATAACGAACAAACCAGAGCTAAAATGATTCACTTGTGGTTCTGGCATATAGTTAAGCAAAACTGGCCTAATTTGTGTCATATTGATCTTCAGAAAAATACGAAACCATGGGCACAAGAATCGTTCGAATCTGATAAATAACGAAGAAGTTAGAGCCAACCGAAGATCACAAGAACTAGGACCAGTGCACAAGACTTACGATCCAGCACACAAGATCACGACCCAGGGTACACCACCCCCTTTGGGGCCATATACCACCCTTAGAGGGCCGTATACGCCCCTTTTAGGGCCGTATACCCCCTCTTTTGGGTGGTATACCCCCCTTTTTGGGTGGTATACCCCCCTTTTGTGCCGGATATGCCCTATTTGCTACCGAATACGCCCTATTTGCTACCGAATATACCCCTTTTGGTGTCTAATTTCATAGCTCAAGGGTGTATATTAGTGTAAATAACGAATCAGGGATACTGTATGTAAATTCAGGTACTTGAAGCCTATAAATAGAGGCTTAACCTACACACCTTCAACACTCAACATTCCATTCTCATTTCTTTCTTTCTCACACACACTTTCTCTCTCTAGAATAGTAGTAGTAGTAGTTAGCTAGTAGGAGTAGAATAGCAAGCTTACAAGCTTTATACAGAGTCGCTCCGAGACTGCGATTGCGCAGATTTGTTGTAACGCCTATCAGGTTTTATTATATTATCCTTTCTTGTTATTTTTAAATATGTTGTGCCATTGTCATGATTATTTAAGAATGCATACTATGATAATTGCTATGTTAGGCTAGAAAAATCCATGTTTGCTATGATAGACGTTATGCTAGGGTAGTTATGCTTTAAACCATGCTGTTACTTTGCTTGTATGAAATTAGGATATGTTTGAATTTATGAATTAGTTCTCAAATATTTATTTATCCAACTTATGATGTGGTTTGAAACCTGTTGATAGAATCTGGCCAATTGCTAGAAATAGGTCCCTCAACTATTCTGTGTCTGTATGATTCGATGAACTCGGCATGGCCGCTGTTCTCCTGATTGAAATACATCATAAGAGACACAGAGCATAGGATAAGAAATATATTAGAATTAATTTCATTTATTGAATGCTTTAGAGAGAACTTTCGGAGCATTCGTGAATTAACCATTAATCCAGAAACTCTGCTTGAAATAAACTGATAACTATCCATGTTACACTACTGCATGTTCTTGTTTGATTGTTGCTTTAGGATTTGCATGCTAATATCTATTTTTCTATTGCAGTTGTTGGATTCATGATTAGGTTTTCAAACATAGAGTAATTACATACGACAGTTTAACATGCTAGAATAATTACAATGATCTATATGAAATAATGTCGAACAATTTAAACAATCGTTAGATAGACTTTCTTAACTTATTCCGCGGGGTAACTCATGTTCACTATATTGTTTATTCAACAATTCGTGCCACGATACGGACGTCTCAGACGACCGAGACTGGGGAATAGGATTCGAGGTTTGTTGTCGGTTAAATTAGTAATACATTTGGGAGAACTTCCGGTGTAGCTTACACTCCATATCTGTTATCCATGTGACATGTTATTTATTTGATTGTGGACAACTCTACGTTAGATAAGTAATAGGATAGGAGCTATGGCCCATTAGGACATATACAGTAATGATACGGGATCTCTGAGCGAGGCATCAGAAATACCATAAAACGGCTTAGTACTTGGTATAGCGCTTGGACCACCTCTGGTGAAGTACAAATGCGTGGAAGCCACGAAAAGGCCGTAAGTACAGTACTATGTTGAGCATCATTCAGAGACCCCAAGTCAGCACTGCTAGGATTCATTGTAATTAGAGCCTTAATCCTTATAACTACCCCTAAATAGCATACACCAATGTCATAGCAAACACTCGCGTAATCCATAGATCTCTCAGCGACTACACTCCTCATTTATTTTACTGTCTTTAGTTTACTTAGAATAGAAAACAAAACCCCTCAAAAAGTTTTAAAAACCCTAGCTAAATTACCAAAGATAATTAATCCTCCTAAGATCCCATGCACGTTGTGGTTTGAAGAACTTCACCTGAGTCATACCTACCGCTTACTATACAAGTAGTAGTATAACTTAGGCTTCCCTGCACTATAAATATTAAAACCACCCCTCCAATCGCCTGCCCTGACTGGAAGGACCGGAACGACCAGGAAGCAATTCTTGAACTGACCGTTGGAGCGCGATCAGGTTTTTGGCGCCGCTGCCGGGAACTACAACGACTGATTTTAGGAATTTAGTTATCTTAGTTATTTAGCGATCCTTTTAGAAGATCAATATCATCCGAAAGTTCCTATCCTTTCCTTAGGCTAATTTTATTTTTTTCGTCTTTAGATTAGAATAGCTTAACCCTTCCTTTCCAAAATCCTACTTTCTACCAACGAGTTATGTCGAACCGTATCACTCTCGCCTCATCAATTAAACCACTGTTAGAGGGACGAAGAGGACCGATCGTAACACCAACAGACGAAACCCTTGAAATTAAGCCTCACTATATTAAAATGATTAAATCTGAGTGTCAGTTTCATGGTCTTTCGGTTGAAAATCCAAACGCCCATCTCAACAATTTCATCAACCTTTCTGACTCTTTCGAACAAATAGGAACCGATAGAAACCTTCTTTGCCTCCATCTTTTTCCTTATTCTTTACCTTCTCGAGCCTTAACATGGTTTTATGATTTCGAACCCAATTCGATTCATACATGGGAGGAGATGGCTACTAAGTTTTTAGCTAAGTACTTCCCTCCTTCCCTACAAACCAAGCTTAAAAACGACATCACTAACTTCCATCAAGGAACTAATGAATCATTAAGCACGGCTTGGGAACGATTTAAGAATCTGATCGAGAGATGTCAGAATCTTCAGTTGACTAAAACGGATCTGGTCGGCACATTCTACAACAGTTTGAATCCTCAACACAAATAAACCCTCGATGCTCCTTCATCCGGACATTTCATGCTCATACTTCAGACGAAGCTTGGAAATTGATTGAGATGATAATGATGCATCAACATGACTTGGAGTCAGATGAATCTACTTCAGAAGAAAGGAGTACTTCAAATCAAACCTTAGACATCCTAAAAACTCAACTCGAATCTGTCACTAAAATTGTCAAGGATTTGCAAGAATCTTCAAACCCTAAGAAGAAACCTCAAAAGTTCCAAAGGGCTAACGAAGAAATTCTTACAACTAGTGGAAACCCTAATCACACTCTTCATTCCAAACCTATCATTCAGCGATTTATCACACAACCCACTTCCCGATATTTAGTTCTCTCTACTCCTTCCCCATTGACTTCTCGTCTAAACAACGAAACTTTCAAAAACTTCATTGTTGAACAAAATAATGTCAATAAAAAGATTGTTGATTTTCAAAACCAATATGATTATTTGATTAGAATTTCAAACGATTTAATTAAAAACATGGAGGATAATGTTAAAAGGTTGTATTTAAGCAAAAGGAAGAAGCGATCTACAACTCTGTCTATCACTCATCTTATGAGTATGATGACATCCTTGTGGTCACTAGAGGAGGAAAAGAGACTAAAAATGAGAAATCCATAGATATTCCCACAAATGAACCTTCTACTTCTCTACCTACTGATTCAGTCCAAGTCGACACCCCCATCACTTCTCCTGAATCCCCTAAAGCCCCAGAAAGTATTAAACCAACACATATACCTTTCCCTGGTAGGCTTAAGAAAGAGAAGCAAGAAGCTCAATATGGAAAATATCTAGATATGTTCAAAAGCTAACACTTAAATGTTAAACTTTAAGATGCTTTAGTGGAAATGCCTAGTTGTGCCAAATTCTTTAAGGAACTCTTATCCAACAAAGAAAAACTTAGACAGATAGTTAACTTGCCCTTAGATGCAGAATGCTCTTTGATTATGCAACAAGGACTACCCCCGAAGCTAGGAGACACTAGCCGTTTCACTATTCCTTGTTATCTTCAGGATGTTCAAATAAGTAACACCTTAGCTGACTTAGGAGCTAGTGTAAACCTTATGCCATACTCTCTTTTTAGGAAACTAAGATTAAATGAACTTTTGCCAACCCGAATGACCATCCAGTTAGCCGATAGATCAGTTAAACTCCCTCGAGGGATTGCGGAGGATATTATGGTCCGTGTTAATAAATTCGTCTTTCCTGTTGATTTTGTTGTTATGGATATTGAAGAAGACACCCAGGTTCCACTCATCCTTGGCAGGTCTTTCCTAAACACTGCCAAGGCCGTCATCGACGTTAATGAAAAATCTTTAAAACTTCAAGTTGGAACTGAGGAGGTCTCCTTCAATGTTGATAAACTAAAAAAACATCCTATGGGAGAAGATCTTGGTCTTGTAGATTCTATGCAGGAAATAATTGAAGAATATTTGGAAGAAATTCTCGCAGTAAGCAGCATCAACCCCAACACTATCATCAAAACAAGGAAACTATGTGAAGAAAACACGGGATTATACTTTGCCCTCTCGGATTCTTCTGCCGCATCAAGAGAGATTCTATTTCCTTAAAAGAATTCCAGCCCGCAGTTCAAAACAATCATGACTACTCTGCTTAGACATGGGACACCAGTCACTCTTCTCAAGGAACCCGACTCCTGAAGTATATGATTCATCTCTCTTAAGGGAAGAAATTCAAAGGACGCTCAAAGAAATGGAATCAATATTTTCACCACCTGATTCAAAGCTATCAGAAAGTTGTGAACCACAAAGTTCACATCCAGAAATCACCATAAGCACTTCTTCTTCAGCTCAAGCTCAGAAGTTTGCACTTACAGAAGACAACGATATCATCATTTCTGAAGAAAATGCAACTTCCACATCATCGACTGTCAAATACGAGCTGAGAAAGGATGCAATCTCTGATAAAGCAGAATGGGTTGAAATAGCTTCAACCAATACATCAGAATCACCTCTTGAAGAATCAGACTTCCAAATGGAGTTTGATGAACTCAAGAGAGACGATATTGCAAGAATGAAGCCTTCTACTGAAGAACCACCAGAATTGGAACTGAAGGAACTACCCTCTCATTTGGAGTATGCTTTTCTCGAAGGAACTTCGCTTTACCAGTTATCATATCCAAAGATCTAAAGCCTGAGGAAAAATCCAAGCTCATTCAGGTTCTGAAGTCACATAAAAAGGCAATTGCTTGGAAAATTTCTGACATATAAGGGATCAGTCCAAACTACTGCACGCATAAGATCCTAATGGAAAATGACTTCAAGCCATCAGTTCAGAGACAGAGGAGAGTCAACCCGAAGATTGAAGACGTGGTCAAAAAGGAGATTATCAAACTTCTTGATGCTGGCATGATATATCCTATTTCAGATTCTCCATAGGTCAGTCGCGTATAGGTTGTTCTGAAGAAAGGAGGAATGACAGTGATTACAAACGAACATAATGAACTCATCACAACAAGAACCTTCACCGGTTGGAGGGTTTGCATTGACTATCACAAACTTAATGAAGCCACTCGCAAAGATCACTTCCCTCTGCCGTTTATTGATCAGAGGCTCGAGAGATTGTCAGGAAATGAGTTCTATGGTTTCCTCGATGGTTTCTCTGGCTATTTTCAAATCCCTCTCGATCCGAAAGACTAGGAGAAGATAACATTCACATGTCCATACGGAACCTTCGCCTACCGACGTATGCCTTTTGGGCTATGCAATGCACCTATTACTTTTCAGAGATGCATGGTGGTGATTTTCCATGACATGATTGAACAGTGTATGAAGGTTTTCATTGATGATTTCTCTGTCTTTGGAGACTCTTTCACATCTTGTCTTTCCAAACTAGAAAGGATGCTAGCTCGATGCGAAGAATCAAACCTCGTTCTGAATTGGAAGAAATGTCACTTTATTGTGAAGGAAGGAATAGTATTAGGACATCGGATATCTAAAGTAGGAATCGAAGTAGATAAAGCTAAAGTTGACACTATTTCGAAACTTCCACCACCTACTTCTGTGAAAGCCATCCGAAGTTTTCTAGGTCACGCCGGATTCAATCGTCGCTTTATTAAGGATTTCTCTAAGATTTCTCGACCTTCTCGAAAAAGATACTCCGTTTGACTTTACAGATGACTGTCTTAAAGCTTTTAACTACTTAAATGAACAGCTCGTGCATGCACTGATCATGGTAGCCCCCGACTGGAGCTTACCTTTTGAAATCATGTGCGACGCCAGTGATTTTGCAGTTGGAGCTGTACTAGGACAACGGAAGGAGAAACACTTTTAACCGATTTACTACGCCAGCAAAACTCTCACGGACGCTCAAGAAAACAATACAACCACTGAGAAGGAGTTGCTAGCGGTAGTATTTGCTTTTGATAAATTTCGTTCCTATCATATTTTGTCCAAAACTATTGTCTATACATATCATTCAGCTCTTAAGTATCTCTTCAAAAAGCAAGACGCTAAGCCAAGAATGTTGCGCTGGATTCTGCTCTTACAAGAATTCGACATAGAAATTAAAGATAAAAAGGGAGCAGAAAATGTTGTAGCGGATCACCTCAGCCGATTGGAAAATATGGCAATGGAAAAGCTTGAAGAAAGAGATATTCAAGACCAGTTCCCGGATGAACAACTCATGAACATCGGAAAACACCATCAGGGACCTCGTCCATCATACGATCCCTGGCATGTTGATTTTGCCAACTACTTGGTAGGTGGAATAGTTCAGAAAGGAATGTCAACTTCTCGAAGACGAAAATTCTTCCGCGACGTAAAGAATTATTTTTGGGATGATCCTTTCCTCTTTAAGGTTTGTCCCGACCATATCATCAGAAGATGCGTCGATGGGAAAGAAGCCGAACATATCCTCTACCAAATTCACCATGGACCAACTGGAGGCCACCATGGAGCTAACAAGACCGCACAGAAAGTATACGATGCCGACTTTTATTGGCCAACCATTTTTCAAGATTCTTACGACTTGGTTAAACGCTGCGATGCTTGCCAAAGATTCGGCAACATATCCGCACGCAATGAAATGCCACTAACCAACATCCAAGCCTGTGAAGTCTTTGACATTTGGGGATTAGATTTTATGGGACCCTTCCCTAAGTCTAACGGAAAAGAATACATTCTGGTTGCAGTTGATTACGTGTCCAGGTGGGCTGAAGCACAAGCTCTCCCAACAAACGACGCCAAGGTCGTCACTAAGTTTCTCAAACAACTATTTTGTCAATTTAGAGCTCCGAGAGCCATAATCAGTGATCGCAGCACACACTTCTGCAATACTCACCTAATTCACATTGCAACAGTATGGAGTTACTCACAAAACTTCAACAGCTTATCACCCACAAACCAATGGGCAAGCCGAAGTGACAAATAGGGCCTTGAAATGAATCTTAGAACGAACGGTGTTCAACCATGGGGAAAAGTGGTCCTTTAAATTAGATGATGTGTTGTGGGCATTCAGAACAGCATACAAAACACCGTTAAGAACCACACCATATCATCTGGTTTATGGTAAGGCATGTCACCTGCCGATTGAGTTGGAGTACAAGGCATACTGGGCGCTAAAGAAATGTAATCTAGACATTCCCACCATAAGATCCCATAGGAGAATGCAGCTTAACGAACTAGTTGGGTTAAGAGATAAAGCGTACGATAGCTCCCGGAAATTCAAAGAAAGAACCAAGATGTTTCATGATGCAAGACTCAAGCTATCAAAGTTTAAACCAGGGGATAAAGTACTTCTCTTCAACTCACGCTTCAGAAAGTTCTCTGGAAAATTCAAAGTCAGGTAGAGTGGAGCATTTGTAGTCTCAAAGGTATTTTCCTTCTGTGCAATCGATCTCGAAGCCCCGGAATGTAACTTTAAAGTTAATGGTCAGCGCCTGAAACATTACATTGAGGATTTCCCCATTAATGAGGAAATCTACATTTTTGAGCCACCTTGAACTATTCCCAGGTATCAAGAGTCAAGCTAGTGACTCTCTTAAACAAGCGCTCTTGGGAGGCACCCCAAGCCTATCTTAGATTAATTTGTCTTTTTATTTGTAGTTTAGATCTTGTCTAGTATTATCATTCTTAACTAGATGATGCAGGATAGCTACTTATCTGACAGCCTTTGAAATTTACAAATCTGAGATAAGTCTTTATTATTTATATATATACAAATGCAGAAGTCTTGATGATATTCACAATCAAAATATTTTACAAACAATCATCAGTTCTTTTCGCATCTGTATATATTCATAAACTTTAAAACGTTACCTATGTTATTTGTGTTTTTCAGGATGGAAACCCCAGCTGAAAGCAGTGAGCAGAAAATCAAGAAAGGCACAAGAGGTGGAAAAGGTCGCAAAGGAAAGAAGAAGATGGCTGCTATCCAGGAAGAGAGTCTGATCGATGCACCGATTACTCCAGAGGACCATTCGAGACCTGCTGCACCACAGTCTTTCCCAGCATATGAGACTCTCCCGACCTTTGATTATGGGATCACTACTGCAGACCCAGCAGCAGCTTAGGCGCTCTTTCAAACACTGTCCATTCGTCATGATTCAATGTCTGATATCCGCGAGGCAGTCGGGTTACCGAGACTTCAGGACCTCCCTTACAGGCTAGGCTCAGGTCCGAGAGCTTCTCGACCACCATGGTCATTCTTCCCTCCTGCAGCTGGCACTACTGATGCTCCAGTATAGGCTCCTGAGAGTTCACACTCTGATCACGCCGAGATGCTCGCAACTGCTAGCAGACTTCTTGCACCATCACCTTCTTCTGTCCTCCATGATGTTGCCCTCTCTGCCATCTATTATGTTGCTGTTGCACCATCACCTTCTTCTCGACCACCATGGTCATTCTTCCCTCCTGCAGCTGGCACTACTGATGCTCCAGTATAGGCTCCTGAGAGTTCACACTCTGATCACGCCGAGATGCTCGCAACTGCTAGCAGACTTCTTGCACCATCACCTTCTTCTGTCCTCCATGATGTTGCCCTCTCTGCCATCTATTATGTTGCTGTTGCTGAGTTCGACCCTGATATGGATGATCTACTAGATGAGCCTTAGTTTATCTTTATGTTTTAGATCTATCTACTTTATGTTTTAGACTTATCATACTACTATTCTGTGAGACCTGGTTATTATGACTCTATTTATGGCTATTTGCAGAACTCAGTATTCGTAGGGAATGGATGATCTTTAAAAGAATTCTGGTCAAAATCCAGCAAATTACTTGCACCACTCCTTCACGAATCTGGTCCTCCATCCAGTACTCACCAAGCATAGGGAAGTACCACTCTAGTTCTTATGATCTATCTTATGATAATATATGCTCATTCCTACTTAAAACTCTAAGTGTGGGATTAATACCTCATAACTGGAAAACTTGAAATTCATATTCGACTTAATGCAAAACCCTAAGTGTGGGATCCTCCCTACTTAGTGAAGAAATATTGAGGACAATGTTTATTTTTAAGTGTGAGATAGCAGTATACTCTTCACTCACTTGTTAAGATCAAATTTTTTTTTCGAAATTGTCCTCAGTAAAGTAAATAAATCTGTATTTTGCCGAAATTTTAAAATTTTTCCACTATAAAAACGATCTTGCTTCAACAGTAGTCTAACTACTCATTCAGCAGAATGACTTTTCCCAAAGTTTTTGAGTCAATAAATTAAGAAGAAGTACAGATTTTTTTTGCAAGTATTCAAAAGTCGGTAAAAAGAGACCGGAACATGTCAAACTCTAAATGATTTCAAAATGAAAGTCTAAGAGGTGCATCGCATGACTGGGTACATACAACCTATACTTGCAGTGAGGTAACTTGAGCCCATTATAAGCATTCATTTTTAATGCTTCACTTTCATTTGTTGTGTGTAACCGGTGCATGCATTCAGAATTAGAATTTTCTCCTGGTATGCATTTCGAGACCACATTGACAGGTGCCATACGCGGCATAGGTGCAATTAAATGACCTGGACATTTACTTAGGATACAACCCATTTTTATCATATCTCTTCAAGCCTAACCCTGCCGATACTCATTTTTAATATCGATGATCCGCCTAGAAAACCCTGTTGAGCCTTAACCTTTTCGTTTCTAAAAAAACCAAACTTTTAAACCCACTCACTTCCATACCTACCAAAACCTTGTCTTAGAATCTTTAAAATTTTTGAAAAACACTATTCAAATGTTCTTTTTTCTTTCCCTCAAAACTCACAAAATTTCGTGTTTACTTGAAAATTCTCGTGTGCGTTTCCATAATCAAAAACTCAAAGATCGAGAGTCATGTGGTGCGAAAAATTGGCACCAAGTAAATTCGAAGTTGTCAAAGGGTTGGAAAATGAAAGGATCTCAAAAGGGCAGTAAGAAAAAGAAAATCTCTTAGAAATTCCTTAGCAAAGAAATTCTAAGCCAAAAATATAGAAAAGGAGAAAAAGAAATAAATATGTATCATCTGAAATAAAGCTAAGTGCTTCAAATCTCTCGAAAACTCCGATCCCTGAAAATATAAATCTTCTATGTGTTTTCAAAAAGATAGAAGTCAAAATGACTATCTCTCTTGTCGTTATCCGTTTCCCTTTTTATTAAAAAAGCATATCTAAATAAAGATTTCCAAAACTTTAAAAGGTCTTAAGATAAGCAAAACCCATTTTACCTTAAAAATATCCACTATCCATACCCTTTAAACCCTCACTTCATTACAACCCTCACAAATGTCTGGTGATAATTAGTGTCGTCCCTGTCTAAGTGGTGGAGATTTGATTCTCGATCAAGCCTATGACGATGTTAGCTGCATGACTGGTATATGAGCGATTTCATTTGTACTAGAATGATAGGAAACCAGATACACTCTGAGTGAATTGAGTGACCACCCGCTGAGATCGCCCAGTCATGTATATTCCAAGATCGTGAGAATTGAAAGCATGCCTAAGACGATCATTTTATAAATCTTTTGGATACATCATGGGAACATCTCTCTTTTCTGAGCTGGAACAATACTTGTTTCAAATCCGTGCCTTTTCTTCCTTTAAAGACTCACCCATCAAAAATGATTTTTCTCAAAATTAAAGTTTTGGCATATCACGATTTAGAGTTTGCTTGAGGACAAGCAAAAGTCTAAGTGTGGGATATTTGATTTGACGCAAAAATTCATGTTTTTATGCACCATATCAAGCCCATTTTGGCTCAAATCTTGGAATAAACATCGAATAATCATTTTTTATGCTAAATATGTAAAATGAGCCAAAACTTAGACTTCCTCTCGAAAAATCACTTAAAATGCTCAAATAACGAACAAACCAGAGCTAAAATGATTCACTTGTGGTTCTGATGTATAATTAAGAAAAACTGGCCTAATTTGTGTCATATTGATCTTTAGGAAAATACGAAACCATGGGCGCAAGAATCGTTTGAATCTGACAAATAACGAAGAAGTTAGAGCCAACCGAAGATCACAAGAACTACGACCAGTGCACAAGACATACGATCCAGCACACAAGACCACGACCCAGGGTACATCACCCCCTTTGGGGACATATACCACCCTTAGAGGGCCGTATACGCCCCTTTTAGAGCCGTATACCCCCCTCTTTTGGGTGGAATACCCCCCTTTTTGGGTGGTATACCCCATTTTGGTGCCGGATATGCCCTATTTGCTACCGAATACGCCCTATTTGCTACCGAATACGCCCCTTTTGGTGTCTAATTTCATATCTCAAGGGTGTATTTTAGTGTAAATAACGGATCAGGGGTGTTGTATGTAAATTCGGGTACTTGAAGCCTATAAATAGAGGCTTAACCGACACACCTTCAACACTCAACATTCCATTGTCATTTCTTTATCTCTCACACACACTTTCTCTCTATAGAATAGTAGTACTAGTAGTTAGCTAGTAGGAGTAGAGTAGCAAGCTTACGAGCTTTGTACGGAGTCGCTCCGAGACTGCGATTGCGCAGATTTGTTGTAACGCCTATCAGGTTTTATTATATTATCCTTTCTTGTTATTTTTAAATATGTTGTGCCATTGTCATGATTATTTAAGAATTCATGCTATGATAATTGCTATGTAGGCTAGACAAATCTGTGTTTGCTATGATAGACGTTATGCTAGGGTAGTTATGCTTTAAACTATGTTGTTACTTTGCTTGTATGAAATTAGGATATGTTTGAATTTATGAATTAGTTCTCAAATGTTTATTTATCCAACTTATGTTGTGGTTTGAAACTTGTTGATAGAATCTGGCCAATTGCTAGAAATAGGTCCCTCAACTATTCTGTGTCTGAATGATTCGATGAACTTGGCATGGCCGCTGTTCTCCTTATTGAAATACATCATAGGAGACACGGAGCATAGGATTAGTGATAGATTAGAATTAATTTCATATATCGAATGCTTTTGAGAGAACTTTCGGAGCATTTGTGACTTAACCATTAATCCATAACTCTACCTGAAATAAACTGATAACTATCCATGTTACACTACTGCAAGTTCTTGTTTGATTGTTGCTTTAGGATTTGCATGCTAGTATCTATTTATCTATTGCGGTTGTTGGATTCATGATTCGGTTGTCAAACATAGAGTAATTACATACGACAGTTTAACATGCTAGAATAATTACAATGATCTGTATGAAATAATGTCGAACAATTTAAATGATCATTAGACAGACTTTCCCAACTTATTCCGCGGGGTAACTCTTGTTCTCTTTATTGTTTATTCAACAATTCATGCCACGATACGGACGTCTCAGATGACTGAGACTGGGGAATAGGATTAGAGGTTAGTTGTCGGTAAAATTGGTAATACATTTGGGAGAACTTCCGGTGTAGTTTACACTCCATATCTGTTATCCATGTGACATGTTATTTATTTGATTGTGGACAACTCTACATTAGATAAGTAATAGGATAGGAGCTATGGCCCATTAGGACATATACAGTAATGATACGGGATCTCTGGGCGAGGCATCGGAAATACCATAAAATGGCTTAGTACTTGGTATAGCGCTAGAACCACCTCTGGTGAAGTACAAATGCGTGGAAGCCATGAAAAGGCCGTAGGTACAGTACTATGTTGAGCATCGTTCAGAGACCCCAAGTCAGCACTGCTACGATTCATTGTAATTAGAGCCATAATCCTCATAACTACCCCTAAATAGCATAAATCAATGTCATAGCAAACACTCGTGTAATCCATAGATCTCTCAGCAACTACACTCCTCATTTATTTTAATGTATTCAGTTTACTTAGAATAGAAAACAAAACCCCTCATAAAGTTTTAAAACCCTAGCTAAATTTCCAAAGATAATTAATCCTCCTAAGATCCCATGCCCATTGTGGTTTGAAGAATGACACCTGAGTCATACCTACCGCTTACTATACAAGTAGTAGTATAACTTAGGCTTCCCTGCACTATAAATATTAAAACCACCCCCTCCGATTGTCTACCCTGACTGGAAGGACCGCAACGACCAGGAAGCAATTCTTGAACCGACCGTTGGAGCACGATCAGAGATGTTTGAACAATGGTTATGATTATCACAATTGTATATATAAAGAAATAATATACAACAGCACATAGTGACAATTAATCAACAATGCGAGGTAACAAGATCTAATGTCATTATGATTACGAGTTCCAAAAGATTACAAAATATAGAATTTACAAAAGATGCCAGAAATTGTTACATCCGGACGAATTACATGAGTTTTACATAGGTGGCTAATAGGTTACATGATAGATACTACACTAATCTCGGTGTAGATTCAGTTGTGGAAGCAAAGAAGTAAGGTAGTCCACAGACTCTGCAAGTCTGCTAACCATTCTAAGAGCATCCTCGGTTTCCCGCAAGCGTGTCTCACATTGTTGCAGCCTTGATTGTAAAATCGAGATCTCGTTTCGATTATTGATTACTTGATTATGAACAATCTCCATGATTTCTGTAGTTTCCTCCAATTGATCATGCGTACGAGTGATAGTCTCAGAGATATCTGCCTGACCTATGTACAACTGTGCGATACTGTCTTGGGTTTGTTCCATCCAGTTAGAGCGAATATTACATTGTTCGATTTCCACGTTGTGCAACCGGCGTTCGTGATGGTGCACTCGAGCAGCTAACACGGGAACGGTGAGATATGTTGGTTCTTGGGTGTACGGAGAGAGATCCATGGCTGAATATTCTCCATCATCAGCAGGGATTTCTATGTCTTCCTCAATCCTCCAAGTGGCCATAGTCGTGGGTAACCAGCTCCATTGGTGGGCGATTGCCAGATGGCAAGCTATAGCAGAGACATTACCCGTGATGGCAGGATTGTGGTAGGGCCTAGCTCGGTGTGAGCTACCGATGCGTCTAGCCACGAGTGGTTCTGAGTGGCTGCGACGTGAGCGAGAGAGAGTAGTACGTGTAGTTTGTCTAGATGATGAGTTGACCAATTCTGTGGAAAGAATGTTTCAATAAGTGAGGTCTATATATATATATATATATCATATAATATAGCCTAACGTGTCTAGCACTAACATGTATGGGTCCCGTTTCTCTCATAGTCAAAGTCCACTAATGTATCCCAGTTCAATCATAACCATTTCAGACCTTTCATCATTTTCCTTTAATTGTATATAGTTGATCAGGCTATGTTAACTTAAACTCAAATGATGCAATTTCTGAACAAGTCATAACTAACAAGAAATGCTAACCTAAGAGTTATAGTCTAGGGTTACTAATGCAATCCTAGTTCGCTATAACTATGGCTCTAATACCAATCTGTCGCACCCTGATCGTGCCAGGACGGTCGGTTCAGGGATCGCTCCCTGTCGTTGTGGAACTTCCCGTCGGGGCAGGCGATCGGAGGGTGGTTTTAAAATTTATAAAGCTGGGGACCTAAGTTTTACTATAGCTAAGGGCAGTTAGTGATAAGTAATGACTCAGGGTCATTCTTAAGATCAACCGTATTGTGAAACCAAGCAGTAAAGATGATCGATTCGATTTAGTAGGGTTTGTAAACAAGGGATTTGATTTTTGGTTTTTAATTACTTAGGTCCTAAATTAAACTAAATAATCAAGAAAATAAAATAGTAGGTGATAATCAGTATGAAGAGGAGTATTTGTTGTGATTTCATTAGCCTTAAGGGGAGATGATGTTGGGTTGATGTTTTAAAAACATTCTTTCTAAGTATTTGTGTTTTACTTGTTTCAGACACTTTATGGTGTAAACACTAGCACCCTACTATCTGATTGCTCAGATAGCATGTCACTAAGTACTAGGTTATTGTGATTCTGATCAAATCAGGTTGCTCTACCCCCAACACTGTCTGTGAAGACTAGTGACCCTTCTTGGAGTTAACTCCTGGGTGCATGAATAAGGTAACAGACCGATATTTAATTTCTAACCGTTCTTCGCACCATAAAGTTATTATAATTCAAGTAAAGCATTTAAGACCTAATTCGGAAAGTGTCTGTTAACTTTTCATCGATGGTTTTGTTAGGTTCAGAGCTGGTGAATGCCCTAGTGCTGCTCAGAATGTATACACCGACGACCGTTCCAAAGCTTTGGTGTATGGAAGCCGTTCCAGCAGGATGGTTCCGAAACTAAATGAGGTACTAGGACGTTTTACGGCATTCCATGCCTTGCGCACTAATGCAAGTTAGAGTGTATACACCGACGGCCATTCCGTAGCTTCCATGCATTTGTACTACACCAGAGGTGGTTCTAGCACTATACTAAGTAATATGACGTATTACGGTGTTCCATGCGTATTGTACATTTAGGTCACTCTGAACCCATTTTAACTAAGTTTGTATTAAAGTCTACCCATCTATGATATAAACCAGCCCTCACTTAATATTACCCATTAAATCCCTGATTAATTCACGTTGTACTATACATTAGTTTGACGGTATTTCCATAGCTTCGAAATCAGACCATGCATAGATAGCACAGATAATTAATTACTCTCAGAACAAGGTTCGCGACTCCTTGTCTTTCAGAGTTTTAACCACGTTTATTGGAGGAAAGGCGATAGTTTTGAAAACAGTTTATAATCATAGATGAAAAGTTAAACAGATATAGTTTTCAGTAATATATTAAATTAACATCATTCCCCATTATAATGACTAACTACATCACAACAAACACACAAGCTAACTACTCCCTAATCATGGTAACGAATCCTAAATCTAGCATAATAACAATAGCATACATTATAACAGATAAGGAAAGAGATAACCGTGATAAATGCGTAGTCTGAATATAAGCTGAAAGATTACAACGAGCAGAGCCTCGAATATTACAAAAGCACCCCTCCAAGTATCTCCAACAAATATTACAAAGTAGCCCCTCCGTTAGTCCCGTTAAATATTAATGAGAAACTAACTACTAACTAACTAACCTAGAGTGAGAAACTAGTGAGATAATGTATGTGATTTGTGTGTTGTTGTGTTGATTGTTTGATGGTTTGAAATGAGGAGGATTGATACTCTATTTATAGGCTAAGGCTTCCAACACTTGCTTCCTTAACTTAACACCCGCATCTCTCGATTTGCACTGAAATACCTCCCCTAGCTCAGAAATTCGACACCAAAAGGGTAGTATTGGACACCAAAGGGGTAGTATCGGATAGCTTTGGGGTAGTATTCGGCACCAAAAGGGTAGTATTAGACACCAAAAAGGGGGTATCTGGCACCGTAGAGGGGGTATACCACCCCTATAGGGGGTATACGGCCCAAAAGGGGGGTATACGGCCCCAAAAGGGGGGTATACGGCCCCATAAGGGGGGTATACGGCCCCATAAGGGGGGGGGGGGGGGTATACGGCCCCTGTGGGGTGGTGTACTCCCTGGTCGTGGTCTTGTGCACTGGATTGTAAGTCTTGGTCGCCTAGTCGTACTTCGTTTGGCCATAACTTCTTCATTCTTGGTCCGTTTCCAGCGTTCTTTATATCCACACAATTGTAATTACCTGAAGATCACAATGAAATAATCAAAGAATAATTTTAAGGTAATGTGCTTAAAAGTGCTCATAGAACGTGACTTGTATCATTTATGCTCTATTTTGTACGTTATTAAACCATTTTGATTGATTTTTAAAGCAACGCCTTATTTTTAGCCTTGATGATGATTTAAGATGAGAAAGTATTAATATCAAGTGTTTTCATCAAGTTTGGTGCTAAAAAGGTGGGAATTATGTATGCAAAAACGTGACTTTTTACGATCAATCAAATATCCCACACTTAGAAGTTGCTTGTCCTCAAGCAACACTTCAACTATCCTCATTTAAAAAGATGTTTTTAGGCTCGATTTTTGCGAATTAAAATATTTCTAGAAACAACCATTATACAAGTAACTTGTTTCAGAAAATGGAGACAAGTAAGATATTTGTTCTAGAAATAAGAAATGAATATCTTTGGGCATGCTTCTGATTCTCGTGATCTTTGGCATATACATGACTAGGTGATCTCACCAGGTGGTCACTCAATTCACTCAAAAGTGTATCGGGTTTCCTATCATTCTAAACAAATGAAACCTCTCAATAGCCAGTCATGCAGCATTCATCGTCAAAAGCTTGATCGAGAATCAAATCTCCACCACTTAGGTGAGGACGGTGCTAATTATCCCAAGACATTCATCGGGGTTTTGTGTGAGGTGAGGGTTAAAGGGTATGGATAGTGGGATGTTTTTAGGTTAAAAGGGTTATGCTTATTAATGAAAACGGAAACGAATATCGGTAAGGGGGGAAGATAGCTATTTTGACTTCTATCTTTTTGAAAACTCATGGAAGATTGTATCTTTTTAAGATCAGAGTTTCTCGAGAGATTTGAAGCACTTAGCTTTAATTCATATTTTTGGCTTAGAATTTTCTTTGCCAAGGAATTTCTAAGGTATTTTTAATTTTCTTACTTCCCTTTTTGGGATCCTTTCTTACTTTCATTTTTCAATCTTTTGATATTTCGAATTTCACTTGGTGCCAATTTTTCGCACCTTAGAATTCTCGATCTTTTTGAGATTTTGATTATGGAGACGCACACGAGAAGTTTAAGTAAAACAAGAGATTTATGATTTTTGAGTGAAAGCAAAAAGAATATCTAAATAGTATTTTTCAAAAATTTAAAAATTCCAAGATAAGATTTTGGTGGGTATGGAAGTGAATGGGTTTTATTCAGGGTTTTCAAGAAACGAAAAGGTTAAGGCTCAACAGGGTTTTCTAAGCGGATAATCGATACTAATGATGAGTATCAGAAGGGTTAGGTTTGAAGAGATATGAGAAAATGGGTTTATTTCCTAGGGAATGTCAAGGTCATCTAATTGCACCTATACCGCGTACGGTACTCACCAATATGATCTCGAAATGCATACTAGGAGCAAGTTCTAATTCAAAAATGCATACATCGGCACACATAACAAATGAATAGTGAAGCATTTAAAATGCTTTTATAGGCTCAAGATACCTCACTGCAAAATGGGTTGTATGTGCTTAGTCATGCGCTGCCCCTAAGATTATCATTTCTTATTTTGAGAAATTCCTATCTTATTTACACTACCTTCCAAAATAACTTACTCATATTAAAAATGGCTCCTCTTAGAAATATTAATATTCAAAGAAAAAGCTCGAAGTTAAGCTCATGCTTTTCTTTGTTTTACGCAAAAATTTTGATCAATTTTTAAAGTGAGGAGCATTTTCTGAGTTGCTATTTGGACATAAAAATCTATCTAAGGTATTCTATACCGCTATCCCACACTTAGAGGAACATTGTCCCTAATGTTCTCTTTAATGGAGATTATACTAGAGGTATAATCCCACAATTAGAGTTTAAACATGAAAGAAAATGTTTCTCAAGTGTTTGTTTGGGTTGGAATCCCGCACTTAGTGATAAACTTAGGATATGGTATAGATTACTTTTATTAATTAACAGTACTACATAAAGCAAAAAGATAATAACAGAGAAAGGATGAAGAAACTCCCCAGATAGCTAAAGCTGAAGATCTGAATATGTGCCGAGAAGCAGAAAAGTTTTTTTTTTTTTTGAACTTGACATCTTTGTTTTGCGGCAGCTCCATGAGGATTTTTCAGCTTTTTAGGGAGGAGGCTTTTAAATATGAACCGAGCCTTCCATTTCAACCACCATTTGTGAATAAATCTCTGAAGTGTGAACACTTTGGATATACCAATTAAATTCAACTCTATATTTTTGCAATGAAAAGGAATCGTCGTCTCAGAATGAAAAGATGTTTTCTATTACAAATCATTTTGTAGAACATATGTTTTTAAACGAGTTCGAGCATAATGCATAAAAGTAGTATGCAAGTACCTCAAATGCTCGAAACAAATGAACCAATTTCTTGAAAGAGTTTCCTATTTATCTGAGACAAGTGATTTTGCAAAATTGAGTTGTTACTTGAAATATTTTGAAAATATTTTTGAAGTATATCCAAGTGTGAAGGGTATTCAGAGATTTATCTTCACTTATTGACACACCAAAAACATACGTATTATTCCAGGGTTGCCTCCCGAGAAGTGCTGCTTTTATAGTCGAGAGCTTGACTTTTTTCCCTTCAGAATCAGTGGGTGGTGGGTTCTCCAGGGCCAATGGTGCTGGAAGGTGACAGCCTGGAGTAGAACCTTAGGAAGTGGCGGGTGATAACCTGGGTGATGTTTGGGATCCTTTCCACATGAAGAGGGAAGCTTTCAAAGTGTTTTTCAGCAACCCTTTGCAAGTGAAGGAGATCCCAGGTGATATCATTGACTGACTTTGAGATGACTCCGTTAGGATCAAAGATGAGGATCCCATTGGATCTAATAACCTCACGTTCGGGACGTTCTCCTCGAAAAGAATCCATGAAATCGAAGAAGCGAAGATGTATATCTTCATGATTGGCTGTGCTGGGGTTTCTTCCAAATGCATGGATGGATCCTTGAATACCCTGGAGAAGTTGTTTTTGATGATCGGAATACGTGAGGTTCGAATTCTGAAAGATGTTCAAGATTCTATAGTAGACTTCACGTAGACCGTCATGAAACAACTGCCTGGGTTCTTCTGAGGGAACAGTACCAAAGATTTCTGAGACTCATTCTGTGACAAAGTTCGCCGTGTTGATCATCGTTCCATCTGGTATGGAAGAAGGGACGGCACGCGTTCAATGGTGAGATATCATCAATGTGGTCATTATCGGCTATGGAATTGATGGTGCCCGAAGCGTCAGTGTCGTTGATGGTAACTAATCGGGCGCCAACAGAGGTTTTAAAATTTATAAATAGCGGGGCTTAAATTATATGTACTACCTACTCTGGTTAGTAAGCGGTAAGTATAACCTAAGATCGGTCTATGAATCAAAACGTGTGGGTGACTAAAGTTGGTGCTTTCGGTAGGGAAGTATTTAGGATGGAACAAAGTAGGTAGGTTTGGGGGGTTTTTAAATTGAAGACAAATAATTAAAATGCAAAAAAGTAAATTGCAGGAAATTAAAATACAGGAAGGCAGATAAAGATAAATATGTGATTGCTGAGATTTCAATAATTAATGTTTCGGGATGACAGACTAAATAGGGACAATACGTAACGTAATGAATAAACTATTAGGTGTAAACTCGAGACCCCTACCAACTAATTTTCCCATTGGCATGTCACTAGGTTATCATGATTCTGATCGGAGCAATACGCCAACTTCCAATACTTATCTGGTTGAGAGATAAGCAACCTATTTTGGTTTTATATCGAGGTGCATTTAATCATCAGCGTATCGTCTCATGGGTCCAACCGTTCTTAACCCCTGAGATAGTATACTATTCTATTAGCATGCAGATTAATAACTTTGCATGTTTAGACCGCTGATTTTATACGACCTAGAGGTTTAAGTATCCTAAGTCACTTGGACTTTTACTTTCATTCCTAAATCTTATTTATGATTAACTAGATTCGGGTTTCTTCGACTTATGGCTTAAATCTCTCCTTTTCAAACAGTTATACATCCCTGGATTATTCGCAGTTTATTAAAATGTGTTTCATATGCAGACCATGCCTTTCAATAATTAGACAGTGTACTTTACATGGTAGTTCCACTGCTTCTTACATCAAACACACGGTCAAGAGTAATTGACAGTGAGAATGACACTTTAAACTAATTAAATGTAAAGCAGTGCAGAAATGTAAACCTAATATATACAACGAGTGGTTTCACTATGTCTTACTTATTGCATGTCATGGGCACAGATAACTACTTACCATAATTAAGGTTGATCAGGTCTTAATTACTAGGTTGCAGTCACGTGGATAACCAGAAATGGTACTCCATAGATTAAACTTAAGTTCATAAAGTCTTAACAGTACAAGGGTTACTAATTCTATTTTGTCTGAACGTGTTGTACGAAAATTACTTTACAGTGCATTGACTTTCGTAGGATATACCGGTTAGTTGTGAAGTTGTATTATCCTTTCGGAATTCCAACTGTTAACCCAGAGCTGATTCTAATGATATGACTACCTTCGATCGGTTATGACTTCCATACATTTGTACTTTGCTCGAAAGCATTTCTAGTTCTATTTCGAATAAACAGTCGAATAGGGGCCATCATATCACTTTACGATTATCGTGCACTAATTATATAATGTCATCTCTACTTATATTTATCTACATCATCAACAATCACAATAATAAACTACTCGCAATTCATTGCAACAAGTAAATCACATACCAAGTAATAATGCATATTTAGAATACGAAATAAAATAAGTATGATAAAGGTTTAGATATCACCTGGAAATAAATGCGTAGCAGCATATTATTATGATTGACAACTCTTTAACACGTACAAAGATTTATCTCCGAATCCCTAGCATTCGTTCTAGCCTCTATATTAATCTGTAGATTAATAACAATAATCCTACAATGAGAAAAACTATAAAATACAAGAGGATTTGGAATTTTTGTAATTCCAAGAGTATGTGGTGTGTGAGATATGAGGTGTGAGAGGTGTTCTTGAAATGAACCATGGAGCACCTATTTATACTTGAAAATTGGTGCATTTTAGCAATTAGGAGCACATGTTAGTAAAATGTGGAAAAGTTGCTAGCACATGTACCCTAAAGCGAGAAAAGGTCTAGCACATGTACCCTAAAATTGCGGAAAAGGCCTAGCACGTGTACCCTGTGAGTACGAGCAAGGACAGAAAAGCGGCCGGAGGACAGGCAGCCGGCGCCGCCACCATGGCAGCTGGCAGCCTGCCGCCCCAGTTCGCCATCTTTCGCTTCGTTTCTCGATTCGTGCATCTCTTCTTCGTTATGCGTCCGTTTTCGTCAATTTTTTTGCATTGGCTTCGTTTTTTAAAAATGAAAACTTTGATGAAAAGAAATCTCTGAAATGTTTCTCTTATCTTAAAATGTTTCGTGCGAATCATTTGAATCTTCCGGCGTACGTAGAATCTTCATTCTTCATCCATTTTTGTTAATTCTTCTTCTGTTAGATTCGTATTTTGAAAACGAATATCTCGGATAAGAGAAATCTCAGTGATGGGTACTTTGTCTCTAAATCTTGTCTTGATGTCTTGAATCTTCAAACATGTGTAGAATCTTCATTTTTCATCCGTTGGCTTGATTTATCTCGTGCAACTCTATTTTGACCTTATTTGCAAAGTTTCATTGATTTATATACTATCTGAGTTTATTTGCCAAGTATTGTTCCAGAATGAGAGAGATATCGGTAGTAAAAACGTGACTTTTTACGCGATATCAAGTATCCCACACTTAGAACTTTGCTTGTCCTCAAGCAAACTCATTCATAAAAGACCTTTAGAAAGATTCTAGTTACACATATCTTTTAGAAATACTATTTCCAAAGAACATAAAGCTCCAGTCATGAAAGAGTTCTTATGAGAAACTAAGGGTTTATAGAATTTGATACTTTCTTCAAGCAACTTAAATGGTAATCATGACTAGGCAATCCTCGCGGTGGGTCACTCTAATCACTCGGGTTTTTAGGGTTCCTACTTGCTAGTGTCAATCACTCAGATAGCCAGAAATGCAGCATTCTCGTCATAGGCTTGATCAAGAATCAAATCTCCATCACTTTGGATGAGGACGGTGCTAATCTTTTCAAGATATCTTAGAAAGGAATCGGTCTTTTTGATTTGGGAGAATTGAAGAAGGTGTGTGAAAAGGAATATTATGGGTTTTTCTTTCCTCTTATCTTTCTTGAAGCTTGGGTGCTTTTTCGAGAATGTCTCTTTTGGAATTTCTCAGACTTGAAAATACTTAATAGTGCAACTCCTTTTTTTTTGGATTTAAATTTACCTTTTCTGGACTTTTTAAGTAGTGTCAGCATGTATCTTTCTTCTTTTCTTTCCTTTTCTCATTTTTTTCTTTTCTTTCTTTTTATCATGTCGTCCCTACCGATGGATATTTTGTCCAAATGGTTCCGTATGGTATTGGGTTGTGAGGTTGTATGGGCTTTTCTTGTGGAAGACTTGGGAAATTTGAGAGTGTTTCTTGTAACACCTTCAAATTCGTTGATTTAGTTTAGCGGAAGCATTTAGTTAAGTATAAGGAGTGCCACAATACACAGTACATGCATACGTATCAGAGCATATGATTACAACAGAACAAATATATTAAGATGCCAAAGTATTAGTTACAAAGTTTACGATTCCTCGAATCATACAAGTTTAAAAGTATTAAGTTTACAAAAGTAGATTTCGTAAATATGACTAAACAGTTTCAGTTATATAAAAGAAATCCAGTTGTCAAAAGTTGGCATCCTATACTTCGTGGGTCGCCTATGTTCCAACGTGCAGGCGGTTCTTACATGCGCAGCTAATTCCCTGAAAAACATAGTAAAAGTCAACAACTAGGTTGAGTGAATTCACAGGTTTTATGTTTGCAATAGTTGAATCAAGTTTGTAAGCACAGTTGTTAAAACCAATACGTTCACAAAGAGTTATTGCCATAATAGTCAAGTAATCGTTTTGTGGAATGTTATCCAAAATACAGTTTGCGTGGGATGTTACCCAAAATACCGTTTACGTGGGATGTTACCCAAAATACCGTTTGCATGGGATGTTACCCAAAATACCGTTTACGTGGGATGTTACCCAAAACACAGTTTGCAATACGTTGCTGGTCGTTCTCCAGCGTTTACAAAATAGTACCGGTCGTTCTCCGGCCTAAATATGCATGGGTCGTTCTCCCGTCCAACTCGGCCAGTCGTTCTCTGACAATAAATACTGATGGTCGTTCTCCAGCGAAACACAGTACCGGTCGTTCTCCGGTCAAAAAAAAAAATGCATGGGTCATTCTCCCATCCAAATACGCACGGGTCGTTCTCCCGTCCACTTGGCCAGTCGTTCTCTGGCACTAAAATACGTTGCTGGTCGTTCTCCAACGTTTTCATAAAAAGTACCGGTCGTTCTCCGGCCAAATACGCACGGGTCGTTCTCCCGTTCAAACAAAACAGTTTATCAATTAGTTTACCATGTTTGTTTTAGTTTATGGTATGAAAATGTTATTTCATAAACATTAGTTCACACAATCGTTCAACAGTTCAAAGTACTCTATTCGTTCGAGTAAACAAGTATACAATCATGTAGTAAAAGCAGTTATGGCAATTAATAAAGCACTTGACTATGTTTTCCACCCCTGTTCAAAAGCAGTTAAAACAGTAAAAGTAGGGGCTGTGAACTCACCTGTTGAGTTAAGTAATGTGCGAGTGCTAGCAAAGCCTAAAGCCCAAGTATAGTCCAGAATCTCCTAACGCCCTAAACGTATGAGATTTGTTAAGTATGTGGATTTCTTAGTTTGACCATCCATGCTAGTGTTCTTTCAACCAAATTATGTCCAAAGTGTTTGTTTGTCGTTTAAGTTTGTAGCTTTAGAATGTATACGACTCGTTGGTAGCGGTTTGTAATAATAATTTCTGAAAACATCATTATACTCGTTTCGTTTTATGCTTAGCAAAAGTATATATCCTGGTATGTTAATCATCATTATAAGAAGTGTAATTATCGTTACGTGAACGTCGAATCATTATGCAAAACTCAGTTCGCAGACCAGGTCAGTTCGGCTCGCTCGTTCGACTCGCTCGTTCGGCTCGCAAGGGTTCAATTCGCAACTAGTTCGGTTCGCAGATCGATTCAGTTCGCAGCTCGGTTCGGCTCGCAGATCGGTTCGGTTCGCATAACGAGTTCGGTTCGCAGCTTACTAACTCGGTTCGCAGCTTGATTCGGTTCGCATCGCGAGCTCGGTTCGCAGCTCGGCTCGGTTCGCAGGAAGAACAGATCTCAGCTCGCTCTCGTGATCGTGTTTTTAACTTTTAAAAACGCATTTTTAAGTCATTTTTGGACATAATAAGTTGATATAACACTAATACATGGTATATTAATCATTATAAACGTGAAATAACAAAGAAAATAACGAAATCTAAGAGTTTTCGAAAAATGTCAGAAACTTACGCGCGTCGGTTTTAAAATCCGAAAAGGTAGAAATGTTGCTCGTGATCTCGTGAATGTTTTATTCCAAAGGAGATAGATGATTCGAGTCGTTTTTGTGGTAGTTTTGTTGTGATTTGTGGTGAATTTTAGAGAGAAGATGGAGAGGATGGAGGTGTAGAGAGAGAGAGTGAAAAGGGAAAAGTGAGGTTGGGTGGGGGGTATGGGGCCGGTTTTGGTGTCAAGGGGAGGGGACTTTTCGTCCCAATTTGTGGTATTTTACCCGTGTTCATTTATTCGATCGTTAAATGTTAAAATGTTTTTAACCGATAGGTTTTTAAATATGTTTTCGATTATACTTTTAGTTGTAATACTTTTATTTAAAACAATTTAGTTGAGTAATAAAATTATAACTTCGTTTTATTTTTAGTTTTACATCTGGGTTTCGAGTTGTTTCAGTCGTACGAAATAAATGTTATTTGCAACAAAATAGATTGTAAATATTATCACCATAATATTTAATAAATAAATAACGTTATTTAATAATTTCATATTATCAAATAATTTGTTCACCAACGATCGTATATGTTGTAGTGTTTGTTCCGAATGTTTTGTACGCAATCGTACTAATTACGAAATATGTAATACTACGCGTATTAACTAGTTGGGCTTTGCTAGACTTACCTCTAAAAGTAGTTGTGAATTCACTCTAGTAGGGAATTAGCCTAGATGTGCGTGCTAATTGCGTTTTTAATTATGTCGAATTTGCGGGGTGTCACATTTCTGGAAGACATGGCTTCCCTAGGTTCGGGATGAAGATATAAAGGGAAGTTTTGTTTGGGTGTGAAGAGTGAGTGGATGTTTGGTGGTAAGTAGGTGTTGGGATTCCTTAAAAAGTATCAAGATAGGTTGTACCTGTGCCACGTATGGCACTCATTGATGTGATCTCGAAATGCATTACAAGAGCAAGTTCTAATTCAAATGCATACATCAACACACACATGAAATGAAATGTGAAGCATTTTTAAAGATGAATGCTAATCAGGGCTTAAACATCACGAATCGAATGTTTTGGTCAATGTGTGCCTAGCCATGTGTTGCCCTTTTCGTCTGTATCTTATCCTATGAAAATTGGTTTGTTTCTTTCGTTTCTTGCTGTAATTTATATTTTTGAAAAATAGAGGTTCTTAAAGAATGTTGCTTTTGAATCCAATTTTTTTGAATATTACTCTATTTTTAGCCTTTTAATGAAAATATTATTTATGTTAAGCACAAGAGGTTAATAGGTTGCAGGCCGTATATCCCACACTTAGAGGAACATTGTCCCTAATGTTTGAATCTATGTATTGAACACATCTTGTCGAAGTATTCCACAGTTAGAGATTCTACTTATTTTCGGATTGTTACGTAAGTGTAGTGTGGTTTGGAGATCCCACACTTATTTTTGAACTATCGGATGAGATAATCAAGGCATTAAATGGATAGAAAGTTTGGAATGGGTTACCGCTTCGTGATACATTGCGCGTCCTATCGGTTACTTGTCGGCTACTTCTGGTATCCTTCATGGCGTGGTCGACGGCTTCTTCCGTTATGGTCTTCGATAAATAGTGTTTGGAAACAAACATGCCACTCAATAATCAAGTAATAGCTGCTAATAAGAAAAGTAAAGTGATAACATAATAAAATAATAACTGGATAGAGGTGATGTCTATGCATCCACGGTACATCAAATACAAATAGTAATAATAAAGTCTGGTAGAAAATAGTAAGAAGTCAAAAAGTGGAGAAATCTATTGCTCGACTGGTGGTGCTCATGATACTGCTGATGAAGATCCGATAGGTGCATAGGAGGTCTCATCTGATGAGGAGTCATCTTCTAAGTTATGTGGATGTTGGGTACCTTCATCTGATGCATCATGAGTAACTCCTATGTCTGTAAAAACTACATCGTGTATCAGCTGGTCAACAAATTGCCCTGCAGGCATACCAAAACTGTCAAGTGGAATAACAGGTGATCCCTGCTGAGTGTGTCCCCTGAATAAGTCTATCTATCTATGGGAGGATAATGGGGCCTGTACTACGATGGTGGGATCGGACTGTCTAAGACTCCTGCAGCTCTGTGCAGTGGCAACTTGTGTAGAAACTCTGGATCTGCCGTTATCTCTTGTCCCCTGACTGAACCAACTACTGAGGGGACATGCTCTCTCATAATAGGAACATGTGCTGGAGGTGGATGTGGTCTAGGTGGAACTGTCCGAGGAGGTAAACCACGGCCATGGCCTGGGTATGGGTGAGGTGTCTGAGCAGGAACTGTAGGGGGATATATGTGTGGTGGTGCTCGGCCTAACCTGCATGGAATGTCTGGAAGTGGGTTTACCGGTATCCCTGCAATCTGCTGTCTCATAGCCCTGTAACATCTGACCTGCATCTGCATAAGCCAGTACCAATAGTCTGGCCCTAGAGGTGTCCCATATTGATAGATATATCTAGGCACCTATACTCTGGGGGCCGGGGTATAAGGTCCTGCCCTGACAGGCGGTGGTACTACTGGTGGTGGTGCAACTGGGTCTACAATATCATCCTCATCTGAATCCGAATCTCTGGGCTCTCCTGACCGCTTTCTCTTTTTTGTCCCTCTAGGTAGAACTAAATCTGGCACCAGGGTGTCAACACTATCAGGATCTGCTGGTCGTGCTTTAATATAGACTGTGCCATCTCTCAAAATCTTGATTATCCCCATCAATCTCAGAAACTCATAGTCTATTGGTTAGGCACTCCAATTGGGTAGACTCTTGAATTTCTCCACTTCTGCTGTTCTGAGTAGTCCCATTTTTCTAATCAACCTTGTAATCACAGGGCCCATGAAGGACCTTTTTGACTCATAACTCTTTTCCTCAAGAATTCGTTGAGCAACTAAGTGGGCAACCTGAATGTTCCTCCTGCTGAGGATAGATGCCATTAAAGCAACATCAAACTCGGCCACTTGACTTTTAGTCGTATGTTTCTCATCAATCGAATAGGCTAATAGCTTGTGTAGAATCTGTAGGACTGGGTCTCTGAGTTGGGTAGCTTTAATACCCGAGAAGAACTTCATCGGTGACCAATGACTCCATGCCTCTGCGGCTGTAGTCGCGAGGGAAACTGTGGTAGCTTCACTAGTGAACAGAGGGGATCGTATTTCTTTTGGAGTGTAGAGATCTAGGTATTGTGCGAACTGAGCTAGTGACAAGGTGAACAAGCTGCCCATATATCGAAATGTAACCGAACCACTGCCAACTCTACTCACTGGCTCAAATGCATATGTGGTCATGAACTCGGTAATCATTTCCATGTATACCGGCTCATCAATGCTGAACAGTCTTTTGAAAAGCTCAAACTGCTGACTCTCTACTGAGTAACTGAGCAGACTCTCTAATCTCTGTCTAAACCCCAATGTCTGTAGCTTATCCCAATCTATGTATCTGAAACGGCCAAATGATTTATCCCTCCACATTCGTGCCATCCGGTCGTATTCGGGTGTGGCACTGAGGTAGGCAAGAGATCCTACAAGTGGTTGTGTTGGGTTTAGCTTTGATTTCTTCTTTGGCAACATGGTACCTGAGAACATGAGAAATTTAAAGTAATGGATTCTCAAGAAAGAGAAAATTTAAAGCATTTTCGAAATTTCTTAAAGAAAATTCGAAATGAGGGCTTTAAATTTGTGACAGTTCAAAGATTACATCAAATATCCAATGTTCCCAAGCAACAAATAATTAGTTTTAATCATACTAAGGTGACATGTAGTGTGGTTGGTAATCAATATATGAAAATGTAAAGTCAAGAAATGCTGATTGCTTTATTGTGAAATATTGTCATTTACATGTTTGGCATTACCCAAATTTTGAAAATTTTGAAATGTCAAGATTTCATAATTCTTGATCATATCGTTAGCAGCAGGGTTTGACTTTTTAGGAGTTCAAGTTGGAGTAAGGTTTTTGAATAAAAATGATTAAAAAAAATTCAATACTTCAAGTTGACTTTTTAATTCAAAGCTTTCTTCAAATGATATATTTGATTATCCGCATGCCAAAATTATAACCTATTCATGTATACATGATCTAAACTATTTTAAGCATTTTCCTAATTGGTAAACAAGCTAGGTTATACACAAAAAGTCATCATGCCCATGTGTTTGGTTTAATTCAAGACTTTTATTTTCAAAACGATGATTTTCTAGTTATATTGCCTATCTTGACTAGTCAAGCAAGTACACGCATCCTAGTAAGCAAGAATGGTCAAGCAATTTTAATCCTTTATTCTATTCATGCTAGCTAGTTAACTTTTTGTTGACATTAAGAGTCAAACTTGCAATTTACAATACTAAGTTAACCACATGATACAATTATCATGTAATACTCATTCAAAGCTTTACAATTAAACTTAAATATCTAGATACTAGCATGGTAGTAGCATGTAATTGTTATAAGCATCTAAACAAGCACTTTTAAGTTTAAGGTGGGTTTTGATGATCATACCTTAGTTTTATGAACAAAACTTGAAAATAACTGTACAACCATGAAGAGCGTGCAAAGAGAAGTTCAAAAGATACAAGATTACAAGTTTTGGTGGAGTTCTGATGGTGGCTTCATGGTGGTGTAAGGGTGGCCGATTTTTTGGATGTGGGGAGGGAGGAAGAAGAAGTTTTCTTCTTGCTTTTGAATCATAGAGATGTATGGAAGGTTTAGTGGTCCCTAGGAATATGTGTCATGTTCCTAAGTACCATATTCCTTACACATGGTCCCTAGTGTATTCTAGGATTAAGCCTAATGCTTCTAGATTAATTCCTAATGTCCTACTAATCGTAAGTACGAATCTTAAGTATACTTATCGTAACAGTTACTTGTTGGTCACTTGTTACGTTGTAAATAATTTAAGAAACGCGTAAATTTTTGCAGGACAATTATAATTGATCTAAGATATAAAACTTAGTGTATTTTTGGGTGTTTTAAAATTTTTGTCTGACGCGGGTCTATGGAATGTACCCGTTTCAGCTAAAAGCTTGAAATTGCGTATTCCTTTCGACATGCACATGTTTTTCTGACAATAATTAAAAAAAAAAACATTTTCTTAAAGGTTGCTTTCAAGAATTTATTTATTACTATATATACTAAAATCGTCAAGATCGCTGATGAACTTATTGTATACCTTTCTTATCTTTTTAGGGTTTAACAAGCCGTCGCGTGGTCCTTGGTCTTTATAATTTAGATCGTGAGTGAGTTCATTCATGACTTCTAGAATTGTTTTCTCTTCCTGTGAATCAGGTTATCCGGTTGTAGATTTAACTATCCTAAAGAGTTCACTGATTTTGGATTTTTGTGTGGAAGTGAATGGGTATTTGGTAAAGGAAAAGATTCGAACAAGATTGATGTGAAGGTCTTTTCTTTTAGAGAAGAGGGCTATGTCGATTTTTTCCTTGGTAGAATCAGGAAAAACATCTTGCAATTTTGAGATCAAGTAAGAGGCAGGGTCAACAAAGAATGAAATTTTACCAGGAATGATGATGGGAATCATCGGGTCTCGTTCTATCCAGAACTCAAGTTTGTTGATCATTGTAGCGACATTGTGATTAATTAATAACATAGATATTGGGAGGAAATCCATGTCGGCAAGTGATTCAAAAAGTAGATCTGAATCTGCTTTGAACTTTAGTTCTTGGTCTCAGAAATATGTGAAAGTTATCTCGCATTCATTACTGGACAGGCGAAGAAGGAATTCTACTTGTTTTTCTAAATTGGCAATCGACTCTCGTTGTTCGTATGAAAACGGAAGGTCGGCATATTTTAATTTCCTAATGAATGCTTTATAGACATCTATCCTACGGGAAGGATGGAAAGAAGCACCGAGGTGGCCTTCTTCAAAACTAGGTTGTTCTGACTCGATTGATGAAACCTTATCTATCACTCGATAAATGGTGTATTTGTGTTCATCTGAAAGGAGTGGAGAGATGCCATCATTACAAGAATCGGAAAGATTCTGGGCATACACTGATGTTTTAGAAATGAGGGTGATTAAGTCACATGATTTCGGAGGTTTTACTTCATAATCATCTACGGGGAGATAATTGAAGTGGACAGAATTTGGTAAATTAGGTGAATGAAAAGTTGGAGAGCGATCTTCTAGAGATGATACAAGGTCAGGTAACTGATCCGTGTTATCAAAATCCAGGCAATGTTTTGGAATGGAAAGTGGGGGCCTAAATTCTTCTTGGGTGTCGGAAGTTTCCTTAGCTTTAGAGGAAAAGGGTGAAAAGAAATCAAATCCTATCTCTTTTTTTAAGTAGTTAAAGAACTCCACATCATCCATTGCCTTCAATTCATCCTTTGAAATGAGGCAAGAAGTGGGTTTTCAAGTTGTCATATTTAAACTAATATTGTCCTAATTAACTAATACTTAATTACTACTTAATTACTTAAATTAACTTTCGAAGGATTTATGAGAAGATTTCGAGCAGAAGGATCTTTTAATTACTACTACTTAAGGCGGCTTTAAATCGTACATTTACAATTCTCCGGCAGTGGCGCCAAAAACTTGATGGTTCCCGAAGCGTCGGGGTCATTGATGGTAACTAATCGGGCTCCAACAGGGGTTTTAAATTTTATAAATAGCGGGGCTTAAATTATATGTACTACCTACTCTGGTTAGTAAGCGGTAAGTATAACCTAAGATCGGTCTATGAATCAAAACGTGTGGGTGACTAAAGTTGGTGCTTTCGGTAGGGAAGTATTTAGGATGGAACAAAGTAGGTAGGTTTGGGGGGTTTTTAAATTGAAGACAAATAATTAAAATGCAAAAAAGTAAATTGCAGGAAATTAAAATACAGGAAGGCAGATAAAGATAAATATGTAATTGCTGAGATTTCGATAATTAATGTTTCGGGATGACAGACTAAATAGGGACAATACGTAACGTAATGAATAAACTATTAGGTGTAAACTCGAGACCCTTACCAACTAATTTTCCCATTGGCATGTCACTAGGAACTAGGTTATCATGATTCTGATCGGAGCAATACGCCAACTTCCTGGTTGAGAGATAAGCAACCTATTTTGGTTTTATACCGAGTGCATGAATCAGCAGCATATCGTCTCATGGATCCGACCGTTCTTAACCCCTAAGATAGTTTACTATTCTATTAGCATGTAGATTAATAACTTTGTTTGTTCAGACCGCCGATTTTATAAGACCTAGAGGTTTAAGTATCCTAAGTCACTTGGACTTTTACTTTCATTCCTAAATCTTATTTATGATTAACTAGATTCCGGTTTCTTCGACTTATGGCTTAAATCTCTCCTTTTCAAATAGTTATACATCCCTGGATTATTTGCAGTTTATTAAAACGTGTTTCATATGCAGACCATGCCTTTCAATAATTAGACAGTGTACTTTACATGGTAGTTCCACTGCTTCTTACATCCAACACGCGGTTAAGAGTAATTGACAGTGAGAATGACACTCTAAACTAATTAATTGTAAAGCATTGCGGAAATGTAAGCCTAATATATACAACGAGTGGTTTCACCGTGTCTTACTTATTATTGCATGTCATGGGCACAGATAACTACTTACAATAATTAAGGTTGATCAAGTCCTAATTACTAGGTTGCAGTCATGTGGATAACTAGAAAGGGTACTCCATAGATTAAAATTAAGTTCATAAAGTCTTAACTGTACAAGGGTTACTAATTCTATTTTGTCTGAACGTGTTGTACGAACATTACTTTACAGTGCGTTGACTTTCGTAGGATATACCGGTTAGTTGTGAAGTTGTATTATCCTTTCGGAATTCCAACTGTCAACCCAGAGCTGATTCCAATGATATGACTACCTTTGATCGTTTATGACTTCTATACATTTGTACTTTGCTCGAAACCATTTCTAGTTCTATTTCGAATAAACAGTCGAATAGGGGCCATCATATCACTTTACGATTATTGTGCACTAATTATATAATGCCATCCCTACTTATATTTATCTACATCATCAACAATCACAATAATAAACTACTCGCAATTCATTGCAACAAGTAAATCACATACCAAGTAATAATGCATATTTAGAATACGAAATAAAATAAGTATGATAAAGGTTTAGATATCACCCGGAAATAAATGCGTAGCAACATATTATTATGATTGACAACTCTTTCACACGTACAAAGATTTATCTCCAAATCCTCAGCGTTCGTTCTAGCCTCTATATTAATCCGTAGATTAATTACAATAATCCTAGAATGAGAAAAACTATAAAATGCAAGAGAATTTGGAATTTTAGTAATTCCAAGAGTATGTGGTGTGTGAGATATGAGGTGTGAGAGGTGTTCTTGAAATGAACCATGGAGCACCTATTTATACTTGAAAATTGGTGCATTTTAGCAATTAGGAGCACATGTTAGCAAAAGGTGAAAAAGTTACTAGCACATGTACCCTAAAGCGAGAAAAGGTCTAGCACATGTACCCTAAAGTAGCGGAAAAGGCCTAGCACGTGTACCCTGCGAGTACGAGTAAGGATGGAAAAGCGGATAGAGGACGGGGGACAGGCAGCCGACACCACCACCATGGCAGCCGGCGGCGGCTGGGTGGTGGCCGGCGGCGGCTGGCTGCCTGCCGCCCCGGTTCGCCGTCTTTTGCTTCGTTTCTCGATTCGTGCGTATCATCTTCGTTATGCATCAGTTTTCGTCGATTCATTTTGCGTTGGATTCGTTTTTCAAAAACGAAGACTTTGATGAAAAGAAATCTCTGAAATGATTCTCTAATCTTTAAATGTTTCGTGCGAATCGTTGAAATCTTCCAGCGTACGTAGAATCTTCATTCTTTATCTGTTTTTGTAGATTCTTCTTCTGTTAGATTCATATTTTGAAAACGAATATCTCGGATAAGAGAAATCTCAGAGATGGGTACTTTGTCTCAAAATCTTGTCTTGATGTCTTGAATCTTCAAACGTGTGTGGAATCTTCGTTTTTCATCCGTTTGGCTTGATTTTTCTCGTACAATTCTATTTTGACCTTCTTGGCAAAGTTTCATTGATTTATACACTACCTGAGTTTATTTGCCAAGTATTGTTCCAGATTGATAGAGATATTGGTAGTAAAAACGTGACTTTTTACGCGATATTAGGAATCCATCAATCCCTTAAGATCATTCATCATCTGAATGTCTACTTCCTCCTCAGGGTTCCCAGATGCATAGTCCAAATTGTACCTGTAAGAATGTAGCAAACTCATTTGTTGGTTAGAATATGGAAATGCAGACCTGATGATGGCATCATAAACCTTGCCAAATATGACTTTCTGTTCTTCGAAGAACTCTAACTCATCTGCAGCAGGTGTGTTATCAATATGATGTTCTTGCAGAAGCTGAGTCGCTAGATCTTCGACGAAGGCATGAATGCGGTTTTGTAGAAATTGAGGACTCCGAGAATTATTAGCAGGATAGACCATGTATTCAGCGTTGATTTCCTCGATTAACTTTCTCTGTTGCGGAGTGTACTCATTGGTCGAATCTCTTATGACAGTCATTATCATTCGAAAATCATCCTCAAATCTTTCAATAACACTACTCATCTCTTCATGAGTAGAGACGACCTGAACTTGGATGATCTCGAGAGGGGGGTCAGGAATGGCAGGAGATGTACGAAGGTGGATAGAGGATTCATCTATCGGAACATCTATGAAGATGATGTCATCCTCGTCACTGTCCATCACTAGAGTATCAGCATCCTGAGAATCAAGGAACTCATCAGTGTCAGATGGTGGCTGATAAACGCCAAAATGTACTAGATTATAGTACTAATTACCCCTTTGTTTGATAGATTTCTAATGCATTTTATGTGAATAGGATACTCATCTCGTTCATATTTGCATTTAGGAGTTTAATCGGAGCTTGGATTGAAAAGAAACGATAAAACAAGCTTATTATGAAGAAAATATACTTTGAGAATCAAAAGATCGACAAGAGAGAATTGGATTGAAGTGTAAATGAAGCTCGGATCGGAAAAAGAATGAAAGATGAGCTGAAAATGGAGGACGAATGTAAAAGCTGAGTTTTCGACTATGCGTTAGTATTTTGGCCATAACTTTCTCATACGAATTTCGATTGGGTTGATTCAAGTTGGAGAATTTAGATAACAGGCAGGGCTACAACATAAAAAAAATTCAGATCATTTGGGTGAAAACTCATCCATACACCGTATGGATTTTCCATATGCCGTATGGATGAGGTGTTGGAGGCCCAGTGTAACGCGGAGCTGCGTCGGGCTTCTTTTCAATCCATACGCCATATGGACATTCCATACGCCGTATAGATTGATTCTGCAGATTAGGTTAAATTTCTATTTGCCTCATTTTTACCCTAACTTCTCATAACCTAAACCAACGACTAACAGCCGATAAGGAGGGGTTTTTCCCCCATTTTGGGAGCAAATCGATGGCGGTTTGGAGACGGAAAAGGCTAGGATCATCCTGTTTATTCTACTTCATTCAGTTCACGATTCGGTTTGCGTATCATCTTCCGATTTCAATTCTAAACATGTCTATGTGTTTTGTTTTGAGATATGAATCTGATTTTGTATAATTAAATCATGGATTAGACTTATTGTTAATTGTTTTGTTTAATAATCTTTGATTATGAATGTTTGAAAGTTATAATTGTGTTTTGAATCAATTGACTGATTGAAGATTGTTACGTTGTCTGTAGAACCTTGTTTATTGGTGATAATTAATTGCTACTTAACGTGGTCAATAGGACTATTGAGATTGAGTTCCTTTGATACTATTGATTAATGATGATTATGAATTTAAGTTTATGATCATTGCTAAATATATTGAGTTTGATAGGTTAAGAGCATAGTAATTAATTAATCTAAAATGAATGAGCTAATAAGAGATTGTTAGTAGGTATTGTTGAGTCATACCGTGAAGATTAATTGTAAAAGTCGTGAATACTTAATGCACAATCTAGGGAAAAACACGCAATAGAGCAACATTCTTGTGACGTCGGATCGATATTTAATGTGGGACCCTAGGTTGTAGATATTAGTTAGACCCGGAACGTTGGCTAATATATATTTAACTTGGACTCTTTGATTAGTAACTAA
Organism: Pseudognaphalium luteoalbum; assembly: GCA_963422505.1. Classification (NCBI taxonomy): domain Eukaryota; kingdom Viridiplantae; phylum Streptophyta; class Magnoliopsida; order Asterales; family Asteraceae; genus Pseudognaphalium; species Pseudognaphalium luteoalbum. Next base: position 54,292,763 of record OY730197.1, read on the forward strand.
GTTAATATAAAAGAAATCACAATCAGACAATCAAAACACATGAACCGGATAATATGAATTTGAGCAGAAGAATCTAAGCAATTACATGTCTATCTCCAATTGTTTATCTTTTACTCTTTATCTTATTTTATGTTGCTGGTTTGGTTAATTAGTTCATATTGAACGTTCGTACGGAACTAAAACGTACCCCCTATGTTACTGCTTTATTAGTTTAGTTAATAATTCCAATTTAATTGAATAACATCATTCCTGTGTTTGACCTGGACTTACCATAGCTATACTATTCCGATCGGGTATTCTTGCCTGGTTGTGTGATAGTAGTAATTGGTATATCCTGTATTTTATAAATAATAAAACTAGACGTTTTCACGAGCATTAAGTTTTTGGCGCCGCTGCCGGGGAACACTTAACCGGTTGGACTATTGTTCTACCGGGGAACGGTTGCTTATTCGATTAAGTTGAAAAAAAGGGGTGGGTTTTCGTTAATCACACACAATTTTATAGGCTCGATTTGCTAAATAAATATTTTTGTCTTGTCTAGAAGTTGTGACGATTAATAATGTAATTTTGTTGTGTATAATTGTTTATTTGTTAATTATATATATATATATATATATATATATATATATATATGCATATTGTATAGTTTAATTTTTCAAGGAGCGGGATTTTTGAATTTGGTTTGCACCGACGGTTGAAAGACCGTTTTGCGAGAAAATTTTTGTTTTCTGCTCTGTTTGTCATATGTATTATGTACTAATTATTATTGTTTATTTCTTGTACCCTATTTTATGTAGGTTATTGTTTGTTAATATGTAGTTTTAAGTTTTAGTTATTTTATATTTTGTTTTCTTGCTCTACTTTTTGTTTTCTTGTTAGTTTTGCAGTTCGAACTTTGTGGGTGTGTTCCCTGGAATCCCTCACGAGACTATAACTAGTCCACTCGGGATACCGAGGGGTTTAAAGGCTTGTTGCATATGCTAATTGCAACCATGATGCCTACGGATGTGTGCTGTTGTATATTTTTATAATCAGATCAAGAAAGCATTTTTCTTCAAGATCAGGGGAGTTTTCTGTTCACTTCTTTTCTATTCCCTATTTTACGATTTCTTGTTTTGCAATGAGGACATTGCTTTAATTTAAGTGGGGGATGGGGATGAGAAGTTTGATTGTCCTGAGTTATAAATCGATAAATATTGGTAGACTAAAGGTGTAAGGCATTCTATGCTAGCCATTTTTCAACCCAAATTTTTCTTTTAAAAATGTAGTCTCTTTAAATTTAGAAAATCTTGTAACAAATCTGGGAAATTCAAAGGATAATTTGAACTTAAATTTTAAGATATTAGATAGTTCATCATGTGACGTATCGATAGGCAATCTATGTATAAGTTGTTGAGCTATTAAATAAAATTTATGCAATAAGTTGGCGATATTCCGAGAGGAACTTTAGCAATGTATGACGTTAGTCTTAATTCTTATATATGATAGCGTGCGATATGCCATAATTTTGGTATTTAATTAATATCATTTGGGGATATACTGGGTGTTGTTTCCTCTGTTATACGTAAGTACAGATCTGGTCTCCGCAAGTATATCTAATGAAAAAGAGCAAAAGAGTTTAACAACTCATGATTTTAGAATGTAGTCAAATTATGTCGCTTTGTTGTACTAAAAGTACATACTTGCCACCAATGGTTTGACTAAAAAGTTATTATGCTAAACCAAAGTCAAGTTATGTTGCTCTGTTGTGTTAAGGCACAACCTGTCACCAATGTCTTGACTTGAAAAATGATTGTTTTAATTGGATATCCATAATATGTGTAATATTAGCACGTTATATGTATGATTGGGAATCAAGGGTAAAGCTGCTAGAATAATGATAAGTCAAGCTCAATTACCTAATTATAGATTGTTTAGGTGGACAACAATATCGGTAATCATTGTGAGCCATCTTGTATACATAATAATGATGCATGAGAAAATTGGGTTTCCTAGAAGAGTTTCTTGATAGGTAAATCTTAAAGTTGAATTATTTTTAAGCTAAAAATTTGGTTTGTGAAATGCTAGCTTGTATGTAAGTCATTATGCGCCATTGTCTGCCTATTAAATTTTGTCGTTTATAAGTTTTAAATCGATAGTCTACTTGAGGACAAGTAGAATTCAAGGGGGGATGTTTGATAAACGCCAAAATGTACTAGATTATAGTACTAATTACCCCTTTGTTTGATAGATTTCTAATGCATATTATGTGAATAAGATACTCATCTCGTTCATATTTGCATTAACGAGTTTAATTGGAGGTTGGATTGAAAAGAAACAGAAAACGAGCTTATTATGAAGAAAATATGCTTTGAGAATCAAAAGATCGACAAGAGAGAATTGGATTGAAGTGTAAATGAAGCTCGAATCGGAAAAAGAATGAAAGATGAGCTGAAAATGGAGGAAGAATGTAAAAGTTGAGTTTTCGACTATGCGTTAGTATTTTGGCCATAACTTTCTCATACGAACTCCGATTAGGTTTATTCAAGTTGAAGAATTTAGCTAACAGGCAGGGCTACAACATATCAAAAACTTAGATCATTTGGGGGAAAAATCATCCATACTCCATATGGATTTTCCATACGCCGTATGGATAAGGTGGTGGAGGCCCAGTGTAACGCGGAGCTGGGCCGGGCTTCTTTTTAATCCATACACCATATGGAAATTCCATACGCCATATGGATTGATTCTGCAGATTAGGTTAAATTCATATTTGCCTCACTTTTACCCTAACTTCTCATAACCTAAACCAGCGACTAACAGCCAACAAGGAGGGGGTTTTTCCCCCGTTTTGGGAGCAAATCGATGGCGGTTTGGAGGCGGAAAAGGCTAGGATCATCCTGTTGATTCTACTTCATTCGGTTCACGATTCGGTTTGTGTATCATCTTCCGATTTCAATTCTAAACATGTCTATGTGTTTTGTTTTGAGATATGAATCTGATTTTGTATAATTGAATCATGGATTAGACTTATTATTAATTGTTTAGTTTAATAATCTTTAATTATGAATGTTTGAAAGTTATAATTGTGTTTTGAATCAATTGACTGATTGAAGATTGTTACGTTGTCTGTAGAACCTTGTTTATTGGTGATAATTAATTGCTACTTAACGTGGTCAATAGGACTATTGAGATTGAGTTCCTTTGATACTATTGATTATTGATGATTATGAATTTAGGTTTATGATCATTGCTAAATATATTGAGTTTGATAGGTTAAGAGCATAGTAATTAACTAATCTAAAATGAATGAGCTAATAAGAGATTATTAGTAGGTATTGTTGAGTCATACCGTGAAGATTAATCGTAACAAGTCGTGAATACTTAATGCACAATCTAGGGAAAAGCACGCAATAGAGCAACATTCTTGCGACGTCGGATCGATGTTTAATATGGGATGCTAGGTTGTAGATATTAGTTGGACCCGGAACGTTGGCTAATATATATTTAACTTGGACTCTTTGATTAGTAACTAAGTTAATATAAAAGAAATCACAATCAGACAAACAAAACACATGAACCGGATAATATGAATCTGAGCAGAAGAATCTAAGCAATTACATGTCTATCTCCAATTGTTTATCTTTTACTCTTTATCTTGTTTTATGTTGTTGGTTTGGTTAATTAGTTCATATTGAATGTTCGTACGGAACTAAAACGTACCCCCTATGTTACTGCTTTATTAGTTTAGTTAATAATTCCAATTTAATTGAATAACATAGTTCCTGTGTTCTTGTGTTTGACCAGGACTTACCATAGCTATACTATTCCGATCGGGTATTCTTGCCTGGTTGTGTGATAGTAGCGATTGGTATATCCTGTATTTTATAAATAATAAAACTAGACACTTTCACATGCATCAGTGGTTGGGTTGCGTCGATGATTTGTGATGTTGGCTTAGAAGAATCCATCTCGATGTCTTTTTCTTCCTGAATGTCAGAATTTCAGTGGGAGTAATCAATCAGGTGGTCTTCTTCTAAATCATCATCTGACAGAATGATTAGATTTTGAATGTACTCGAGTTGCATGATTTCTTCTATTGGATGTTGAGAATCGGGGAAGTACTCATGAGGTGGTGTAGATTGATATACGTCCTCTTCTTTTTGCTCTTCTTCTTGCTCATCCTCTTCTTTCTCTTCTTTGGATTCCTCCATTTCCTCTTCTGTCTCTGAGTCTTCCATCTCATCTTTTTCTGAGTCTGATTCTTCGGTTGCAGAGATGAGACTGGTATGATAATCGGGTACGTATGAGTCTGAAGGCTTTGATTCGGATGTATCATCGTCGGAGGTGATTCTGCTAGTAGAGATTGTGTATATCTTAGCATATTCTAATAGAGAACTATCATCCTGGTCAACTTGGAAAGAAATGGTTTCCCCGTGTGCTCGAAGGCTTATAGTCTGTGAGTATACATCAATGATAGCGCAAGCAGTGTTCATAAAAGGCCTGCCTAGGATGATTGGTATATTGATATCTTCATGTATATCTGTCACAACAAAGTCAGTGGGAAAAAAGAATTTATCAACCTTAACCATTATGTTCTCGGCTATTCCTCGTGGATATCGAATTGATTATTCAGCTAGCTGTACGCTCATCTTTGTTGGCTTAAGGTCTCCTAATTCTAATCTGACATATAGAGAATAAGGCATGAGGTTGATGTTGGCTCCAAGATCGACCAAGGAGCAGATCATGCCTGACTGATAGATTAAACAGGGCAAGGTAAAACGACCAGTGTCACCTAGTTTTTCGGGCAGGTTACTTTGTATGACGGCTGAACATTCCGCGTTCAGATGGATTTTAGATACTTCGGGTATCTTATCTTTGGTGGAAAGCATTCGTCTAATGTACTTGGTACTTGTAGGAATTCTAGACACGGTGTCTAAGAATTTTGCATCAAGTTTGAAGGAGTTGACCTTGTACTTTTGCTTTAGATGATTAGGGAATGCGATTTTCAATTCCCTTTTTGGAGTGGATGAGGTCTCAACTGTCTTCAGGACAGGAGATCCTTCCTTCATCGGAGAAGGAGTATTAGGCTGGCTCAGTGCTACATGTGGGTCCTTAGAGGTTACTTGTTTGGCCTCTTCTACGTGTGGGTTGTGAATAGTGTTACTTTGAAGGGTTCCTTGGGGTCTAGTGTCAAGACGCTGAGCCAACTGACCGATTTGGTTCTCAAGGCTTTTAAGAACCGAGAGCTGGTTTCTGATGAATAGGTCAGTATGGTCTTGTCTAGCGGTTGTCTTCTGGTTAAATAATGTCTGACCCTCGATAAATTTTGTGAGATTATCATCTTGACTAGTGATAGGCACAATGATCTTTGTGGTATCACTAGGTGAGCTGACATCTGGTGCGGTTAAGGATAGGGGTTGGTTGTAGGTAAGTTGTGGTTGTTGTGGGTAGGTTGGGTATCTTGGTTGGTATTTGGGTTGAAAGGTTGTTTGGTTATTTCGTGGAGGGTATTGAGTGCCTCTACTCCTAGCTGGAGATGTACGAGCGAAACCAGGAGGATTATGTGGTCGAGCTGGGAATAGTGCATAGTAGACCGTGCCATCAGCTGGATCTTCGTACGCAACTTGATATTCTTCCGTGGGAAGGTGAGCACAGTTATGGAAAGCCTGAACTTGGTGGATCAGATGCGGTTGTTTCTTTAGCTCTCCCAACTGTTTCGTTAATGACTCAATCTGCTCACTTAAGGATTTGATGGTTTCAGGTTGAATTTGGTTATAGGAGGATAGAGGTAGTGATAAGGATTGCTCATCTGTCTTCCAGTCGTGATGGTGCATCATCATATTCTCGATCAGGTTCCAAGCTTCTTCATCTGTGAGTTGCATGAAGTTACCTTGAACAACGGCGTCAAGGCTGATGCGGTGGTTCAGAACAAGATCATTGTAAAATGTGCATAACTGGGCAATCTTTTCGAGTTGGTGGTTTGGACATTTCTTCAGAAGGATCTTGAATCATTCACATGCCGTGTAGATAGACTCATCATAAGCTTGATGGAAGTTTGTGATGTCATTCTTGGACTTGGTTTGTTTGGACGGTGGAAAGTACTTGGTTAGGAATTTTGCAGCCATATCCGTCCATGAGGTGACTGAGCCGGTCTCAAGTCCCTCATACCATGTCTAGGCATGAAGAGCGAGAGAATAGGGGAACAAGTATAGGCGAACTACATCCTGCTCAACCCCGTTCTGCTTATAAGAGTTGGAAATCTGAATGAATTTGTCGATATGGGCATTAGGGTCATCACGGGGTAAATCGTGGAATTGACAGTTGTCTTTGATGAGCTGAACGATTTGGTGTTTAACTTCGAAAGATGCGCCTTTGATCACCGGATAGCTTATGGGTCCTCCTCGTCCTTCGATAGATGGTTTGGTATGGTTGGCGAGAGTGATCTGTGCGGCCATCTGTTGGAAACGAGAGCGTCTTTCTTTGCGGTTTGTTCGGATAATCAACTCATGATCGGGTGTGAAAATGAGTGGTTCAATTTTGGATGATCTGGTCGAAGGTCGTTGTATGTTGTGGGAAGGAATTTTTGGTTGGAAAAAGGAAAAGAAAACTACGGGTATTTACAGGTGGTACTAAATAGAAAAGTTCATCTAGATGCCTAAGAGTCTTACGATTGATTCCCTGGCAGCAGCGCCAAAAACCTGATCGCGCCTGGACAGTCAGTTCAGGGATCGCTCCTTCTCGTTGCGGAACTTCCCGTTGGGGCAAGCGATCAGAGGGTGGTTTTAAAATTTATAAAGCTGGGGACCTAAGCTTTACTATAGCTAAGGGCAGTTAGCAATAAGTAATGACTCAGGGTCGTTCTTAAGATCAACCGTATTGTGAAACCAAGCAGTAAAGACGATCGATTCGATTTAGTAGGGTTTGTAAACAAGGATTTGATTTTTGGTTTTTAATTACTTAGGTCCTAAATTAAACTAAATAATCAGCAAAATAAAAGAGTAGGTGATAATCCGTATGGAGAGGAGTGTTTGTTGTGATTTCATTAGCCTTAAGGGGAGATGATGTTTGGGTTGATATTTTTAAAACGTTCTTTCTAAGTATTTGTGTTTTACTTGTTTCAGACACTTTACTGAGTACTAGGTTATTGTGATTCTGATCAGATCAGGCTGCTCTACCCCTAACACTGTCTGTGAAGACTAGTAACCCTTCTTGGAGTTAACTCCTGGGTGCATGAATAAGGTAACAGACCGATATTGAATTTCTGACCGTTCTTCACACCATAAAGTTATTCTAATTCAAGTAAAGCATTTAAGACCTAATTCGGAAAGCGTCTGTTAACTTTTCATCGATGGTTTTGTTAGGTTCAGAGCTGGTGGATGCCCTAGTGCTGCTCAGAATGTATACACCGACGGCCGTTCCATAGCTTTGGTGTACGGAAGCCGTTCCAGCAGGATGGTTCCAACACTAAACGAGATACTAGGACGTTTTACGGCATTCCATGCCTTGCGCACTAATGCAAGTTAGAGTGTATACACCGACGGCCATTCCGTAGCTTCCATGCATTGGTACTACACCAGAGGTGGTTCCAGCACTATACTAAGTAATAGGACGTTTTACGGTGTACCATGCGTATTGCACATTTAGGTCACTCTGAACCCACTTTAACTAAGTTTGTATTAAAGTCTACACATCTACGATATAAACCAGCCCTCACTTAATATTACCCAATAAATCCATGATTAATTTATGTTGTACTATACATTAGTTTGACGGTATTTTCAGAGCTTCAAAATCAGACCATGCATAGATAGCACAGATAATTAATTACTCTAAGAAGAAGGTTCGCGACTCCTTGTCTTTTAGGGTTTTAACCACGTTTATTGGAGGAAAGGCGATAGTTTTGAAAACAGTTTATAATCATAGACGAAAAGTTAAACAGATATAGTTTTCAATAATATATTAAATTAACATCATCCCCCATTATAACGATTAACAACATCACAACAAACACACAAGCTAACTACTCACTGATCATGGTAACGAATCCTAAATCTAGCATAATAACAATAGCATACATTATAACATATAAGGAAAGAGATAACTGTGATAAATGCATAGTCTGAATATAAGCTGAAAGATTACAACGAGCAGAGCCTCGAATATTACAAAAGCACCCCTCCAAGTATCTCCAACAAATATTACAAAGTAGCCCCTCCGTTAGTCCCGTTAAATATTAATGAGAAACTACCTACTAACTAACTAACCTAGAGTGAGAAACTAGTGAGAGAATGTATGTGATTTGTGTGTTGTTGTGTTGATTGTTTGATGGTTTGAAATGAGGAGGACTGATCCTCTATTTATAGGCTAATGCTTCCAACACTTGCTTCCTTAACTTGACATCCGCGTCTCTCGATTTGCACTGAAATACCACCCCTAGCTCAGAAAGTCGGCACCAAAAGGGTAGTATTGGACACCAAATGGGCAGTATCGGATAGCTTTGGGGTAGTATTCGGCACCAAAAGGGTAGTATTAGACACCAAAAAGGGGGTATCCAGCACCGTAGAGGGGGTATACCACCCCTAAAGGGGATATACGGCCCCAAAAGGGGGTATATATGGCCACATAAGGCCCCCCTAGAGGGGGGTATACGACCCCTGTGGGGTGGTGTACTCCCTGGTCGTGGTCTTGTGCACTGGATCGTAAGTCTTGGTCGCCTAGTCCTACTTCGTTTGGTCATAACTTCTTCATTTTTGGTCCGTTTCCAGCATTCTTTATATCCACGTGGTCGTAATTACCTGAAGATCACAATAAGATAATCAAAGAATAATTTCAAGGTAATGTGCTTAGAAGTTCTCGTAGAACGTGACTTGTATCATTTATGCTCTATTTTGTACGTTATTTAACCATTTTGATTAATTTTTAAAGCAAGGCCTTATTTTTAGCCTTGATGATGATTTAAGATGAAAAAGTATTAATATCAAGTGTTTTCATCAAGTTTGATGCTAAAAAGGTGGGAATTATGTACGCAAAAACGTGACTTTTTACGTTCAATCACACCCCCAAATTAACAACAGCGGAAGTCGTGTCTGGGCGTGACTAATCACGGATCATCACACAATAGTTACAAGCAAACAACCTCTAAATGAGATGTTTGAAAATACATTTCATAAAAATATATTTTTTACAAAACTACAGTTGCAATAACTTGCGAGTTTGCTCGGTAGCCTAGAGATTCTAATACATAACTACTATTACAAAAATAGTAATGCAGGAAAATCTCTTGTTTGTTTGTAAAGTATGCGACTCGAGCTAGAGTTCCCTGTAGGCCATCCTACTGTGTCTGCGTACCTGAGATTACATATTAAAACGGTCAACATATTGTTGGTGAGTTCATAGGTTTAAATAGTTATAAAAGCATAAGTAGTGATCACAAGATTTATCAGTTTTGTACGAATAAAAAAATAAGTATATATAATTGCCATGAGTCTCACAGTTCGACGCTTAACCTGGTTTGTGCCTCAGGCAGGTGTATAATCCAGTACACCCGTAACAGTCAAATACTACTGTGTCCGTTGGTTGGCTAGAGCGACTAGCCCAAATAGGGATGTCAATCCCCGATAGATCTATCCAATAATACTTGCGCTTATACAATTAACGAACTATGATAAAGTGAGGACTTTTAGTGGATTAACGTCTCATGTAATTCATATAAAGGTTGTTATCAGTTGTTTGTGATAATCAAAAACGGAGTATGTAATCTCACCTGAGTTTGGTATGCTAGTAAATGAGCAAGCTGTGGGTGTCAGTTTCTCAATAAGCAACCTTCTAGCACCCTAAACGCATAAGGTTGTGTGTAAGTGGGGTGTCAATGTTCACTTATATAATTAAGTGTGAGTGAAGGGTTAATGTCCACTCATGCTAGTTGTCCACTCAACTAGTTATGTCCAAGTGATTGTTTGTTGTTTGCGTTTTAGAAAACGTGTACGGTCCGTTGGTGATGTTTGTAAAAATAATTCTCAAAGTATTATTATTATGTTTGTTTCATTGTATACTTATAGAAGTATGATTCGTATGATCCCGAGTTGTATCGTATATGAGTATATGTTATTAAGTAAGTTCAACACTTAGTGCAGAAAGTGTTTACAAGTCTGCTGTTATTAGCGACACTAGGTGCGACACTAGGTGCGACACTTGATTTGGGATTGTGACACTAGGATTAGTGTCGCTAATAGTAACTTTTAATAAGGCAGCGACACTTGAGGTAGTGTCGCATATTAATGTTGTTAAATGGAGACACTCAGGGTTAGTGTCGCATGATGTTAAAATTGGAAGTGTTGCGACACTAGAGTTAGTGTCGTAGTATGCGACAATCAATGATTTGGCGACACGAGGTTTAGTGTCGCTTCATGCGACATTCCAGTTAAAACCGTTAGTTGTAGTTGCGACACTGAGGTAGTGTCGCTAGTTATCACTACTAGGTATATTGCGACATTTGGCTTAGTGTCGCTATTGTGACATTCAATCGGTGGTAGAGACATTCATTTAGTGTCGCTATGGCGACACTTAATTGGATTTGTGACTTTGGGCTAGTGTTGCTATCGGATTTGGCCCGAAGCGACACTAAGGGTCTGAGGTGGTTTTGAGTTTGTGAACGTGGTCAAACGACCTCGGTTTGATCCGAAACTTTTACACGGGTCTTTAAATAGTGTATGAAGTTTAGGAAAATAATTAGTTCATGTCGGGGTTAACCCGAAGTGTCGGTTTTTAAATAATTACCAAAACAGTGCCTATGTTATGTTTTTCAAATTTTAGTCCCGATTCCTCTCATGATCTTCACAACTTAAATTCCGCAATAACTCCCGAGAAAAATACCCATAATACCCCTATATGTTAGCTATTTTCTATGATTTTTCCAAGGATTTTAGGAGTCGTTTATTTGGTTAATAAAATCGAAAGTCCCATGAGGTCCAAATATGACTAATCCGGATACAAGTCCAAAGATCTATGGGCAAATCCATGTATTTTCAAGAGACGTCATAGAAGAACTTTTTAAATTTAAAAAAATTTGTGAGATTTTGGCAACGGTCGCGTGAGTTTTAGTGGTTTAGAACTCAAGATATAGTCTCAAGAAAGAGGTGGATGTTTCTGTCTGCCGGAACAGTAACGCGCACCTTAACGGAAATATTATTTTAAAATAGCAAACGAACTCAAAATGTTACGAAATTGGTGTCGTTGGATAGATAACTTCACTAACTACATTTTAGGCTTAGGATTCATTCGTTTTCATGTGAAAATGATTTTTATAAAAATCGTGGAATTAGATGTATTTTCTGGACATAAAATATAACTCAAGATTTCGATTTGTAAAACGCGTTTCGGTTTATATTTTGGACATTTTATTGTTAAGTGGATACTAGAACATGTAAATATATGTGTTCCAAGTAAGATTAGCAAACGAAAAGGAATTTTACAAAGAAATGGAGAATCTAGCTCGGAATTACGACGGGAGTGCGTAGAACTTCTTCTCCTTGTGTTTTCTTGATTTTACGAGTGGTGGTTGATGGTGGTTTGTGGCGGATGGTTGTGGTAGAGTGGTAACAGCCCTTGGAGGCTGTAAAAACGTGTAGAGAGAGAAAGAAGAGAGCAGAAGGAGAGAAGGATGGTTCGGTGAATGATGGGAGTGAAAATGAGAGGGTAGGGGATTTGGAAAGTCTTTGAAGCAAGAATGGGGTATGGGAACCATACCATGCAAAAATTTTGCATTATTGGGTGGGTCCCACCCCATGTGGTTGTTTAAAGCTTGTTCCTTAAGTTGCGTAACTCGCGGTGCTCGTTTACCCGTTTGTTTCATTGTTCGTTTAATCGTTATACGTTTAATATACTACATTTCGTTAACGTTTTGAAACACAATATTTTTAACACAAGTTTTACTCAATATAATTCATTTTAAGCTACTAAAATAATATTTAGGTTTTCATTTGTCAAGCGCGTTTCGCGCGTTTTTGTCACGTTCGGTCACGTTTTAAGCAAAAAGTATATGTTCGTTATATTATAAACATAATATAGTGTAATTACAAATGTTATTAAATAATTTCATATTATTTAATAATCGTTTCACCAACGTCCGTATTTTCATTGTCGGATATCCATCCGGTTTGAGTTTGCACGATTAAACTTAATCGCGTACGTGTATATATATAATAATGTCATATATACAAAATGTTACACATATTTAGCCTAATACAAAACTAAATACATGTCATTATACAGGTATTAGGCACTGATTAAAGTCCTAGTTTGTCAGGTGTCAATATATATATATATATATATATATATATATATATATATATGTGTGTGTGTGTGTGTGTGTGTGTGTGTGTGTGAGAGAGAGAGAGAGAGAGAGAGAGAGAGAGTTATGTGAAAGTAGTGAATTATAAAGTGATATTATCTTGAAGTGTCAAAGTTTGATTGGATGGTGGAATTTAAAGGTGACAAATAGTCAACTATGTTGAATTAGTCAAACACGGGTTAAGATGGGTAAAAATTTGGTTAAAATATGTTTATTTAGTAAACGGGTCAAAAAGGTGTCCAAATGGACCGTTTAGATGTGAATTGGATAATTAAAGATGAATTAGTGTTATAGCCCTTTTATTATTGGTGTTGAGTTTGTTTTCTGTTGCTAGAATAATGGTCAAAAGTGCAGGTTTGCATCATGTGTGGTTTGTCATTTGGGTGTTCCTTAAAAAGTGTTTAAAATGGTCAAAAATTGATCATATGTTCAAATTTTGCATTTTTGTGAATTTTAAAAAAGTGCAAAAAGGGAAACCGTCATTTTGGTGTTATGAAAGTGCCTGCAAAATTTAGAGCCTAACTCCTTACAGTTTAAAATTATGCGTGTTTGAAGTTTGAGTTTTAAATTGAAGTGTGCAGGAAATTATTTAGACTGCAGGTCTGCTGGAATGAGGGTGTACCCGGCGGGTATATGGGCTACCCGGAGGGTAAAGGTCATTTACGCATTCCAAGAGTTTGGGTGGGATCGTGTAAAATAGAACAAATCGAAGCTTAAGTACGCGATCCGGGTGAAAACTTGAGATCCGTATGCATGGTTATACCCGGCGGGTAACAGGCCTACACGACGGTTACCCGATTAATATTTAATATTTTTAATTAAATTATATAGTTAAGTTATTTGAGTATAATAATGACTTAAGTAACTTAATAAAAATTAATGGGACCTAATTGATCATGTTTTAATGTGTGAAAAAAAATCATGGGCGTTTCACATCAAAGCTCAAATCTAAATTTAGGTCAAATTCTTGTACGGTGAGATTCAAATTAGTACAACAACATTTAGTAAGAATATATGAATTAATAAGAATTTACTATATGTCACCAAACTCATTTTCTCACATTTTTATAATTTAAATATCTTACAAAATGGTAACTTGAACAATCATAAAAATTGTATCATATAAATCAGCGTTTCTTCTCTTTGATCAGAGATCTCACAAGGTATACTTTCGACGAACTTTTTCTTTGTGGGTTTTGAAACCAACTATCACATGTGATTCCAGCGGATACCACATACCACATGTGATACTAATATTGTACAATTTGTAAAACCCATATAAAAAGTAATCGAAAGTATAACTTATAAGATCTCTGACTGAAGAGAAAAAGACGCTGATTTTTATATTCTAAATTTTATAATTATATGACTTACCGTTTAATATTTAAAAACGTGTAAAAAATTGAGTTTTATGACTCACGACGCATTCTTATTGGTTTCCACGAACTCACTAGAATTCTCATTTTCATTTGAACCTACTCAACCGATAGCACATATAATTAACTAATTATAAGCTTTTTATATTTAGCAATATTTTTTACTTCAACTAATCACATGTTTATGTTTAGATTTAACTCTAATTTTAAGTATACTAGGCATTTTTCTTTATCAGAACAAGTATATTAACAAGAAAATTTACGTAGTAATATAAATCAAAGCTTAAATGAAATGTTAAAAGAAGAAAAGAAACCTACATGTCACTTTTTTTTAATATGGAGAAGGTTCTAAGATGAAGGTCTTAAATGAGGGGAAGAAGAAACAGGCCGAATTTACTGCATTAAAGGATAAAATTGTCATCCAGATTCATTGTATTTTATAAACTGTTCACTGCATTTTAATATAACTGTATTATACACCTACAAATTTGCTTCTAAAATGCAATGAATTTGGTCTAACACTCCTTCTCATTTGAGGACTTCTCCTTTAATTCTCACCTATTAAAAAATTAATTAAAGAAAATCCATGTCTCAACATACATGTTTTTTGATTTTTCTATCAATTTACAAATCAATATTCTAATTGGTTTAAAATTCAAGGTGTGTCTACTTATCAAGCATTGCACACTGTATTATCCTTGGTTCATGTGCTAAATGAATATCCACCAAAATATGATTTATTAACAGCAGCAACGGTTTGCTAAAGAAAGGGTTGAAAACATTCACTGGATAATACATCTGAGTAATAATACTCGCCTATCTGAGTAATAATACTCGCCTCTCCGGATACCTGAACATGAAAAATCTCTGTTTTCTGTAACTTATTTTAAAAGACTCAAACTTCTTATTCTCTATCAATGTAATACGGGTTATCATAGTAACAACACACCATAAGTCCATGACCCTACTCTCCAACTTTACATCATGTCATAAAAGCAGCATATATCAAAATCTGTGTAAACCTTTAATGTACACATCAAATATCTTTGATGAGCATGTAACTAACCTAACAATGTCATGTTCTTACTGAAGAGAATTATAGAACAGAATCAACACAACCGATATACCAATGATAACTGGAAACGCAGTTACCAAGTACAGTGCTCCATATCCCTATAACAAACAAACAGATGAATTATACTCCTATTAATTAATTTCATATACTTTGTAATTAGACAACCTAATGTAACAGAACATGGGACGCATAGGTGTGATTTATGAATGACACATATCAGACTATGTTATATCCTTAACAAGCCAGTAGGGTAAAATAATATTAGGTAAGAAAACGGGTCAAAAGGGTCGAAAGTTGTTTAAAGTGCACTTTCAACTCAAACAGCCTCATAACTGGTTTTATTTAGGAATTTATATTATTTTATCATCATAAAGGAGTATTTAACACACTAATTTTTTAAATGAATATTTTCTGACAAATAGTGTTCTGGGACAACCCAAAAGACATGGCTGAACTCAAACAAAACCATCCATCTTTCATATCTTACCCAACATGCCAGAGCCGCCCATTTTGACAGCTCAAGTTAGGCGTCAATAGAAATCAATAGCAACATGAATAACACAAGTTAAGAAAGTGGGATGCATTAGTACCACAACTGAAGGGACTTCACTCTCATCACTGCGATCCTCTTCCTCAATCTCTGCAGCTGAATCCCAGTCAATGTTAAGCCTCTTTGCAGCCACTTCAGGATCAATTCCGGTGTCTGTAGCCTTTGCGTATAATGATTTCTTTGGGCCCTTTTTTGTCGCTTCAACCTTTTTCACAATTTATAACCAATAAAAATAAATTAGTATCGGTGGTTATCTAGATGAACTGAAAGTTGTTACATCTCCCCCAGACACATGAAAAATTGTTCATCATATACGATAACCAGATTTTTTATGTACCTCTAAATTTGGCCATTGAACCATTTCCTCTGCTAGCATTTGTAGAGCAACACGGTCTCGAGGGATTTTTCCGTCATATACCTACACAAGGGGAAATGAGAATGAACAATAATGCTATCATAATAAGCATACTATTTAACTAGTCACACTTTGACCTTGACATTTATCGGAATATGAATATAGTTTTTACAACTTTTTTGATACCTATAATTGCATACTTTTAGCATTTTACTTCAGACCTAGTGTTATTCTCATTTGTAATTGATAAGGTTTTGTTGGAATGTTTACACGGATCCTTTTTAAGATTTAGCACGGATCCTTTTTAAGATTTAAATCATACATATGTATTTACATGTTGCGAAAAATGATACTCCGTAAATGAGTAACTGTTTAGTAAGCTTCTTCTAAGTTTACAATGAGTAACACTTAATACGTTTTTCGCCATTCTGGATGAATAGCAGAACAAATCAAGTTTTGACAAAAATGGAAAGTGACAACTAAAGATCGAATACGCCAACTAAATATTTTTATCACCGTCCTGCGAAATGATTCATCTTAATTGTTTTCCTGGTTACAAAAACACAATTCTGCATAAGCTTCTTCCACATATTATGAAAGGGAGGTGATTTGTACACTTAGTATTTTGATGCACACCACAAATGTGCATCATATGTATTGTACTTTGTGCTGCAATACTTTACTATTGTGGTGTGCAGATAAAATAAGTAATTGTACAAATCACCTCACATTATGATATGGACAATCGTGTAGTGATGATCATCATTATTCATATAAAAGTATGGGGTTCATTACCAATCCTTTTAATCTTAATGCTTCCTAGCTAAATATATGATGCTAATTTACTATTATTTCTTTGTGTGATACCGTGCCACTGTTCTGGGATGCGAAAGAGAAGGCTAATTATTTAGTTGACAGAGCGTGTACAAGAAATCTAAAGAGCTTCTGTATGATAGTAAATTCAGTATAGTTGATTTATTGTTAATGTACATGGAGTAGGCTATTCCATTGGTTGAAAGAGTTAAAGCAAGGTGACCATTTCACTGAAGTTTCTAAAGCTCGTTCTACTGATAACAAGATAACTGATGGCCTGATCTATAGTTAATGAAACTTAGGTGATATGTGGAGGTTAGATACTCAAATGTAACAGCATATAAGTGTACTAATTTAAATTGTTCAATGGGTATTCAAGTTGATATTATGGCAATCCCAACCGATCCATTCACCTAGCGGCCCGCTCACATGCTGACCCAACCAAGTAACCACCCTTACCAATGATTATTATTTTAATATTTAGGTTAATCTGAATCTCTGATACTTCCAATTGCCTCCATCAGGGTATCTTGCAAAGCATACACAAGTGACCACCCTTACCAATGATTTTTATGTTTTTGAAAGACCAAAGCAAACACAAGTTTGAGTTTGAGAGAAGGGACTAACTTCTTGCAGAACATCAGCCAATTCTTCTCTTGTTGGAGTATCAGCATCATCAATCCCAATTAGTCTTTTCCTCTCAACTTCTCTAGGATCCTCAATCATCACAGTCAATTTAACCTACAAATACAATTCACATTATGAAATCATTCAAATAAATAAGTAAATTGCATAGCACCATTACACTTCATATTTAAAAAAATTAATTAAAAATTATACTACAATTATTATAGAATATTGAGTAAACAGAGGTTTACCTCACTAAAAAGCATGTCCCTATTCTTCTTTAAAAGCTCCAAAACCTACACAACCAAAGCATTATCCATAAAACCATATAGTAAAACCAACATGGGTTTGATGAATCTTGAGTAAAAAAGTCTAACTCTTTTGATTTGGGAGACATATTCAAGGTCTTGAGGATCTGGGTCATATTCAAAATCATCATCATCGTCTTCTTCTTCTTCTTTTTCTTGAATTATGGTATTTGGTTCTGCAGCAGTGACACTTGATTCTGTTTTGGTATCTTCATTGCTAGCACCAACAACCACACTGACATATTTGGTTCTCTTTATACTAATTCTGTGGTACAGGTAATGTTTATGATGGTGAGGAAAACAGATTGAAAAGCTGTGGGTGGATTGAGAAGACGAAGTAGATAACAAGTTGTTAAGAGGTAATGGTAATTGGTTTGGAAGTTTTAATAAAGACATTTGTAATTTGCTACTGTTATGGATATTGAAA
Organism: Pseudognaphalium luteoalbum; assembly: GCA_963422505.1. Taxonomy (NCBI): domain Eukaryota; kingdom Viridiplantae; phylum Streptophyta; class Magnoliopsida; order Asterales; family Asteraceae; genus Pseudognaphalium; species Pseudognaphalium luteoalbum. The sequence goes on from OY730197.1 coordinate 54,310,625, forward strand.
GTGTATCAGATTTATGGCATACTTGTGTACTTCCTTTTTTGGTTAATGGGTTCTGTTGTAATCTATGAAATTGGTTGGTTGTTCTTTGATCTTCCAAAATGGAGAATACTTCACTTGCACCCTCTGGTTTGCAACAAGTGCAGAAAGACCCCAATTAATTTTATGATCCAAATATAATACAATGCTTCTTGCTTTGTTAACTAATTCTAAATATTAGGCTTTTTTTTCCTTTTATGGCTATGCCTCTGGTTTAACTCTAACCTGATCAGAAGATGTCAATTGTTAAATTATTTTCCGAGCAATTAGGCGACAAGTATCTTAAAACATGAATGACTTGAGTAATTAATCATAGAAGCGGTAAAGTAGTAAAACAACTATCTATGTTAAAAGGTGTATGTTTACAAAAACAGATGTCACTAGAAGGTTCATTAATACATATGTATAGTTTTATACTAGGGGAAGGGGAGTTGATAGATGCAACAAATAAATTGATCCATGCACCAAACTGTGCAATAAATGAAGCTCACAATACAAGCATCCTAAAGCATGAATGTGGTGTATGCAACAAATTTTTTGTTGTATTTATCACTCCCCGGGAAGGAAAACCTTGTCTAGTGTGTAGACATATCTTATGTACTATCTTTTATCTTTTAAACCGTAAAAGGTAAATTAAAAGTGGTAGTTACAAGCTGTATCCTTAAAGTTTTTAATATAGACATAACTGATCCCTGTGTTTCTTTGTATTGGGTACATGTTTACAGTGCAAACGTTATTCCCTTTTATACTATAATCATTTTGAGAGACTTGACTTTAAAAGGAACATAAGATGGATACTTGAAAATCACACAATCTATAATTGAGCAGATAATTTGTGTTGTTTGGAACTTAAGAAAGGTACCAATAAAGACTAAAGTTTTCTTGTGTGATTTACCAAATCCAGTTATGACTCAATGTTTGTATGATTGTGAAACATATGTGACCACGTCAAATATTCGCACTAGTACATCTCCTCTTCATGTAAATTAATGAAAAGATGCCAACATTAGATGTACGGGTGATGATAACATCAAATAATTACTACATTTATATAATAATATTCTCCTAATTTTATATACTTCTGTTGCATTTATTTAATCTTAGACATTGATTTCGTTAATATTTGCAAAAAGGTGTTTAATTGGAGCTTGAATCAAAAAGATAATAAAACAAATGAAAAATAAACAAGAAATCAAGCAAATGTGGACTAAAGCTAAATGAGTATTAAAACTAAAAAGGCCCAAGCTAATTTAAGAATGGATTGGCTTGCAAGTTTAGTGGGCTTAAGGATGAACTGGATCGTAGAATTCGATTGTTACTAAGCTAATTGGGCATGGGGATTAAGAGATCGTGTGAAGCAGGTGACCAGCTGGGCCCAACCGCCGATTGGATGGGTTTTGGAATAGGTCGGTGGAATGAGTTCGTAGATTCGTAGAGTGCAAGAAAAATTAAGCCCAACCGCCGGTTGGTTAGCTCAACCGCCGGTTGGGAGTCAGCTCAGCAATACTATAAATACGAACCTTTAACCCCATACGAAACCACATACAAATTATTAAACCCTAACTTGACTGAAAATATTTTTTAGGGGTTTGGAGAACGAATTAGAGGCGCAGGAACGCAAAGGTTTGTCTATGATCAAGCATTCGAAGCGTGGTTCACGAAGTGGTTTGCGTATTCTTATTCCGTATTCGATTATAAGCTATGTTTTATTATTGGATTTTATTTTTAGTTTACTATAACTTAATTATGAACTAAATATCTTGTGTATTTACTTAGATGAAACTACTTAGATAATGGTTCGATTATTTGATTATGTTTGAATATTAATTTTATGAATGTTTATTGTGTTTATTCGAAAATCCATATTATTTATTTGATATTTAATTGTACTTAACGTGATTAATTAATCTCTACTATAACGTAAGTTTGTTTTGATTAAATAGTGTCGCACCCCCCAAATTCATAATTTTAGTTTATCATACGTTTTGTGGAAGCATTAGATCGAGCAGGGATGCTGACGTCAATGTTGGACGTACATACATATCAGAGCATAAGGTTATCGCAGAACATACATATATTAAGATGCCAAAATTATAAATTTACAAAAGCTTACGATTCATAGAATCGTATAAGTAGAGAAGTATTGAAAGTTATACAAAATAGGATTTCGTAAATATGACTAAAACATATTTAGTTATAAAAAAGAAATCCTATATCTTCAAAAGATTGCATCCTAACTTCACCATGGGTCGCCTAGTCCCAAAATGCATGCGGGCTTACTTGAGCAGCTAATTCCCTGAAAAACATAGTAAAAAGTCAACAATGATGTTGAATGAATTCACAGGTTTTATATCGTTTACTATAGTAAGTTTGTTTTGTAAATCGTAATTCGTTGGAAAAGTTACCCAATAATTTCGTTGTTCAATATTAATTGTTAAAATAGTAGTCAGGTTTTGACTAAAACGTTTTCATAATATAAACACATCAAATCGTATACGTGTGGAAAAATGTTCCAGTGTATAAATAGTTCAATAATCATTGGGGGTTTCCCAATAGTATAGTTCGTTAATCGTTGGGGGTTTCCCAAAAGTACAGTTAGATAATAGTTTTCGCGTAACCAACAATTCGATTAAGTTTTAAATTCGTGGGAGAGCATGGACGGGAATCCCTCGAAGGTTAGCTAGACCTTACGAGTTAAAGCACTACCTAATTCCATAACCAAAACATAACCAAACAATAGTTGTTGCCTCTAGGACTAAGTGAATATACACTCCACTCTTCGTTGAAGGGACGTCACGTTGATAGTACTATCCGTATATTCCATGTCTAGTGTCATCTAGCTAATGGTTATGGTCTGTAGCTATGAGGACTTTACACACTACAGAGTTGTAAAACTAGATATGTACCAAGATTCGTGGTCATGTTCCCAAAAGTTATATACTAAAATCGTTTTGTAAAAGTTCGAGGAATAGTGAATATACATTCATAAACAATTTGTGTATAAACTAAAAGCAATTATAAATAGTCGTTGCATATAGTGATCAAAACAGTTCTATGTTTTCCACCCCAGTTTAAAAAGCAGTAAAACAAGTAAAAGGTGGGGCTGTGAACTCACCTTTTGTGCTTTGATGTGAGAGCTAGCGTATAGCGGTAAAAGTGGCCCAAATAGAGTCAACCTATATGTAAAATAGGTATTTACATAAGTACTTGATAGTTTAATAATGTGTTTGTTGTGAGTGATTGTTTGTTTTAGATATGCGTACGATTTGTTGTGAGTGATTGTTTGTTTTAGATATGCGTAAAAACAAAAGAACTCAGGTCACATATGCGTACAAACAAAAGAACTCAGGTCACAGGACTTGAACCTGTGACCTTTACATTCCATTTCACAAGACTTATCCAAATGAGCTACGTGATACCTTGTAATACATTTCATATATTTAATATATATATATATCTATTAGTATGTAGTATTATATGTTATAGTTTGTAAACAAAATGACACGATTCAATTATATAACCACGCGATTAGAGTGGTTTTTGTTAAGAATTTCAGTCTGTTTCAACTTATGCTTCTGATCAGTTTATTTACAATTTAAGTTGGTTTTTAGTTACGATCAATTCCCATATGTAGTGTTAACATGTTATAATAAGTGTGTAAAAAAAATGATTTAAATGAAAATTGAAATGGGAAAGGTTTCCTCACCAAAATGATAATGATGATAGTAATGAAGAAAAGGATGAAGAAGCTTGATGGTTGATGATCTTGCTACTGCCTTTGTTGTTGAAAGTGAAGAAGAAGAAGAGTAGAGAAGAAGAGAGTGAGATGGATGAATGATTGAAGCTGTGAAGGTGAAGTATATATATTTAAAAATGAAACTGAAGCATGGTTCGTGCACAGCAGATTGTCTGTGCATTATTTGAGTTAGGTTGGGTTATTTAGCCCGTTAATTTCGGGTACGAGTATAATTATAGCAATATAAAATTTAATATTTTTTATTTGTATTTTGTAGATGCTTTCCAAATGTGTTATTTAATGTCAGAAAAATAATATTTTCATTATTTTTGACAGTTGTACATTATATATATTATTTGTCGCGCACGCACTATATATATTTATAACGCAACATTATTTTATTTTAATAATTATTTCATATATTATTTTAGTCTAATAATATTTCAAAATAATTTGGAAACATTTCCGGGTTGTTTTAGATTTTTGTTTCACCAACTTTTGTATACGTTTTTCGCGTTCTTTCAGACAATTTCGTATGTAATTATAATAATTACAAATTTTGTAATACTTTTCGTTTTATTGTTTTGAGCTCGCTAGACTTATTTCACATAAAAAAATTTTGTTTAAATTTTGTCAGGGAATTAGCCTAAGTATGCAAGTAATTAACATTCGTAATTACATCAAAATTGCGGGGTGTCACATTCTCCCCCCGTTAGAAAAATCTCGTCCCGAGATTTAAGTCATGTCAAAGCGTCAGACGCGTGTGCTTCTGAAGAGATGTGATGTCATCATTGTATCGCTTTAGGTTGTCGTAAAGGTTCTAACAGCTTAAGTATACTCGAAGTATAGTTCTTATATGTTCAGCAGTAGTATGCGTTCTCTAGGTGTTAAGTTCAAGAAGTCATTCGAATTATAAAATATTAAAGTGTAGTAGTAGTTTACTAGAGCGTACCAATGTTGGCGTAGGGGTCTGGTTGAGTCTCTTGTGCTCTAATGACGTAAGCGCATCCGCGAGCAATCTGGTTGTTGGCATTCTGATTGTTGTTATTTTGGGCGTTACGGTTGTTATTGTTGTTGCGGTTGTTGTTGTTGCGATTGTTGAGCCTTGGGCACTGGTTTCGGTAGTGATTTGGGTCACCACACTCGAAACACCCTTTGTTTTGGCGTACAACATTGGCTTGATTGGGAGGGTTAGTCCTGCAGAATTGTGTTCGATGTCCCCACTGTTCACAGTTACCACAGAGGGTACATTCTCCACCATGATGCCTTCCACATTTCTCACATAGTGGTTTATTTCCCAGATAAGATCTTGGTCCAGTCGTGGTAGTAACAATGTACACTATAGAGTTCTCCAAATGCTTCTTGCTTTGTTGATCCTGCCAATTGTTTCCACCACTGTTCCACTTGCGTTTCTCCTTTCCAGAGTTATCAGCATCAGTTTTGTTCGGTGTATCTTTTCCTGACACAACTGCCTTTGGTAGAAACCACGTCGTCAGTCAAACTTTGTGCTAGATCTACAGCGCTTCTGAAGGTTGTTGGCTTACCAGACTTTGGATTTGTGATGCCAATCTCCAGTTATAATGCTCATTGCATTAGCTTTCTGGAGTCACCATGTGGGGTACTAAGCGTGCCAGCTCTTGAAATTTAGTCGTATAGCCAGTGATGTCAGAACCTATCATTTTGATGTCCCAAAGCTCTGTTTCAATCTTTTGAAGCTCAGTGCAAGGACAGAACTCTTCTAGGATCATCCTTTTCAGATCTTCCCACGAGATGGCATAGGCGGTTGTGCGTCCAAGGGTTTGGACTTGAGCATTCCACCATGTCAATGCATTATTAGCTAAAGTACAGGTGGCGTACTTGACCATGGTTTCGGGTGCACAGTCGATGATGTCGAGCACAGACTCCATTTTCTCGATTCAGTGAACAATGCCGATAGCTCCTTCGGTTCCGTTGAAGGTACTCGGTTTGCAGGATAGGAAAGTTTTGTATGAACACCCTCGCTGGGTATTCTCAGGGTTTTCGGGAGTATTGTTTCTCCCTATGTTGTGGCTATTTTTGTCACACCCCCGATTTCATGGTTTGCGGAAGCGACGATTTTGGGTGTGATTAATCAATAATCAAAGCACAGAGGTACAAGAAAACGACTCTACATGAGACGTTTATACATTTTCCAAAAGTAATACATAGTTTAAAGTTATAAGTTTACAATGTTAGCGAGTTCGCAAAAGATTATGAAGATTTTAATACATAACCATTATACAAAAGATAATGTTAGAAAATCTTCATGTTTATATAGATGCATGCGACTCGTACTAGCTAGCTGATAAGTGTGTAAAAGTACTATATTTGCATAATATTTTATCCCGATTCCTACGTGTTTTTATTGCAAATTGTTTATATATATTAATTTCGTTCATATTTGCAATTAGCAGTGGAAATGAAGGATTTTGAGAAAACGGACAGAAAGTGGCCAATAAACGAGTCAAATGGTGCATTTTTGAAGATGGGAATAAAAGTTGGAACGAGAATGGTTTGAATGTAGGAAAAGAAGTTTAAAATCTGGAAAAATCATTCCATCCGCCGTATGGATCAATCCATACGCCGGATGGATCAAGTTGTTAAAGCCCATGAGTACGCGGGCTGGGCTAGGGCTCATATTCAATCCATACGTCAGATGGAATAATCCATCCGCCGTATGGATCAGTTCCAGAAACTATAAAATCGGCTGCTGTAAACCATTCAAAAAGGACGATAACTTCGATTAGGGTTTATTGTTTTCAGTTCCAGAGGCTTAGTTACGAAGATTAGGGTTACTATGGAGGCACGAGAGATCAAGTTTGAAGCATAATCTTTCTTGTTTCGAGTGGTTCGTCTTTTGATTTGGTATTGCTTTCGTTTATTCTATATCATTGATGATTTTGGTATTTTATAATCTAAGTTTTATATATCAAATGACGAATTGAATACTCTAAGTAGTTGTGTAATTGATTAATCTTGGATAATGATTATTGAAAGATTGTAATTGCATATTGAATAAGTTATTTGATTGAAAACTATTATATGATTAGCAGAACCTTGTTTATTGGTAATTGTTAGTGATTATTTCTTAACGCGATTAATGATATTAATGAGATTGATTTCCTTTGATATTATTGATTATTGATGGTTATTAATTTTAGGATTTTAACCATTACTAAATATGTTGAATCTGATAGGTTAAGATAGTAAGATCTATGCAATTCAAAGTGAACAAGACAATAAGAAATTATTGGGTATTGTTGATTCATACCATTAGAGTTAATTATAATAAGTTGTGAATGTTTTATGCACAATTTAGGGTAAATCACACAATAGACTAATAATCTTGTGACATTGGATCGATGTTTAATGTGTGGACCCTTAGATTGTAGGAATTAGTTAACCTGAACAGGAGACTAATTTACATTCAATTTAGAATCTTTGATTAATGACTAAGTTGATCTAAAAGAAATCACAATTAAATAATCAATATGCGATGAATCGGGATATATGAATCTGAGTGAAGTTAATTATACAATTACTATTCCTTCCTATTTTTATTTATTTATCATTTTAATTTAAAGTTTTTATTTAGTTATAATTATTATTTACAAATCTTATGTTCGAACGGAACTCAAACGCCCATCTTATTTACTGTTTTCTAACTAATTAGTATTTTCTATTTTTATAAATAACCATCGTTCCCGTGGTCGACTCGGTCTTACCAAATCTATACTAGCATTCGATCAGGTATTCTTGCCTGGTTGTGTGAAAAGTATAAATAAGGTATTTCCATTTATAAATAATAAAACTAGACGCTTTCATACGCATCACTAGCATAATCTTGCGGGCCACCCTACTGTAGCTTATCACCCGAGAATACAACACTAACAGGTCAGCTATAAAGCTGGTGAATTTCACAGGTTTAAACTAAAATATGATGTGATCAACATGATTATCCGAAGATTTAATACCGACAATGATTAAACAACATAACCGAACAATGATAAATCAATAAAGGTTTCCGAACAATGATTAAACCAGTTAAGATTTCCGACTAGATTTACCGACAATGATATTGTATTGCATTAAGCCATGGTTCGAGGCCTAACCTGATTTTTGCCTCCCGAACGGTGTCAACACCCATAACAATTACTAAAATGCCCGTTTGTACATGGTTGTAGCTAGCAACCCGGACGAGGACGTCACTCCCATGATAGATCTATCTTTTAGTAATCGCGCCTTATTAAGTTAACGAACCATGCAATGATGAGGACTTTCCCGTATTAAAACACTCATGCAATACCCGAACAACGAAAATCAAGACCGACATTTATAACCAACCGAGTTAATAATTAAATTAACTAACCGAATAACAGTGATCACGAAAACAAGTAAGCGTTGTATCTCACCCCAAGTTTTAAATCAGTTAAAGCAATAAAAGTGGGGCTGTGAGACTCACCTGAGTCACTGAGCAATGAATATCCGATATGGAATGAACAGTCCGAGACCTCCTAACGCCCTAAGCATATAAGGTCATATATAAGTGAACATCTATATAGATCACTACCGTTATACGTACATTCATCCGTAATATTGTTTATTCGCCTTAATTTCATTCGAGTGTTTAAATTGTATTTCCGTTCAAGGTTTGTAAAAATGTACGGCCCGTTGGTGGCGACTCGAGATTATATTCCAAAATATAATAATGTTTATTTTGTATATAAATAACCCATTCATTTGTGTACCGTATTGTTTACAATTGTCCGTGAATGTATAAAGCTGTTAAATTGCGAAGAGTATACTCTGTTTTTGATAAGTATCCGACGGATCAGGTATATGATCCGCCGGATTGGTCGATTTTGAAAAGGATCCGCTGGCTCAGGAAGGCTATCCGCCGGATTAGTGACAATGGAAGGGAATCCGCCGGATTCGGAGGTTTTAGTGGTGATCCGCCGTATCACTAGGTGGATCCGCTAGATTGAAGAAATTTGAGCTGATCCGCCAGATCAGATCATGATCCGCCGGATCATGGTCTAGTTTCTTGGTCTGTTCGTGCAGCAATTTCACAAAACCAGTTTTTAAATCCATTTTCGCATACAATCAATTTAATAGAATGCTAATACATGATGATATAAACTTGTAAATCACGAAATTAAAGTAGAGCAGAGAGTAGAGTGTGCGTGTGTGTATTATGCATTATTGGTGTCGCTATAAACCGGCTCCAATAATTAAGGTTGGTGGGTTTGTTATACCCGTGTTCGCGTACCCGATCGTATTGTAGTATAATCTTTCCAAATAATAAATTTCTAAAAATATAATCGTATAAGTTTTCAATTGAAGTATTCTATAAAAATACTTTTAATGAGGTATAAAATTATATCTTTGTTTCAGCTCACTTTGACGGATAGTTTTCGATGTACAGAGTGCGTTATTTTAAGTTCTAAAATATATTACGTTCTTCTGAAATGTTTTCGAGTTGAAGTATTTTATAAAAATACTATTTTGGAATTAAAATTTGGTAACTTGTTTCGCGTGGTTTCAACTAAGTATAACACAATTTAAATAGAACAAAATATGATTCTATTTATTTATCCAAGTTAATAATTATTATTCTCATAAATAATACATTATTTAAAAATGTTTTGCACCAACGTCCGTATTTGAGATTACGCGTTCTTTCAGATTTCTTTGTACGTGATTATTACTTATTCATTGTATTATATATATATATATATATATATATATATATATATATATATATAAATACATATATAATATCCCGATACTTTTGTTTTAACACGTACTGAGTACGAATATTTACGGTTTAAATTGGCCGCTAATTTTGGCCCTTTTTGACCGGGTGTCACAATTTTCACTTCCATCGTTGCGATTGCGACTTTCCTCGTACTGGGCAATAGCTTCAGCCACTCGACGATTGATGATTTGTTCGGTGGTTTCCTCAACAGGAGGTGTGGTTGCTCGTTGACTGTTTCGGGTCTTCCTTTCTTTTAGTGGCATGATTGCGTTCTGCGATGAATAAGATGCAGAAGTCAATGCCACTGTAAAGAATATGAAGAATGAAGTTTCGCATATTTCAGTTATCGAGCAATAAGAAGAAATAACGATATCACCATCACGTATCTTATGATTATGAAACGCCCATATATACTTAGTATAGTATAACCACATTGGTCAGGCGTCATTATACGATGCTAAATACATACTTCTTTTCATCATCATTCAATACGAACAGGTTCACAAGAATTCATGGTAAGAATGAACGATTTGAGCGTAGTATGGTTTAAAGAGTACAAAGTATAATCAACCATACCATAGAACAAATGAAGTAAGTGTACGATAATATCGGTCGGCTGGTTTGCGTATATCGATGTGTTATTGTTATCATGTATCGAGTTAGACGTATGCAAATGTATGTGTCTGCATGAGTGTCTTAGCCACGGCTATAGTCTAGGTCTCTAAGGTCTCCAGGTCACTTAAAGACTTCTAGTTCGCTATAACCAATGGCTCTAATACCAAACTGTCGCACCCCCGAATTCATAATTTTAGTTTATCATACGTTTTGCGGAAGCATTAGATCGAGCAGGGATGCTGACGTTAATGTTGGACGTACATACATATTAGAGCATAAGGTTATCGCAGAACATACATATATTAAAATGCCAAAGTTATAAGTTTACAAAAGCTTACGATTCATAGAATCGTATAAGTGGAGAAGTATTTAAAGTTATACAAAATAGGATTTCGTAAATATGACCAAAACATATTTAGTTATACAAAATAAATCCTATATCTTCAAAAGATGGCATCCTAACTTCACCATGGGTCGCCTAGTCCCAAAATGCATGTGGGCTTACTTGAGCAGCTAATTCCTTGAAAAACATAGTAAAAAGTCAACAATAATGTTGAATGAATTCACAGGTGTTATATCATTTACTATAGTAAGTTTGTTTTGTCAATCGTAATTCGTTGGAAAAGTTACCCAATAATTTTGTTGTTCAATATTAATTGTTAAAATAGTAGTCAGGTTTTGACTAAAAAGTTTTCATAATATAAACACATCAAATCGTATACGTGTGGAAAAATGTTCCAATGTATAAATAGTTCGATAATCGTTGGGGGTTTCCCAATAGTATAGTTCGTTAATCGTTGGGGGTTTCCCAAAAGTATAGTTAGATAATAGTTTTCGTGTAACCAACAATTCGATAAAGTTTTAAATTTGTGGGAGAGCATGGACGGGAATCCCTCGAAGATTATCTAGACCTTACGAGTAAAAGCACTACCTAATTCCATAACCAAAACACGACCAAACAATAGTTGTTGCCTCTAAGACTAAGTGAATATACGCTTCGCTCTTCGTTGAAGGGACGTCACGCCGATAGTACTATCCATATATTCTGTGTCTATTGTCATCTAGCTAATAGTTATGGTATCTAGCTAATAGTTATGGTCTGTAGCTATGTGGACTTCATACACTACAGAGTTGTAAAACTAGATACGTACCAAGATTCGTGGTCATGTTCCCAAAAGTTATATACTAAAATCGTTTTGTAACGGTTCGAGGAATAGTGAATATACATTCATAAACAATTTGTGTATAAACTAAAAGCAGTTATAAATAGTCGTTGCGTATAGTGATCAAAACAGTTCTATGTTTTCCACCCCAGTTTAAAAAGTAGTCAAACAAGTAAAAGGTGGGACTGTGAACTCACCTTTTGTGCTTTGATGTGAGAGCTAGCGTATAGCGGTAAAAGTGGCCCAAATAGACTCAACCTATATGTAAAATATGTATTTACATAAGTACTTGATAGTTTAATAATGTGTTTGTTGTGAGTGATTGTTTGTTTTAGATATGCGTACGATTTGTAGGTGATGTTACTCAAAGTTTGTTATTGATGTGGTATAAAATTGTTGTGTGCGAATATCATAAGAATATTTGTTGTGCGTATATACATACATACATACATATATATATATATATAAAGTTAGTCGTTTCAAAAATTCGTTGTCATATACATTTAGTTTTGTAAAAATGTTATATTTAAAGTTATTTACTCGAACCAGTTATTAGTTGTATTTTAAAATTACTACGCAACACGTACTTAAATTAATGAAAGAGTATCAAAATAGAATAAAAAAAATCAAATCAAATCAACAAAGGTCACAGGACTCAAACCTGTGACCTTTCGCTTCAAACTGAAGATTCCAACCAAATGGGTTACATGATCTTTTAGTATCATATTTATGAATCCAATTATATATATATGTATAAAAGAAAAAAAAAACAAACAAAAGAACTCAGATTAAAGGACTTGAACATGTGACCTTTCCATTCCATTTTCACAAGACTTAACCAAATGAGCTACGTGATACCTTGTAATACATTTCATGTATATATATATTAGTAAGTAGTAATATATCTTATAGTTTGTAAACAAAATGACACGATTCAATTATATAACCACGCGATTCGAGTGGTTTTTGTTAAGAATTTCAGTCCGTTTCAACTTATGCTTCTGATCAGTTTATTTACAATTTAACTTGGTTTTTAGTTACGATCAATTACCATATGTAGTGTTAACATGTTATAATAAGTGTGTAAAACAAATGATTTAAATGCAAATTCAAATGGGAAAGGTTTCCTCACCAAAATGATAATGATAATAGTAGTGAAGAAAAGGATGAAGAAGCTTGATGGTTGATGATCTTGCTACTGCCTTTGTTGTTGAAAGTGAAGAAGAAGAAGAGAGTGAGATGGATGAATGATTGAAGCCTTTGTTGTTGAAAGTGAAGAAGAAGAAGAGAGTGAGATGGATGAATGATTGAAGCTGTGAAGGTGAAGTATATATATTTAAAAATGAAACTGAAGCATGGTTCGTGCACAGCAGATTGTCTGTGCATTATTTGAGTTAGGTTGGGTTATTTAGCCCGTTAATTTCGGGTACGGGTATAATTATAGCAATATAAAATTTAATATTATATATTTTTATTTTGTAGATACTTTCTAAATGCGTTATTTAAAGTCAGAAAAATAATATTTTCATTATTTTTGACAGTTGTACATTATATATTATTTGTCGCGCACGCACTATATATATTTATAACGCAACATTATTTCATTTTAATAATTATTTCACATATTATTTTAGTCTAATAATATTTTGAAATAGTCTGGAAACATTTCCAGGTTGTTTTAGATTTTTGTTTCACCAACTTTTGTATAAGTTTTTTGCGTTCTTTCAGACTATTTCGTATGTAATTATAATAATTACAAATTTTGTAATATTTTTGGTTTTTTGTTTTGGGCTTCCTAGACTTATTTCACATCAAAAATTTTTGTTTAAATTTTGTCAGGGAATTAGCCTAAGTATGAAAGTGATTAACGTTCATAATGACATCAAAATTGCGGGGTGTCACAAATAGTTATTTGCAATTGTTAATTTGTTGGTAATTGTGGCTTGAACTTTAATCGGTGATAAGTTAAATGTAATAATAATTATTGAAGTTAGTTAATGTGATAGTTATGAAACGATAATTACTAGTTTTTGTTGATTCAAGGTCGCTAGAGTAAATCACAATAAATGGCAAAAGTGCTTAATTAAATAAAGTTAAGTAAACAACACTTAAAAGGTTTACAACCTTCTGAATATAGTTTTCTATTTAATTAGTTTAAAATTAGTTTTCTAATATCTGTTCGTTCGGAACTAAAACGCCCACTATTGTTTTTTTTTTAATTAATTAACTATTAGTTCCACTTTTAATAAACACCGTTCTTTGTGTTCGACTCGGACTTACTATAACCATACTATTATACGAACGAGTATTCTTGTCTGGTTTGTGTGATAATTATAATTGTAGTAATATTTATTTATTTAATATAAATATTTAAAACACGTGTCACATGACTATCGGTTGATATGATCGAAAAGAGCCGATCTTGGTTATTTTGTTAACTAATGCAATGTGAGATGAATTGAAAAGCTTAAAGTGTAATCAAGGTTACAACTCTTATGTGTGTTTGCTATGGAATTTGGTAAAAGCGATAACCAAAATTATCTCTCGTTTAACGAAGCTCGATCTGAGTTATTTGTTGCTACCATCAATCTAAAAAGAATGAAGCTTATGAATATTAATATACGCAACTAAACTAGAGATCACTCTTTGAATGACACTCTAGTTCGTACCCATTGAAAACAAACACTCCACGAATATTACGACTCAAGCTATAATCAATAACTTACGATTAACGCTTACCGAAACCATAACTGTCCAACAGAAAAATATGTCATACTAAAACTAAAATGTCATACTAATTACAAGGACCAAATTATCAAATACAAAATCTCAAGGACTAAATATAAACTAGAGCCCTAACTGAACCTTGCCGCCTTCCAATCGTTTATACTTTATACCACCGAGCACCGCCGTGAAAAAGGTTGCCGGAGAACCACGAATTGACGTTCGGTATGCTCACTTACTGTAATAATATATCCTTTTCATTAATATTACTATCTTATAGCTTCGTTAGTTAGTTTCTGATGCAATTGATATTCAGTATTGATAATGATTAAATCATTTTAATCGATAAGTATATGAATTCACTGGTTGCTATGATATGATATAGATTGTATTTTATAATTACTTCATAAAAATATATTAATGTTGTTCCACTGTCACTTGTTCTGACTTATATCAACTCATGTTTGCTAGCAAATTTATATACTAATAAAATAAGATGCAATGCAGTTGAATTCTAACTGGTTATATGAAATGATTCATCGATCGGTTCTTATGATATTTAGGATCTGATTGGATCCCCTCCATATATATGTATGAATGTGTTCGATCACTGTGTTTAGTAACTTATTGATGTGGTTGGATTCTAGCTAGAATGGAAGTAAACATGTCGGGGGTGGAAGATGATGGAGGTGATGGTGCTGCTGTTGAATGAAGGTTGCTCGAGAAAAAACTCGAATGCAGGTCCAGAATGATCAGACAAAACTACTGAAACACGGAAGAGTACAATTTCCAGGATGGAAAACGATAAAGATAATAATGGTATTGACACGCTTACTAAAGCAGAAAGAATGGAAAATGAAGAAGTTGCTGGCAAAAAAAACCGAATGCAAGTCAAGGATTATCACATCAAATAAAGCTGAGCTTAAAGTGAATGCCAACTTTAGGTGAAATTTTAAATCCTAATTACTTACAAAACTTGGAATCTGCCACAGTTGGGACGGTTTCAGGTACACCTGCAACAAATATTCCAGCCTCAAAAAGGAAAAAGAAGCAGAAAAGGAGAAAAAGAATCCAGCCTCAGGCGATGTTATATTAACTTGTGGGATCAATAAGGTAATTTCAAATGAAGGTCCTGGTGCAACTAAAGTTCTTGAACCAGTAAGTGGTGAGATAGACTTAAGTAAAAGCACAATTTCTGATGCACAGATTTTGTCAAAAGGAGAACACGCAGACATTACCATTAGTAAGGCAGGCTCAAGTGCAACTACAAATCTTAATGTGAATGGGATAGCAGGAAAGGAAGCTGACAATGGTGAGATGGGCTCAGGAAGAACTGCAGCAGATACCACGAGATCAAAAAAGAGAAAGGGGCAGAGATCAAAGAAAAAGAAGATTGCCTCAGGTGAAATTGTGATTATTGTCGAGAACACACAGGATAAGGTAATTGCAGCAGATGCAGGTTCAGGTGCAACTAAAGGTCTTGAAGCAGTAGGTGGTGAGATGGCCATAGGTAAAAGTGCAATTCTTGATAGGATGATGTTGTCAAAAGGAGAAGAGACATAGATGTTACCAATGGTACAATGGGCTTAAGTGCAACTACAAATCTAAGTGTGAACAGTATAGCAAAAAATGAAGCTGCCATTGGTGAGATGGGTACAAGTGCAACTACGGATATAATTATGAATGGTATAGCAGAAAAGGAAGCTTCTAATGGTGAGAAGGGCTCAGGACAGCAACGGATACCACAACATCAAAAGACGAAAAAAAGAAGAAGGAATAAAGGTTCTGATTGCGTTGTCTAAAGGAGAGAGTGTTGTCTAAAGGATATGGTAGTTGAAGATAAAGGTTCAGATTAAATTAAAGACCCTGAACGAATAAGTGGTGAGATGGTCTCAAGTAAAAGTGTAATTATGATGCGTTGTCTAACGGATAATAGCCCCCCGTAGTTACCGATGGAAAGACAGGATTGACTGCAACCACAAATCTTAATGGGAATGGGATACCAGAAATTGAAGCTACCAATGGTGAGAAGCTCTCATGAACAACTGCAACAGAAAAGGAAGTCTTAATGTGAATGCGATAGCAGAAATGGAAGCTGTCAATGGTCAGACGGGCTCAGGAACAATTGTATCCGAAACAACGTCATCAAAAAAGAGAAATACGCAGAAGTCAAAGAAAAAGAACTTAGCTTCGGGTGACATTCTGGAAACTTGTGAGAACACAATGGATAAAGTAATTGCAATTAAAGATATGGATACAGACAAACCTCTTGAAGCATTGAGTTCCAAGTCAAAAAGAGAAGTCTCTGCAATTGTCAATGAGGAGGAGTGCCAAAAATTGATATCTGTTGATAAAGAGAGTACTGTGATAGAAATCAATGGGTGAACTGACGTGGCCAACATTGAGTTGGGCAAAAGTGGAACCACAACCATCATCGAGAAAACTGAAGTGTCAAAAAAGACGTCTTGTGAGAGAAAGAAGCTATAGTCCGTTGGTTTGAATACTATTAAGAACACAGAAGTCAAGGAGATAACTCAGGTTGCCACATTGGGAAAAAAAAACTTATCATTCTTGATGTAAACGGGTTGCTTGCAGATGTTGTTTCTCCTGCGCCGAAGAGTATTAGCGCAGATTAAAATATTCCTAAAAGAGCAAGTATGACTTTAATGATATTTCTAAAGTTAATTATGTTATATGATTTCAAGTTTAACAATCTTAGTTTCGATGCAGTATTCACGAGACCCTTTTTGAATGATTTCCTGTGCTTTTGCTTCGAGAGATTCAATGTTGGCATCTGGTCCTCAAGAACCGAGTACTTTTCTGCTTATTTGTTTTCTCTTTTTTAGTTTATATGTTCTTTTTCTGCATAGTGGGCAGTGTGCAGTACATGTAACACTTGAATCTATTTGCAGGAAAGTTTTGAACCCAGTGCTTTGACTTCTGCTAGGAGATGCTTCCAAATGCACGAATACAGGGATGAGGACTCTTGAAGACAAACATAAGTGTGTATTCTTGAAGGATCTGACCAAAATTTGGGAGAAAAATGGTCCTGGTAATTCTTGGTTGAAAGGAACTTTTATTAAATCTAGTATGTTGATACTGGATGATTCTCCATTTAAGGCATTGCTCAATACTGTAAGACTATGAGACTATCTCATTCTATTACACTCCTAATCGTGCATTTTAGTAAACTTCTATTACATTTTACACCACCGCGGTGACACTTTTATTTTGTTTTGTTCTTTTCTCGTTACAAGTGCAAGTAGAGAAACCAAGTTTAACTGTTTATCATGATAATGGGTAAAGTTGTATTTGTTTGATTACAAGTTACAGGTAAATTATGTATAAGAAAAAGTAATAATTCAACAGGTGAAATGGACTGTTAAGTTTAAAAGAAAATTATCGTGTACTAAGTTGAAAAGCCGAAGGTGTTGATGGGTTGGTCCAGCCTTGACCCGTTGCCCAACTATCTTCACCAGCCCGTTTTGTCATCTCTAAGTGACTTATGTTATGTGTGTTATGCTTCTTCCTGCAGGTCCCAAAGGTGAACTCCGAACTTATCTTGAAGGGTTGGCGGCTACTGATAATGTAAAGACGTATGTTGAGCAACACCCATTTGGTCAAGGTGCGATACACGAAAAGAGCCCAAATTGGTCCTTTTACTCGCGTTCTCAAGGGTCAAAATAGGTGATCCTTCTAACACATTAAGCAACTTATGATGAGCAGTCTAGATATATGAACGTGTACAATCGACCGTAGGCTTTCCTTTTCTAGATTTGTTGATCTAAATTTTGTAGAATAGAGAGTTCAAATTTATGAATACATGAATTATGACATAATTGAGACTATAAAGTGAAATGAGAAAAAAAAATACAAGTATTGAAGAAGTCTCAGTTTAATTTAAAGGGTGATAATTGATAAGGATAAAGACAACATAAATTGTCAATGTCTTCATGATAACGAAATTGTACATATCAATACCTACCCTCTCATAGTCTCATTTTAAATCCCGTTTACGTTTCCATTTGTTATTACAAGTACAAAAAATATGTTATTTGACTATACTTCTTCATACTACTTGTACATATCAAATTCAAAAGATATATACTCTGAATCATGTAGCTGAAGGATTGCTACGACGATTATTATTAGGGTGACTTGCCGACTTGTGTTTGGGTTGTATGTGTTCGTGTTTTAATGTTGGTGAGTTCGTATACCCCAACGATTTTATAGCTAGTTAATTATGTTGAAAATTTCGATCCGAAATCAACCACATCTATTCAACGGGTTAGTACTCTTGAACTGATTACGATCACAACTTCAGCTAAAAAATATGGGTATATGATAATAGTTTTATTTCCCAAACCCTCCGAACTACTTTCGTCTAATGATCGAAAGAAACATAAAATCATCCCTAGGGTTGAATGATCTTAAAGAGACAAAGGGATCGAAGGGTGTGATTATTCTAGGATATAAACTTTGTGACAAACACTAGTTAAAATTGTAGACATTCATATAAAAACGTACCAAAAAACTATATAAAGCTAGCTTTCTAAAAATATATTAAAGGTTAAATGATATATAAGGCTTGTGCTGGTTTCAATTTGTTCGGTTTGATTTTTAGGTAAAACCATAATTAATCAAATTTTGGGTTAATCCTAAAACCAAAAACCGATACATCGATCATTAGGGTATATCTCTTGCTTCGGGTTTGTTAATTCGGTTTCTTATCATCTACTTGCTGTTGTATCAATCTGCAATCACCTTCACAGCATTTGGCTCGGGCAAAACTAGAAATCATTTGTTTAGTTGAAAATATAGAAGCTAGTTGACGAGACAAGTGGAAAAACTAAGAAATACGAAGCATTCTAAATGACGTATCTAGACTCAAAGAAACATTTATAAAAAATCACTAGAAATAAAATAAACTAATTTTTAACCGGATATCGCCCAGTTAACTATTATATAAATAGCATATAACTTAAAAATCAAACAAACCTTAATATCATATCATATATTTAAAAATATAACAGACAACATCATATTCATAATATAAATATGCCAAAATTTCCCTTAAACCCTAGTGCTGTTATGCATGATTTATGACCGTGATACCTATTACTCATATCATTTAGGGTCTAAGCTACCATTCGTCAACTTATTTATCATTTTATTCTGTGATCACCAATGTACTCATTTTATTATCAAGATTAGAAATTTACTTTCAAAATGTCAAATTTATTGTTGATCATGTTGGTGATCATGGTAATAAAATGATAAGTACGTTGATAATTAAGTAATAAAAAACGAAATTCTCTCCCTAGGTCTGGCGAATATGGCGATTTCCTCTAAACCCTAATTCGTTTTTCATTCAATAATTCTGTTTAATATCTTGAACTAATCGTTTATGATATTATGGCCGATTATTGCTTTCTGTGTTAAGGTTACTACGTTGTATTTTCTGGAGATCTATTGTTCTTGATTGATGGTTTTCTCGTTTTGTATGATTACTTGCTGAATACGTTTTTCTCTTCACAAGCAAATCAGTATCTTATTCTGATTTGTTTCTTGGGCAGCAAGGTGATTCTATTTCCTGGTTTCTTTAGGGTTTTTTGTTGGTATTTATTATTGTTCTTGTGGTGATTTGATTTTGACATGGGAGGGAGCGGAAATAAGAAAAAAAAGAAGAAGGATTCAAATATTGTTTCGGATAAGAGTCGTAGTGATCAGAATATTTCTGGTTCGTCGTCTGATTCAGATTTTGTATCCACATTCAATACGGATAAAATCAATATTGATGGAATTAAAAAGCAGATTGGTAAACCCTCGTTTGATGATGGTAAAAAGGTTACTCATGTAGCGCAAGCTAGATCTGATGAAGGGCTTACCAATGTATTTGGCGATCAGGTTCAGGTCCCTGACCTTGGTAAAATACCTAGTTCGCATGGTTATAATCAAGAAGCTGATAATATAGCATCATGTATTAGATCAGATGAAGGGTTTACCAACGTATTTGGTGATCAGGTTCAGGTTCCTGACCTTGGTAAAATCCCTGTGTCGCATGGTTGTCATCAAGAAGCTGCTAATATAGCATCAAGTATTAATGAAGTTGGAGATCAACCTGAGGTAATAACGAATGATAATATTCCAGGTTCTCATGCTGCTGGTTTGAAGGATGATTTTCATATGCTCTATACTCAGATTAATAATCCTATATTGGATGAAAATCATTCTAACGAACAGCTTAAAAAGCCTGTTGCTTCACCTAGTATGGATGATGCGTATGAGACTGATGTTAGTGAAGAAGACTTGAATGATAAGAATAAAAAGGACGTTCATTTTATTAATCAAATGGTTGATGAGAGGGTTCCTAAAGGAGCTAATGGGCTGGACAGACTTGCTGCGGTTACCCATCCTGTGAACCATTCGGGTGCATCTAAATCGGTTGGTGGTAAAATGTCTTATGCCCAAGCTGCAGATAAAGCTCCTAAACGCAAGGTGAATTTTCGTACTGTGAATCTGGATCCTCCTAATGGTATTGAAGCTGATTTAGAGATACCATTGGAAACTATCATGGAGGCTAGTAAAAGGTATGAAAATACACTGTATGGTTATTTTATAGGAAAGCGACTTGCTTTTCCGATTGTTCAAAATTATGTAATGAATTCCTGGAGAAAATATGGTATCGAAAGAGTAATGATGCATGCTAATGGATTCTTTTTCTTCAAATTTAATTCCGAACATGGCATGAATCAAGTCTTTGAAGGTGGTCCATGGATGATTCGGATGGTTCCCATTATGTTAAGGAAATGGACTATGAATGCAAATCTGGCTAAAGAGGACCTCACCAAGGTTCCTGTTTGGGTAAAACTTCATAGTGTTCCATTACTGGCTTTTAATGAGTTGGGTTTAAGTGCTATAGCTACAAAGGTGGGGAAACCAATAATGCTAGACTCTTATACTAGCACTATGTGTTTGGAGTCTTGGGGTCGCCCAAATTTCGCTAGAGCTATGGTTGAGCTGGATTCGGGAAGTGTATTAAAGGAATCTGTGGTGGTGGCTATTCCAAAAACTGAAGGTAAGGAAAAAACTTTATATACGGTGCGTGTGGAATATGAGTGGAAACCACCGAGATGTAGTATATGTAATATCTTTGGGCATATCGATTCAGAATGTCCTAAGAATGTGGCTACAGGGGCTGTTCGCGAAGAGAATAATCAGGAGTTTATTGTACCGAAACAGGTTGCTAAGGGTAAACAGGCTAAGTCAAATGAGGGGTTTACGTTGCGAAATCCTAAACCTAAGTTTATATATCGGCCAAAAGATCAGGGACAATCTTCGAAAAGTAAACAACAAAATAAAACGGAGAGGCAAGTTCCTGTTGGAAATAGGTTCGGGGTCTTAAATGTAGAACATGAGGAAATAAATGAGGCTGATCCAAAATTATCCGAGAAACCTCCTGATCGGGAAAAAAGAGGTAAAACAATTGTGGAGGAAGGTGAGGATGTTAGTGATGTTGAAGGTGAGTTTAATGAAACGTCTGAATTTGTGTGTAATCCTAAGACCTCGTTTTCATCTGAGGGGGCAAGCACTCCCGGTTTTAATGTTTCCAATGATTAGTCTAGCTGCTTGGAATATAAGGGGCATGAACCAAGTCCCTAAACAAAGTGAGGTTCAACAGGTGGTTAGAGAAAATAATTTGTGTGTTTGTGCAGTTCTGGAATCGCATGTTCTTGCTCATAATTTAGCTCCTATCTGCTCTAACATATTTTCTCATTGGAATTGGACTTCAAATGTGAATTATTGTGTGGGTGGCACGAGAATTATAATTGGATGGGATCCAGGAATTGTGGATTTAATGACTATCAATTTCTCGGATCAAGCAATTCATTGTCAAATAGGTGTAAGGACTGTGAGAAAAGATTTCTTTTGTTCGTTTATTTATGCGGGAAACACTCATATTCAGAGAAGGGAGTTGTGGTCTGATCTTAGAAAGCATAATGTATTTGTGAATGGGAGGCCATGGGTGCTCTTGGGTGATTTCAATGTTCCTCTTAACTTAGAAGATTCATCTGCTGGATCAGCTAATCTTTCTATTGGAATACGGGAATTTAAAGAGTGTGTGGAAGATGTTAATATTGTGGATGTTAACAGCACCGGTTTCCATTATACTTGGAACCAAAAGCCTAAAACTAATGATGGTTTATTCAGAAAGATTGATAGAATTATGAGTAATGTGGAAATGACCATTCTATGGCCTGATTTAGTTGGGTTATTTCAACCATTCCGTATTTCTGATCATTCTCCTGCGGTGTTGAGGTTGCATTCTCCTCAAGGTCGGGTTTATAAATCTTTTAAATTCTTTAATTTCTTAGGATATAAAGAAGAATTTCTAAAGATTGTTGATGATATGTGGAAAACTCCTGTCGTTGGGGTCAATATGTTCAGAATTACAAGCAGATTAAAATTGTTGAAGAAACCTCTTAGAAACCTGTTAAGGAGGCAAGGTAATTTACATGATAAGGTTATTAAATTGCGGATGGAGCTGGACTCAGCTCAAAGAGATCTAGAAATCCCGATTCAGTTGACTTAAGAGAAGAGGCTAGTAACTATCTTTTGTCTTACAAACAAGCGGTGATTGATGAGGAGCGATTTTTAAAGCAAAAGGCTAAAATTGATTGGCTTAGAGAAGGCGATGGGAATACAAAATATTTCCATAATTCGGTGAAAGAAAAGATGCACAGAAACCGTATTAGAGTGGTGATTGATTCCCATAATAATACTTGTGAAAATGACCAGGTTCCTGCTGCTTTTGTGAGCCATTTTCGAGGTTTTCTTGGTCAGAAAAGTGATGTCCAGCCCTTAAATGTTAGGGATTTGTTTGAAAGAAAGCTCCCTGTTGATATGGCAAATTTTATGATTCGAGAAATCACAAAGGAAGAGGTTAAAGATGCTATGTTTTCCATTGGTGATAACAAATCCCCAGGCCCTGATGGTTTCTCTTCAGTTTTTTACAAAAAGGCTTGGAGGATTGTGGGTGAGGATGTGTTTTTGGCGGTTCAGGATTTCTTTGTTAATGGTCATCTTCTTAAGGAAATAAACCATACTAACATTGTTTTAATCCCGAAAGTTCCAACCCCTTCATATATCACTGATTTCCGCCCAATCTCTCTTTGTAATGTCATATATAAATGCATTAGTAAAGTTCTTACTAATCGCATAAAGGTTGGATTGGGAGAAGTGGTAAGTGATAATCAGTCCGCTTTTGTTCCCGGAAGATCTATTTCGGATAATATTCTGCTTTCCCAGGAATTGATGAGGGGTTATCATATCTCTAAAGGATCCCCGAGATGTGCATTTAAGGTGGATATTCAGAAAGCTTATGATACTGTAGACTGGTCTTTTTTGACGGCTAGTCTGCACGGTTTTGGATTTCATCCGCATATGGTTAATTTGATCATGGTTTGTGTTTCTACTGTTTCCTATTCGGTGTGTCTAAACGGGCAGAATTATGGGTTCTTTAAAGGAGGGCGTGGTCTTCGTCAGGGAGACCCGTTATCTCCTTATTTGTTTACCTTGGTAATGGAGATTCTTACTCTGATTATCAAAAGAAAGGTGTTAGAATCGGAGGAGTTCGAGTATCATACTCATTGTAACAATCAGAAAATTGTTAATATATGTTTTGCGGATGACTTATTTCTTTTCTGTAAAGGAAATATCCGTTCTGTTCAGGTGATTTCTAATGCTCTTAATGAATTTACAGGAGTATCGGGTTTAGCTCCTAGTATTCCTAAGAGCACAGCTTTTCTTTGTAATGTGCCTGATTTGGTTCACCAAGGAATTCTGAATATTATGCCGTTTACGGAGGGTCATTTTCCGATTCGTTATTTGGGAGTTCCTCTTATTTCTACCAGATTACTAGTTGGCAATTGTAATCCTTTGGTAGAGAAAGTCAGTAATAGAATTGGGAACTGGAAGAATAAGTGGCTTTCTATTGCTGGAAGACTTCAACTTGTCTCTTCGATTCTTTCTACTCTTCAGAGCTACTGGGTTGCGCTTTTTATTCTTCCTACTAGCACTATTAAAAAGATAGAAGGTTTAATTCGTGGGTGTTTATGGTGCCAGGGGGAAATGAAAAGAGGTAAAGCTAAGGTTTCTTGGAAAGTAGTATGTCTTCCTAAGGATGAAGGGGGGCTTGGTATAAAACGTCTAGACGATTGGAATAAAGCTCTTATGATTAAGCATATATGGCATATTTTAACTCGCAAAGATTCTATGTGGGTTAATTGGATTTATTCTCATAAACTTAGAGGCCGTAGTTTTTGGGATATTCCTGCTAGTGGTGATATGAGTTGGAGTTGGAGGAAAATTCTGATATTACGGGACTTAGTTAGACGGCATTTTTGGTATCGAATTGGTAATGGTAATTCGATACATGTGTGGTTTGATATTTGGCATGAAATCTGTCCTTTATCCAGATTTCTTCCTCTGTATTCTATATCCCGTAATTTTCAGATTAATGCTTTGATTTCGGATGTCTTTCATGACAATTCGTGGAATTGGCCTCCGGATTGGTTATTGAGATTTCCTTTATTATCTCAATTACCAAATGTAACTCTTGATAACAATCCTGACAGATTGTTATGGTGCTTGCGTGGGGGTGATTTAGTTGACTTTCGAATTCGACATGTGTGGGAAACTATAAGACCGATAGCTGCTAAAGTTGATTGGACTTCGATAGTTTGGTTTTCTTGTTGTATTCCTCGTCATTCTATTCATCTCTGGCTGATTTTAGGTGAAAAGTTGAAGACCCAAGACAGACTGAAGCAATGGGATGTCGGTCCTAATACCGACTTAAACCTGCTTCGGTGTTCTTTATGTAATGTTCAGCAGGATTCTCACTCACACTTATTTTTCGAGTGTGTTTTTTCTTCTCAGGTATGGTTGGAGGTAATGAGAAAGTCAGATTTCAATATCGCTTGTTCCAGAATTTCCGAGTGCATTCTATGGGTGAAGCCAGCGGCGGATAGAAGATCTATTAGAGTTCTCATCTTTAAACTTCTTCTTGGAGCTACTTCTTATGTGATTTGGCAAGAGCGTAATCTTCGTTTATTTCAGAACTAAAGAAGACCTACTGACCAAGTGGTGTCGGCTATTTTAGAGATTGTGCGTCTTAAGTTGCTGTCTTGCAAGTTCAAGTCTTCGGCTAATGTCAGGAAGGCTATGGAGGTTTGGAAATTACCAAGATCCGTTATTAAAGGGAGCTGATTTAGTTGTTTTATGATGCGGATGCAGTGGATTATAGCTTGAATAGTGTTTTTGTGGTCTATGTTAGACAAGATTTGTTATTTGGTTGTTTTCTTGGATTTTATATGCTTGGCCTGTCAAGTATATAAGCTTAGTCTTCAAGTAGTCTAAGCTGTTCCAATTGTATTGTAACTCTTATCTTTGATATAATATTTGCCAGGTATCACCCTTTTACCCAAAAAAAAAAGTACGTTGATAATCTACAGCTTAAACTTTAAGTATGTTGGTGATCACTGATCATGATCATAAAATGGCAAGTATGTTGACGATATTGATAATAATATAGATATGTTAGTGATTCCGGAACAATATATTAATTATGTTAGCGAGATGCGACTTAAACCCTATCATTTATTATTCTTTATTGTTATAAATAAATATACGATGGAAGTCGTCTTAAAAATGATTGATATCTCACAATTGGTGGAGGTGGTGATTGATTTTGATTCTGGTTGGAATTAACGGCGTGATTGATTGGTGTTAGTTAACCTCTTCCCTCACAGTCACAGCTAAGCCACGTGGGAAGATAATCTGTTTGGAGGACAGGTCAGAAAATGTTGGTTTCACAGGTCACCATTGGGTCCCACTGTTTGGGTCCCATTAAGATGAGCGCCAGCTTTCAAATATGGTATCCTCCTACATTTCCTATTTTACCCCTTGACCTTTCAATCATTCATTAAACCTCTCAATGCCAACCACTCTTTCTTCCGACCTACATATCTTATATTTCTTTTAGGGTTTTGTTATCCGAAGTTCTTAGACATTGAGACGTCATAAAGGATTTGTACGTTTGTCAAAAATCAGGGGTCAAAATAAATTCAAAGGTAAACACAGAGTTAGATATGGTTATAATATATATAAGTTTCAATGTATGTCTGTTATCAAACCCTATTTTTAACAATTTTATTCAAAATAAAGATAGAAAATACACATATAAATACCGGCTAATTACACCATTAATTTTATTATTCTCTCTTAACTTTTATTTATCTACCGTTAAAACTAATATTAGCTATTCATTATTATTTGCTTAATTACACTTTCAGATGATTCATTTTACGCTATTATTATTAAATAATTCAAGTAAATCATTGGTTGCTTAATTCCAGTTAGATACAAATATTCAAGTAATTGTAGTTGCTTCGGTGTACCAAATATACATATTTTATGCAAATAAAAAACGCATTTGGAATCTTAACAAACCCTCAACCAGGGAAGGAAAAAAAATCATCATCAATTCATCATCATAGAACTATAAGTTACAAACAGAATATTAATTAGTTAAATTTATTATTATTTGTTTAATCATATCGATCCATAATTAATTTAATAAAAGTTATAATTTGGAAATTTCAAGTTCCGTATCATATTACTTTTCTAGTAATTTTGTTTGTCTTTTCGTTGATGTGACCATGATTGCAACATAAATTAAAACAATTGGTTTTATGTAGATGTACGTCTGTCATGAGGTTTAAGTAAACACGCATCCATATGTTTGAATCTCAGCATTTAAGATTTACAAATATAAGTATTAATATTAAATATAGTAGAGGTTACTCTAAGCAGCATTAGTGAATGAGAAGAAAACGTTCCTTATTGATGATTCTGAAGGAATCATAAACTTTCGGTTTATAACATCATGACATGTTACGAGATATGGACAATCATAATTAAAATTATATATCTGCTTAGGAAAAAAAAGACATGTAATTATGTGATTATTATTTGTTAGAGAAAAGACTATATTGGTATAAAGAAAATGAAATTATGTGATTGTTAGTTTTGAGAGAAAAGACTATAATGAAAGACTATAATGGTAAAATAGGAAGTGATTTCAAAAAGAGGAATGCAATGCATTCAAGTTACATTATAAGGGTAGTAAGGTAATTTTCGATCTTCAAAATTTTAAATTACTAAGCCTTTAATATAAATCTCTTATAAGGGTTTAAAATATAACTAAGTATATACTAAGCGAGTATGAATAATGACTTTAGAATTTACCACGTAGACAATAATACAATAATAATACGTGATTATTTCTAATTATTTTTACTAAATTAATTTAATTATATTATATTTAAAATTTTATAACACAAAGTAACCGGCAAATGAAATCATGATTGTACACCAACACTCTTTAATATTTTATAAATAATCTATACTATTATATAAAGCATTTGTGATGTTTTTTTAAGATAGAGATTACTATTCTACCCTTACAATTACTAAGAGCTTTTTTAAAAATACATATAAATGACTAACATACCCCTACATCTATTAAATTCACATTAATACTATCATTATAAAATCATAACTTAATTAATATAATATATTTAATTTTAACTTCAATGTCTATATATCTATATCCATTAAATTCACATTAAAAATATCATTATAAAGCCATAAACTAATTAATATACTATAATACATTTAATTTTAACTTCAATGTCTGTATATCTATATTATTATATGTGAGAACTCTCCAAATTAGGTACTGATTAACATTTAAGCATGTGCATTCTTACGCTAATTTCCTGATTAAGTTTAAAACAAAACTTTTGATGTGATGTAAGCCTAGCAGCCCAGTACTTTCAAACAAAAAAAAATATTACTAATACGTAAGTATTTAAAGTTACGTACAAATGTATCGGAACGAACTCGACAGAAAAATACAACAAAAGTTGGTGACACAACATAATTAATAATTCAATTATTAATTATGAGTACTATGGTATCTATAACCTATAGATAAAACGAGTTAAATATACGTTTAACATAAAACGTATTATAAGACGAACAGATACAATTTTAAAATGCATTCAGAGATCAAGATGAGGAAAATTTAAATTTTCTCATTCATTTGGAGACATTTGTAACATTACCTCAAAATATGAACCCGAAATTCGACTGAAATTTGACACTCAATTAAATGTTAGCAGTCCAATGCACAAATTGTACAACAGTCCAAAATAATGAAAACATCATTATTCCAAATTTAAATAACGAACCAGGAGAGCATCTACAAAATAAAAATATAAAATGTTAAATTTTATATTGTACTAATTATACCCGTACTCGAAATTAACGGGCTAAAATAACCCAACCACCTCAATTATTGGTGAGACATACGACTGTATATCATCACACTCTTGAACTTCAAACTCAAAATACTCCCACCTCTCTTCTGTGATCATTCACACACACACACAAAAACACCATCTTCATCTTCAATGTCCTTCTTCTTCTGAGTGAAACACAAAGTAGCAGCAGGAGTAGGAGAACAACAAACCAGGATCATCTTCTTCGCATCATCATCGCCACCATCAAACCTACTTTGTAAGGAGCTTTCAAATCTTTTATTCCTTGCTTAAAATTCGTGATCTAACATGTTTATGTATCACAATCTGTGTATATAACATCAAAACTTGAAGATTGGAATGATTGTTCTTGAAATAGTTTGTAAAACTAAAAACTTTGAATCCAAAAGGTTATATATATAAACTTGATGAAATGTGATATAAGATTACATAATGGTGTTATGATATGGAAATGGTGTAAAATGTGAGCTAAAACTCGTAACAAAACACATATATATATGAACATATCGAACACAGACAGAAACAGAGGGCGAGAGGACAGGGACGAACCAACCCGATCGGTTGGCTTGGGCCAGCCGATCGGCTGAATGTAATGAGCCGAACGGCTCAACAAACTGAGCCGATCGGCTAGTTTGGTTGAGCCGAACGGCTAGCCATGATGAGTCGAACGGTTTGTGATTTTTAACCCGAACGGATGATGTGGACTGGACCGAAACGAATAATGGGCTAATTAAATTGGACTGGATTGAATGGGATTTGGTTGGGCCGGAACCTCCAGCCGAACGGCTGAAGGCCCAAGCCGAATGGCTGGTCCAAGCCGATCGGCTGGGTTGGGCTGGGATGGGACTGGGCTTTGGTCGCAGGTCGGGCCGGACATTTATTGGGCCTGAGACTTTAGGTTTGGACTGAAAATTGTAAAAATAAATGAGTTAAGTAAATAAATGGGCCATTGGGCCAAAACTTGTAAATGGGCCAAAAGGACTAGGTAATCGGGTTAAGTTATTGGGCCGAAAACAAAACTAATCGGGCCAAGCCCAATAAACTTCCAAAACATTTCAAACATAAGACGTGACCCGATTTATTTCACGGAACGTTCATGATTCTATATATAAATATATATATATATGTACATACTTAATGACAAACGACAAACCTATATGTATACTTCATATATACATACTAATGACGACTCTCCAATGACGATAACATTTATTTATTCATTTTATAAACGGAAATAAATACCATAAGAAGTTTTATAACAAATAAAACTTATATACGTTTTAATACGTAAACTTTAGAACTTATATATATATATATGACTACATACGTGTATATACACTTGACAAAGTATACGACGTGAGAAATATAACAATATTTCAACACAACGTCACCAACGAATGTAACGACTTACATCATTAAGAAATCAACAATTTCTCCAAACAAACAAACCGTTAACATAAGTTGACTAAACAAATAAAACGTACTTGTGTTAATACATTTATGGTATATAGGTTAACACACCTTGGGCTACTACCGTCGGCTGCTAGCTTTCCTTACCGAGCACATCACGATGAGTTTACAGCCCCTACTTTTAAATGCTTCTGCTTTTAAACACAGGGGTGTTAAACATAGAAATTGCATGCCAACACATGCAATCAAACCATAAATGCTGTATTGCTTTTATACAAATGTTGATTTGTGATATTACATATTCACTGTTATTTTGGGAATTTAGACAAAGTATCCTAGTACGGACCTAGACTTGGATTGTGTGCATGAAAGACCTCATGACATGCTACTGTAACTATTAGCTAGGTGACTCTAGCCACTGAGTATACGGATAGTACTATTGCCGTGACGACCCTCCTACGGTGGAGCGTATACTTAAACGTCCGTTCAGGCAAACAACATAAGTTCTGGTTGTGGTTTGGTTATAGGGTTAGGTCGCGTTACTTTTGTGACAACTCTCCAAATTAGGTATATATTTATACTACTAACATGCATTTCTTACGCTAATTCCCTGCGATTGTTTTAATCTAAACCTAGGATGTGATGTAAGTCTAGCAAAGCCCATTACCATAAAACAAAATGTGGAATTATCCAAACAAACATTATTTACTTTAATATATTACGAGAATATATTACGCGTATTTAAAATGTTATAAAACACTCGGTACGCGACAAAAACGCGTGAAACGCGCCC
This sequence comes from Pseudognaphalium luteoalbum, assembly GCA_963422505.1. Classification (NCBI taxonomy): domain Eukaryota; kingdom Viridiplantae; phylum Streptophyta; class Magnoliopsida; order Asterales; family Asteraceae; genus Pseudognaphalium; species Pseudognaphalium luteoalbum. Next base: position 54,341,283 of record OY730197.1, read on the forward strand.
GACACGTGAAATAAACTCAAGTTATATTTTTATAACTCATTATTAAGTATTTTGATAAAATACTTCAAGTTAAAACATCGCGATTACACGCGTACGAAAATAACGTTTTTAAAACGTTACGCAATTCGGATAAATGCACGATTCGCGATCGTGACCAAACGACAACTCAAATATTATTTTAGATACCTAAAATATGTTATTTGAACAAACTTTCACTTAAAATGTCGCATTTTAAATCGTTAACGAAACATACATATTAAAACGTATAACGACTAATTAAAACGTTAAACGACCGGGTAAACGAACACGAGGCGTAACGCAACTTTGGGAACAAGTTTTACACACCCATTGGGGCATGAGACCCACGAAATCTGCAGAAAAATGGGGAGGGGGAAACATGTTTTTCCTTTTCTTCCTTTGATAACTTACACACACAATTACCACCATCACTCTTTACTCCATCTCCCTCACCTCTCCTCTCTCTCTCTATCTCACCTCTCTCTCTCTCTAAAAAGCTGGAAAACCAGCCCCAAACACCCTCAAGAACACCATAAAAACACCATCAAAAGTCCTTGGATCGCTAGGCTCGTTTGGACAAAAACGCTCACCTCATCGTTAGCTACGTTTTCATCTTCTCGGTTTTTCAAACCGACTATTGTAAGAACTTCACAACTCAAGTATTTTACTTACATAATGTTTATTAACATGTTTAGTTGCTTATTTAACAAAGTAATGTCCCAACCATGTGTTAAAACTCGTTTTTAATACACATACATATATATACAAAATCTGCCACTGAAAACAGTCACTTTCTCGAATTTTTATAAAATCATACACTCGAAACTAGCGTAAACTTTCTAAACATGAAATCTTGGAAATTTCGTGATCTACAACTTTCGTGTTGAGCACTTGGACCAGAAGTACACCGGTTTTCCCAGAAAACGCGATTTGTGAACATATCACTGTTTTGGCCGGAATCTGTATATAACATTTCTTGATTTTTGTTAAAAATGGAAGATGAACACTAAAAGTCTCGGAAAAATAAAGAAATGATCTAGAGACATAGGAGAACATTTGGTAATTTTTGTGGGACTTGATTCGGACTAGATGTTAGAGAAAACGAGGGTTTCGTTGGAGCAAAATCTGGAAAACTCAAACCGGGGACTGTTTTGATGTTTTTGTGAAAACGACACTTCGGGTCAAACCGAGCACGTTTGACCAAGTCAATATAGACGAGACACGGACGATAAACGTAAACCGACAAATGTTAAACATTAGAATGACGACGAATACAACGATTGGGACAATTTATGAAAATATATTTTGATAACGAAACGGAAGTTTTAATACATTTTAAACGTGTATAAACTTTTATAAATAGGACGAGACAAACATTTGGGTATAAGGAAAAACGAAAACGAATGTTCACAATTCATTACGGGATTAAGTTACACGTACTAGTTTTTATATGCAATGAACGCGCTTAAACATAAAAATATATATATAAAACCTATATATATATTTTCAAGTAATACGTTATAATAACGTAAATTGCGAACCAAAGTCATTAATAAGGACACGACTAAATTGCGCGACAATTCCTAACATATGAAAACTATAAGTTTTAATACGAAAACCACGTATTCAAACTCAATGTATGTGAGACAAATATATATAAGTATACGACAATTTGTAAAATGTATATTTATACAAACAAAACTGAGACATACGTTTAACAAACGTACACTTTATTATTAATATACAGCGAGTATATTGAACAAATACATATATATATGACAAGAATATATGTACAAACGATAACACCAAAACAACGTCACCAACAAATTCAACAACAAACTATTAACGTGATTCGAAGCTATCGATCACTGATTGTTAATACAATATTGTGTATAGGTTGACTCGTTGGGCTACTCGACACTACTTGCTAGCTTTCACATCCGCCACTACTACTACGTGAGTTCACAAACCCCTTTTCACTGTTTTATTGCTTTTAAAACCCGGGGTGAGAACATAGAAACGGTTTGCTACTGCATGCAAATACTGAACTGATTTAAATACTGTATGTATTTACTGAACTGTTTATGAAAGGGTATTTCATACAACTACTTGAACTGCTGTTCATGAAACTGTTTTCATACTGTTTTGGGAATTAGACAAACTGATCTTGGTAAGGACCTAGGCTTACGATGTAGTGCATAAAAGTCCTTATGGCTACAGACTATAACCATTAGCTAGGTGACTCTAGCCACTGAGTATACGGATAGTACTATCGCCGTGACGACCCTCCTACGGATTTGGGAGCGTATACTTACTAGTCCTATTGGCAACAACAACAGATTTGGGTCGTGGATTGGTTATAGGGTTAGGTTGCGTTACCTTACTCGACAGGTTTAGCTCACCTTTTGAGGGATCACCGTCTAAATATTCCCACTTACGAAACTACTATTTAGGAAGGGTATTCCTACTGAACTGCTTGGAAATGTTAATCCTTATATAAGTTAACCTGTGTTTCCTGCTTACAAAACTTGAATTGGGAAATGTTATTTATTAACTTGTGTTTCCTACACTATACATAAACTTGTGAATTCACTCAACAATCATGTTGACGTTTTATTCTATGTTTTTCAGGGAATTAGCAGCGTAAGTAAGATCTGCATGCATATCAGGACGGACTACCCTGGACTTGTTTAGGATGCCACTACTTTTGGGACACTTGGATTTCCTCCGTATAACCGCAATTACTGCGGTCATACCTATGAAATCTACTTTTGCTGTTATGTATTTTATGAAATACTGTTTTCAACACTACTATTACTGTTACAACTTTACGAGTTGTAACCTTTTGTAAAACTTGATATGGTTGGCATCTTAATAATTACCGTTCTGCGATAACCTTATGCTCTGATGTATGAATGTATCTGTTGGATCGTGTTACTGTTCGCAGCCCCGCCACGTCACTAAGCTTCCGCAAAACATTAAACTAATCGTAATTACCGTTTGGCGGGGTGTGACAGACTTGGTATCAGAGCCATTGGTTATAGCGAACTAGAAGTCTTTAAGCGACCTAAAACCTTAGAGACCTAGACTATAGCCTTGGCTAAAACATTCATTGCATGCATACACATTTTGCATACAGCTAACATACGACTGACACGTCACCTACGACTTCTTTGTCTCAGCATGTCGAGGCACAATCCGATCTATTTGTATGCTTCTGATGAGGAGCCGACCGAGGATTCCTACCATAGCGACGCTAGCACCGGAGTTGCGTGTCCACCGGTTCAGCTGAGAGCCTTATCGGATGACACTAGTGATGCTTACATCACCCCACCACCCACTGCTCATGTGGTCCCACTTGCTACTACCCCCACTGACCCTACCACTCGTATGTTAGGGTCTACCTTTATGGCGACACGCCATACGACTGCTGGACCTTCCAGAGGACCGGTACCTAGGAGGACACCACGGATGTGTGTCCGAGATTTCCCTAGAGGACCACTTGCGCCCCGTGATAAGGCGCCGATGGCAGAGGAGAGGGTGATGCACTGTGATGAGCCGCCACAGAGGGTACCTAGGCTTGCTCACTTGGAGTGGATGACTCCTATGTTGGGGCGGTGGAGGTCGTTAGAGGGTTTTCCTGCTACTTTTGAGACCGGGGAGTCCTCCCGATCCTCCGCACCACTGCCTACTACTGGAGAGCCCGTAGAGTTGACTCTCCCTACCATTGTGGCTGTGATTCGCACATTGTTTCGCATTTCTGGTAGCAGGGGTGCTCACCTTGCCGAGCTACAGAGCGATGTCTCCCGTCTGGATGGAGACATGGCAGACATTCATGAGCGTTGCCACTTCTTGTTGAGCAACGTGGTTGCTGCCAGGGAGATAGCCGAGACTGCACGTGCTCGTGTCAGAGTACTAGAGAGGCGTGCGAGGACAGCAGGGATGATGATTGGAGCTTGTGTGATGATAGCTGTGCTGAGGACAGCTGTGGGATTGTTTCTACCTTATTTTCATTAGACTTGTGTACGGCGGTTTGTGCCTAGGGGGCATCAAACCGGCCACTTTTTGGATGATGGATATGTTAGTAAATCCATCACGTGTAGTATAGACTAGTATCAGATGGTAGATTTATGTATGTACTGGACATGTACTAAACGGGAAAAACAGTTGTTAGAATGGGTATATGTATAGGAAAACCCATTGACTTTTGTATAGCGCTAACCGCTGATGGGGCGTATTTGGGATCCCATCTTGTTTTGTATAAAACTGATGTATCAGCGCTACACCTTTGGATATAATATAACTTATGTTTGGATGTATTTCATATTCATTTCATTTGACAACGATTTTAGTAGTATATCTACATGTATATACGTGTGTTAGAAACGGTAGCCAACCAATGACATTTGACCATTCCTTGGAAACCATGAAACACACCACACCTTGACTATTGATTCCTATCTTGAACTTTCTTTAAACTCGATTGTGTTGAATGATGATGAAAGGAAATATGTATTTAGCATTATATAATGACGCCTGGCCAACGTGATTATATTGTACTAACTACATATGGGCGTTTCAAAGTCATGTGACATGTGATACAAAATCTTGTCTCTCAATTCTTCAAAATGTTCCCTTGTTAAAAATGTGAAATCTTGTTCATCACATTCAATACCTTGGCATTGACTTCTGCAATTTATTTCATCGCAGAACGGAATCATGCCACCAAAACGACGGATGACTAAGAACAGTCGACGAACGACTCCTTCTTCCATTCCTGAAACCGTTCCCCCACCCAACAACAATGAAACTACTGAACAAATGATAGCACGACGAATAGCTGAAGGTATTGCTGAGTACGAAGCAAGCCGAAATCGTGAGAATGGAATGAATAACAGCGGGTCTACCCCTGTTAATACTGAGACACCTGCGAATACTCGCCGAGGGTGTTCATACAAGACATTCCAGGCTTGTAAGCCAGTTACTTTTCGTGGCACCGAGGGTGCTATTGGGATTATCCACTGGATAGAAAAGACAGAGTCAGTGTTGGACATTAGTGACTGTTCACCAGACTGTATGGTGAAATATGCCACCTGCACTCTTGCTGACAAAGCTCTCACTTGGTGGAACAGTCAAGTCCAATCATTGGGACGACCAGCTGCCTACTCCATGTCATGGGAAGTACTGAAAAACATGATGTTGGAGGAATTCTGTCCCCGTAGCGAGATGCAGAAAGTCGAAACTGAGCTGTGGAACATCACTATGATTGGTGCCGATGTCACTGGTTATACAACCAAGTTTCAGGAACTAGCACGTCTAGTGCCACATATGGTGACACCTGAGTACAAGCGCATCGAGCGTTATGTCTATGGTCTAGCACCGCAAATCAGGAGTTTGGTTACATCCTCCAAACCTGACACATTCAGGAGCGCTGTTGTTTTAGCGCAAAGTCTGACCGATGAGGCAGTCAGGATGGGAACACTGACCAAGAAAACTGCGTCGGGCAAGGTTGAGCCGAGCAGTACTGAAGCTGGTAGTTCTGGAGGTACCAAGCGTAAGTGGAATGACAGAGGAAGTGACCGTCAGGGTCAAACGAATAAGAAGGGATTTGGGAACCCAAAGTCCTATGCTGCCACCACTATGGAATCCAAACCATACTTGGGCAACAAACCTAAATGTGACAAATGTGGCAAACATCACGACGGTGAATGTTGGTATTGCAACAACTGTAGAGTTTGGGGTCACAAAACCCAAAACTGCAGGGCTAACCCTACCACTAGGGAGAACACCGAACGCCGGAACCAAGGGTGTTTTGAATGTGGCGACATGAGGCACTATCGGAACCGTTGCCCTCGACTCAACAACCAAAACCGCAATAACACCAACAACCGTGGTAACAACAACCGAGCCAACAACATCAACAATCAGCCGGCTCAAGGACGAGCATTTGTGATCGGAGCACAGGAGGCACGCCAGGACCCTAACACCGTCACTGGTACGTTTCTTGTAAACAACCATTATGCCTCTGTGTTAATCGATTCAGGTGCTGATTTAAGTTTTGTGTCTAACGAGTTTAGACCACTATTAGAACTCGAATCACGTAAGCTAGATAACAAATATACTATTGAACTAGCCGATGGTGAGTTAATCGAATCAGGAGAAATAGTACCGGGATGCACCTTGGAATTAGAAGGTCATCTCTTCGAAATAGACTTGCTACCGGTTAAGTTGGGAAGTTTCGACGTTGTAGTCGGCATGGATTGGTTGTCGAAGAATCACGCTGAAATAGTATGTTACGATAAGTTAGTACGCTTGCCACTACCGACAGGAGAAACTCTTATGGTCAAAGGTGAGAAACGAAAAAGTGCCACAAAAATGATTACATGCTTGAAAGCCCGTAAATATCTCCGAAAGGGATACCAAGCATTCTTAGCACATGTTGTAGAAAAGAAATCCGAGGAGCGATGTATAGACGACGTACCTATCGTACGTGACTACCCGGGAGTGTTTCCTGATGAGTTACCAGGATTACCACCCCCACGACAGGTTGAATTTCATATCGACCTAGTACCTGGAGCAGCGCCAATTGCACGTGCGCCTTACCGTCTTGCTCCATCAGAAATGCAAGAGTTATCCGCACAACTACAGGAACTCTTAGACCTAGGATTCATCCGACCGAGCTTTTCACCTTGGGGAGCTCCGGTTTTGTTCGTCAAGAAAAAGGATGGATCAATGCGAATGTGTATCGATTATCGGGAACTAAACAAAGTAACTATTAAGAATCGATATCCACTACCTCGCATAGATGACTTGTTTGACCAGCTACAAGGGTCAAGTTATTATTCGAAGATCGACTTGCGATCTGGTTACCATCAACTGAAGGTTCGGGATGAGGATATTCCTAAGACTGCGTTTAGGACTCGGTACGGCCATTACGAGTTCCTAGTCATGCCATTCGGACTGACAAACGCACCAGCAGTGTTCATGGACCTCATGAATAGAGTATGCAAACCTTATCTTGATAAGTTCGTGATTGTGTTTATCGATGACATATTGATATACTCCCGAACGAAGGGGGATCACGAGCAACATCTGAGATTGATTCTTGAATTACTGGAGAAAGAGAAGCTTTACGCCAAGTTCTCTAAGTGTGAATTTTGGATGCGCGAGGTTCATTTCCTTGGTCATGTGATCAATAACAAAGGAATTCATGTGGACCCATCCAAAATCGAGGCAATTAAGAACTGGGAAGCCCCAAAAACACCATCCGAGATACGACAATTTCTTGGGCTAGCCGGCTATTACCGACGATTCATCGAGAACTTCTCGAAAATAGCCCAACCACTTACCGCTCTAACTCAAAAGGATAAGAAATTTGATTGGGGCGAGAAGCAAGAGATTGCTTTCCAATTGTTGAAACAGAAATTGAGCACCGCACCAATCCTATCACTACCTGAAGGAGTAGAAAACTTTGTTGTCTATTGTGATGCATCACACCAGGGATTGGGTTGTGTATTGATGCAAAACGACAAAGTCATTGCTTACGCGTCTCGACAATTGAAAGTTCACGAAAAGAACTATACGACGCATGACTTAGAGCTAGGAGCCGTCGTTTTTGCACTTAAGATTTGGAGACACTACCTATACGGTACAAAGTGCACTATCTTCACGGATCACAAAAGTCTCCAACATATATTCGACCAGAAAGAACTCAACATGAGACAACGTCGTTGGGTCGAATTACTGAACGATTACGACTGTGAGATTAAGTATCACCCGGGCAAAGCAAACGTTGTAGCTGATGCCTTGAGTCGTAAGGAACGAGTCAACCCTCGAAGAGTTCGAGCTTTAGGTTTGACAATCCACTCGAATCTCATTACTCAAATTCGTGACGCTCAACAATCAGCCTTCATTCCCGAACGCCTTAAGGAAGAATCCTTGAAGGGAATGGAGAAACAGCTTGAAACCAAAGACAATGGAGTATTGTACTTCATGAACCGAATTTGGGTACCATGCGTAGACGAATTACGCCGATTGATTTTGGACGAAGCACATAAGTCCAACTACTCGATACATCCTGGTGCAGATAAGATGTATCACGACTTGAAAGGATTTTACTGGTGGCCTGGTATGAAACGAGACATTGCCACATACGTTAGTAAGTGCTTGACTTGTGCAAAAGTCAAAGTTGAATATCAAAAGCCGTCTGGGCTTTTGCAACAACCCGAAATGCCCAAATGGAAATGGGAATACATCACGATGGACTTCATCACGAAGTTACCGAAAACAACATCCGGAGTTGACACCATATGGGTGATTGTCGATCGATTGACGAAATCAGCCCACTTCCTTGCTATCAAGGAAACAGACAAAATGGAGAAGCTGACTAGAATCTATTTGAAGGAGGTCGTTTCTCGACATGGGGTGCCATTATCCATCATCTCTGATAGAGATGCACGATTCACTTCTCGTTTCTGGCAAACACTTCAACATGCATTGGGTACTAGACTCGACATGAGCACTGCTTACCACCCACAAACTGACGGCCAGAGCGAGCGAACGATACAAACGCTCGAAGATCTATTGAGAGCGTGTGTGATAGACTTTGGAGGTAATTGGGATACACACCTACCTCTAGCAGAATTTTCATATAATAACAGTTACCACACCAGTATACAGATGGCACCTTTCGAGGCATTGTATGGACGCAAGTGCCGATCGCCACTCTGTTGGGCAGAGTTGGGCGACAGACAATTATCAGGTCCGGAGATAATCCAAGAAACTACGGACAAGATATCTCAAGTGCTTAATCGATTGAAAATAGCGCGTGACCGACAAAAGAGTTATGCCGATAACAGACGGAAACCTTTAGAATTTCAAGTAGGTGACAAAGTCCTACTCAAAGTTGCACCCTGGAAAGGGGTCGTACGATTTGGTAAACGAGGTAAACTGAACCCACGGTACATCGGACCATTCGAAATCCTTGCAAGGATTGGTCCTGTCGCCTACAAGCTCAAGCTACCGCAAGAGCTTAGTAGTATCCACGACACCTTTCACATATCTAACTTGAAAAAGTGTCTTTCTGATGAAACACATATCATCCCTCCGGACGAAGTCTTCATTGACTCAAAATTAAACTTTGTGGAGGAACCTATCGAAGTTATGGACACGAAAACACAGAAACTTCGACACAAACAAATCAAGCTAGTTAAAGTTCGTTGGAACTCAAAACATGGCCCAGAGTTCACCTGGGAACGAGAGGATGAAATGCGTAAGAAGTATCCTCGACTGTTTGAAACCGTGACCACGACTCACGGCATGAATTAAATCTCGGGACGAGATTTCCCTAACGGGGGGAGAATGTGACAACTCTCCAAATTAGGTATATATTTATACTACTAACATGCATTTCTTACGCTAATTCCCTGCGATTGTTTTAATCTAAACCTAGGATGTGATGTAAGTCTAGCAAAGCCCATTACCATAAAACAAAATGTGGAATTATCCAAACAAACATTATTTACTTTAATATATTACGAGAATATATTACGCGTATTTAAAATGTTATAAAACACTCGGTACGCGACAAAAACGCGTGAAACGCGCCCGACACGTGAAATAAACTCAAGTTATATTTTTATAACTCATTATTAAGTATTTTGATAAAATACTTCAAGTTAAAACATCGCGATTACACGCGTACGAAAATAACGTTTTTAAAACGTTACGCAATTCGGATAAATGCACGATTCGCGATCGTGACCAAACGACAACTCAAATATTATTTTAGATACCTAAAATATGTTATTTGAACAAACTTTCACTTAAAATGTCGCATTTTAAATCGTTAACGAAACATACATATTAAAACGTATAACGACTAATTAAAACGTTAAACGACCGGGTAAACGAACACGAGGCGTAACGCAACTTTGGGAACAAGTTTTACACACCCATTGGGGCATGAGACCCACGAAATCTGCAGAAAAATGGGGAGGGGGAAACATGTTTTTCCTTTTCTTCCTTTGATAACTTACACACACAATTACCACCATCACTCTTTACTCCATCTCCCTCACCTCTCCTCTCTCTCTCTATCTCACCTCTCTCTCTCTCTAAAAAGCTGGAAAACCAGCCCCAAACACCCTCAAGAACACCATAAAAACACCATCAAAAGTCCTTGGATCGCTAGGCTCGTTTGGACAAAAACGCTCACCTCATCGTTAGCTACGTTTTCATCTTCTCGGTTTTTCAAACCGACTATTGTAAGAACTTCACAACTCAAGTATTTTACTTACATAATGTTTATTAACATGTTTAGTTGCTTATTTAACAAAGTAATGTCCCAACCATGTGTTAAAACTCGTTTTTAATACACATACATATATATACAAAATCTGCCACTGAAAACAGTCACTTTCTCGAATTTTTATAAAATCATACACTCGAAACTAGCGTAAACTTTCTAAACATGAAATCTTGGAAATTTCGTGATCTACAACTTTCGTGTTGAGCACTTGGACCAGAAGTACACCGGTTTTCCCAGAAAACGCGATTTGTGAACATATCACTGTTTTGGCCGGAATCTGTATATAACATTTCTTGATTTTTGTTAAAAATGGAAGATGAACACTAAAAGTCTCGGAAAAATAAAGAAATGATCTAGAGACATAGGAGAACATTTGGTAATTTTTGTGGGACTTGATTCGGACTAGATGTTAGAGAAAACGAGGGTTTCGTTGGAGCAAAATCTGGAAAACTCAAACCGGGGACTGTTTTGATGTTTTTGTGAAAACGACACTTCGGGTCAAACCGAGCACGTTTGACCAAGTCAATATAGACGAGACACGGACGATAAACGTAAACCGACAAATGTTAAACATTAGAATGACGACGAATACAACGATTGGGACAATTTATGAAAATATATTTTGATAACGAAACGGAAGTTTTAATACATTTTAAACGTGTATAAACTTTTATAAATAGGACGAGACAAACATTTGGGTATAAGGAAAAACGAAAACGAATGTTCACAATTCATTACGGGATTAAGTTACACGTACTAGTTTTTATATGCAATGAACGCGCTTAAACATAAAAATATATATATAAAACCTATATATATATTTTCAAGTAATACGTTATAATAACGTAAATTGCGAACCAAAGTCATTAATAAGGACACGACTAAATTGCGCGACAATTCCTAACATATGAAAACTATAAGTTTTAATACGAAAACCACGTATTCAAACTCAATGTATGTGAGACAAATATATATAAGTATACGACAATTTGTAAAATGTATATTTATACAAACAAAACTGAGACATACGTTTAACAAACGTACACTTTATTATTAATATACAGCGAGTATATTGAACAAATACATATATATATGACAAGAATATATGTACAAACGATAACACCAAAACAACGTCACCAACAAATTCAACAACAAACTATTAACGTGATTCGAAGCTATCGATCACTGATTGTTAATACAATATTGTGTATAGGTTGACTCGTTGGGCTACTCGACACTACTTGCTAGCTTTCACATCCGCCACTACTACTACGTGAGTTCACAAACCCCTTTTCACTGTTTTATTGCTTTTAAAACCCGGGGTGAGAACATAGAAACGGTTTGCTACTGCATGCAAATACTGAACTGATTTAAATACTGTATGTATTTACTGAACTGTTTATGAAAGGGTATTTCATACAACTACTTGAACTGCTGTTCATGAAACTGTTTTCATACTGTTTTGGGAATTAGACAAACTGATCTTGGTAAGGACCTAGGCTTACGATGTAGTGCATAAAAGTCCTTATGGCTACAGACTATAACCATTAGCTAGGTGACTCTAGCCACTGAGTATACGGATAGTACTATCGCCGTGACGACCCTCCTACGGATTTGGGAGCGTATACTTACTAGTCCTATTGGCAACAACAACAGATTTGGGTCGTGGATTGGTTATAGGGTTAGGTTGCGTTACCTTACTCGACAGGTTTAGCTCACCTTTTGAGGGATCACCGTCTAAATATTCCCACTTACGAAACTACTATTTAGGAAGGGTATTCCTACTGAACTGCTTGGAAATGTTAATCCTTATATAAGTTAACCTGTGTTTCCTGCTTACAAAACTTGAATTGGGAAATGTTATTTATTAACTTGTGTTTCCTACACTATACATAAACTTGTGAATTCACTCAACAATCATGTTGACGTTTTATTCTATGTTTTTCAGGGAATTAGCAGCGTAAGTAAGATCTGCATGCATATCAGGACGGACTACCCTGGACTTGTTTAGGATGCCACTACTTTTGGGACACTTGGATTTCCTCCGTATAACCGCAATTACTGCGGTCATACCTATGAAATCTACTTTTGCTGTTATGTATTTTATGAAATACTGTTTTCAACACTACTATTACTGTTACAACTTTACGAGTTGTAACCTTTTGTAAAACTTGATATGGTTGGCATCTTAATAATTACCGTTCTGCGATAACCTTATGCTCTGATGTATGAATGTATCTGTTGGATCGTGTTACTGTTCGCAGCCCCGCCACGTCACTAAGCTTCCGCAAAACATTAAACTAATCGTAATTACCGTTTGGCGGGGTGTGACAACTTTAACCTGCGAGGTTTAGCTCACCTTTCAGAGTAAATTCCCACATACTTTTAGGAAGAACGAATCCTACAACTGTTGGACACCGGAAAACATACCGGTAACTTATTTTGCACTGGTGATTAACAAGTAACATATTTTGGGATGACATCCCACGTATAACAATACTTTAGGGTAACAACCCTACATAACTTGTATTTTATAAATGAATAACAAATCATTTATACAAACTTGGTTTAACTAACCACATACATATACAAACCTGTAAATTCACTTAACATATTTGTTGACGACTTTCTCTATGTTTTTCAGGAAATTAGCTGAGTAAGAAATCGCATGTATTCAGGATGGACAACCCTGGACCTATTAGGATGCCACATACTGTCGGGACCGCTTTTGGGGACCGCTTTTGGGGATTTCATTTGTATAACTGCAGACATTGCGGTCATACTTATGAAATCTTACTTTAAACTTATGTATTATTGTTAAAACTAAAATGTTTTAAACTCCACTACTACTGTTACGACTTACATAGTCGTACTACTTTTGAAACAAATGTTTGAACTGGCATTCTTATCTATTATGTTGTGCAATAACCATATGCTCTGAGTATGTATGTATCTGTTGGTTGAAATTACTGTTCGCAGCCCCCCCACGTCATTTAAGCTTCCGCAAACTAATCACAACTAATTGTAATTACCGTTTGGCGGGGTGTGACAGACTTGGTATCAGAGCCATTGGTTATAGCGAACTAGAAGTCTTTAAGCGACCTAAAACCTTAGAGACCTAGACTATAGCCTTGGCTAAAACATTCATTGCATGCATACACACTTTGCATACAGCTAACATACGACTGACACGTCACCTACGACTTCTTTGTCTCAGCATGTCGAGGCACAGTCCGATCTATTTGTATGCTTCTGATGAGGAGCCGACTGAGGATTCCTACCATAGCGACGCTAGCACTGGAGTTGCGAGCCCACCAGTTCAGCTGAGAGCTCTATCTGATGACACCGGTGATGCCTACATCACCCCACCACCTACTGCACATGTGGTCCCACCTACTACTGCTCCCACTGACCCTACCACTCGTATGTTAGGGTCTACCTTTATGGCGACACGCCATACGACTGCTGGACCTTCCAGAGGACCGGTACCTAGGAGGATGAACGCGTTAGCAAACCGCTAAAGGCGTTAGCAAACCGCTAAAGGCGGTTTGTCCATCTTTCGAAATCAAATTTAGCTTCTAAAACTCTAAAAACTTAACTTTCCCCAATTTTACGAGTATTATAAGTTTTAAATACCAAAAAATGAGTGCTTAAATACGTTTTTAATGGAATCCTATTTTTATACCTTTATTTATACGTTTAATTTCGTTGTTATGATGTCAATTTTTATTTTTGAGAAATTCTATTTTTGTACAAACTTTTAGGATTAAAATTAAATGTAAATAATTGGTGGTATTAAAACACGAATAAGCAAACGAACAATGAAAAGTTAATGAAAATCAAACCTTTAGACTCAGCCAACGACTTCACAAATCCAAACTGGCTATTTAGAACTTGGAACCCAACATTTGCAACTTCGACCATCGAGTTTGCAATGACATATTTTGATATTTATAATTTTGCGTATTTTTTTAGAAAGATTTTTTTGTTTAAAAAACAATACTATTCGTGCATTGTTATATAGTTTTTTGATTTAAAAGATTATTCAAAAACGTAATATTAGTTATCGAATGTACGTGAAACAAATAATTTTATCCAAGCTGCATCGTGCGGGCATTATGCTAGTAATAAATTATATATATGAAACATTTTTTTGATGTCATTCATTATAATTGAGTTTCAATTTGTCAATTATGTCGTTTAATTTTAGCAAATTTTAAATAAAATCCCTAACTTATTAAAAATATATTTTTTAATCAACTATTCACTTACATATAATATAAATTTAATTCATTAATTAAAATATTATTCAAATTGATCTATAATGTCTATAAACATCAATTCACCGAGTATATGATGTTACTTTAATTACGTAAAATTTTATTTAGTGTTTAATGTATTATGACATGTATATACTTTTGATTTTAAAATTATATAGCTACAGAGATTAATTGGGCTATAGTTTAGTCGCTTAGATGTAAGAGCTTGTATGTATAACTAACTTGTTTGGCATACTAGAATGCGTACATGAACTTTTTATATATAGAGTGAAATATTAATATATGCTTTATATATTTTTTGCTTTTTATACTTTGTATATTAGATTTGCTATATGTTAAAATACATCAATGAGGTTTATATTAGGTTGTCTTGGTTAGACTTATTTGTACGTTGTTTTTCATACATTTAATCAATTGTAATATTAAATTATCGTGCATTGCATGGGTTTATGCCTAGTATATATATATATATATATATATATATATAATATTTATATTGACATTGATCTTAGAATAATTCCAGTGACATCTATTTTACATATTCTTACGTGTGTAATATATATTTGATCGTGTCTTAAAAATGAAATAATTCTGTTACATAAAACAAAAGGATATCATCGACTATTATGCTGATATATGTTTTGATAAAACTAACTTGTAGATAATTTTATAGTTAGAGTTGATGATTGAAACTAACATATATTATAGTTGAGATCAAGATGCAGCTTACTTTACTAAGTGTCAAGTTGAAACTAGCTATAGGTCGAACTCTAGCTTAAAGATGTGAATTGACGTAAAAAGACAAATAAACACTTGATAAATAATTATATAAATGTATTTGTGTAATTTCTTATTTCATATGTTTGTAACTTAGATTTGAAATGTGCTTCAAGTAGCTTTATATACTTTATTTTTTCAATAAACTTTTAAGAATTTGTTAACCAAACAACGTTAAAAGCTTGAACATGTAGCAAAAGTAAGCTTAATCTATCGTAAATTAACTTGTCAAACACACCCCGTCTAAAATAGCTTGCCAGGCCAGCTTAAAACTAAATGTCATATGATTTTATACACATCTTTCATATTTGAATAAATGAATTTGAACTCATACTTGACTTAAATCTCATAATAAGCTATCAATACTATTATATGCGAATTTAATATGTAGAACCTATGTATAATATATAAAATTAAAGGAAATGAATTATGAAAAGGAAACTTACGATGACATATATAATTCGAGGGGCAAAATAGTAATTAAAAGCTAGAGGTGGGGTTGTGGAGGGGTGTTATTGAGTATTATAATTATTAATTATAATAATTAATAATAAATAATAATAATAAAATGTTGAAAAGGAATAAAATAATTAGATAGCAAAGGTTTTGAAAGCTCATATAACTTGTAATCACATCGCTTACCCCTCAATTACAAAATATTCATCTTCATCAACAATCAATACACTTTCTCTCAAAGGTATCATCTCCTTAATTCATCTCCTTTAATTCCTTTTTTTTGCTTAATTTTATTCGAACCAAAACCTTTAATCTTTTGCCTTTAATTATGTTTATTTTATAGTTATCTTCATGATCATAATTAATTAGTGGTTTAGAGTTATCCTTTTTGTGGTTTTGATTGATCTTTTTGATCATATATAATTAAGAGTTTATTTAAGCCTCTTGAGTCATGTTATGCAGGAATTATGTATTATGGGTATATGTAAAACATGCATGGTGTATAACTATTGATAAATATTGGTTTGATTATATTTGATTTTTAATATTAATATATATATATATATATATATATGGTTGTGAGGTTGGTGTCCTATGTTACACTTATTTATATATCAAGAACAAGGTAAAACTATAATTTAAGGGGTCTAATCCACTTTAAACCCGTAAAAATAAGGTAAAACTTTGTTTTCTTAATTTCTTTTTTTTAATAGAATATTTTCTTAAATATTATCTAAGGTGATGATCACAAAGTTTACGTAGTTATTAATTTAAGTAACTATCTTTACAAAATTAATTAGTAGGTTTGGAGTCTTTCTTGTGGTTCTATTCATATGTTTCTTAGAGTGCATGGTGGATATGGACATATATAAATGGTTATAAATAATTATGTTTAATTAATTAATGAATATATGGTTGGTGTAGGTTTAATTAATATTTGAAGAAAAACATTTAAAGACCGAAAAAAATGGGTTACTGGAAATCAACAGTGGTGCCAAAGTTCAAGAAGTTGTTTGAGAAGAACAGTATTAAGAAGGCTGCTGCTGCTGAAGCTTGCAAGAGCTTTGATGAATCTAAGGTACGACGTCGTTTTTATATATATCGGATTGCAGTATGATTATTTGTATTTTACTTATGTGAATTAATTAGTGAATAAATTAAAACGCGCACAGGAGGATTACAGCAAAGAGTTTGAAGAGAAGAAGGCTGAACTTGAAGCCAAGGTTCTTGAGATCTATGAAGCTGCTACTGCTGAAGTCAAGGTAATTGAATTATTAACTTAAACAGTTTGATGCTATTAATTAATTATGTGTTCATTATGTAAACGTAATTGATAACGACAGTCGTATATAATCTCAATTATTGATCAATTATAGTACTGTTTATTGTGTATCTTTTTTAATTTAACATGATCTGTAAATCCTTTCTAATAATCGAATACATACATGTTGCGTGTAATTAACGATAAATCCTTTCTAATAATCGAATACATACATGTTGCGTGTAATTAACGATAAACAGGCAGCCGTTAAGGAACGCAAGGCGGGCATCTTCAAGAAGGTGTCTACCGGTGTTGAGGCCTTCCTCGAGGAACTTTCTAAAATAGGTAATTTTGATTTACACACATCTGGCTTAATTTTTTAATTATATAAGTTTTTGATGAGCTGTTTTTACGTGTTTAAAACAACACTTAGCCGATGTAATACATGCTTGTAACAACACCTAAATTACGTACAACAGGAACAAGATGATTTAAACTTTTTTACAATTATGACCTTTAATTTGTTCATATGTACATGACTTTATCAGTGACTAATGGCATATATTCGAATACTTTTTGTTGTGTTAGAATTTCCTGGGTCGAAACCAGCTCACGAAGCTACCTGCAAGTACGGAGCAGCCTACGTCGAGGGACCAATTTTCTTTGTTTTTGAAAAGGTGTCAACATTCATAGTTGTCGAGGTTGTCGAAGAGAAAACAGAGGAGGCAACACCACCACCAACAACAACAGAACCAGAAGTCGTGGCTCCAGTTGAGGAAACAAGCACCACAGAGAAGGAAATCGTTGTCAAGGAAGAAAAGAAAGAAGAGGCTCCCGTTGTGCCCGAGGTGGTTGAGAAAACGCCAGAACCCGTGGTCGAACCCAAGGTGGAGGAAGTAGCCCCAACTGAGCCACCAAAGGCTTGTTGATCAAAGGGTATATGGTGAATGTGTGATGGCATGAATTATTTGTGAAAATTAATTAAATTAAAGGTTCTGTAAACAAACTTTTACTTGCACAAATTTGTTATTCTTTCTTTTTTGTTTTGATGGGGGCGGTTTTCCACCCTTTTTGTAATACATTGAAAATGTTTTGTTGGGTGTATTGGTTTCAACTTTGGATCTTTTGTACATTAATGTTGTAATGTGTATGATATATAAAACTTTATTCTTGAATTACATAACTGCACTTGATATAAAGTGTTTGGATGACCTCTTATATATATAAATCAATGTTTTACTTGTTTTATAGATTTTTTATGTTTAACTGCACATCTACAACGTAACTCATACAATCACACATCATTTACGTATATTTATTGTCTGAGGTGAGGCTTGAACCCGACCACCACCACTTAATTGACGGATTCCGGACGTAATATTAGGGCGAAGGCTTATTAGGATTACATGTCACCTAAAATCGTTGGGTTTAACATATTCTCATTGTTTATTGCAAATCACATAAAAATTGAAAGCACAAATAAATAAACTAAAACAAAGATAATTTTGTAGGTACCCATAACTCCGATATTATATTTCAATAGTACATGTCGCCTCACTCGCAAGTAGTATTACATGTGCTAAAACACATATTCGAACTTTGGATATGTCAATTACACATGTAGGGATTAAACATTTGTGGTGGTAGTATCACTTTAAAACTTTATGCACATATATAATATAACGTTATACGTAGTATATCACATACCAAAAACAATATATAGAACCTGTGGGTCTTGATAAAAAAATACGTTTTTATTTTTTTATTTTAAAGGAAAAGGATATTCTCGAACAGTTTCGTGAGTCCCTCTTTTCACGTTATAAGAACAACGATACCATTTTGTTGACATACATAAAAAAGGGAAAATATATGTATCAATTATTTAATTAAAAAAGTTACGTAAATCATCCTTATAGTTTGATTCAAATTTCACTTGCAAATCTTCAACAAAGTTAATTACACCGATGATTCTTTCTTTTTAAACTTGTTACGTTAATAGTCATTTAAACTAACGATTGTTAACTCTCTATTATAAAGGACTATAATATGAGTTATGAAATCTAAAATATGTATAAATACATAATTAGGTGTACAAACATCTTTTTCATCTTTGACATTTCACTTAACAAATTAATCATCCAATTGTTCCTCTTTTGCATTAAAACATTAAATGTTATAGCCCACGACCATTTTTTATCACTCAACTACCATCCGTCACCCTTTCATCTTATCTCATCATGACTTTGGTGGCAACCTTCTCTTCTCTTTTGCATCTATTCCGAAGACCCTAACTTCAAAGTAAACCGACATTGAAAAGTGAAATTAATTAAGGCACAAATGTATTTTTAAGTGGAGAAAGTGGTAAATTTAGATGGTGGAATATAAAATTTGATGTTATAGATGAGAATAGGATCAAATTTGATGATAAATAAAATGAGAATTGAAAATAATATTATGTGCACCTAATAATATAACGCCCTGAATTCTTTTAAAACTTTAAAATATAATATTTTAACTAGTTTAAGTTAGTAGGATTAACTGTGTAGAGTATTTTATGCCTATAGGACTTGTCATTTTATAAATTTGTTAGTGGAGGGGCTAAATAGGTCAAGTGTGATAAAGTGAGGGACTTAAATGAAATTAGCAGTATAAAATATGAGAAACAGTATTCTTCTACTGTATTCTCAATAATTTAGACAAAAACTCGTATGTATATGTGTATGTGTCGACTTGAAGAACAAAGAGGGAAGAAACATCAAAATTAAACTAGGGCTTTGAATAATTAAGGATTCTAGCTACAAATTCTTCATCCATAAGGTATTACTAACCCTCTTTCTTGTATAAACCGATGATATAGATGAATTGGGTAAAACCCTAGAATCTTGAATTTGATAAATTAGTAGTTTAATGATTGAATTAAGGTTTCATACACTTAATTATTTTGTGTTCAATACATAAATAATCTTAGTTTGGTTAAAACATCATAATAATGTGTGACGTTCTCACTACCGGTCTGGTAAATTCTTATTTTAAATTGATTATCTAATTGTGTTAGGAATTATTTAATATTAATTGTTTATTTGTGAAACTTAAGTAAACAAGTCATAGGACTTATTGTGAATAGTAAATTATTACTTGGTTTAAATTGATATAGTTGACAGTAAAATAAAGTAATAGTTCTCACAATAGATATTTAGGTTCCAGACAATAGAATTAAGACGGGTATAAAATATTCAATCTTAGGGTCGGTTTAATAGAGGAGGCCGACCTTGTTTTGTTACTTCCCTTCCTTTGAAATCAAAGAAATCTAAGTTTCTAAATCACAAGAAACCTCAAATTTTAAAACCATATACAAAATTAGAAATTATAAACAAGTTGGGAATTAGTCTTGCGGCTGTGATTGAGTTAAGTATCATCATCCTTTTGCAATCTTTATCATGTGAGTTAAATTCTTGATACTTATATTTATATATATATATATATATATATATATATATATATATGCTTGGTTTGGTTGGAATTGGGCTAATGATAACTAAGTATGAATTCAGTTGAAGATTGAAGAATGATTTCTTGTTGTTATGAAGGATTATAAAATTACATGATTTTGGTAATCAAGCTCATGAATTATTCTTTAAATCTTAGAAAATTGAATTAGTTAGGGTTTATGTCCATATTATGAGGAATTGAGCATGAAAAAGTGTTAGTTTAAGTGTTATGTATATTACTTGATGTTATATAAGATTTATAATTGATATTGTTGATAAATTTGTGCTCAAATTCGTTGTTGTACTTGAGTTTGAGTGAAATTGAGTTTGGTTTAGTGCTGGGAAAGAACAGCAAGTTGCAGGTCATTTTCTACTTGATTACGCGATCCCAGCTTTTGTTTCCGGATCGCGTAAGTTAGTTAAATTCCAACACAGCCGAAATTAGCCTTGGATACGCGATCCCATACTTGTTTTCTGGATCGCGTAAGATAGTGCAAATTGGTTACAAAAGAAAATGAACTGTGTTACGCGATCCCGTATATGTTTTCTGGATCGCGTAAGCTAGTGTAATTTGGTAATAGAAGTTTTTTTACTGAGTTACGCGATCCGGCTTTGATTTTCAGGATCACGTATGCAAGAGTAAATCTGAATAACTGGATTGACATGATAATTGATGGATTAGTAATATTGGTATAATATAATAATCTATTATAATTAATAAATCACTATGAAAGCTGAATTTTAATGATTTGATTATAGTTAATAGCTTAATGTTATTTGTATCTTAAATTATATGATTATGAACAAAGTGGCTTACTTGTTTAAATACTTAGTATTTAAGTTTATGTTGAACAAAAAGAAGTGAGTTATCAACTTGTTGAATTTGTATTCTCAGATCAACAGAAGACTCAGTGATATAGAAATCTTGAGTGTGTAGATGACAGAGGTATCGGTGAGTGGATTTGTAACTCACTCTTTGATTTAGTTGTAACTATTTGGTTGCAACAAGTAAACGTAGATGTGTTTATTAGATTGTTTAGTCTTAATTACTGAATTAATCTACGTGATATGTGAACCTTTGTGTATCAGTGTTATTGAGGTCAACCCGTTAGTTGGGCTATTTGGTTATGGTGTAAATTACACAGGGTCTTGAATCATTTGTTGTGTAAAGAACCTGCGTTTGAGTATAATAACCACTAGCTATCGGTCTCGTCCGTTATGGCCATACGGATATGTACGATAAGTGTTCTTGGGGAATCCCCAGGTATTATGATATCCCAAGAGCCACCGATCCTCATTGAAATATGTGCGTTTATGGTTATTTGATGTAAACTAATAGTTATCCTAAGTTGAATGGTGTGTTACAAATTCATTCACTTAGCTATGTGCTAATCCCTCATTTTACTTCCTGCAGGTTTTGTTAATTATGGGGTGGTCAGGAAGTAATACTTTGATTGCAAGGAATGTTTGATTACTCTGCGAACTCTGATATAGTTTTGTTATAAACTAAGTTTGAAATTCTAAAACACTCCGTTTTGTGAAATCCCTGTACAGTGGTTTACTAGTTTTTAACTATGGTATCTTATTGATATAAACAGGGTATGTACATTATCGTGAATGTACAGTAATGATATATATATTTTAAAATATACGCTTCCCTCATAAATAATATATAATTTCCTATACTAAATGAGGGGTGTTATAAGTTGGTATTAGAGCTTAGATTTGGGTGAATTGAGCATTTTAAATTGTTCAATCCCAAATCTAAACAGTGTTATGTCAAACATTCCTTGATATGGAATTTAGCATGGTACATGAAATTGTTAGTAGATAGGTGCTAACGATTAATGAGTTTTGAGTTGTTGTGTGAATACAGATATGGCAGATGACGAACAACCAACCACCAACCCTAACAATGCCTCAAGGATTGATGTTCATACCTCAGATACTCACAATGAATGACATGATCATGAAGGTACTTCGGTTCCAGTGCATGAAGAGTCTAATCGAGATGATTATATGCTACAACTAGAAAATGAAGTTATGTTACTTAGAGAATATAGACGAAAAAGGGAAGCTGAATCATCTCATCAAACATTTCAGCAACAAACACCTGTTTTTGGTACTGTTCCACCATCGTTGGTATCTACGATTCCGCCATCTACATCGGTACCATTTTCTTCTTCTAGGCCATTTAATTATCAAATTCCAGTAATTCCACCAACACAACAAAGTAAGGTGTGTTCTTTTAAAACCTTTATGGCAAGTAAACCACCAGAGTTTCATGGTAGTACAAACCCTTCTGTAACTTTAAATTGGTTGAGAGATATGAAAAGAAAATTTGATGTAACTCGTTGTGAAGAAGAATTTAAAGTTTCCTATGCAGTCCAGTGTTTGAAAGATGAAGCTATGGTTTGGTGGGATTCAATTACTGCTCATTTTACTCAGCAACAAAAAGAATCTATTCGATGGATTGAATTTCGTAATGAGGTATGTAAACAATATTGTTCAAATTTTGATATGGCTCGTATTAGAAGGGAGTTTGTGAATTTGCAATTGACGGATAAAATGACGATTGATAAGTAGATATCCCAGTTTTCTGAGAAACTGTGGTTTGTTCAACAATGGGTTCCTGATGAGAAGACAAGGGTGGAACAATTTGTTGGCACTTTACCACCTGATTATCGAACTACCGTCAGGTTAGCCAGTTCTCTCTCACAGGCTTTTACTCTTGCTCGATCTGTTGATAATGATATTAGAGCTCGAGATAGTCACTCTAAGGATACTTCTTTTCAAAGGTTTAGAACTAATTCTTCTAGTAAAGGTAAATCTAGATGGCAGAGTAACTGACAAAACAAAAAATCCGAAAATAAAAGTGGTTCATTTGGGAGTTCCAATTGGTGTAGTTCTTGTAGATCTAAACATACTGGGCCATGTACCGTTCAGATGAATAAGTGTGTTAAATGTGGTGAACTTGGTCATGAATTTAAGAACTGCAAGTATCCGAACTTTGTGTGTTGGAATTGTAAGAAGGAAGGTCATCGGGTTGGACAGTGTCCTGAGGCGAGGAAATAGGGTTCGGGTTCGGTCAGGACTTCGGCATCTTCCGGTCAAAAGCGGAAGAATCCTCCGCCAGCAGCAAGTAGGGCATTCCAAATGACAATCGATGAGGCTGTCCATACAGATGATGTCATAACTGGTACTTTTCTTATAAACTTTGTACCAACATGTGTTTTATTTGATTATGGAGCAAATTGTTCCTTTATATCTGTGTGTTTCTTTGATAAGTTGCGTTTGACCCCTACTGTGATTACTAAGCCTGTTGAAGTAGAAATTGTTAGTGGCAAGTTAGTTCTCGTTACCACCTCGGTGACTGGAGCTAGTATTGTGATAGATGACCAGAATTTCTCAATCTCATTTTTGTTGATGCCGATACCTAGTTTTGATGTGATTATTGGTATGGATTGGTTGAGTCAAAATAAAGCGAGTATAGAATGTCACCAAAAGTTGATAAGAATCCCAATTTCTGAAGAGTCATATGTTGTGGCTCGAGGAGAACGGGATAGTGGCCATATTCCTTCGATTAGTATGATGAAAGCTAGGAAATCTTTGTCTAAAGGTTATGAGTAGTACCTAGCTTACATGATTGATGCCAAGTTAGAAAAGAAATCCATTTCTGATGTTCCGGTTGTTTCTGAATATCCGGAAGTGTTTCCTGATGAATTACCTGGTTTTCCACCAGTCAGGGAAGTTGAATACCATATTGATCTTGTTCCTGGCTCATTGCCTGTAGCCAAAGCTCCCTATAGACTAGCTCCTTCTGAAATACGTGAAATGATGAATCATATACAGGAGTTATTGGATAAAGGGTTCATTAGACCGAGTTCCTCTCCTTGGGGTGCACCGGTTTTATTTGTGAAAAAGAAGGATGGGGCTTTTAGAATGTGTATTGACTATCAGGAACTGAATAAACAAACAATAAAGAATAAATATCCTCTACCTCGAATAGATGATTTATTTGATCAGTTGCAGGGATCTTCCATTTATTCTAAGATTGATTTAAGGTCAGGTTATCATCAAGTTCGTGTTCGTGAACAGGATATTTCTAAATCTGCTTTTCGTACCAGGTATGGTGATTATAAATTATTGGTCATGCCGTCTGGTTTATCTAATGCTCCAACAATTTTTATGGATTTAATGAACCGCGTGTGTCGACCTTTTCTTGATAAATTCGTGATTGTCTTCATTGATGATATTTTGGTATATTCGAAATCCGAATAAGAACATGAAATGCATTTGAGATTAGTTCTAGAAACCTTGAAAAGAGAACGGTTATATGCAAAATTTTCTAAATGTGAATTCTAAATTCCGGAGGTACAGTTTCTGGATCATGTAATTTGTAATGATGGTGTTAAAGTAGATCCGTCAAAAGTTGAAGCGGTCATGAATTGGAAAGCTCCAATGAATGCTTCTGAAATTAAAAGTTTTATGGGTTTAGCTGGTTGTTATCGGAAGTTCATAAAAGATTTTTCTAAAATTGCCGGTCCATTGACTAGATTAACTCGCAAGGATGAGAAATTTCTATGGAATGAATAACAAGAAACATCTTTTCAAACTTTGAAACAAATGTTGTGTCAGGCCCTTGTGTTGGCATTACCTGATGGGTCTAAAGATTTTATTGTATATTGTGATGCTTCACATTCTGGTTTGGGTTGTGTGCTTATGCAGCGGGATAAAGTTATTGCTTTTGCTTCTCGACAGTTGAAACCGCATGAGAGAAACTATCCTACTCATGATCTTGAACTAGCAGCTGTCGTATTTGCTTTGAAAATCTGGAGACATTATTTATATGGTACAAAGTGTATTATCTGTACAGATCACAAGAGTTTTCAGTACATGTTTTCCCAAAAAGAATTAAATATGCATCAGAGATGATGGTTAGAGTTAATCAAAGATTATGATTGTGAAATCAGATACCATCCAGGGAAAGCAAATGTGGTTACAGACGCATTGAGCAGAAAGGTAATTACTGATAGAGTTTATTTTCTGCGAGTTGATGTTTCTTCTGATTTAATGGATAAAATTAAAGATGCATAGTTGGAAGCTTTATTGGATCATAATTTGAAATTTGAAATTATGTTGAAAAGAAAAGATTTGTTAATTGATGATTCTAGAGGATTAAAGACTTTTCAGTCTAGAGTGTGGATTCCTCTGATTGGTAGTATTCGGGATATGATTTTGACTGAAGCTCATAAGTCTAGATCATCTGTTCATCCCGGTAGTACTCAAATGTATAATGATTTGAAACCTTTGTATTGGTGGCCTACGATAAAAATGGATATAGCTCGGTTTGTTGGTAATTGTCATATTTGTACTCATGTCAAGGCTGAACATCAGAAACCATACGGTTTGCTAAAACAGTTGGAAATTCCAAAGTGGAAGTGGGAACATTTGACCATGGATTTTGTGACTAAGCTCCCATGTACATCTCGAGGTAATGATATGATTTGGGTTATCGTTGATCGGTTGACCAAAAGTGCACATTTTTTTGCTACAAGCGAAAATACATCTTTGAGTAAGCTTGCCCAATTGTATGTTAATGAGATTGTTTCCCGACATGGTATTCCATTGTCTATTGTATCGGATACGGATTCTCGGTTTATCTCACATTTTTGGCAAAGTTTACAACATGAGTTGGGTACACGTGTAAACCTCAGTACAACCTATCATCCTCAAACTGATGGCCAATCTGAGAGGACGATTCAGACACTCGAGGATATTGTGACACCCGTCAAATTAGGACTACTTTTTAGTTCCTAATCATTTAGAAATACATGTAATTAGTACTATGTATTAGGCTAATTGTATGTATCAATATATATATATATATATATATATATACATATACATATATATATATATATATATTGTTAAATATATATCAGTACGCGATTATATTTAATAGTGCATTATCAATCAGCCAAATTCCAATTCATTTATATGGGCATTGGTGAATACAAGTATTAAGTAATATGAAATTATTATTTAATACATTCATTATTTATATATATTATTTTGATGATATATAAAGTATTTCGTATCGTACAAATCAAAATATTCACGATCAAACTTATAAATAATGTATTATTATTGAAAATAATAATTATTATTAACTCAAATGAAAATAAAACATATTACGTTTTATTCGAATTCACTCAAACGCGACGAAACCATTCGAACCAGGCCCGTCATTCAAACTTAAGACAAAGATATATTTTTATATCTCACTAAAAGTATGTTTATAAAATACTTCAATTAAAAGTATATACGATTTCATTTTTGGAAATTTATCATTTGAAAATATTATACTACTTTACGATCGGGTATAAAAACACGGGTATTTTGTACTACGAATGGGAGCCCAACCGACTCCAATTATTGGAGCCGGATGAATAAACCACCAAACACCCCCTTTCCTTTCTCATTTCTTCATCATCTCTATCTCTCGGCTCTCTCTCGATCTCTTTCAAAATCAAAAACAACAACAATAATATTAACAATAACAAGATCAACAACAGCAATAAGCATCATCATCATCATCATCATCTTGATCATCTTCTTCATCTTCATCGCCATCAGCATCACCATCCGATCTCAATTTTAATACATAAGGAAAAATTAACTTTTCTTTAAATTTACATGTTTATATTATGTATATCATCATGCTTGATTGTTATATTAACTTATTATGTCCAAAATCAAACCCCAATTTGCTGTATTTAAATTGCTGATATGAACGGACCTGTATTTGGCCTTCGATCTAGCGGATCATGCCAAGGATCCGGTGGATCCACCCCAAAAACACTTCAATCCGGCGGATTGATATTGAATCCAGCGGCTTCCTTTAAAATGTTGCAGATCCGGTGGATCCATCTAGGATCCGACGGATTGGACCTCTGATCTGGCGGATTGTTTTCCTGATCCGGCGGATCCATTTCAAATACAAAGAATCCGGCGGATTCAATACGGATCCGGCGGATACAACCCAACTCAGTGTGTTTTTATTCTGTAAAAGTACAGATCGTGTGATGATTTTATAACAGTGTATTTTGTTAAAAGTTGAATATCGAAGATATTTTTACCAAAGCAATATTAGTATAAATAAAAAATTTTTGAGCTGACCTGGCATCTCGACCCTGCTAACCAGGGGCGCTGCCCCAGACCCCCGTCTTTCACAAACTTGTCCTAAATTTTTACACTAAGTATCCAACATCGCAAAACCTTTAATACTTATACGATACGACATTTAAATACTTCAAATATACTTTATAAGTATATCATTGTAAAACATAATAATAATATGTTGGAATTATTATTCAAACTCACCAACGGGCCCTACTTGTTTTCCAATCATAACTAATCAAATCAATTCATTGGACATAACTAGTTGAGAGAACAACAAGCATAGATGATCTGTTAAGACATCTAATCATTAAAACATTGCGCGTTTGATACGCCCAGCAGGTTTCGACATCTAATCATTAAAACCTTGCGCATTTAAGATGCACTGCAGGTTTCAATCGTTTGAACAACATCATTTTCTCATATTCCATCATTAATTTCCTGACAGCAATTCATCAGACTCAGGTGAGTCTCATAGCCTCTCATTTTACTGTTTTTAACCCTGGGGTGGGAATACATACTTGTTTTGTTTTACATGTGAACGCAAGTATCAAATATCATTATATTCTGCATGAGTTTATCCATCTAATCATTTAAGT
The DNA here is from genome assembly GCA_963422505.1 of Pseudognaphalium luteoalbum. NCBI lineage: Eukaryota > Viridiplantae > Streptophyta > Magnoliopsida > Asterales > Asteraceae > Pseudognaphalium > Pseudognaphalium luteoalbum. The sequence goes on from OY730197.1 coordinate 54,369,653, forward strand.
CATCCACGCATAGTTTGGTAATACTTTGTAGCGTGAATGCTAGTGTATGGTACCATATGGGACTGACAATCCCCGTCCGGGTCAGCAAGCACTGACTGGTCAAACGGACACATTATCTTTTGTTCATACGTATGTTGATTAGGCACACACATAGAGGCACCCTCGCTCAGGCACTTAATTGTGATCCTGACACCTCAGTTAAGCTCAGACTATGTGCTCATGGCAGTTATATACATCATTTATCATTTACTTATTTGCTTAATTGCAAATCATCACATTAAATCTTGCGGTTCATTCATTATACTTGATCATTAAAACATGTGAGCTCACCGGCTTTTTAGCTGACCATTTAGCGTGTATTCTCAGGTTCTCAACAGTAGTAGGTCTGCTTACTCAGGATGCCTATTAGCTCGAGTCGCATACAGACATCAGGAGATTCCCTTGCATTTCTATATTTTGTATAATTAGATATGCCCTAGAATCTCTATCATTTGGCGCACGAGCTTTTGTAAACTATATTATAATGGTGTAAGACTTTTATAATATCAATGTATTTGTAAACGACACATGTAGAGTCGTTCATTATATATCTTATGTGCTTTGTTTATTGATTAGTCGCGCCCCGAACCGATCCGCTTCTGCATCATAATTTGGGGGTGCGACAGATTGGTATCAGAGACTAAGGTTATAGTGAACTAGGTTGCATTTAGTGGGCCTAGACTATGACCGTTAGGCAGTATTCCTCATTAGGTATAACTGGTTCAGGAATTACATCATACGAGTTTAATTTAACATAGCGTAGCTAACTATGTACAATTAAATAAAGATGATGTGAGATCTGAAAGGGGTTATATTGAACCGGAATGCATTAGTTGACTCTGACCATGAGAGAAACTGGGACTCCTACTTGTTTTGTGCTAGACACACACTAGGCTATTATGTGATATACGTGTGTATGAATACATAGGCCTCACTCTTGGGCCGGATTAATAGGCTATTATATATATTGAAGGTATATATGAATAGGCCTCGCCCCTACACTACCCTTTAGGCTATTATATGTATTGTAGGTATATATGAATAGGCCTTGCCCGCGTATGACTCTCTACATTATAAAATATATCAAATATATATATAGGCCTAACATGATAATCACTCGTTAACGCTCACGTCACCGAAGCTGACACGTCTTACTACCATCGTATCATTAGATATAAAGAACGAGACTTGTTCTCATCTACTACCATATATCTATTTATATACGCGTAATGAATAATAACCCGCCTCTCCGTACCGTCACATACACACTTGGAAGATATCGCTTCTCATTCTTCCCACCATATTATCCTTCGGGATCACGATCGAAACGTACTACTAGAAAAATTGCTACACTTTAGGCTATGTTATATGATGTGATATGATATGAATATAGGCCTCACTTGTTAAACGCTCTTGCCATAGAAGATGGCAGACTCATCATCTAGACAAACTACACGTACTTCATCGTCTATCTCTCACTCACATCGCAGCCACTCAGAACCACTCGTGGCTAAACGCAGTGTTAGCTCATATCGAGCCAGACCATATCACAACCCAGCCATCACAGAAAATGTGAATGCGATAGATCGCCATCGAGCTCTTGCACATCAGTGGAGCTGGTTACCAATAGCTGTTGCTACATGGAGAATCGAGAAAAACATTGAAATCCCTGCTGATGTTGGAAGATAATCAGCCATGGATCTTTCCCCTTATACTAAAAAACCGACACATCTCACCGTGCCTGTGTTAACTGCCCGCTTGCATTGTCACGAACGCAGGTTACACTACTTGGAAATCGAACAACACGAAACTCGTTCAAATTGGATGGAACTAGCTCAAGGCCGCATCGCTCAGATGTACTTGGATCAGGAAGACATCTCTGAAACTATCCATCGTACCCACGATCAAACGGAGGAAACCACCGCAACCACGGAGATCGTTCATGATCAAGTAAGCAGTAATCGAAGCAAAATCTTGCACATACAAGGACTTCCTTAACTGCAAGCCTCTATCCTTCAAAGGCACTGAAGGTGCTATTGGTTTATTACGCTGGCTGGAAACAACTCTGGGGATAACAAAAGAAAGTGGTCTGGAAACCCCAATCAAAGCCAACCATCATTCAAGAGGGCTGATTTTGATAAAGTCTCCAACACTGGTTCTGAGTCCAACAAGGGTTACACTGGGAATAAACCCTTCTGTTCAAAATGCCGCCGACATCATGATGGTCCTTGCGGTACTCTTTGTTGTAAGTGCCAAAGGTATGGACATCTGGCCAAAGACTGCAGGTCTACCAATGCCAGCACCAATACCACCAGCCAACCAAAATCCTGCTATGAGTGTGGAGATACCAGGAACTTTAGGAATGAGTGCCCAAGGATGAAGAACAAGGGTAACAATACTGCGAAGGGAAGAGCTTTCGTTCTGAACACAGGAGAGGCCCATCAGGACCCGAATGTGGTCTCGGGTATGTTCCTTCTCAACAATCTTACTACCACTGTTCTATTTGATACTGGAGCTGATAGGAGCTTTATATCTGATGAGTTTCGTCCATTGCTTGACATCACTCCTGTTACCTTAGATGCTAAGTACATAGTAGAACTAGCTAACGGCAAACTCATAGAAACCGATAGTGTAATTCCTAATTGCACTTTAAACCTTGCCAATGAATTGTTTGCCATTGATCTCATACCTATCGAGATTGGAAGTTTCGACGTCATTGTTGGCATGTATTGGCTATCCAAGCACCGAGCTGAAATTGTCTGTTATGACAAAATTATTCGTATTCCTCTCGTCACCGGTGGTACTTTAATCATACAAGGGGAGACCGGTGGGACGAGATTGAATATCATATCATGCATGAAAACCCGCAAATATCTTAGAAAAGGCTATCAGGAAATCCTCGCGCACGTTATGGAGAAAAAGTCGGAAGAGAAGCAACTTGAGGATGTGCCCATCGTTAGAGATATTCCAGAAGTCTTTCCTGAAGACTTTCCTGGCCTTCCACCACCAAGACAAGTTGAGTTCTCAATCGATCTAGTGCCCAGGGCAGCACCCGTTGCATGAGCCCCGTATCGTTTAGCCACTTCAGAACTTCAGGAGTGGTCTACTCAGTTGCAGGAATTCCTGGATAAGGGTTTCATTAGACCGAGTTCTTCACCATGGGGAGCTCCGGTACTATTTGTGAAAAAGAAGGATGGTTCATTCAGAATGTGTATCGACTACAAAGAGTTGAACAAATTAACCGTCAAGAATCGTTACCCACTTCCTCGCATTGATGACCTATTCGACCAACTCCATGCGTCAAGTTTCTATTTGAAGATAGATCTACGATCAGGTTATCATTAGCTACGAGTTCGTGACATCGACACCCCAAAGAATGCCTTCCGAACTCGCTATGGTCATTACGAGTTCCAAGTGATGCCATTTGGTTTGACAAATGCATCGGCTGTATTCATGGGTCTTATGAACCGAGTCTGCAAACCATATCTCGACAAGTTTGTCATTGTCTTCATCGATGACATTCTCATTTACTCGCACAATGAATAGGAACACGCGCAACATCTCAAAACCATTCTAGAACTTCTTATAGGCTAAGTTCTCCAAGTGTGAGTTCTGGATGCAAACTATTCAATTCCTTGGTCAAGTGATTGACAGTCAGGGAATTCACGTAGATCCATCAAAGATTGAGGCTATCAAGTGCTGGCAAGCACCGAAAACGCCGACCGAAGTACGCCAATTCTTAGGACTGGCTGGTTATTATCGGCAATTCATAGAAAACTTCTCAAAAATAGCCCAACCTCTCATGACACTGACTCAGAAGGAAAAGAAGTTCGATTGGACTGATAAGCAAGAGTCAACATTTCAGCTATTGTAACAAAAGCTTTGTAGTGCGCCTATCCTATTATTACCCAAAGGCAATGATGACTTCATGGTATACTGCGATGCCTCACACCAAGGTCTTGGTTGCGTGTTGATGCAACGAGACAAGGTTATTGCCTACGCCTCCCGACAACTCAAAGTTCACGAGAAGAACTACACCACTCATGATCTCGAATTAGGAGCCGTAGTGTTTGCACTCAAAATCTGCAGACACTACCTGTATGGCACAAAATGTACCATCTTCACCTATCACAAAAGTCTCCAACATATATTTGATCAGAAGGATCTCAACATGAGGCAACGTCGCTGGGTCGAGTTGCTCACCGATTATGATTGCAAAATCAAGTACCATCCAGGCAAAGCAAATGTTGTTGCTGATGCCATAAGTCAGAAAGAGCGCACTAAACCACTTCGAGTCTGAGCTCTTAGTATGACCATTCATAATGATCTTATCATTTAAATCCTCACTGCTCAACTCGAAGCGTTAAAACCCGAAAACCTGAAGAATGAGGCCTTGTGCAACATGGAGAAACAATTCAAAACCAAACCCAACGGAGTCAAATACTTCGCAAACCGAATTTGGTTACCTAGGTTTGGAAACCTTCGAGACTTGGTGATGGATGAAGCTCACAAGTCCAAATACTCTATACATCCTGGATCGGACAAGATGTATCATGGCATCAAGGAGTTATACTGGTGGCCAAACATGAAAGCAGAGATTGCCACGTATGTCAGCAAGTGCCTCACATGTTCAAAAGTCAAAGCTGAATATCAGAAACTGATATCGCGTAAAAAGTCACGTTTTTACTACCGATATCTCTCTCATTCTGGAACGATTCTTGGCATTTGAACTCAAATAACACTCAAATCAATGAGAATCTGCCAACGAGGTCAAAACAAGGTTGCACGATAAAAATCAAGCAAAACAGATGAAAAACGAAGATTCTACGCACGTTTAAAGATTCAAGGCATCAAAAAAAGATTTAAAGAATAAATGCCCATCATTGACATCCATCTTATCCAAGATGTTCATTTTCAAAATTCGAGTCTAACAAAAGAAGAATCAACAAAAACGGATAAAGAATGAAGATTCTACGCCCGCTAGAAGATTCAAATGATTCGTACACAATATCTGGAGGTAGGAAGCTCAATTTTGGGATTAATTTTCATCAAAGTCATCGTTTTTGAAAAACGAATCCAACAAAAAAAGAATTGATGAAAACGGACGCATAACGAAGAAAACACGCACGAATTAAGAACGCAGCAAAAGACGGTAAACCGGGGCGGGTGGCAGCCAGCCGCCGCCGGACACCATCACACCGCCGCGGGACACCATGGTGGCGGTGCCACACCTTTACGCGATTGTACGTACCCGGTGCCACACCTTTGCGCGATTGTACGTACCTGGTGCACCACCTTTTCCACCTTTTGCTAAAGTGCTCCTCAAGATGCTAACATGAGACGGATTTCTCCTATAAATAGGAGGCATGAGGCTTCATTTCAACACACACTTTACACACCATATGTATTAGTGATATTACTTTCTTACTTTCTCATTTTATTTTCTTACTTCAAAATTAGTATTAGGCTAGTTAGGAAGCTTGTTTAGAGTAGAACAAAATCAAGGAACATCTTGTAATCTTGGGTGTACGATTGGAATTACGCTTATTAATTCAAGTCTATTCCTTCTCGCATTCTAATCCGGGTTCTTTCTTTCTTATTCTATCTTAATTAAATATGTATGCTTTAATTATGCTAGAATTAGTTTGTGCCATGATTAGCGAGTAGATTACTATTGTATTTGTTGTGATGTAGTTAGTACATATAATTATGGGATGACTTTAAATACGTTGTGAAATAATATGACGGCCCCTATTCGACTATTTGCTTGGTATAGTGCTGGAAATGCTTTTAAGCAAAGTACATACGTATGGAAGCCGGTAAACGATCGAAGGTAGTTATATTATGGATCGACGTTATAAAAATGGAAACTTTATGAATGGAATTATCCGTGTGATCTTAAACCTAAAACTTACATTCGCCTTTCGATTAACAAACGTGATTGTAACCTTGTAAAGAGGAGTCGCGAACCTTAATACTTGGTCAATAATTATCTGCGTCAAAACTATGGTTTAATTGTAACGTCATGCAAGCATCATAAAAAGCAATGTGATTACGTGGAATTACCATGAGTATAATACACTTCCAATCACAATGTAATTATCATGTAAACATCACGAAGCAATTAAATTCACAACGAAAACATCGGTAAACGATTAAATACGTTGTGAACTACCATAGCATTTTCTGACATGGTCTGGGTTTAACTTTTTGCAAAAAGCCATCAGCATTTTAATTAGATTAGTTTAAATTAGATTAGAGTAGGTAGGCTATAAGCTAAATAACCATTTACGAAAACCTAGGGATTTGTTAATTGTATCAAGAAAGGAAAGTTTAAAATCCAATCTAAAATGATACTCTTTTCTAACCTGTAAAACCCTAAAGTAAGATACGCAAGAAACCTCAACGTTTTCCCTCGCTTATCACTCTTAAGTTTTACTAATAGGAATTGGTAAATAAGTCCGAACATAAACCCTAAGTTAGTTGTTTATAAGACTCATAATCTTTATGGTATTAAGAACGGTTAGACGTATTATGGACTTGCTACTCTGTTCCTTCGCCCACGAGCATGCGTTCAATAATATGGGCCACTGACTCCCTCACAGAAGAGTGTGGAGAGTTGAGCATTGTCTGTCTGACCAGAATCATGACACCTTAGTTCCTTGTGACATATTAGTTGATAACCGGCTAATAGGGAATCTATTGGTTATACCATAAGTTATTGAATCTTGCAAACAATTCTAATTTAGTTAATCATTTTTCCCATGAAAGTCATCATCCCATATTATTAGCTAATGAACTCACAACAAATACTACTTTCCATTATCTGATTTATTATTACATTTTACTCGCTTTATTTACTTTACGTAGTTAACTGAACCAAACCCCCAACGCACTCTTTTAAAAACATGTAATAGAAAGTAACGATTGATTGGATCACTTCCGTTTCAATTCAGTTTCTCTTTAAGAACGACTCTAGGTCATACTTACCATCTACTAGCCCTTGGTTCAGTATTAGTAAGTCATACTTAAACCCCAGCAAATATAAATTTAAAACACCTACCGATTGGCGTTGTGATCATTCGCGTTTGCGACGGTCGGAACACCATCAAGTTTTTGGCGCCGCTACCGGGGAGACTAACTGTCCGATACAGAGGCCCAACCAATTCTGTTTTTTAGTATACCCTTAGGATAAAACCTTAAAAAACAATATATATATATATATATATATATATATATATATATATATATATATTTTCTTTATTGTCTGTTTTTAGTTAGTGTATGACCTGTTCCCCTAAATCTGCACCGCTTTTTAACTTTCCTGATCCAGAATTTATAATACGCACTATTCGATGAGAAAAGAAGCAATCTGCAATTAGACAAGCAATGGCTGATCGCATCACTCTCGCTGACAATAGTAAGCCCTCAATTGAAGGAAGAGGAGGCCCAATTCTCTACCCAGAAACCCTAGGACAATCATTCGAGCTTAAGCACCACATCATCCAACTAATCCAAAACTACTGTCAATTCCATGGATTACCAAGTGATGATTCAAACTCTCACCTCGACAAGTTCATATCTATTTCAAACTCCTACAAACAAAATGGAGTTAGCCAAGATATAATCCGCTTGTATCTTTTCCCTTATTCGCACACACATCATGCACAAACATGGTTTGAAGGTTTAGAAACCAGCTCTATCCCTTCATGGACGGTAATGGCAACAAAGTTTCTAACCAAGTACTTTCCGCCCTCTAAACAAACCAAACTCCGAAATGACATCATGAACTTCCACCAAGCTTTTGATGAGTCATTATACACCGCATGGGAACGATTTAAAGGAGCACTGAAGAAATGCCCTAATCACCGACTCGACAAATCTGCACAATTGTGTACCTTCTATAATGGTTTAGACCCTAACCACCGAACCACCCTCGACGCTTCTGCACAAGGAAGCTTTATGACAAAGATAGACGAAGAAGGATGGGACCTTATAGAAAATATGACTATGCATCACCATGATTGGAACTCTGGAGATCACTCGACATCTTCAGCACCTCTCGCTGCATCAAATCCAATTCCAGTCGAAGCAATCAAGGTATTAACAGAGAAGATGGACACACTTGTCAAGCAGTTTGGAGAACTTAAGAAACAACAGCACCAAGTACACCAAGTGCAAGCCTGTCAAAACTGCACCAACTCGCAACCACCCGGTGAATATCAAGTTGAATATGAAGAGACGGACGACACCGTTTACTATGCTCAATATCCCGCTCGACCACATAATTCTCCACCCGGTTTCAACCAAAACAACAACCAACCTAGAGGACCTCCATTCCCACAAAGAAACAACCAACCTTTCCAACCCCGATACCCACCTTACCCACAACAACAACAACTTGCCTACAAACAACCCCTCGCACTTCGTGGACCCACTTCCGACACAAACTAGACTACTTAACAACCCAACAAGACAAATTCCCCAGCTTCAAGTTCTGAAGACGCCTTTACCCAGTTCATGCAAGGCCAACACATACTCAACCAAAAGACATCCGCTAGGCAAGACCAAGCCGATCTCTTCATGAGAAATCAATTAGTCGTACTGAAGAACTTGGAAGCTCAAATTGGACAATTGGCACAACGTCTTGAGAACAGACCCAGAGGAAGTTTGCCTAGCAACACGGTTCACAACCCATATGTTGAGGAGGCAAAGCAAGTTACCACCACCAAGGAAGCAGCCACTCCACCACCTTCTGCTGTCCTAGTAAAGGAAGAACAAACGATCAAGACACCAGCTTTGGAAATCACTCCGACTATGAACAAGGAGGTTAGAATCCCTTACCCCGCTAGACTTAAGGTCCAACCTAAGAAATTATCATCTCTTAAGTTAGACGGAAAATTCCTTGATACCATGTCTAGAGTTCCCGGTCGTAATAAGTACATCAGAAAACTGCTATCCACTAAGGATAAACTGCCCGAAGTAAACAACATTCCCCTTAGTTCTGAAACCTCAGCCCTACTTAAGAATAACCTTCCCGAAAAATTAGGAGACACCAGAAGATTTACACTCACCTTTTTCTATTTACCAATCCGGAGAAATAAGCGCCTTAGCCGACCTAGGAGCTAGCATTAACCTCATGCCCTACTCACTGTTTAAGAGGCTAAAGCTTGAAAACTTGAAACCCACTAAGATGACCATCCAGCTAGCTGACCAATCCATTAGATACCCAAAAGGAATAGCTGAGAATGTCCTAGTTCAAGTTGACAAATTCTTCTTTCCAACGGATTTCGTGGTAATGGACATCCACGAGGACATAAACATCCCGATTATCCTTGGAAGACCATTCATGAACACAGCCCGAGCAGTGATCGATGTGTATAACCACACGATTGTCCTACGCTCACACGGTGAAAGCATCACTTACAAGATCGACCAACCAGAATGCACCCCAGAACAAGAAGAATGTTGCGCTATATCAACAGGAAGAATTACCTATAATGATGAATCAGAGCCCGAAGAAGAACAACCTTTCACCCGGTCATCAGTTTTTATCTCTGACTCTAAGTATGAACCAGAAGAGGAAGAAGAATTTAAAGAAGCAGAGGAAGAAGTTGAATCTGAAGATGAAGAGCCTGAGGAAGAAGGAGAAGAAGAGACTGAGGAAGAGGAAGAAATGAACGAAGAAATGGAGGATGATGAAGATCACGTTGAATCACTACAAATGGCTAAAGTCAAGAGGATACAAAACTGTGAAGATTGCTCTTCATCAAAAGAATCCGTTGATTATGAAACCCTCCGTCAAGAACTAAAGTTCACTCATATCAAAAGAATGGGAAACATTCTTGACTCTTATCTCGACCCATCGAAACCTTTCATCCAAACCCGACTCCGAGATATAGATACATTTGAAGAAGAACTCCAATCATCAAAGCACCTAGACTTATATACTACACTCTATCAAAAAATTGCTGCATATAAGGCAAGGCAAAAGTGTGGCTTTTATGAAGGAGACCTTCAAGACACAACTACGGAAGTTAGGACCATCGAAGTCGACAGTTCCTAACCTGTCAATAATGCCCCCTCAGATGAAGAATTCCACCAATTCCCAGACTCACGTGACAAGGATTCTGAATATAATAGCGAATGTGATGACGGATATGTCAACATTTCTTGCGATGAACGCTCTATTCCCCCTGCTCCAGCAAATTCTCCCATCACCACAACCGAGATATTGGAAATCCCTCTCATAGATACCCACCAAGAAATGATCGATCTGATTGATGAAAATAACGATGTTCGCGTCATCGTAGAAGCTATCAGAGAATCAACCAATGACTACACTACCGCTCAAAGGCACTTGATAAGGGAAATCGAATGAGAATACGATTCATACCTCGCCAATTATGGAGAACCAGAACCCGCGCTCTTCGAAGATATATTCAAGAATTCTCCGATTCCCTTCAAGCACAAATCACCAGAGAAGCTCAACAGCCAGAAAGACCCCACTACCCAATGGGAGAAGTCGAGTTCTACAGCAACCAAAGCCAAATATTCCAAAAAGTGTATTGTGCCTTGGCCGGATCAGCTTTTCCCTACTCATCGAGTCAGAAGGCTATACTTGCATCAATGAGAACCAATCTTGAAAGAGCTACTGGAAATCCACGAAATAATGCCGACATCAGAATGGTGGGAGATCTTAGAACCATTCTAGATCTCTTCGAAACTGGAGAACATCTCACAGCCTCAGAAAATTACAGGATCGTCATTCACTCTATCATTGGTCATCACGTTGAACTGATAATTGATGAGCTGAACGAGTCAGCATATGAAGAAGAGACTCGTGAGGTACCAAGATTCATTCAACACATGTCGCAAATCAACCTGGCAACCTATGTGACAACTCAACTGCGTAGAATGTACCAAGAAGAAGATGTAGAACTTGACGTTTACCGAAATGGATATCGTGAAATATTCAACAAGTTAATCTACATCTTCACAGACTCGGATTTTCCCTTCAACCATGAACAACACCAAATCATCAGATAAGTATGCCAAGCAACAAGATCCTTTGGAGGAGATCCTTTGGCTAGTGACTTTGAAGAAGTAAGAACTGAGTTTATGGCTTTAATCGCCTCGATAGGTCGAAACCACCCCCAGCGTGAGGTTGTTCGAACTTACACATACACCAGAATTGACCCTAACGGACCAGTTACACGGTTGGTTAGATACATCATCTACGGGATGGCAATCATCGCAGATTGGCCACTGACCACTTCAAAAGCTTAAGAATGGAATCCACTAACCCACCAACTCTTATTGCCAACATGACAGAGCAATTCCTCCAATACTTTCCTCCAAGATACGCCCTAACTAGAATCCACAGTGACCACTCCAGCACTAGGGATGCATCCAGCATCATCTGAAGAAGAAAGGACTAAGTCGAGCTCTCAACTTTAAAAGAGCGTTTATCGGGAGGCAACCCGTGTTTTTAAATTTCTGCAAATTTTACTTTCCAAGAAGTGATGAAATCTCCGACTATCTTTCACACACGGATCATACATGCCCCAGCCTGCAAGAAAGTATCAACACCTGAAGAATTGTATATCCGACGTGTTCACACCTACGAGACCAATCACAAGAAGACTTGATCAAGAATGCACCTATGAAGACGAAGTCCGACAGATGCAAGCAAAGGAATACTGCAACTACCGGGGAGTACTTCTACACCGTCTCTTTCACTCGTTATAAATATAGCATATCCATTATGCTTATCACTAAGTGTGGGATTTAAACCCAACACACACCGCTAAAAGAATATGTCTTAGATGTTTCAACTCCTAAGTGTGGGATTTTCACCCCGAACAGAGATTAGAATAACATCGAGGACGATGTTCCTTTAAGTGTGGGATAGCAGTAGTTGCACTACCGTGAAATGGATAATGGTATATGCCTAAATATAAAATCGTTGCTCTTTAGACCATCCTTCTCTTAAAAGTAACTCGAAAAAAAAAAATTCAGGGTTTGGTCACTCCTTCCAACCCCGCCACTATCCAAGCTGCCGTCCGAATGGCACATAACCTCATGGCACAGGTGGTCCGCCGAGGAACATCTGCCGCCAACAATCCGAACCAGTCTGGGGATAACAAATGCAAATGGTCGGGAAACAACAACGACAACACCTCATCATCCAAGAAACCTGAAACCGTCAAGGCCTACTCTTCTGGGTCTGAACTAAAAAAGGGGCTACTCTAGAAACAAGCCCTTCTTCTCTAAGTGCCACCATCACCATGATGGCCCTTGTAGTACCCAATGCTCAAACTGTCAGAGATTTGGGCACATGGCCAAGGACTGCAAATCTACCACCAACTCCAATACCAGTTAACCCAGAGCTTGCTTCGAGTGCGGTAATCCAGGACATTTCAGGAACGAATGTCCAAAACTGAAGAACAAAGGCAACAACACTGCAAAAGGTAGAGCCTTTGTCCTGAACTCAAAGGATGCCCGCCAAGACCCGAATGTGGTCTCGGGTATGTTCCTCATCAACAACTTATCTGCTTCTATTCTATTTGATACTGGTGCTGATAGAAGTTTTATATCTGATGAATTCTGTCCACTACTTGACATCACCCCTGTTGCATTAGATTCTAAATACGTCGTAGAGTTAGCTAACGGCAAACTCATTGAGACCGATAGTGTGATACCTAATTGCACTTTAAACCTCACCGACGAGTTGTTTTCAATCGATCTTATACCCGTCGAGATCGGAAGTCTCGATATCATCATCGGCATGGACTAGCTGTCCAAGCACCGCGCCGAGATCGTGTGCTATGATAAAATTGTCCGTATACCCCTCGCCTCCGGTGGTAATCTTACTATACAAGGGGAGACCGGTGGAACAAGGTTAAATGTCATTTCATGTATGAAAACCCGCATATATCTGAGAAAGGGTTATCCGCAATCCTCGCTCACATTATGGAGAAGAAGTCAGAGGAGAAGAGGCTTGAGGATGTGCCAATCATTTGGGACTTTCCAGAAGTTTTTCCTGAGGAATTACCTGGCCTTCCACCGTTTAGGCAGGTAGAATTCTCCATCGATCTTGTGCCCGGAGCAGCACCCTGGCACGAGCACCGTACCGTTTAGCTCCATCCGAACTTCAAGAGTTATTCTCTCAGTTACAGGAACTCCTAGACAAAGGATTCATCCGACCAAGCTCTTCAGCTTGGGGAGCTCTGGTCTTGTTTGTTAAAAAGAAAGACGGTTCTTTCCGCATGTGCATCGACTACAGGGAACTGAACAAGTTAACCATCAAGAACCGTTATCCACTACCACGCATCGATGATCTATTTGACCAACTCCAAGGGTCAAGTTTCTATTCCAAAATTGATTTACGATCCGGTTACTACCAATTACGAGTTCGCGATGTCGACATTCCGAAAACTGCATTCCGAACTCGTTACGGCCACTATGAGTTTCAAGTCATGCCCTTTGGTTTGACAAACGCACCGGCTGTATTCATGGACCTTATGAACCGAGTGTGTAAACCATATCTCGACAAGTTTGTCATAGTATTCATTGATGACATTCTAATCTATTCGCGCAACGAAGAAGAACACGCGCAACATCTTAAGATCATTCTAGAACTTCTCAAACAAGAAGAGTTATACGCCAAATTCTGTAAGTGTGAATTCTGGATACGAACCGTTCAATTCCTTGGACACGTTGTAGATAGTCAAGGAATTCATGTTGATCCGTCAAAGATCGAGGCTATCAAAGGTTGGCAAGCACCGACAACACCGACCGAAGTACGCCAATTCTTGGGTCTCGCTGGTTATTATCGATGTTTCATCGAAAACTTTTCAAGGATAGCCCAGCCTCTCACGATCCTCACTCAAAAAGAAAAGAAGTTCGATTGGACTGACAGACAAGAGTCAGCTTTCCAACTCCTGAAACAAAAGTTATGCAGCGCACCTATTATATCTCTACCCGAAGGCACCGATGACTTCGTGGTATATTGCGATGCTTCACATTAAGGTCTCGGTTGCGTGCTTATGCAACGAGACAAAGTCATCGCCTACGCCTCCCGACAACTCAAAATCCATGAAAAGAATTACACCACTCATGACCTTGAACTAGGAGCCGTAGTGTTTGCACTCAAAATCTGGAGACACTATCTCCATGGCACTAAGTGCACGATCTTTACCGACCACAAAATTCTCCAACACATTCTCAATCAGAAAGATCTCAACATGAGGCAACGTCGCTGGGTCGAGTTGCTTACTGATTACGACTGCGAGATCAAATATCACCCTGGCAAGGCAAATGTTGTTGCCGACGCCCTCAGTTGAAAGGAATGACCGAAACCACTTCAAGTCCGAGCCCTCAGCATTACAATCCACAATGATCTTATCACTCAAATCCTCACCGCTCAACTCGAAGCCTTGAAGCCCGAAAATATCAAAAACGAAACGTTGTGAAACATGGAGAAACAATTCGAAACCAAACCCAACGGGGTTAAATATTTCACAAACCGAATCTGGTTACCGTGTTTCAGGAATCTCCGAGACTTAGTAATGGACGAAGCCCACAAATCCAAATACTCCATACATCCTGGATCCGACAAGATGTATCATGGCATCAAGGAATTATACTGGTGGCCAAACATGAAAGCTGAAATCGCCACCTACGTCAGTAAGTGCTCACGTGCTCAAAAGTCAAAATCGAGCACTAGAAACCTTCTGGCTTACTTCAACAACCAGACATACCCGAATGGAAATGGGAACAAATTACCATGGACTTCATCACCAAGCTCCCAAAGATGTCAAGCGGTTGCGATACCATTTGGGTAATCGTTGATCGTCTCACCAAATCCGCCCATTTTCTCGCCATCAAGGAAACCAATAAAATGGAGCGCCTCACCTGAATCTATCTGAAAGAAATTGTATCCCGACACGGCTTTCCTATCTCGATTATTTCCGACAGGGATAGTCATTTCACCTCACACTTTTGGCAATCATTACAGAAATCTTTGGGTACTCGCCTCGATATGAGTACCGCTTATCATCCATAAACTGACGGCCAAAGTGAACGAACCATCCAAACACTAGAAGACATGCTACGAGCATGTGTAGTTGACTTCGGTGCAAATTGGGAACACCATTTGCCCTTGTGTGAATTCTCATACAACAACAGCTACCATGCCAGTATTGGAGCTGCACCATTCGAGGCACTTTACGGTCGTAAGTGCCGATCACCCATCTGTTGGATCGAAGTGGGAGACAGCCAACTCACCGGTCCAGAAATCATTCATGAAACCACCGAGAAAATTGTTGGTATCCAACAACAGCTGAAAGCCGCACGTGATTGTCAGAAAAGCTATGCTGACGTGAGATGCAAACCACTCGCATTCCAGGTTGGAGACCGGGTATTACTCAAAGTATCGCCTTGGAAAGGCGTCATCCATTTCGGTAAACGCGGGAAACTGAACCCCAAATACATCGGACCTTTTGAAATCCTTGAGAGGGTCGGTCCGGTGGTATATCGATTGCAACTACCTGAAGAGCTCAGTAGTGTGCATCCTACCTTCTACATTTCTAACTTAAAGAAATGCCTATCAGACGAAACACTCATAATACCCCTCGCGGAAATCCAGATCGACGATAAACTTCATTTCGTGGAAACACCAGTGGAGATCATGGATCGCGAAATCAAACAACTCAAATAAAGTCGTATTCCCATCGTTAAGGTCAGGTGAAATTCGCGGCGCGGCCCGGAATACACTTGGGAACGGGAAGACCAAATGCGACTCAAGTATCCGTAGTTGTTCACTGACTCTACATCAAACGATGCATCGAACTAAATTTCAGGAAGAAATTCTCCTAACAAGGGGAGAATGTAACACCCGCCAAATTAGGGATAATCATTAGGTCCTAATCATTTTTGTAATACATGTAATTAGTACTGTGTTAGGCTAATTTGTGTATCAAATAATATATATTGTTATATATATACAGTTGCGCGATTTGGTTAACTCAAGCACGTTTCAAATCGAATGTAATTCGGTTCAAGTAAATACGGACGATGGTGATCAATTTTATTACATAATATAAAATTATTTAATAATGATATCATACCCAAAAATATTATTTTGATAATATTTCAATTACATTTCGTATCGTATAATAAACATCTACGTGACTTAAACATTAATCACACGAGCAAACGAAACCAATTAACTTTATTAAGTATTTGAAAAATACTTCAACACAATATTGAATAAATAATGGTATTTTAAAAACTTATAACTAAACGTGTAAAATAACTATTTAACGCAAAACGATCGAAAAATGAACGCTGCACGGAACGCGTATGCGGGAGAACGAAAAGATGTTGAAGCCCACACTTGGTGGACCCCACCAGCCGCCCCCCCTCTCTCTTCCCCCTCCTTTTCTTCCGTTATTCCTTTCTTCTTTCTCACTTTCACATTTCTTCTTCTTTTCTTTTCTCTCTAAACGAAACCACACCACCATTCCTTAAATCTCACTAATAACACACCAAACGACCTCGATCTTCATCACTCGTTTGGAGAAAAAGAACCACCTCGCAACGATCTACGTTTCTATCCTTCCGGATCCTCCGCGCAACGATTTGTAAGTTTCCGACAAAACCCAAAAACTCTCAATTTCAAGTATTTTTAGGTTCTTGTTGTTTCTTTAAGCTTAGAATGTCCCTATAAGGGTTGGGTAAAAGAATCAGACCAAACGGAAACCCGAAAACTCATATTTGGCTCAAATTTTCATCAACAACTTTAAGTGTCGCAACGAAGGTGCAGTATAGCGTCACTTCATGCGTCACTTAAGTGACGCATTGAGTGTCGCTAAAAGCCCTAATCATGCGTCACTTGCATAAGTGCCGCATAAAACCCTTTTTCCCGACACTTACCTCCGTCACTTGTTTAGTGACGCCTAGAAGCCTTAACCGACACTTATACCCGACACTAATGGAGTGTCGCCATCTTATTCGTCACTTACCTAAGTGACGCCCTAAACTCAGAATTTCAAATTTTATGCGACACTTCCTAAGTGTCGCCCAAGCCACTAAGTGACGCCTCACTATGCGTCACTTCCATAAGTGACGCCATAAGTGACGCCCTTACCCAGACTCTGCTATTTCACGCGTCACTTCCTAAGTGACGCCTAAGACCCTAAGTGTCGCATGAAACAGAACCCTGTTTTTTACTAAGTGTCGAGACCTAAAATTTTATCACTTGATTTTACCCAAATTCAAATCTTGATGCGTTTTTCTCTATAACAATATGGTGGAAATAAAAATTTTTCGAGCTAACCTGGCATCTCGACCCCAGCCAGGGGCCAGCCCCTTGGACCCCGCCAGGGGTTGCCACCTCTGGGACCCCGCTAACCAGGGGCGCTGCCCCCGGACCCCCATCACCTAAAAGTTTGTAAATACTTTTTAAGTATAACACTTCGACTTAATAATAATATTATTGCAAATAATCATCAACGGGCCGTACACGCTTTCAAAACTCGAACTTACCAATCAAATCAAATCATTGGACATTACTAGTTGGATGAACAACTAGCATAGGTTACCTTTTAAGATAGCTACTTATTTTATTCAACCTTGCGCGTTATAAACGCCCAACAGGCTACAGTCTTCGGACACACCATTTTTCTTCACCACATTTTCTTCATTGCAACTCTTCAGGCTCAGGTGAGTCTCATAGCCCTGACTTTTTACTGTTTTTACTCCCGGGGTAGGAATACATGCTCTAACTGTTTTACACGTGAACACGAGTACAAAACTCGCTATATTCTGCATGAGCTATTTTCTAATCACTTTTAAGTCCTCTACGATCATAGTTCTGGTAATACTTTAAGTAGCGCGAATGTTTGTGCATGGTACCATATAGGACTGACCATCCTCGTCTGGGTCAGCAAGCACTGACTAGTTAAACGGACGGATTAAATTTTGTTCATACGAGTGTAGATTAGACACTCGCTCGGAGGCACCCACGATCATGCACTTTAGTGTGATCCTGACACCCACGTTAAGCGCAGACTATGACCTCATGGCAGACGTATACATTATTTGATTCATTTCAAACAATCATTACTAAATCTTGTGGTTCACACTTACTTTATTACTACGCAAATCTGTGAGCTCACCAACTTTTAGCTGACTTTTTAGTATGTATTCTCAGGTACACAGCAGTAGTAGGACTGCTCAGGATTAGCTAGCTCGAGTCGCATGCAGATCTCAGGAGATTCATATGCATTTCTACATTTTGTAAAATAGATATGCCTTAGAATCTCTTACGTTTTGGCTCACGAGCTTTTGTAACTATTATAACATTGTAAAACTTTTGAATTATCAATGTAATATTTAAAACGACGCATATAGAGTCATTCCTCATACCCCGTGTGTTTTGATTATTGATTAATAGCACCCCAAGGCTTGCTTCCGCTAAACAGTAAATTTGGGGGTGTTACAGATTGGTATCAGAGCCTAAGGTTATAGTGAACTAGGTTGCATTTAGTGGGCCTAGACTATGACCGTTAGGCAGTATTCCCTATTAAGTATGATTAGGTTCAGTGACTACATGATATGGTTTAATTTAACATAGCCTGATCAACTATGTACAATTAAAAGAATATGATGTGAGACCTGAAAGGATTCATGACTGAACAGGATACACTAGTTGACTCTGACCACGAGAGAAACCGGGACCCAAACTTGTCTGTGTTAGACACCTCAGGCTATTATGTGATATACATAGATAGGCCTCGCTCTCATTCAACATCTTAGGCTATATTATATATGTATTATATGGATATAGGCCTCACTCTTTCTAACGCTTTGTCTCAGAATGGCAAACACACCACCCAATTCGTCACACTCTCAATCCGGGTCGCAGAACCCGAGGGTAGCTAGGAGGAACACTCGGTTTCCCCGAGCTGGCCCGTATCGAACCCACTTCACTCTACCGGCCTTGGCCGCTAGGCTGGACCGCCAAGAGCAACAACTTCGCACCATGGATGTCACTTTGCAAGAAAGCAACGAAAACTGGAGACTCACAGCGCTTGAGCGCATCGACCAAGTCTCCGAAGATCATGAAAACACCGTTAGCAACATGAACATACTCCACGACCGGGTAGTGGAATCAGGAATAGAAGTCGAGCTCTTGCGACTCAGGTTAGAGCAATGCGAGCAACGCCTGCAGGAGGCCGAAGAATACTTAAGGATGCTGGTGCAACGATTAGTCTTGGCTGAAGACAACGCCCGATAGGCCAGCAGCCTTGCAAACACCGTGGATCGTCTTGTTGCATTGATGGAATGAATTAACCTACGTCAAGATTAATGTAACCTTATCTTGAAATTTTCCTAGTGCTTAGGTGAAATCGTTGTAATTCGACCGGATGTAACAATTCCCGACATCTTTTGAAACCCTTATGTTCTGTATCTTTTGGAACTCGTACCTTGTATCCAACTTAATTATCTAAATGGATTTTGATTATCCTTACCATATTGTGTTATCATTGTATATTTCACTACATATACAACTGTAATGCATCATAATGTCCTACAAACATCTTACTTGTTCTTTTTCCTGATTCAGCAATATGCCTCCAAAACGATACACATTCAGCGACACCGAAATAGCTCAGCTCATCGCCCAGAGTGTGGCTCAAGCCATGGCCACCCGAACAACAACTTCTGGTAGCGAGGACACGGCTGCCAACGGGCCACAACCTAGGCCTTGTTCATACAAAGATTTCCAGAACTGCAAGCCGTTGAACTTCAAAGGCACCGAGGGTGCCATTGGATTGTTACACTGGTTGGAGAAAGTAGAGTCAGTCTTCCGCATATGCAATTGCCCGGAGGACTGCAAGGTCAAGTATTCCACCTGCACCTTTCTGGATAGTGCTCTGACTTAGTGGAATACCTTTGCTCAGACTGTGGGCATCGATACTGCTTATCTGACTCCGTGGGAAGAGTTGAAACTGATGTTGAAGGACGAGTACTGTCCCAGAGATGAGATTCAGCAACTAGAGCACGAGTTCTGGCACCTCACCACCCAAGGCAATAACATTGGCGGATACACTACCAGGTTTAACCAACTGGCACTGCTGTGCCCATCTCTTGTTGATCCGGAGTACAAGCGGATCGAGCGTTACATCTGGGGACTTCCCCCACGCATTCAAGGTTTGATCACTGCTTCCAACCCCGCCACTATCCAAGCTCCCGTCCGAATGGCACATAACCTCATGGCATAGGTGGTCCGCCGAGGAACATCTTCCGCCAACAATCCGAACCAGTCTGGGGATAACAACCGCAAATGGTCGGGAAACAACAACGACAACACCTCATCATCCAAGAAACCTGAAACCGTCAAGGCCTACTCTTCTGGGTCTGAACCAAAAAGGGGCTACTCTGGAAACAAGCCCTTCTGCTCTAAGTGTCGCCGTCACCATGATGGCCCTTGTAGTACCCAATGCTCAAACTGTCAGAGATTTGGGCACATGGCCAAGGACTGCAAATCTACCACCAACTCCAATACCAGTCAACCCAGAGCCTGCTTCGAGTGCGGTAATCCAGGACATTTCAGGAATGAATGTTCGAAACTGAAGAACAAAGGCAACAACACTGCAAAAGGTAGAGCCTTTGTCCTGAACTCAAAGGATGCCCGCCAAGACCCGAATGTGGTCTCGGGTATGTTCCTTATCAACAACTTATCTGCTTCTATTCTATTTGATACTGGTGCTGATAGAAGTTTTATATCTGATGAATTCTGTCCACTACTTGACATCACCCCTGTTGCATTAGATTCTAAATACGTCTTAGAGTTAGCTAACGGCAAACTCATTGAGACCGATAGTGTGATACCTAATTGCACTTTAAACCTCACCGACGAGTTGTTTTCAATCGATCTTATACCCGTCGAGATCGGAAGTTTCGATATCATCATCGGCATGGACAGGCTGTCCAAGCATCGTTCCGAGATCGTGTGCTATGATAAAATTGTCCGTATACCCCTCGCCTCCGGTGGTACTCTTACTATACAAGGGGAGACCGGTGGAACGAGGTTAAATGTCATTTCATGTAAGAAAACCCGCAAATATCTGAGAAAGGGTTATCCGGAAATGCTCGCTCACATTATGGAGAAGAAGAGGCTTGAGGATGTGCCAATCGTTCGGGACTTTCCAGAAGTTTTTCCTAAGGAATTACCTGGCCTTCCACCGTTTAGGCAGGTAGAGTTCTCCATCGATCTTGTGCTCGGAGCAGCACCCGTGGCACGAGCACCGTACCGTTTTGCTCCATCCAAACTTCAAAAGTTATCCTCTCAGTTACAGGAACTCCTAGACAAAGGATTCATCCGACCAAGATCTTCACCTTGGGGAGCTCTGGTCTTGTTTGTTAAAAAGAAAGACGGTTCTTTCCGCATGTGCATCGACTACAGGGAACTGAACAAGTTAACCATCAAGAACCGTTATCCACTACCACGCATCGATGATCTATTTGACCAACTCCAAGGGTCAAGTTTCTATTCCAAAATTGATTTACGATCCGGTTACTACCAATTACGAGTTCGCGATGTCGACATTCCGAAAACTGCATTCCGAACTCGTTACGGCCACTATGAGTTTCAAGTCATGCCCTTTGGTTTGACAAACGCACCGGCTGTATTCATGGACCTTATGAACCGAGTGTGTAAACCATATCTCGACAAGTTTGTCATAGTATTCATGGATAACATTCTAATCTATTCGCGCAACGAAGAAGAACACGCGCAACATCTTAAGATCATTCTAGAACTTCTCAAACACGAAGAGTTATACGCCAAATTCTGTAAGTGTGAATTCTGGATACGAACCGTTCAATTCCT
Organism: Pseudognaphalium luteoalbum; assembly: GCA_963422505.1. NCBI lineage: Eukaryota > Viridiplantae > Streptophyta > Magnoliopsida > Asterales > Asteraceae > Pseudognaphalium > Pseudognaphalium luteoalbum. The sequence continues at coordinate 54,391,596 of OY730197.1, forward strand.
TGGACACGTTGTAGATAGTCAAGGAATTCATGTTGATCCGTCAAAGATCGAGGCTATCAAAGGTTGGCAAGCGCCGACAACGCCGACCGATGTACGCCAATTCTTGGGTCTCGCTGGTTATTATCGACGTTTCATCGAAAACTTTTCAAGGATAGCCCAGCCTCTCACGATCCTCACTCAAAAAGAAAAGAAGTTCGATTGGACTGACAGACAAGAGTCAGCTTTCCAACTCCTGAAACAAAAGTTATGCAGCGCACCTATTCTATCTCTACCCGAAGGCACCGATGACTTCGTGGTATATTGCAATGCTTCGCATTAAGGTCTCGGTTGCGTGCTTATGCAACGAGACAAAGTCATCGCCTACGCCTCCCGACAACTCAAAATCCATGAAAAGAATTACACCACTCATGACCTTGAACTAGGAGCCGTAGTGTTTGCACTCAAAATCTAGAGACACTATCTCCATGGCACTAAGTGCACGATCTTTACCGACCACAAAATTCTCCAACACATTCTCAATCAGAAAGATCTCAACATGAGGCAACGTCGCTGGGTCGAGTTGCTTACTGATTACGACTGCGAGATCAAATATCACCCTGGCAAGGCAAATATTGTTGCCGACGCCCTCAGTTGAAAGGAACGACCGAAACCACTTCAAGTCCGAGCCCTCAGCATTACAATCCACAATGATCTTATCACTCAAATCCTCACCGCTCAACTCGAAGCCTTGAAGCCCGAAAATATCAAAAACGAAACGTTGTGAAACATGGAGAAATAATTCGAAACCAAACCCAACGGGGTTAAATATTTCGCAAACCGAATCTGGTTACCGTGTTTCAGGAATCTCCGAGACTTAGTAATGGACGAAGCCCACAAATCCAAATACTCCATACATCCTGGATCCGACAAGATGTATCATGGCATCAAGGAATTATACTGGTGGCCAAACATGAAAGATGAAATCGCCACCTACGTCAGTAAGTGCTCACGTGCTCAAAAGTCAAAATCGAGCACCAGAAACCTTCTGGCTTACTTCAACAACCAGACATACCCGAATGGAAATGGGAACAAATTACCATGGACTTCATCACCAAGCTCCCAAAGATGTCAAGCGGTTGCGATACCATTTGGGTAATCGTTGATCATCTCACCAAATCCGCCCATTTTCTCGCCATCAAGGAAACCAATAAAATGGAGCGCCTCACCTGAATCTATCTGAAAGAAATTGTATCCCGACACGGCGTTCCTATCTCGATTATTTCCGACAGGGATAGTCGTTTCACCTCACACTTTTGGCAATCATTACAGAAATCTTTGGGTACTCGCCTCGATATAAGTACCGCTTATCATCCATAAACTGACGGCCAAAGTGAACGAACCATCCAAACACTAGAAGATATGCTACGAGCATGCGTAGTAGACTTCGGTGCAAATTGGGAACACCATTTGCCCTTGTGTGAATTCTCATACAACAACAGCTACCATGCCAGTATTGGAGCTGCACCATTCGAGGCACTTTACGTTCGTAAGTGCCGATCACCAATCTGTTGGATCGAAGTGGGAGACAGCCAACTCACCGGTCCAGAAATCATTCATGAAACCACCGAGAAAATTGTTGGTATCCAACAACAGCTGAAAGCCGCACGTGATCGTCAGAAAAGCTATGCTGACGTGAGATGCAAACCACTCGCATTCCAGGTTGGAGACCGGGTATTACTCAAAGTATCGCCTTGGAAAGGCGTCATCCATTTCGGTAAACGCGGGAAACTGAACCCCAAATACATTGGACCTTTTGAAATCCTTGAGAGGGTCGGTCCGGTGGTATATCGATTGCAACTACCTGAAGAGCTCAGTAGTGTGCATCCTACCTTCTACATTTCTAACTTAAAGAAATGCCTATCAGACGAAACACTCATAATACCCCTCGCGGAAATCCAGATCGACGATAAACTTCATTTCGTGGAAACACCAGTGGAGATCATGGATCGCGAAATCAAACAACTCAAATAAAGTCGTATTCCCATCGTTAAGGTCAGGTGAAATTCGCGGCGCGGCCCGGAATACACTTGGGAACGGGAAGACCAAATGCGACTCAAGTATCCGCAGTTGTTCACTGACTCTACATCAAACGATGCATCGAACTAAATTTCGGGAAGAAATTCTCCTAACAAGGGGAGAATGTAACACCCGCCAAATTAGGGCTAGTCATTAGGTCCTAATCATTTTTTTAATACATGTAATTAGTACTGTGTTAGGCTAATTTGTGTATCAAATAATATATATTGTTATATATATACAGTTGCGCGATTTGGTTAACTCAAGCACGTTTCAAATCGAATGTAATTCGGTTCAAGTAAATACGGACGATGGTGATCAATTTTATTACATAATATAAAATTATTTAATAACGATATCATACCCAAAAATATTATTTTGATAATATTTCAATTACATTTCGTATCGTATAATAAACATCTACGTGACTTAAACATTAATCACACGAGCAAACGAAACCAATTAACTTTATTAAGTATTTGAAAAATACTTCAACACAATATTGAATAAATAATGGTATTTTAAAAACTTATAACTAAACGTGTAAAATAATTATTTAACGCAAAACGATCGAAAAATGAACGCTACACGGAACGCGTATGCGGGAGAACGAAAAGATGTTGAAGCCCACACTTGCTAGACCCCACCAGCCGCCCCCCCTCTCTCTTCCCCCTCCTTTTCTTCCGTTATTCCTTTCTTTTTTCTCACTTTCACATTTCTTCTTCTTTTCTTTTCTCTCTAAACCAAACCACACCACCATTCCTTAAATCTCACTAATAACACCACCAAACGACCTCGATCTTCATCACTCGTTTGGAGAAAAAGAACCACCTCGCAACGATCTACGTTTCTATCCTTCCGGATCCTCCGCGCAACGATTTGTAAGTTTCCGACAAAACCCAAAAACTCTCGATTTCAAGTATTTTTAGGTTCTTGTTGTTTCTTTAAGCTTAGAATGTCCCTATAAGGGTTGGGTAAAAGAATCAGACCAAACGGAAACCCGAAAACTCATTTTTGGCTCAAATTTTCATCAACAACTTTAAGTGTCGCAACGAAGGTGCAGTATAGCATCACTTCATGCGTCACTTAAGTGACGCATTGAGTGTCGCTAAAAGCCCTAATCATGCGTCACTTGCATAAGTGCCGCATAAAACCCTTTTTCCCGACACTTACCTCCGTCACTTGTTTAGTGACGCCTAGAAGCCTTAACCGACACTTATACCCGACACTAATGGAGTGTCGCCACCTTATTCGTCACTTACCTAAGTGACGCCCTAAACTCAGAATTTCAAATTTTATGCGACACTTCCTAAGTGTCGCCCAAGCCACTAAGTGACGCCTCACTATGCGTCACTTCCATAAGTGACGCCATAAGTGACGCCCTTACCCAGACTCTGCTATTTCACGCGTCACTTCCTAAGTGACGCCTAAGACCCTAAGTGTCGCTATAAGTGTCGCATGAAACAGAACCCTGTTTTTTACTAAGTGTCGAGACCTAAAATTTTATCACTTGATTTTACCCAAATTCAAATCTTGATGCGTTTCTCTATAACAATATGGTGGAAATAAAAATTTTTCGAGCTAACCTGGCATCTCGACCCCAGCCAGGGGCCAGCCCCTTGGACCCCGCCAGGGGTTGCCACCTCTGGGACCCCGCTAACCAGGGGCGCTGCCCCCGGACCCCCATCACCTAAAAGTTTGTAAATACTTTTTAAGTATAACACTTCGACTTAATAATAATATTATTGCAAATAATCATCAACGGGCCGTACACGCTTTCAAAACTCGAACTTACCAATCAAATCAAATCATTGGACATTACTAGTTGGATGAACAACTAGCATAGGTTACCTTTTAAGATAGCTACTTATTTTATTCAACCTTGCGCGTTATAAACGCCCAACAGGCTACAGTCTTCGGACACACCATTTTTCTTCACCACATTTGCTTCATTGCAACTCTTCAGGCTCAGGTGAGTCTCACAGCCCCGACTTTTTACTGTTTTTACTCCCGGGGTAGGAATACATGCTCTAACTGTTTTACACGTGAACACGAGTACAAAACTCGCTATATTCTGCATGAGCTATTTTCTAATCACTTTTAAGTCCTCTACGATCATAGTTCTGGTAATACTTTAAGTAGCGCGAATGTTTGTGCATGGTACCATATAGGACTGACCATCCTCATCTGGGTCAGCAAGCACTGACTGGTTAAACGGACGCATTAACTTTTGTTCATACGAGTGTGGATTAGACACTCGCTCGGAGGCACCCACGATCATGCACTTTAGTGTGATCCTGACACCCACGTTAAGCGCAGACTATGACCTCATGGCAGACGTATACATTATTTGATTCATTTCAAACAATCATTACTAAATCTTGTGGTTCACACTTACTTTATTACTACGCAAATCTGTGAGCTCACCAACTTTTAGCTGACTTTTTAGTATGTATTCTCAGGTACACAGCAGTAGTAGGACTGCTCAGGATTAGCTAGCTCGAGTCGCATGCAGATCTCAGGAGATTCATATGCATTTCTACATTTTGTAAAATAGATATGCCTTAGAATCTCTTACGTTTTGGCTCACGAGCTTTTGTAACTATTATAACATTGTAAAACTTTTGAATTATCAATGTAATATTTAAAACGACGCATATAGAGTCGTTCCTCATACCCCGTGTGTTTTGATTATTGATTAATAGCACCCCAAGGCTTGCTTCCGCTAAACAGTAAATTTGGGGGTGTTACAGATTGGTATCAGAGCCTAAGGTTATAGTGAACTAGGTTGCATTTAGTGGGCCTAGACTATGACCGTTAGGCAGTATTCCCTATTAAGTATGATTAGGTTCAGTGACTACATGATATTGGTTTAATTTAACATAGCCTGATCAACTATGTACAATTAAAAGAATATGATGTGAGACCTGAAAGGAGTCATGACTGAACAGGATACACTAGTTGACTCTGACCACGAGAGAAACCGGGACCCAAACTTGTCTGTGTTAGACACCTCAGGCTATTATGTGATATACATAGATAGGCCTCGCTCTCATTCAACATCTTAGGCTATATTATATATGTATTATATGGATATAGGCCTCACTCTTTCTAACGCTTTGTCTCAGAATGGCAAACACACCACCCAATTCGTCACACTCTCAATCCGGGTCGCAGAACCCGAGGGTAGCTAGGAGGAACACCCGGTTGCCCCGAGCTGGCCCGTATCGAACCCACTTCACTCTACCGGCCTTGGCCGCTAGGCTGGACCGCCAAGAGCAACGACTTCGCACCATGGATGTCACTTTGCAAGAAAGCAACGAAAACTGGAGACTCACAGCGCTTGAGCGCATCGACCAAGTCTCCGAAGATCATGAAAACACCGTTAGCAACATGAACATACTCCACGACCGGGTAGTGGAATCAGGAATAGAAGTCGAGCTCTTGCGACTCAGGTTAGAGCAATGCGAGCAACGCCTGCAGGAGGCCGAAGAATACTCAAGGATGCTGGTGCAACGATTAGTCTTGGCTGAAGACAACGCCCGATAGGCCAGCAGCCTTGCAAACATTGTGGATCGTCTTGTTGCATTGATGGAATGAATTAACCTACGTCAAGATTAATGTAACCTTATCTTGAAATTTTCCTAGTGCTTAGGTGAAATCGTTGTAATTCGACCGGATGTAACAATTCCCGGCATCTTTTGAAACCCTTATGTTCTGTATCTTTTGGAACTCGTACCTTGTATCCAACTTAATTATCTAAATGGATTTTGATTATCCTTACCATATTGTGTTATCATTGTATATTTCACTACATATACAACTGTAATGCATCATAATGTCCTACAAACATCTTACTTGTTCTTTTTCCTGATTCAGCAATATGCCTCCAAAACGATACACATTCAGCGACACCGAAATAGCTCAGCTCATCGCCCAGAGTGTGGCTCAAGCCATGGACACCCGAACAACAACTTCTGGTAGCGAGGACACGGCTGCCAACGGGCCACAACCTAGGCCTTGTTCATACAAAGATTTCCAGAACTGCAAGCCGTTGAACTTCAAAGGCACCGAGGGTGCCATTGGATTGTTACGCTGGTTAGAGAAAGTAGAGTCAGTCTTCCGCATATGCAATTGCCCGGAGGACTGCAAGGTCAAGTATTCCACCTGCACCTTTCTGGATAGTGCTCTGACTTAGTGGAATACCTATGCTCAGACTGTGGGCATCGATACTGCTTATCTGACTCCGTGGGAAGAGTTGAAACTGATGTTGAAGGACGAGTACTGTCCCAGAGATGAGATTCAGCAACTAGAGCACGAGTTCTGGCACCTCACCACCCAAGGCAATAACATTGGCGGATACACTACCAGGTTTAACCAACTGGCACTGCTGTGCCCATCTCTTGTTGATCCGGAGTACAAGCGGATCGAGCGTTACATCTGGGGACTTCCCCCACGCATTCAAGGTTTGGTCACTGCTTCCAACCCCGCCACTATCCAAGCTCCCGTCCGAATGGCACATAACCTCATGGCATAGGTGGTCCGCCGAGGAACATCTTCCGCCAACAATCCGAACCAGTCTGGGGATAACAACCGCAAATGGTCGGGAAACAACAACGACAACACCTCATCATCCAAGAAACCTGAAACCGTCAAGGCCTACTCTTCTGGGTCTGAACCAAAAAGGGGCTACTCTGGAAACAAGCCCTTCTGCTCTAAGTGTCGCCGTCACCATGATGGCCCTTGTAGTACCCAATGCTCAAACTGTCAGAGATTTGGGCACATGGCCAAGGACTGCAAATCTACCACCAACTCCAATACCAGTCAACCCAGAGCCTGCTTCGAGTGCGGTAATCCAGGACATTTCAGGAATGAATGTTCGAAACTGAAGAACAAAGGCAACAACACTGCAAAAGGTAGAGCCTTTGTCCTGAACTCAAAGGATGCCCGCCAAGACCCGAATGTGGTCTCGGGTATGTTCCTCATCAACAACTTATCTGCTTCTATTCTATTTGATACTGGTGCTGATAGAAGTTTTATATCTGATGAATTCTGTCCACTACTTGACATCACCCCTGTTGCATTAGATTCTAAATACGTCTTAGAGTTAGCTAACGGCAAACTCATTGAGACCGATAGTGTGATACCTAATTGCACTTTAAACCTCACCGACGAGTTGTTTTCAATCGATCTTATACCCGTCGAGATCGGAAGTTTCGATATCATCATCGGCATGGACAGGTTGTCCAAGCATCGTTCCGAGATCGTGTGCTATGATAAAATTGTCCGTATACCCCTCGCCTCCGGTGGTACTCTTACTATACAAGGGGAGACCGGTGGAACGAGGTTAAATGTCATTTCATGTAAGAAAACCCGCAAATATCTGAGAAAGGGTTATCCGGAAATGCTCGCTCACATTATGGAGAAGAAGAGGCTTGAGGATGTGCCAATCGTTCGGGACTTTCCAGAAGTTTTTCCTAAGGAATTACCTGGCCTTCCACCGTTTAGGCAGGTAGAGTTCTCCATCGATCTTGTGCTCGGAGCAGCACCCGTGGCACGAGCACCGTACCGTTTTGCTCCATCCAAACTTCAAAAGTTATCCTCTCAGTTACAGGAACTCCTAGACAAAGGATTCATCCGACCAAGATCTTCACCTTGGGGAGCTCTGGTCTTGTTTGTTAAAAAGAAAGACGGTTCTTTCCGCATGTGCATCGACTACAGGGAACTGAACAAGTTAACCATCAAGAACCGTTATCCACTACCACGCATCGATGATCTATTTGACCAACTCCAAGGGTCAAGTTTCTATTCCAAAATTGATTTACGATCCGGTTACTACCAATTACGAGTTCGCGATGTCGACATTCCGAAAACTGCATTCCGAACTCGTTACGGCCACTATGAGTTTCAAGTCATGCCCTTTGGTTTGACAAACGCACCGGCTGTATTCATGGACCTTATGAACCGAGTGTGTAAACCATATCTCGACAAGTTTGTCATAGTATTCATGGATAACATTCTAATCTATTCGCGCAACGAAGAAGAACACGCGCAACATCTTAAGATCATTCTAGAACTTCTCAAACACGAAGAGTTATACGCCAAATTCTGTAAGTGTGAATTCTGGATACGAACCGTTCAATTCCTTGGACACGTTGTAGATAGTCAAGGAATTCATGTTGATCCGTCAAAGATCGAGGCTATCAAAGGTTGGCAAGCGCCGACAACGCCGACTGATGTACGCCAATTCTTGGGTCTCGCTGGTTATTATCGACGTTTCATCGAAAACTTTTCAAGGATAGCCCAGCCTCTCACGATCCTCACTCAAAAAGAAAAGAAGTTCGATTGGACTGACAGACAAGAGTCAGCTTTCCAACTCCTGAAACAAAAGTTATGCAGCGCACCTATTCTATCTCTACCCGAAGGCACCGATGACTTCGTGGTATATTGCAATGCTTCGCATTAAGGTCTCGGTTGCGTGCTTATGCAACGAGACAAAGTCATCGCCTACGCCTCCCGACAACTCAAAATCCATGAAAAGAATTACACCACTCATGACCTTGAACTAGGAGCCGTAGTGTTTGCACTCAAAATCTAGAGACACTATCTCCATGGCACTAAGTGCACGATCTTTACCGACCACAAAATTCTCCAACACATTCTCAATCAGAAAGATCTCAACATGAGGCAACGTCGCTGGGTCGAGTTGCTTACTGATTACGACTGCGAGATCAAATATCACCCTGGCAAGGCAAATATTGTTGCCGACGCCCTCAGTTGAAAGGAACGACCGAAACCACTTCAAGTCCGAGCCCTCAGCATTACAATCCACAATGATCTTATCACTCAAATCCTCACCGCTCAACTCGAAGCCTTGAAGCCCGAAAATATCAAAAACGAAACGTTGTGAAACATGGAGAAATAATTCGAAACCAAACCCAACGGGGTTAAATATTTCGCAAACCGAATCTGGTTACCGTGTTTCAGGAATCTCCGAGACTTAGTAATGGACGAAGCCCACAAATCCAAATACTCCATACATCCTGGATCCGACAAGATGTATCATGGCATCAAGGAATTATACTGGTGGCCAAACATGAAAGATGAAATCGCCACCTACGTCAGTAAGTGCTCACGTGCTCAAAAGTCAAAATCGAGCACCAGAAACCTTCTGGCTTACTTCAACAACCAGACATACCCGAATGGAAATGGGAACAAATTACCATGGACTTCATCACCAAGCTCCCAAAGATGTCAAGCGGTTGCGATACCATTTGGGTAATCGTTGATCATCTCACCAAATCCGCCCATTTTCTCGCCATCAAGGAAACCAATAAAATGGAGCGCCTCACCTGAATCTATCTGAAAGAAATTGTATCCCGACACGGCGTTCCTATCTCGATTATTTCCGACAGGGATAGTCGTTTCACCTCACACTTTTGGCAATCATTACAGAAATCTTTGGGTACTCGCCTCGATATAAGTACCGCTTATCATCCATAAACTGACGGCCAAAGTGAACGAACCATCCAAACACTAGAAGATATGCTACGAGCATGCGTAGTAGACTTAGGTGCAAATTGGGAACACCATTTGCCCTTGTGTGAATTCTCATACAACAACAGCTACCATGCCAGTATTGGAGCTGCACCATTCGAGGCACTTTACGTTCGTAAGTGCCGATCACCAATCTGTTGGATCGAAGTGGGAGACAGCCAACTCACCGGTCCAGAAATCATTCATGAAACCACCGAGAAAATTGTTGGTATCCAACAACAGCTGAAAGCCGCACGTGATCGTCAGAAAAGCTATGCTGACGTGAGATGCAAACCACTCGCATTCCAGGTTGGAGACCGGGTATTACTCAAAGTATCGCCTTGGAAAGGCGTCATCCATTTCGGTAAACGCGGGAAACTGAACCCCAAATACATTGGACCTTTTGAAATCCTTGAGAGGGTCGGTCCGGTGGTATATCGATTGCAACTACCTGAAGAGCTCAGTAGTGTGCATCCTACCTTCTACATTTCTAACTTAAAGAAATGCCTATCAGACGAAACACTCATAATACCCCTCGCGGAAATCCAGATCGACGATAAACTTCATTTCGTGGAAACACCAGTGGAGATCATGGATCGCGAAATCAAACAACTCAAATAAAGTCGTATTCCCATCGTTAAGGTCAGGTGAAATTCGCGGCGCGGCCCGGAATACACTTGGGAACGGGAAGACCAAATGCGACTCAAGTATCCGCAGTTGTTCACTGACTCTACATCAAACGATGCATCGAACTAAATTTCGGGAAGAAATTCTCCTAACAAGGGGAGAATGTAACACCCGCCAAATTAGGGCTAGTCATTAGGTCCTAATCATTTTTTTAATACATGTAATTAGTACTGTGTTAGGCTAATTTGTGTATCAAATAATATATATTGTTATATATATACAGTTGCACGATTTGGTTAACACAAGCACGTTTCAAATCGAATGTAATTCGGTTCAAGTAAATACGGACGATGGTGATCAATTTTATTACATAATATAAAATTATTTAATAACGATATCATACCCAAAAATATTATTTTGATAATATTTCAATTACATTTCGTATCGTATAATAAACATCTACGTGACTTAAACATTAATCACACGAGCAAACGAAACCAATTAACTTTATTAAGTATTTGAAAAATACTTCAACACAATATTGAATAAATAATGGTATTTTAAAAACTTATAACTAAACGTGTAAAATAATTATTTAACGCAAAACGATCGAAAAATGAACGCTACACGGAACGCGTATGCGGGAGAACGAAAAGATGTTGAAGCCCACACTTGCTAGACCCCACCAGCCGCCCCCCCTCTCTCTTCCCCCTCCTTTTCTTCCGTTATTCCTTTCTTTTTTCTCACTTTCACATTTCTTCTTCTTTTCTTTTCTCTCTAAACCAAACCACACCACCATTCCTTAAATCTCACTAATAACACCACCAAACGACCTCGATCTTCATCACTCGTTTGGAGAAAAAGAACCACCTCGCAACGATCTACGTTTCTATCCTTCCGGATCCTCCGCGCAACGATTTGTAAGTTTCCGACAAAACCCAAAAACTCTCGATTTCAAGTATTTTTAGGTTCTTGTTGTTTCTTTAAGCTTAGAATGTCCCTATAAGGGTTGGGTAAAAGAATCAGACCAAACGGAAACCCGAAAACTCATTTTTGGCTCAAATTTTCATCAACAACTTTAAGTGTCGCAACGAAGGTGCAGTATAGCATCACTTCATGCGTCACTTAAGTGACGCATTGAGTGTCGCTAAAAGCCCTAATCATGCGTCACTTGCATAAGTGCCGCATAAAACCCTTTTTCCCGACACTTACCTCCGTCACTTGTTTAGTGACGCCTAGAAGCCTTAACCGACACTTATACCCGACACTAATGGAGTGTCGCCACCTTATTCGTCACTTACCTAAGTGACGCCCTAAACTCAGAATTTCAAATTTTATGCGACACTTCCTAAGTGTCGCCCAAGCCACTAAGTGACGCCTCACTATGCGTCACTTCCATAAGTGACGCCATAAGTGACGCCCTTACCCAGACTCTGCTATTTCACGCGTCACTTCCTAAGTGACGCCTAAGACCCTAAGTGTCGCTATAAGTGTCGCATGAAACAGAACCCTGTTTTTTACTAAGTGTCGAGACCTAAAATTTTATCACTTGATTTTACCCAAATTCAAATCTTGATGCGTTTCTCTATAACAATATGGTGGAAATAAAAATTTTTCGAGCTAACCTGGCATCTCGACCCCAGCCAGGGGCCAGCCCCTTGGACCCCGCCAGGGGTTGCCACCTCTGGGACCCCGCTAACCAGGGGCGCTGCCCCCGGACCCCCATCACCTAAAAGTTTGTAAATACTTTTTAAGTATAACACTTCGACTTAATAATAATATTATTGCAAATAATCATCAACGGGCCGTACACGCTTTCAAAACTCGAACTTACCAATCAAATCAAATCATTGGACATTACTAGTTGGATGAACAACTAGCATAGGTTACCTTTTAAGATAGCTACTTATTTTATTCAACCTTGCGCGTTATAAACGCCCAACAGGCTACAGTCTTCGGACACACCATTTTTCTTCACCACATTTGCTTCATTGCAACTCTTCAGGCTCAGGTGAGTCTCACAGCCCCGACTTTTTACTGTTTTTACTCCCGGGGTAGGAATACATGCTCTAACTGTTTTACACGTGAACACGAGTACAAAACTCGCTATATTCTGCATGAGCTATTTTCTAATCACTTTTAAGTCCTCTACGATCATAGTTCTGGTAATACTTTAAGTAGCGCGAATGTTTGTGCATGGTACCATATAGGACTGACCATCCTCATCTGGGTCAGCAAGCACTGACTGGTTAAACGGACGCATTAACTTTTGTTCATACGAGTGTGGATTAGACACTCGCTCGGAGGCACCCACGATCATGCACTTTAGTGTGATCCTGACACCCACGTTAAGCGCAGACTATGACCTCATGGCAGACGTATACATTATTTGATTCATTTCAAACAATCATTACTAAATCTTGTGGTTCACACTTACTTTATTACTACGCAAATCTGTGAGCTCACCAACTTTTAGCTGACTTTTTAGTATGTATTCTCAGGTACACAGCAGTAGTAGGACTGCTCAGGATTAGCTAGCTCGAGTCGCATGCAGATCTCAGGAGATTCATATGCATTTCTACATTTTGTAAAATAGATATGCCTTAGAATCTCTTACGTTTTGGCTCACGAGCTTTTGTAACTATTATAACATTGTAAAACTTTTGAATTATCAATGTAATATTTAAAACGACGCATATAGAGTCGTTCCTCATACCCCGTGTGTTTTGATTATTGATTAATAGCACCCCAAGGCTTGCTTCCGCTAAACAGTAAATTTGGGGGTGTTACAGATTGGTATCAGAGCCTAAGGTTATAGTGAACTAGGTTGCATTTAGTGGGCCTAGACTATGACCGTTAGGCAGTATTCCCTATTAAGTATGATTAGGTTCAGTGACTACATGATATTGGTTTAATTTAACATAGCCTGATCAACTATGTACAATTAAAAGAATATGATGTGAGACCTGAAAGGAGTCATGACTGAACAGGATACACTAGTTGACTCTGACCACGAGAGAAACCGGGACCCAAACTTGTCTGTGTTAGACACCTCAGGCTATTATGTGATATACATAGATAGGCCTCGCTCTCATTCAACATCTTAGGCTATATTATATATGTATTATATGGATATAGGCCTCACTCTTTCTAACGCTTTGTCTCAGAATGGCAAACACACCACCCAATTCGTCACACTCTCAATCCGGGTCGCAGAACCCGAGGGTAGCTAGGAGGAACACCCGGTTGCCCCGAGCTGGCCCGTATCGAACCCACTTCACTCTACCAGCCTTGGCCGCTAGGCTGGACCGCCAAGAGCAACGACTTCGCACCATGGATGTCACTTTGCAAGAAAGCAACGAAAACTGGAGACTCACAGCGCTTGAGCGCATCGACCAAGTCTCCGAAGATCATGAAAACACCGTTAGCAACATGAACATACTCCACGACCGGGTAGTGGAATCAGGAATAGAAGTCGAGCTCTTGCGACTCAGGTTAGAGCAATGCGAGCAACGCCTGCAGGAGGCCGAAGAATACTCAAGGATGCTGGTGCAACGATTAGTCTTGGCTAAAGACAACGCCCGATAGGCCAGCAGCCTTGCAAACACCGTGGATCGTCTTGTTGCATTGATGGAATGAATTAACCTACGTCAAGATTAATGTAACCTTATCTTGAAATTTTCCTAGTGCTTAGGTGAAATCGTTGTAATTCGACCGGATGTAACAATTCCCGGCATCTTTTGAAACCCTTATGTTCTGTATCTTTTGGAACTCGTACCTTGTATCCAACTTAATTATCTAAATGGATTTTGATTATCCTTACCATATTGTGTTATCATTGTATATTTCACTACATATACAACTGTAATGCATCATAATGTCCTACAAACATCTTACTTGTTCTTTTTCCTGATTCAGCAATATGCCTCCAAAACGATACACATTCAGCGACACCGAAATAGCTCAGCTCATCGCCCAGAGTGTGGCTCAAGCCATGGACACCCGAACAACAACTTCTGGTAGCGAGGACACGGCTGCCAACGGGCCACAACCTAGGCCTTGTTCATACAAAGATTTCCAGAACTGCAAGCCGTTGAACTTCAAAGGCACCGAGGGTGCCATTGGATTGTTACGCTGGTTAGAGAAAGTAGAGTCAGTCTTCCGCATATGCAATTGCCCGGAGGACTGCAAGGTCAAGTATTCCACCTGCACCTTTCTGGATAGTGCTCTGACTTAGTGGAATACCTATGCTCAGACTGTGGGCATCGATACTGCTTATCTGACTCCGTGGGAAGAGTTGAAACTGATGTTGAAGGACGAGTACTGTCCCAGAGATGAGATTCAGCAACTAGAGCACGAGTTCTGGCACCTCACCACCCAAGGCAATAACATTGGCGGATACACTACCAGGTTTAACCAACTGGCACTGCTGTGCCCATCTCTTGTTGATCCGGAGTACAAGCGGATCGAGCGTTACATCTGGGGACTTCCCCCACGCATTCAAGGTTTGATCACTGCTTCCAACCCCGCCACTATCCAAGCTCCCGTCCGAATGGCACATAACCTCATGGCATAGGTGGTCCGCCGAGGAACATCTTCCGCCAACAATCCGAACCAGTCTGGGGATAACAACCGCAAATGGTCGGGAAACAACAACGACAACACCTCATCATCCAAGAAACCTGAAACCGTCAAGGCCTACTCTTCTGGGTCTGAACCAAAAAGGGGCTACTCTGGAAACAAGCCCTTCTGCTCTAAGTGTCGCCGTCACCATGATGGCCCTTGTAGTACCCAATGCTCAAACTGTCAGAGATTTGGGCACATGGCCAAGGACTGCAAATCTACCACCAACTCCAATACCAGTCAACCCAGAGCCTGCTTCGAGTGCGGTAATCCAGGACATTTCAGGAATGAATGTTCGAAACTGAAGAACAAAGGCAACAACACTGCAAAAGGTAGAGCCTTTGTCCTGAACTCAAAGGATGCCCGCCAAGACCCGAATGTGGTCTCGGGTATGTTCCTCATCAACAACTTATCTGCTTCTATTCTATTTGATACTGGTGCTGATAGAAGTTTTATATCTGATGAATTCTGTCCACTACTTGACATCACCCCTGTTGCATTAGATTCTAAATACGTCTTAGAGTTAGCTAACGGCAAACTCATTGAGACCGATAGTGTGATACCTAATTGCACTTTAAACCTCACCGACGAGTTGTTTTCAATCGATCTTATACCCGTCGAGATCGGAAGTTTCGATATCATCATCGGCATGGACAGGCTGTCCAAGCATCGTTCCGAGATCGTGTGCTATGATAAAATTGTCCGTATACCCCTCGCCTCCGGTGGTACTCTTACTATACAAGGGGAGACTGGTGGAACGAGGTTAAATGTCATTTCATGTAAGAAAACCCGCAAATATCTGAGAAAGGGTTATCCGGAAATGCTCGCTCACATTATGGAGAAGAAGTCAGAGGAGAAGAGGCTTGAGGATGTGCCAATCGATCGGGACTTTCCAGAAGTTTTTCCTAAGGAATTACCTGGCCTTCCACCGTTTAGGCAGGTAGAGTTCTCCATCGATCTTGTGCTCGGAGCAGCACCCGTGGCACGAGCACCGTACCGTTTTCAGGAATCTGGTTACCGTGTTTCAGAAATCTCCGAGACTTAGTAATGGACGAAGCCCACAAATCCAAATACTCCATACATCCTGGATCCGAGAAGATGTATCATGGCATCAAGGAATTATACTGGTGGCCAAACATGAAAGCTGAAATCGCCACCTACGTCAGTAAGTGCTCACGTGCTCAAAAGTCAAAATCGAGCACCAGAAACCTTCTGGCTTACTTCAACAACCAGACATACCCGAATGGAAATGGGAACTAATTACCATGGACTTCATCACCAAGCTCCCAAAGATGTCAAGCGGTTGCGATACCATTTGGGTAATCGTTGATCGTCTCACCAAATCCGCCCATTTTCTCGCTATCAAGGAAACCAATAAAATGGAGTGCCTCACCTGAATCTATCTGAAAGAAATTGTATCCCGACACGGCGTTCCTATCTTGATTATTTCCGACAGGGATAGTCGTTTCACCTCACACTTTTGGCAATCATTACAGAAATCTTTGGGTACTCGCCTCGATATGAGTACCGCTTATCATCCACAAACTGACGGCCAAAGTGAACAAACCATCCAAACACTAGAAGACATGCTACGAGCATGCATAGTTTACTTCGGTGCAAATTGGGAACACCATTTGCCCTTGTGTGAATTCTCATACAACAACAGCTACCATGCAAGTATTGGAGCTGCACCATTCGAGGCACTTTACGGTCGTAAGTGCCGATCACCCATCTGTTGGACCGAAGTGGGAGACAGCTAACTCATCGGTCCAGAAATCATTCATGAAACCACCGAGAAAATCGTTGGTATCTAACAATGGCTGAAAGCCGCACGTGATCATCAGAAAAGCTATGCTGACGTGAGACGCAAACCACTCGCATTCCAGGTTGGAGACCGGGTATTACTCAAAGTATCGCCTTGGAAAGGCATCATCCGTTTCGGTAAACGCGGGAAACTGAACCCCAGATACATCGGACCTTTTGAAATCCTTGAGAGGGTCTGTCCGGTGGCATATCGATTGTAACTACCTGAAGAGCTCAGTAGTGTGCATCCTACCTTCCACATTTCTAACTTAAAGAAATGCCTATCAGATGAAACACTCATAATACCCCTCGCAGAAATCCAGATCGACGATAAAACTTCATTTCATGGAAACACCAGTGGAGATCATGGATCGCGAAATCAAACAACTCAAACAAAGTCGTATTCCCATCGTTAAGGTCAGGTGGAATTCGCGGCGCAGCCCGGAATACACTTGGGAACAGGAAGACCAAATGCGACTCAAGTATCTGCAGTTGTTCACTGACTCTACATCAAATGATGCATCGAACTAAATTTCGGGACGAAATTCTCCTAACAAGGGGAGAATGTAACACCCGCCAAATTAGGGCTAGTCATTAGGTCCTAATCGTTTTTGTAATACATGTAATTAGTACTGTGTTAGGCTAATTTGTGTATCAAATAATATATATTGTTATATATATACAGTTGCGCGATTTGTTTAAATCAAGCATGTTTCAAATCGAATGTAATTCGGTTCAAGTAAATACGGACGTTGGTGATCAATTTTATTAAATAATAGAAAATTATTTAATAACGATATCATACCCAAAAATATTATTTTGATAATATTTCAATTATATTTCGTATCGTATAATAAACACCTACGTGACTTAAACATTAATCACAGAAGCAAACGAAACCAATTAAGTTTATTAAGTATTTGGTAAAATACTTCAACACAATATTGAATAAATAATTGTATTTTAAAAACTTATAACTAAACGTGTAAAATAATTATTTAACGCAAAATGATCGAAAAGCGAACGCTGCACGGAACGCGTACGCGGGAGATCGAAAATATGGTGAAGCCCACACTTGGTGGACCCCACCAGCCGCCCCCCTCTCTTCCCCCTCCTTTTCTTCCCTTATTCCTGTCTTCTTTCTCACTTTCACATTTCTTCTTCTTTTCTTTTCTCTCTAAACCAAACCACACCACCATCCCTTAAATCTCACTAATAACACCACCAAACGACCTCGATCTTCATCACTCGTTTGGAGAAAAAGAACCACCTCGCAACGATCTACGTTTCTATCCTTCCGGATCCTCCACGCAACGATTTGTAAGTTTCCGACAAAACCCAAAAACTCTCGATTTCAAGTATTTTTAGGTTCTAGTTGTTTCTTTAAGCTTAGAATGTCCCTATAAGGGTTGGGTAAAAGAATCAGACCAAACGGAAACCCGAAAACTCATTTTTGGCTCAAATTTTCATCAACAACTTTAAGTGTCGCAACGAAGGTGCAGTATAGCATCACTTCATGCGTCACTTAAGTGATGCATTGAGTGTCGCTAAAAGCCCTAATCATGCGTCACTTGCATAAGTGCCGCATAAAACCCTTTTTCCCGACACTTACCTCTTAAGTCCCAAGCCACTAAGTGACGCCTCACGATGGGTCACTTCCATAAGTGACGCCATTAGTGACGCCCTTACCCAGACTCTGCTATTTCATGCGTCACTTCCTAAGTGACGCCTAAGACCCTAAGTGTCGCTATAAGTGTCGCATGAAACAGAACCCTGTTTTTTACTAAGTGTCGAGACCTAAAATTTTATCACTTGATTTTACCCAAATTCATATCTTGATGCATTTTTCTCTATAACAATATGGTGGAAATAAAAATTTTTCGAGCTAACCTCGCATCTCGACCCCAGCCAGGGGCCAGACCTTGGACCCCGCCAGGGGTTGCCACCCCTGGGACCCCGCTAACCATGGGCGCTGCCCCCGGACCCCCGTCACCTAAAATTTTGTAAATACATTTTAAGTATAACACTTCGACTTAATAATAATATTATTGCAAATAATCACCAACGGGCCATACACGTTTTCAAAACTCGAACTTACCAAGCAAATCAAATCATTGGACATTACTAGTTGGATGAACAACTAGCATGGATTACCTTTTAAGATAGCTACTTATTTTATTCAACCTTGCGCGTTATAAACGCCCGGCAGGCTACAGTCTTCGGACACACCATTTTTCTTCACCCCATTTGCTTCATTGCAACTCTTCAGGCTCAGGTGAGTCTCATAGCCCCGACTTTTTATTGTTTTTACTCCCGGGGTGGGAATACATGCTCTAACTATTTTACACGTGAACACGAGTACAAAACTCGCTATATTCTGCATGAGCTATTTTCTAATCACTTTTAAGTCCTCTACAATCATAGTTCTGGGAATACGTTAAGTAGCACGAATGTTAGTGTATGGTACCTTATAGGACTGACCATCCTCGTCCGGGTCAGCAAGCACTGACTGGTTAAACGGACGCATTAACTTTTGTTCATACGAGTGTGGATTAGACACTCGATCGGAGGCACCCACGATCAGGCACTTTAGTGTGATCCTGACACCCACGTTAAGCGCAGACTATGACCTCATGGCAGACGTATACATTATTTGATTCATTTCAAACAATCATTACTAAATCTTGTGGTTCACACTTACTTTATTACTACGCACACCTATGAGTTCACCAGCTTTTAGCTGACTTTTTAGTATGTATTCTTAGGTACACAGCAGTAGTAGGACTGCTCAGGATTAGCTAGCTCGAGTCGCATGCAGATCTCAGGAGATTCATATGTATTTCCTGAATCATTACTGAATCTTGTGGTTCACACTTACTTTAAAACGACGCATATAGAGTCGTTCCTTATACCTTGTGTGTTTTGATTATTGATTAGTAGCACCCCAAGGCTTGCTTCCGCTAAACAGTAAATTTGGGGGTGTTACAATATAAAGCATTCATTCTTAATGCTTCACTTTTTTGATTATTGATTAGTAGCACCCCAAGTGTGCCGATGTATGCGTTTAGAATCAGAACTTGCCCCTGTTATGCATTTCGAATCCGAATTGGTGAATGAAAAGGAGATCGAATCACATCATTCTTGAACCCATCAATACACCTAACAAATGAAAATACGTTATCCCTGCTCTCTCAAAAAATCCCTCAAAACTTCATAGAAAGTTCCAAAGATGAAAGAAGAGAAGCTACAAGGATATCACGTCGAAAAAAAAAAAGAATTCGAAGAAAAGAAAGTCAAATGGAGAAAAAGACTCCTACCAAAAATCATAAGAACAGGGCGTCAATCCTCTCAAAAATTCTAGCTTTCCTCTTCAAACGAAAAAATATATATATAAACCAATGAAAAACCAACACAACCCCCTCTCATATTGCCAACACTCCACTCCAAAAACCCTACACCACTTCTCCTAGAATGATTGTGGCTAGATCGACTTCGCGCTCACTTAAAAGGTAACCATTTGATTCTTGATCAAGCTTATGATGATAAAATGATACATGACTGGCGTTCAGAGTGATTGGTAATACTAGAATAGGAAACCTTAAACACTTTGAGTGATTGGAGTGACCACCTTGAGAGGAGCAAAGATCAAAAGCATGCTCCCAAATAATACAAAACCTTGTTTTTCAAAGAACAGATATTTCATTTTTCCAAAACACCCCTTTTAGTAAAAAGTTCCGCCTCAAAATATTTCATTAACTTCTTATCTTTAACCATGTTGAAACGAATTTGCTTGAGGACAAGCAAAGTTCTAAGTGTGGGATACTTGATATTGCGTAAAAAGTCACGTTTTTACTACCGATATCTCTCTTATTCTGGAACGATTCTTGGCATTTGAACTCAAAGGAGGTCAAAACAAGGTTGCACGATAAAAATCAAGCAAAATGGATGAAAAATGAAGATTCTACGCACGTTTAAAGATTTAAGGCATCAAAACAACATTTAAATACTAAAGTGCCCATCCTTAACATCCATCTTATCCAAGATATTCGTTTTCAAAATACGAGTCCAACAAAAGAAGAATCAACAAAAACGGATAAAGAATGAAGTTTCTACGCCCGCCGGAAGATTCAAATGATTCATACGCAATATCCGGAGGTAGGATGCACAATTTTGGGATTACTTTTCATCAAAGTCTTCGTTTTTGAAAAAAGAATCCAACGAAAAAAGAATTGATGAAAACGGACGCATAACGAAGAAAACACGCACGAATTAAGAAACGCAGCAAAAGACGGCGAACCGGGGCGGGTGGCAGCCAGCCGCCGTCGGACACCACCACACCGCCACCGGCCACCATGGTGCCGTTGCCGGCCTCCCCTCCCCCATCTCGTTTCCGCTTTTTGGTCCTTTTGTGTACCCGGTGCCACACCTTTACGCGATTGTACGTACCCGGTGCCACACCTTTGCACGATTGTACGTACTTGGTGCACCACCTTTTCCAGCTTTTGCTAACGTGCTCCTCAAGATGCTAACATGAGCCGGATTTCTCCTATAAATAGGAGGCATGAGGCTTCATTTCAACACACACCTTCCAAACACACTTTACACACCATATTAGTGATATTACTTTCTTACTTTCTCATTCTATTTTCTTACTTTAAAATTAGTATTAGGCTAGTTAGGAAGCTTGTTTAGAGTAGAACGAAAGCAAGGAACATCTTGTAATATTGGGTGTACGCTTGGAATTACGCTTATTAATTCAAGTCTATTCCTTCTCGCATTCTAATCCGGGTTCTTTCTTTCTTATTCTATCTTAATTAAATATGTATGCTTTAATTATGCTAGAATTAGTTTGTGTCATGATTAGCGAGTAGATTACTATTGTATTTGTTGTGATGTAGTTAGCACATATAATTATGGGATGACTTTAAATACATCGTGAAATAATATGACGACCCCTATTCGTCTGTTTACTTGGTATAGTGCTGGAAATGCTTTTAAGCAAAGTACATACGTATGGAAGCCGGTAAACGACCGAAGGTAGTTATATTATGGATCGACGCTATAAAAATGGAAACTTTATGAATGGACTTATCCGTGTGATCTTAAACCTACAACCTACGCCTTTCGATTAACAAATGTGATTGTAACCTTGTAAAGAGGAGTCGCGAACCTTAATACTTGGTCAATAATTATCTGCGTCAAAACTATGGTTTAATTGTAACGTCATGCAAGCATCATAAAAAGAAATGTGATTACGTGGAATTACCATGAGTATAGTACACTTCCAATCACAATGTAATTATCATGTAAACATCACGAAGAAATTAAATTTACAACGAAAACATCAGTAAACGATTAAATACGTTGTGAACTACCATAGCATTTTTTGACATGGTCTGGGTTTAACTTTTTCCAAAAGGCGTCAGCATTTTAGTTAGATTAGTTTAAATTAGATTAGAGTAGGTAGGCTATAGGCTAAATAACCATTTATGAAAACCTAGGGATTTGTTAATTGTATCAAGAAAGGAAAGTTTAAAATCCAATCTAAAATGATACTCTTTTCTAACCTGTAAAACCCTAAAGTAAGATACGCAAGAAACCTCAACGTTTTCCCTCGCTTATCACTCTTA
Source organism: Pseudognaphalium luteoalbum (assembly GCA_963422505.1). Lineage (NCBI taxonomy): Eukaryota > Viridiplantae > Streptophyta > Magnoliopsida > Asterales > Asteraceae > Pseudognaphalium > Pseudognaphalium luteoalbum. Next base: position 54,413,870 of record OY730197.1, read on the forward strand.
AGTTTTACTAATAGGAATAGGTAAATAAGTCCGAACATAAACACTAAGTTAGTTGTTTATAAGACTCATAATCTTTATAGTATTAAGAACGGTTAGACGTATTATGGACTTGCTACTCTGTTCCTTCACCCACGAGCATGCGTTCAATAATATGGGCCACTGACTCCCTCACAGGAGTGTGTGGAGAGTTGAGCATCGTCTGTCTGACCAGAATCATGACACCTTAGTTCCTTGTGACATATTAGTTGATAACCGGCTAATAGGGAATCTATTGGTTATACCATAAGTTATTGAATCTCTCAAACAATTCTAATTTAGTTAATCATTTTTCCCATGAAAGTCATCATCCCATATTATTAGCTAATGAACTCACAACAAATACTACTTTCCATTATCTGATTTATTATTACACTTTACTCGCTTTATTTACTTTACGTAGTTAACTGAACCAAACCCCCAACACACTCTTTTAAAAACCTGTACTAGAAAGTAACGATTGATTGGATCACTTCCGTTTCAATTCAGTTTCTCTTTAAGAACAACTCTAGGTCATACTTACCATCTACTAGCCCTTGGTTCAGTATTAGTAAGTCATACTTAGACCCCAGCAAATATAAATTTAAAACACCCACCGATTGACGTTGTGATCATTTGCGTTTGCGACGGTCGGAACACCATCAGAAACCCTCTGGTCTGCTACAGCAACCAGACATTCCTGAATGGAAATGGGAGCAAATCGCTATGGACTTCATCACTAAACTTCCGAGAACATCAAATGGCTGCGATACCATTTGGGTGATCGTGGATCGGCTCACCAAATCTGCACATTTCCTTGCTATCAAAGAAACTGATAAAATGGAACGCCTCACACGAATCTATCTGAAGGAGATCGTATCCCAACACGGCGTTCCTATCTCGATTATCTCTGAAAGAGATAGTCGTTTCACTTCTCAGTTTTGGAGATCATTACAGAAATTGTTAGGTACTCGTCTGGATATGAGTACTGCGTATCATCCTCAAACCGATGGCCAAAGTGAAAGGACAATTCAAACACTGGAAGATATGCTACGCGCCTGCGTAGTTGACTTTCGTGCAAATTGGGAACATCATTTGCCATTGTGTGAATTCTCGTACAACAACAGCTACCACACCAGTATTGGAGTTGCACCATTCAAGACACTGTACGGTCGTAAGTGCCGGTCGCCTATCTGTTGGACCGAGGTGGGAGATAGTCAACTCACTGGTCCTGAAATCATTCATGAAATCATCGAGAAGATCGTTGGTATCCAACAACGGTTGAAAGTCGCACATGATTGTCAGAAAAGTTATGCTGACGTGAGACGCAAGCATCTCGAGTTCCAGGTTGGGGATCGAGTATTGCTCAAAGTATCACCTTGGAAAGGTGTCATCCGATTCGGCAAGCGTGGGAAACTAAATCCCAGGTACATCGGACCTTTTGAATTCCTTGAAAGGATTGGTCCAGTCGCATATCGATTGCAACTACCTCCCGAGCTTAGTAGCGTGCATCCCACATTCCACGTTTCTAATCTTAAGAAATGCCTGTTCGATGAGACACTCATTATTCCCCTCGAGGAGATCCAAACTGACGACAAACTCCATTTTGTCGAAACACCAGTGGAGATCATGGACCGTGAGGTCAAACAGCTTAAGCAAAGTCGTATCCCTATAGTCAGAGTTCGATGGAATTCGAGGCGTGGTCTGGAATTCACCTGGGAACGGGAAGACCAGATGCGACTCAAGTATCCCCATTTATTTTCAGACTCCACTCACGCGCAAACTCAAAGCTGAATTTCAAGACGAAATTCTCTTAACAAGGGGAGAATGTGACACCCGTCAAATTAGAACTAGTTTTTAGTTCCTAATCATTTAGAAATACATGTAATTAGTACTATGTATTAAGCTAATTGTATATATATATATATATATATATTGTTGAATATATATCAGTACGCGATTATATTTAATCGTGCATTATCAAATCGGCCAAATTCTGATTCATTTATACGGGCGTTGGTAAATACAAGTATTAAGTAATATGAAATTATTATTTAATACATTCATTATTTATATATATTATTTTGATGATATATAAAGTATTTCGTATCGTACAAATCAAAATATTCGCGACCAAACTTATAAATAATGTATTATTATTGAAAATAATAATTATTATTAACTCAAATGAAAATAAAACATATTAAGTTTTATTCGAATTCACTCAAACGCGACGAAACCATTCGAACCAGGTCCGTCATTCAAACTTTAGACAAAGATATATTTTTATATCTCACTAAAAGTATTTTTATAAAATACTTCGATTAAAAGTATATACGATTTCATTTTTAGAAATTTATCATTTGAAAATATTATACTACTTTACGATCGGGTATAAAAACACGGGTATTTTGTACTACGAATGGGAGCCCAACCGACTCCAATTATTGGAGCCGGATGAATAAACCACCAAACACCCTTTTCCTTTCTCATTTCTTTATCATCTCTATCTCTCGGCTCTCTCTCGATCTCTTTCAAAATCAAAAACAACAACAATAATATTAACAATAACAAGATCAACAGCAGCAATAAGCATCATCATCATCTTGATCATCTTCTTCATCTTCATCACCATCATCATCACCATCCGATCTCAATTTTAATACGTAAGGAAACATTAACTTTTCTTTAAATTTACATGTTTATATTATGTATATCATCATGCTTGATTGTTATATTAACTGATTATGTTCAAAATCAAACCCCAATTTGTTGTGTTTAATTTGCTGATACGAACAGACCTGTATTTGGCCTTCGATCCGGCGGATCATGCCAAGAATCTGGCGGATCCACCCCAAAAACACTTCAATATGGCGGATTGATATTGAATTCGGTGGATTCATTTAAAATGTTGCAGATTCAGCGGATTCATCTAGGATCCGGCGGATTGGACCTCTGATCCGGTGGATTGTTTTCCTGATCCGGCGGATCCATTTCAAATACAAAGAATCCGGCGGATCCAATACGGATCCGGCGGATACAACCCAACTCAGTGTGCTTTTATTCTGTAAAAGTACACGATTGTGTGATGATTTTATAACAGTGTATTTTGTTAAAAGTTGAATCTCGAAGACATTTTTACCAAAGCAATATTAGTAGAAATAAAAAATTTTCGAGATGACCTGGCATCTCGACCCCGCTAACCAGGGGCGCTGCCCCCGAACCCCCGTCTTTCACAAACTTGTCACAAATTTTTAAACTAAGTATCCAACATCGCAAAACCTTTAATCCTTATACGATACGGAATTTAAATACTTCAAATATACTTTATAAGTATATCATTGTAAAACATAATAATAATATGTTGGAATTATTATTTAAACTCACCAATGGGCCGTACTTGTTTTCCAATCATAACTAATCAAATCATTTCATTGGACATAACTAGTTGAGGGAAGAACTAGCATAAATGATCTGTTGAGACATCTAATCATTAAAACCTTGCGCGTTTGATACGCCCAGCAGGATTCGACATCTAATCATTAAAACCTTGCGCGTTTAAGATGCCCTGCAGGTTCAATCCTTTGAACAACATCATTTTCTCATATTCCATCATTAATTGCCTGACAATAATTCATCAGACTCAGGTGAGTCTCATAGCCCCTCATTTTACTATTTTTAACCCAGGGGTGGGAATACATGCTTGTTTTGTTTTACATGTGAACGCAAGTATCAAATATCGTTATATTCTGCATGAATTTATTCATCTAATCATTTAAGTCCTCCAAGCATAGTTTGGTAATACTTTGTAGCGTGAATGTTAGTGTATGGTACCATATGGGACTGACAATCCCCGTTTGGGTCAGCAAGCACTGACTGGTCAAACGGACACATTATCATTTGTTCATACGTGTGTTGATTAGGCACACACATAGAGGCACCCTCGCTCAGGCACTTAATTGTGATCCTGACACCTCAGTTAAGCTCAGACTATGTGCTCATGGCAGTTATATACATCATTTATCATTAACTTATTTGCTTAATTGCAAATCATCACATTAAATCTTGCAGTACATTCATTATACTTGATCATTAAAACCTGTGAGCTCACTGCCTTTTTAGCTGACCATTTAGCGTGTATTCTCAGGTTCTCAGCAGCAGTAGGTCTGCTTACTCAGGATGCCTATTAGCTCGAGTCGCATACAGACATCAGGAGATTCCCTTGCATTTCTATATATTGTATAATTAGATATTGTGACACCCGGTCAAAAAGGGCAAAATTAGCGACCAATTTAAAACTTAAATACACGTATTATATACGCGTTATTTCGAAAGTATTCAAGTATTATATATAAATATATATAATAACATGAAATGATTATTTAATAATCATATACAATCAAATCTAAAAGAACACGCAATCTCAAATACGGACGTTGGTGCAAAATATTTTTAAATAATGTATTATCGATGAAAATAATAATTATTTACTTGATCGCAAATTTAAACACATTTTGTACACTGAAAACTATCCGTCAAAATTAGTTGAAGCAAAGATATATTTGTATATCTCCTTAAAGGTATTTTTATAAAATACTTCAAATAAAAGTATATACGATTTCATTTTTAGAAATTTACCAATTAAAAACATTATACTACTTTTACGATCGGGTACAATAACACGGGTATTTTGTACTACGAAGGGGAGCCAACCAACTCCAATAATTGGAGCCGGTCGAACTACACCCAAACACACCCTCTGCTTCTCCATTTTTCTTCACCATTCTCTATCTCTTCCTCTCTATCTCTCGGCTCTCTCTCGTTCTCTTCCAAAAACAACAACATCAATAACATTAACAACAAGATTCAGCATCAATATCATCATCATAATCATCTTCTTCTTCCTCTTTGATCATCATCATCATCGTGAACATCATCATCATCACTCACGACTCCAATTTTTACTCGTAAGAAATCTTTCACTTTTCTTTTAAATTTCGTGTTTAAATGACATATATCATCATGTATTAGTGTTCTATCAAGTAGATTATGTCCAAAAAATCGAACCTATACTCGTTTTCCCAACTGATTTCGCGAACAGACCTGAAATTGGTCCCTGAGCCGAACGGCTGGAAATCAACAGCCGAACGGATGGGTTTCCTTAGCCGAACGGCTAGCCTACCTTAGCCGAACGGATGGCCTTCCATAGCCGAACGGCTAGGTCCTCCATAGCCGAACGGCTAGACCTTCACAGCCGAACGACTGAAATACTCAAACAGAACAATTTGTGTAAAAATGCCGAAGAATTTCACAGTGTTATTAGGGTAGCTTCTCGATGAAAAATTTATTATAACTGATTGGGCTAAAATTCGCATGGTCACTCGAAAACGGACCAATAATCAAGGCTATGTACCATAGCCTAGACAGTTTTAGGCCTTTCGGGGTCGTCTAGGGGTCGAAAATGACATATTTCAGTTTTTGGACCCCGTACCAAATTTTGTAACTTATGAAATAAAATATAATGAATAAAATGATAATTGTAAACAATACGATACATCCATGAACGAGTTATATAAATGCAAAAACACACGTTATATATCTTTAGAATATAACTTCAATCCGTCACCAACGGGCCGTACATTTTATAAACTTTAATCGGAAGTACAAACATAGTCACTTGGACGTAATCAAAATGGATAAACATTAATACGGAGAAATATTAGATAATCAAATGCTCATTAGAATCTCGCGTGTTTAGGACACTAGGAGATTCGGGGATTTTCTATTCCACGTCGGACATATTCATTGCTCGGATAGACTCAGGTGAGTCTCACAGCCCCACTTTTACTGTTTTTAAACTTGGGGTGAGATACAATTCTTACTTGTTTTCGTGATCACTGTTATTTGGTTAGTTAATTTAATTATTAACTCTGTTAAACATGTTGGTTATCATTGTCGGTCTTGATTTTCATTGTTCGGGTATTACATGAGTGTTTTAATACGGGAAAGTCCTCATCATTGCATGGTTCGTTAACTTAATAAGGCGCGATCACTAAAAGATAGATCTATCATAGGAGTGACGTCCCCGTCCGGGTTGTTAGCTACAACCATGTACAAATGGGTATTTTAGTAATTGTTATGGGTGTTGACACCGTTCGGGAGGCACAAATCGGGTTAGGCCTCGAACCATGGCTTAATGCAATACAAATGTCATTGTTGGTAAATCTAGTCAGTAACCTTAATTGGTTAATCATAGTTCAGTAACCTTAATGGTTTAATCATTGTTCGGAAACCTTAAATGGTTTATCATTGTTCGGTTATTTTATTTAATCATTGTCGGTACTAAATCATCGGATAATTATGTTGATCACATCAATGTTTTATGCTAAACCTGTGAGATTCACTAGCTTTATAGTTGACCTTTTAGTGTTGTATTCTCAGGTGATCAGTAATAGTAGGATGGCCCTCAGGATAAGCTATCTACTTACGAGTCGCATGCATCTATTTGGACATGAAGATTTTCTTGCATTATGTTTTGTATTAATGGTTATGTATTAAAATCTTCAAAATCAAATGTGAACTCGATGTTATTATAAACTTATAACTTAAAACTTTGTACTACTTTTGTAATATATTTATAAGCGTCTCATGTAGAGTTGTTTGTTGTAATCTTGGTGTTTTGATATTTGATTAGTCACACCCAAATCGTCGCTTCCGCAAATCATGAAATCGGGGGTGTGACAGATATGCCCTAGAATCTCTATCATTTGGCTCACGAGCTTTTGTAAACTATATTATAACGGTGTAAGACTTTTATAATATCAATGTATTTGTAAACGACGCATGTAGAGTCATTCATTATATATCTTATGTGCTTTGTTTATTGATTAGTCGCGCCCCGAACCGACCCGCTTCCGCATCATAATTTGGGGGTGCGACAGATATGCTTCGAGCTTGTGTTATGGAGTATGGCGGTTCTTGGGATTCGCACCTGCCATTAGTTGAGTTTACTTATAATAATTCGTATCACTCCAGTATCGGCATGCCTCCTTATGAAATGTTGTATGGGCGTCGGTGTAGAACGCCTACGTGTTGGTTTGAAGCCGGAGAGAAACAGTTTGCTGGGCCCGACATTGTTCAGATGACAGCTGACAAAGTAGCAGTTGCACGCGAAAAGTTGAAAGCTGCACGTGATAGACAGAAATAGTATGCTGACCCACGTAGACGGCCAATATCATTTGCTGAAGGTGAATTGGTTTAGCTTAAAGTTTCTTCGTGGAAAGGTCTGATCCGGTTTGGAAAACGAGGAAAGTTGGCTCCTATATACATTGGTACATTCAGAATTCATCAAGTGGTTAATGATCAGTCCGTTACATTGGATCTTCCTCCACTACTTGCTGGTATTCATGACACGTTTAATTTGTGTTATTTGAGAAAATGTAAGGTTGAAGACTGTGACACCCGCCAAATTAGGACTAGTGATTAGTACCTAATCAGTTATAATACATGTAATTAGTTCTGTGTTAGGCTAATTAATGTATCAAGTAATATATATTGTTGAATATATACAATCATGCGATTTGATTAAATCGTACAAGTTTCACATCGAATGTAATTCAGTTCAATTAATACGGACGTTGGTGAACAATTTTATTAAATAATATAATATTATTTAATAACGCAATTATATCCAAAATATTATTTAGATAATATTTCAATTCAAATTCGTATTGTACAAACAAGGACTACACGATTAGATTACTAAACGCGCAAACAAATCGAAACAAGTTAAAGTTATATTTTATAATGCAACCATTAAGTATTTGGTAAAATACTTCAACAAAAATATTGGGTAATTATTCGTATTTTAAAACGTATATTTAAACGTATAAAATAAACATTTAACGTTTAAACGAACAGGAGAACGAACACCGCACGGAGCGTGATTGCGGGGACTGAAAAAGGTGAGGCTTTCACCTACACTCCACCTCTCTTTCCCTCTTTCTTTCATTTCCAATTAAACAAAAACACACACACACCACTAAACACTCTCAAACCCATCACCACCAAATTTTCAGATCTAGCATAACCGACAACAAAAGTTACATTTTCGGAATCACCATCAAGAGAGGAACAAGATTAACAAAGGCACCACCCTCGTTTTCTTGCTCGTTTTGTCTCGATTTGCAATTGTAAGAAATTCTCTAAATATTTAGATCCACTCATTTTGGTGTATTATTTCGGTGTTATAATGTTTACACAACTTAGTATTGTCCAAATGTATGAAGAAAACACGATTTTGCAGCCTAAAAATGAGTTAGATTTGGGTTTTGGGTTGAAAAATCACGACAGCCGCTGGGTTCTGGGCTGGTGTTCATCCATGTGACACAATCACTGTGTCGCATTTAGTGTCGCAAAACATGTGACACAAGCATTGTGTCGCATTTAGTGTCGCAAAACATGTGACACAAGCATTGTGTCGCATTTGGTGTCGCATTAAGTTGCATATCATAAGACACAAGCCTTGTGTTGCAGAACACAAGCATTGTGTCGCATATTATGTCGCAGAAACCTAAAAAGAGAAGCCAAAAACATTCTAAGTGTTTAAAAATCACTTTTCAATAACCAAACCAAATACGATACGATTAATACGCAAAAATGGATAAATCAAAGTATAATAATAATAGTTAAGGTTATTATTATAAATCTGTCACCAATGGGCCGTACACATTTTCAAAACACAAACCAAATAATCAACCAAATCGTAGTAATTTGGACATATATAGTTGTGTAACAACTACAAAGGTAGTCCTTTGAGATACCGACTCCCGTTTATAACTATCGCGTGTCGTGGACACCCTCCGGTTACAAGTCTTCGGACATCGATACTCGGCTAATCAATCAAAGTTTATTTAGATAAACTTCTCAGGCTCAGGTGAGTCTCATGGCCCCTATTTTACTGTTTTTCAATCAGGGGTGTGATATTATTGCTCGTTTTATTTTACAAGTTGAACGCAAGTACCAATCAATCAAATACTACATGAGTTGTTTTCAACTAATCACTAAAGCCCTCAATAGCATAGTCTGGTAATACATCTGTAGCGTGAATGTTAGTATATGATATCATATAGGATTGACAATCCTCGTCCGGGTTAGCACGTACTAACTGGTCAAACGGACGTATTAGCATTTGGGAAGACGAGTGTGGATTAGGCACTCGTAGGAGGCATTCAAGTTGGGTTTCCTTAATTGGACCTGACACTCAAGTTAAGCTTAGACTATGTGCTCATGGCTGTATAAATTTTATTTTGCTTAATTGCTTTATAAATTCAATTATAAAACTTGCGGTTCATACAATTATGTGTTGACATACAAACCTGTGAGCTCACCAGCGTTTCGCTGACCCATTTTAGCATATATCACAGGTGACCAGCAGTAGGTTGGATTGCACAATCAAGATCAATTAGCTCGAGTCAGCATGCAAACAATCAGAGATTTAGCTGCATTATTATATTTTGTGTAGATTAATTATGTACTTAAATCTCTCAATTTCCACCGAGCTAATGTAACTCTATTTTTGATGTAAACTTTGGTTTTATTAATACAAATGTAAAACGACGCATATAGTGGTCGTTCATTATATCTTTGTGCTTGTGATATTTGATTAGTAACACCCAATGTATGCTTCCGCTAAATAGTAAATTTGGGGGTGTTACAGATTGGTATCAGAGACTAAGGTTATAGTGAACTAGGTTGCATTTAGTGGGCCTATACTATGACCGTTAGGCAGTATTCCTTACTAAGTATGATTAGGTTCAGTGACTACATTGTATTGGTTTAATTTAACATAGCCTGATCAACTATGTACAATTAAAGGAATACAATGTGAGATCTGAAAGGAGTCATGGCTGAACAGGATACACTAGTGGACTCTGACCTCGAGAGAACCGGGACTCAAACACGTCTGTGCTAGACATACTAGGCTATTATGTGGTATATATATACACATAGATAGGCCTCTCTCCCGCTCAATATCTTAGGCTATATTATATATGTATTATATGGATATAGGCCTCATTCTTTCTAACGCTTTATCTCAGAAAGGCAAACACACCACCCAATTCATCACGCTCTCATCCGTATGGATCACGAAACCCAAGAGTGGCTAGGAGGGACCCCAGGTCGCCTCGGGCTAGCCCATATCCTGCTCACCTTACTCTACCGAATTTAGCCGCTAGAGTACACTACCACGAGCAACGACTTAACGCTATGGATATCGAACTCCAAGAAACCAACAAAAACTGGAGACTCACTTCACTCGAACGAATCAACCAAGTCTCTGAAGATCACGAAAATACCATCAACCACATGGACACCCTTGACAACCGTCTGGGTGAAACCATCGAAACTATGGAGGTTGTCCACAACCAAGTGATTGGCAACCGAAATGAAATTTCCGTCCTACAGTCAAGGCTGAATCAGTGCGAGACACGTCTAAGGGAAACCGAAGATGCCCTCCGAATGGTTAGCAGACTTGCAGAATCTGTAGACCATCTCACCGCACTGCTGCCACAACTCAATCTACGACAGGATTAGCTAGGGCTAAATCTGTACTTTATCATGCTTTCATAGGACCTATGTAATTCGACTGGATGTAACAATTCCCGGCACTTTTGAAAACCTTCTAAGTTAGTAACTTTTGAAACTCATAACTCGAAATTGTCTGTAATCGTTTAACATCGTAATATCAATCGACAATTTCTCTCGACTATCTTACATTGTTAATCTTCTCTTTGTGATGTTGTATATTACCGCTTTAATATATACATCTGTCGAATTATCGTTCTGGAACAACTTCTCATGTGCCTCTTGTTTCTTTCTTGAAGAATCATGCCGCCAAAGAGGAAAAGTTACAGTGACGCTGAACTCACTGCTGTCGTATCTCGAGCAGTGGCTGATGCTTTGGCTGCTCGGGATTCACCACGAAACTCCCGAAGTACTAGTGAGACCCCAGTCAATACCCCTGTTATCAAGCCTTGCTCTTACAAGGATTTTCTCAGCTGCAAACCACTCTACTTCAAGGGCACAGAAGGTGCTATTGGTCTAATCAGATGGATTGAACGTATGGAATCCTTCTTCAACCTCTGTAACTGTACGGAGAATAACAAAGTCAAGTTCGCTGCATACACCTTTCAGGAAGGTGCTCTTACGTGGTGGAACACCCACGCCAACTCTGTGGGCATCGAAATAGCAAACCGACTCCCTTGGGCTGAATTGAAGAAGAAGCTAACGGAGAAGTACTGTCCCGAAGAATCCCTACACTGTCTGGAGGAAGAATTTTGGCACTTGACGGTGCAGGGTACCGATATTGAGAGTTATATCAACAGGTTCCAACAGTTTGCCTTACTATGTCCGGGATTGGTTGAACCGGAGACAAAAGGCATCAAAAGGTACATCCGCAGCCTTTCTGAGAGCATTCAAGGAAATGTCGCTTCGGCCAAACCAACCACTACCGAAAGTGATATCCGGCTAGTGCATGAACTCATGGCACTAGTTGTCAACCGTGAGACATCCAACAACTCCTCCTCCAACAACAAATGCAAATCCTCTGAATCTCACAACAGCCAAAGCAAAAAGCCCAATACCATCCAAGTTTATAACACCAATTCTGAGTCCAAACGTAGCTACACTAGGGACAGGCCATACTGTTCCAAGTGTAACTATCATCACCATGGTCCATGCAAGTCTCCCTGCAACAACTGCAGGAAGTACGAGCATTCATCTAAGGATTGCCGAGCCCCTAAATCCAACAACAGCAACAACCAACAACCCAAATCCTGTTATGGATGTGGAGAGGCTGGACATTACAGGAATGAGTGTCCTAAACGAAGTAGCAACAACAACAACAACAACAACAACGCTAAGGGAAGAGCATTCGTACTCAACTTCGGGGATGCCCGTCAGGACCCGAATGTGGTCACGGGTATGTTCCTCCTCAACAACTTAACTGCTTCTGTTCTATTTGATACTGGTGCCGATAGGAGCTTTATTGCTGATGAATTTTACCCACTACTTGACATCACCCCCGTGGCCTTAGATGTTAAGTACACCGTAGAGCTAGCAAATGGCAAACTAATAGAAACCGATAGTGTGATACCTAATTGCACTTTAAACCTAGCCAACGAAACCTTTTCAATCGATCTTATGCCTGTTGAAATTGGAAGTTTCGACGTTATCATTGGTATGGACTGGTTGTCCAAACATCGGGCTGAAATTATATGTCATGACAAAGTCGTTCGCATACCCCTCACCGCCGGTGGAACTTTAATCATACAGGGGGAGACCGGCGGGACGAGACTCAATATTATATCTTGTTTGAAAACCCGGAAATTTCTGAGAAAGGGTTATCCAGCAATCCTCGCACACATCATGGAGAAAAAGTCAGAGGAGAAGCAACTTGAAGATGTGCCCATCGGTCGAAACTTTCCAGAAGTCTTTCCCGAAGAACTACCTGGTCTACCACCACCAAGACAGGTTGAGTTCTCAATCGACCTTGTGCCAGGTGCCGCACCTGTGGCCCGAGCACCATACCGCTTAGCCCCATCCGAACTTCAGGAGTTGTCCAACCAATTACAGGAATTCCTGGAGAGAGGATTCATTAGGCCGAGTTCTTCACCTTGGGGAGCTCCAGTCTTATTTGTGAAAAAGAAAGACGATTCGTTCAGAATGTGTATCGACTACCGAGAGTTGAACAAGTTGACCGTCAAGAATCGATATCCACTTCCTCGTATTGATGACCTGTTTGACCAACTACAAGGGTCGAGTTTTTATTCAAAGATCGATCTCCGGTCAGGTTATCATCAACTACGTGTTCGTGACACCGATATCCCGAAAACTGCTTTCGACCCGTTATGGGCATTACGAATTTCAAGTAATGCCATTCGGTCTAACCAACGCACCGGCCGTGTTCATGGATCTTATGAACCGGGTGTGCAAGCCATACCTCGACAAGTTTGTCATTGTCTTATTGATGACATCCTCATTTACTCACGAAATGAACAGGAACATGTGCAACACCTCAGAACCATCCTAGAACTACTTAAGCACGAGGAGCTTTACGCCAAATTCTCTAAGTGTGAGTTCTGGATACAAACCGTTCAATTCCTTGGACACGTCATCGACAGTCAAGGAATCCATGTCGATCCATCAAAAATCGAAGCTATCAAAGACTGGCAGTCGCTAACCACTCCGACCGAGGTACGCCAATTCTTGGGATTGGCAGGGTACTATTGGCGATTCATCGAAAATTTCTCAAAAATAGCCCAACCACTCACGACACTGACTCAGAAAGATAAAAAGTTCGATTGGACTGATAAACAAGAGTCAGGATTTCAACTTCTGAAACAAAAGCTTTGCAGTGCTCCGATCCTATCTCTACCTGAAGGTACCGATGATTTCGTGGTATACTGCGATGCTTCTCATCAAGGTCTCGGTTGTGTGTTGATGCAACGGGACAAAGTCATTGCTTACGCTTCACGACAACTGAAAATTCACGAAAAGAACTACACCACTCACGATCTCGAGCTAGGAGATGTCATTTTTGCTCTCAAAATTTGGAGACATTATCTTTACGGCGCAAAGTGCACAATCTTTACCGATCACAAAAGTCTCCAACATATATTCGATCAGAAGGATCTCAACATGAGGCAATGTCGGTGGGTCGAATTGCTTACCGACTACGATTGTGAGATCAAATACCATCCGGGTAAGGCAAATGTTGTTGCCGATTCCCTCAGCCGTAAGGAACGACCGAAACCACTTCGAGTCCGAGCCCTCAGTATGACTATTCATAACGATCTGAACATTCAGATTCTCGTTGCTCAACTCGAAGCTCTCAAACCTGATAATGTCAAAAACGAAGCCTTGCGAGGCATGGATAAACAATTCAAAATCAAACCTAACGGAGTTAGGTACCTCTCTAACCGAATCTGGCTACCCAGTCTTGGAAACCTGCGAGACTTGGTGATGGATGAAGCTCACAAGTCCAAATATTCTATCCATCCTGGATCTGACAAAATGTATCACGGCATCAAGGAATTCTATTGGTGGCCGAGCATGAAAGCCGAAATCGCCACATAGGTTAGCAAGTGCCTTACTTGCTCGAAAGTCAAAGCTGAATACCAAAAACCTTCTGGTTTACTTCAACAGCCCGGCATTCCTGAATGGAAATGGGAATAAATTGCCATGGATTTCATAACCAAACTACCCAAGTCATCGAGCGGTTGCGATACCATTTCGGTGATCGTCGATCGTCTCACAAAATCTGCTCATTTCCTGGCGATCAAGGAAACCGATAAAATGGAATACCTCACGCGAATCTACACCAAAGAGGTTGTTTCTCGACATGGTGTTCCGATCTCGATTATCTCCGATAGGGATAGTCGCTTCACATCTCACTTTTGGCAATCACTCCAGAAATCATTGGGTACCCGTCTTGATATGAGTACCGCCTACCACCCTCAAACCGACGGCCAAAGTGAACGAACAATTCAAACACTGGAAGACATGCTACGAGCTTGCGTAGTTGACTTCGGTGTAAACTGGGAAAAACATCTACCGTTGTGCGAGTTTTCGTACAACAACAGCTATCACACCAGCATCAAGGCTGCTCCTTTCGAGGCACTATACGGTCGTAAGTGCCGATCACCTATCTGTTGGACCGAAGTGGGAGACAGTCAACTCACTGGTCCTGAGATCATTCATGAAACAACTGAAAAGATATTCGAGATCCAAAACAAACTCAAAGCCGCGCGTGATCGTCAGAAAAGTTATGCTGACGTGAGACGCAAACCACTCGAGTTCCAGGTTGGGGATCGAGTGCTACTCAAAGTTTCACCTTGGAAAGGTGTTATCCGATTCGGTAAATGCGGGAAGTTGAATCCCAGATACATTGGACCATTCGAGATCCTCGAGAGGATAGGTCCAGTGGCATATCAATTGCAGCTGCCATCCGAGCTCAGCAGCGTGCATCCCACTTTCCACATTTCAAATTTGAAAAAGTGTCTATCTGACGAGACACTTATCATTCCACTCAATGAAATCCGGGTTGACGACAAGCTCCATTTTGTTGAAGAACCCGCTGAAATAATGGACCGTGAGGTCAAACAACTCAAACAAAGTCGTATTCCCATTGTCAAGGTCAGGTGGAATTCGCGGCGTGGACCGGAATTCACCTGGGAACGGGAAGACCAAATAGGACTCAAGTACCCTCAGTTATTCACTGAAGCTACTTCAAACACGACTACGAACTAAATTTCGGGACGAAATTCTTCTAACAGGGGGAGAATGTGACACCTTCCAAATAAGGACTAGTGATTAGTACCTAATCAGTTATAATACATGTAATTAGTTCTGTGTTAGGCTAATTAATGTATCAAGTAATATATATTGTTGAATATATACAATCATGCGATTTGATTAAATCGTACAAGTTTCACATCGAATGTAATTTGGTTCAATTAATATGGACATTGGTGAACAATTTTATTAAATAATATAATATTATTTAATAACGCAATTATATCCAAAATATTATTTAGATAATATTTCAATTCAAATTCGTATCGTACAAACAAGGACTACACGATTAGATTATTAAACGCGCAAACAAATCGAAACAAGTTAAAGTTATATTTTATAATGCAACCATTAAGTATCTGGTAAAATACTTCAACAAAAATATTGGGTAATTATTCGTATTTTAAAACGTATATTTAAACGTATAAAATAAACATTTAACGTTTAAACGAACGGGAGAACGAACACCTCACGGAGCGCGATTGCGGGGACTGAAAAAGGTGAGGCTTTCAGCTACACCCCACCTCTCTTTCCCTCTTTCTTTCATTTCCATTTCAACAAAAACACACACACACCACTAAACACTCTCAAACCCATCACCACCAAATTTTCGGATCTAGCATAACCGACAACAAAAGTTACATTTTCGGAATCACCATCAAGAGAGGAACAAGATTAACAAAGGCACCACCCTCGTTTTCTTGCTCGTTTTGTCTCGATTTGCAATTGTAAGAAATTCTCTAAATATTTAGATCCACTCATTTTGGTGTATTATTTCGGTGTTATAATGTTTACACAACTTAGTATTATCCAAATGTATGAAGAAAACACGATTTTGCAGCCTAAAAATGAGTTAGATTTGGGTTTTGGGTAGAAAAATCGCGACAGCCGCTGGGTTCTGGGTTGGTGTTCATCCATGTGACACAAGCACTGTGTCGCATTTAGTGTCACAAAACATGTGACACAAGCATTGTGTCGCATTTAGTGTCGCAAAACATGTGACACAAGCATTGTGTCGTATTTAGTGTCGCAAAACATGTGACACAAGCATTGTGTCGCATTTGGTGTCGCATTAAGTTGCATATCATAAGACACAAGCCTTGTGTTGCGGAACACAAGCATTGTGTCGCATATTATGTCGCAGGAACCCAAAAACAGAAGCCAAAAACATTCTAAGTGTTTAAAAATCACTTTTCAATAACCAAACCAAATACGATACGATTAATACGCAAAAATGGATAAATCAAAGTATAATAATAATAGTTAAGGTTATTATTATAAATCTGTCACCAACGGGCCGTACACGTTTTCAAAACACAAACCAAATAATCAACCAAATCGTAGTAATTTGGACATATATAGTTGTGTAACAACTACAAAGGTAGTCCTTTGAGATACCGACTCCCGTTTATAACTATCGCGTGTCGTGGACACCCTCAGGTTACAGGTCTTCGGACATCGATACTCAGCTAATCAATCAAAGTTTATTTAGATAAACTTCTCAGGCTCAGGTGAGTCTCATGGCCCCTATTTTACTGTTTTTCAATCAGGGGTGTGATATTATTGCTCGTTTTAATTTACAAGTTGAACGCAAGTACCAATCAATCAAATACTACATGAGTTGTTTTCAACTAATCACTAAAGCCCTCCATAGCATAGTCTGGTAATACATCTGCAGCGTGAATGTTAGTATATGATATCATATAGGATTGACAATCCTCGTCCGGGTTAGCACGTACTAACTGGTCAAACGGACGTATTAGCATTTGGGAAGACGAGTGTGGATTAGGCACTCGTAGGAGGCATTCAAGTTGGGTTTCCTTAATTGGACCTGACACTTAAGTTAAGCTCAGACTATGTGCTCATGGCTGTATAACTTTTATTTTGCTTAATTGCTTTATAAATTCAATTATAAATCTTGCGGTTCATACAATTATGTGTTGACATACAAACCTGTGAGCTCACCAGCGTTTCGCTGACCCATTTTAGCATATATCACAGGTGACCAGCAGTAGGTTGGATTGCACAATCAAGATCAATTAGCTCGAGTCAGCATGCAAACAATCAGAGATTTAGCTGCATTATTATATTTTGTGTAGATTAATTATGTACTTAAATCTCTCAATTTTCACCGAGCTAATGTAACTCTATTTTTGATGTAAACTTTGGTTTTATTAATACAAATGTAAAATGACACATATAGTGGTCGTTCATTATATCTTTGTGCTTGTGATATTTGATTAGTAACACCCAATGTATGCTTCCGCTAAACAGTAAATTTGGGGGTGTTATAAAGACCAGTCTGAAATTCTTCCTTTAAAAGAATTGAAAGTTGATCAAAGTCAGAAGTTAGTAGAAGAACCTGTTGAACTTTTATACCGAAAAGTTACTAAACTTAGAAAGAAGCAAATTCCTATGGTATTAGTGAAGTGGAAACATAGCCTAGGTTCAAACCTTACCTGGGAGGCCGAGGAAAATATGAGGGATAGGTATCCTAGATTATTTGAGCAGGATGAGATTTTGGGGACGAAATCTTCTTAAGGAGGGGGAACTGGAATGTCCTCACTACCGGTCTGGTAAATTCTACTTTTAAATTGATTATCTAATTGTGTTAGGAATTATTTAATATTAATTGTTTATTTGTGAAACTTAAGTAAATAAGTCACAGGACTTATTGTGAATAGTAAATTATTACTTGTTTTAAATTGATATAGTTGACAGTAAAATAAAGTAATAGTTCTCGTAACAGATATTTAGGTTCCAGACAATAGAATTAAGACGGGTTTAAAATACCCAATGTTGGGGTCGGTTTAAAAGAGGAGGCCGACCTTGTTTTGTTACTTCTCTTCCTTTGAAATCAAAGAAACCTAAGTTTCTAAAACACAAGAAACCTCAAATTTAAAACCATATACAAAGTTCGAAATTATAAACAAGTTGGGAATTATTCTTGGGGTTGTGATTGAGTTAAGTATCATCATCCTTTTGCAATCTTCATCATGTGAGTTAAATTCTTGATATATATATATATATATATATATATATATATATATATGCTTGGTTTGGTTGGAATTAGGCTAATGATAACTAAGTATGAATTCAGTTGAAGATTGAAGAATGATTTCTTGTTGTTATGAATGATTATGAAATTACATGATTATGGTAATCAAGCTCATGAATTATTCCTTAAATCTTAGAAAATTGAATTAGTTAGGGTTTATGTCCATATTATGAGGAATTGAGCATGAAAAAAGTGTTAGTTTAAGTGTTATGTATATTACTTGATGTTATATAAGATTTATAATTGTTATTGTTGATAAATTTGTGCTCAAATTCGTTGTTGTACCTGAGTTTGAGTGAAATTTGGGTTTGGTTCGGTGTTGGGAAAGAACAGCAAGTTGCAGGTCATTTTCTACTTGATTACGCGATCCCAATTTTTGTTACCGGATCGTGTAAGTTAGTTAAATTCCAGCACAACCGAAATTAGCCTTGGATACGCGATCCCATACTTATTTTCTAGATCACGTAAGATAGTGCAAATTGGTTACAGAAGTAAATGAACTGTGTTACGCGATCCCGCATATGTTTCTAGATCGCGTAAGCTAGTGTAATTTGGTAATGGAAGTTTTTTTACTGAGTTACGTGATCCTGCTTTGATTTTAAGGATCGCGTATGCAAGAGTAAATCTGAATAATTAGATTGACATGATAATTGATGGATTAGTAATATTGGTATAATATAATAATCCATTATAATTAATAAATCACTATGAAAGCTGAATTTTAATGATTTCATTATAGTTAATAGCTTAATGTTATTTGTATCTTAAATTATATGATTATGAACAAAGTTGCTTACTTGTTTAAAAACTTAGTATTTAAGTTTATGTTGAACAAAAAGAAGTGAGTTATTAACTTGTTGAATTTGTATTCTCAGATCAATAGAAGACTCAGTGATATAGAAATCTTGAGTGTGGAGACGACAGAGGTATCGGTGAGTGGATTTGTAACTCACTCTTTGATTTAGTTGTAACTGTTTGGTTGCAACAAGTAAACGTAGATGTGTTTATTAAACTGTTTAGTCTTAATTACTGAATTAATCTACGTGATATGTGTCCCTTTGTGTATCAATATTATTGAGGTCAACCCGTTAGTTGGGCTATTTGGTTATTGTGTGAATTACACAGGGTCTTGAATCATTTGTTGTGTAAAGAACCTGTGTTTGAGTATAATAAACACTAGCTATCGGTCTCGTCCGTTATGGCTATACGGATATGTACGATAAGTGTTCTTGGGGAATCCCCGGGTATTATGATATTCCAAGAGCCACCGATCCTCATTGAAATATGTGCGTTTATGGTTAATTGATATAAACTAATAGTTATCCTAAGTTGAATGGTGTGTTACAAATTCATTCACTTAGCTATGTGCTAATCCCTCATTTTACTTCCTGTAGGTTTTGTTAATTATGGGGTGGTCAGGAAGTAATACTTTGATTGCAAGGAATGTTTGACTGCTCTGCGAACTCTGATATAGTTTTGTTATAAACTAAGTTTGGAATTCTATAACACTCAGTTTTGTGAAATCCCTGTATAGTGGTTTACTAGTTTTTAACTATGGTATATTATTGATATAAACAGGGTATGTACATTATCGTGAATGTACAGTAATGATATATATATTTTAAAATATACGCTTTCGTCATAAATAATATATAATTTCCTATACTGAATGAGGGGTGTTATAATATGTTTATGAGAAATTGAATAATTATGATTATGACCATGTATATGATGACTGGTATAAATGGGTAATTGATATGTATTGTGTGTGATTATGCTCCAAAGAGTGATACCTGTGGTGTTGGTAAATGAAATTGATGAGAAACTATGATAAATACCCATTTATAAGCAATCATATATAAAAGTGTATGAAACTTATGGTAAAATCATAAGTGTTATGAGATTTAACACTTTGTAGTATGATATGTGATATAACTAGGAAGTGAATGAGAAATTGATACGTGTTTATGTGATTATATGAATTAGGTGATAAACTTGCTCAAGGTGTTACAAGTGATTATTTTTGTGGGCTATCGCGAGGTAAGTTAATGGATGATGCTATCATATTTCAAGTAATGCATATTCCATTTACTTGAAAGGACCAGTATTGGATATGACATTTACTTTGTGATTATATACCGGGGTGTAGGCCTGAAGATGTAAATTCTTACGGGAATTAGCATATGATATTGTGGATCCTTAATATACGTATGTTGTGAAATGATATTGATTATCATTGATAGCCCATTTCTTACTAAGCTTTATGCTTACATTATAATGTTTATGTATTTTTAGGTGAGTCAAGTGGGACCCAGAGGGATCAGGGCAAAAGGCCCGAAGGTTACTAATGGTGGAGCTTGTTTTGTTGTTGGTAATGTTGAGTCAAAGGTCACTGACCAACTCAATGATAAAAAGCTAAATGAAAGACAAGATTAAGTCAAAGCTTTTGTTGCTGAAGTGTGTACTCACTGGTCGCTGTTCGTTCTACTCAAGGAAACTGATATACCGAGGAAGATTAAAACTCAACTCAGTGTGTCGCTGATTCAAGGCTTGCAGCGAGAGTTCTTATCATGATATGAATAAAGGCAAAAGTCACTGCCTGAATAAAAGCTAGTTGCTGAAGATATTCAATTCAAGTCACTCTACAAGAGCACGATAGCTCGTAGTGAGTGAGGAGGATCATTTCATCTTCAGTGACTACACTGATAAAGTTTCTATTCAAGTGCAAGTTGCTCTTCAGTCTTACGTCAGCAAGTGTCTCCCGAATCTGTATAAATATCTAGGGGATTAGGTATTAGCAAGTAATTGGTGTTAAGGAAGACGCGATATTCGAGGTAACAAAATTGGGACCACAGAATAATCAGTCTCGGAGATTAAGCCAATTAAACAGCGACATGTGTCATTCCAAGATCATGATTTGAAGAAAATGTTTACGGGACATCTGCACTATAAATAGAGCGGTACTTTGCACTTAGAAACTTTCCGTTTGTACGTGTTAATCACTTGTTAGTCAGTGAGTAGTTTGTCTAAGCACAATACAGCGAGCAGCGAGTGAATAGTTAGAGTGTTTGTCCACTACTATTCATCTCAATTTTTGTATTAGATTAGCTTGAGTTATTGATTTGGATTAGCTTTGGCTATTCCATCCCGCAATCAATACTCAGTGAGTTTTTTTGATTAATAAAATTCACCCTTCTGCTACTATTACATCTATGGTTACCTTTGTTCTATAATTATTATACTCTGTTTATGTTTGAACAATTAAAAATTTAATAAACAACGTAGATAAGATGATAAAAAGTTTTTAATTGTATTCAACCCCCCCTTCTACAATTAAATTTTACTAATTGTAATTCCATATCACTAAAAAATAGTGATTTGGGACTAACAATTGGTATCAGAGCATAGTTGGTTTAAAATAATTAACCTGATATGCGATGGAATCAGTCTAGTACAATTATGTTGATTCTGAGTATCAAAAGGGAAATGGTTGAACTACCAAACCTCCAGCGTTTGATCCCTCAAGGATTGAAACTTGGATGTCCTGGATGATGATGTTTCCGGATCTTGTTGATGATCGTCTTTGCAATATTATAACCAATGGTCCTCATATTCCAACCACAATTGTTCCTGCTGTTGTAGCTACTGCAACCACTTCTGCTATACCAGAAATGGTTATGCTAAAGAGATAGGAACAATGGTCTGATGAGGACAAAAGATTGGTTAGACTAGATGAACAAGCTAAAATCTATATTGGCATGTCACTCCCTGATGAAGTGTTTGAAACAATTAGACTGTGTGAAACTGCTAAAGACATGTGTGACACCCTAAGGAATATATATATTGGAACTCTTGATATTATTCGCTGTAAGGAAAGTAAATCTCACTCATCAGTATGAACTATTTGCAATGGAACCAAATGAATCTCTGACCTCTACTTATACCAGATACTAGTTACTAATAAATAAAATGGAAAAGGCTGGTATAGGTAAAGATCAGAGCTTTGTTGTTGAGAAATTCTTGGAACTTTTGCCAAGGAAAATCTGGGGAACCATTGCTACCTGTACAAGACAGAGGAATGATTATATCACTCTTAATCTAACTCAAGTCTATGGTATTCTGCTAAACTGGGAGCAGCCTGAAAAGCAAGGTGATCAAAGTGAGCACATTCGTGCAACACTTAGAAGTCAAAAGATATCGAATGCCCTTGTAGCTGAGCTTGATGAAATTGATCAGAGACAGAAATCAAAAGTTTCAAAGCTAAGCTCAAAGTCGCTGATAGCTGATGAAGGTCTAGAGAAGCTAGAAAGAGACATGGCAATGATGGTTGCAAATTTCAGAAGAAACACAAGATCTAAAAGATTCGTTGGTGCTCCATCATTTGAAAATTTCAAATCAAAAGGTGACTGCTACAAATGTGACATACCTGGTCATTTCGATGCTGAATGTAGATCCAAATATATCAATCCTATCCCTGAACCAAAGCCAAGCTTCAGAAATGACAAGTATAACAAGTACAAAGCAAAGTACAAGAAGCTCAAGGCAATGTCCAAATCTGGAAAGAAGAAGGGTAAAGGTTTTGTCGCCGAAGAAGGTTCCTTCAGTGACTCTGACTCATCTTCATCAAATAATGAATAAGAAGCATTGATTTGATTGGATAAGGATTACTGTCTGATGGCTGATGATGTTGCTATTCATGAAGACATCAAAGAAGTAGCTCATAAATGTCCAGCATCTGGATGGGATCCTGAGACTCTCTACAAGGTACATTGTTTTAAGTCATATTCAGCTATTGAGAAAGATAATGTGCTTGAATCTTTGATAGTTGACTTTTCAAATTCTCATGACATTCAAAAACAACAAAATTATGAGATCAACAACTTAAAGTCAAGTTCTTGATCAGGAAGAAAATGTGTTAAAAATGAAAAACTTAAAACTAGATCTTGAAGCATAGTTGCATGCAAATCAAGTGTGTATTCAAGAGAAAGTAAAATTTGAAACACAATTCTTAGAACTCAAAAAGGTTATGGAGTTTTGGTGTAAGTCAAATATGAGAGTAAATCAGTGTGTAAATAATCAAATTCCAAAACAAGCAAAAGCTATTTTGGGAGGAAATTATGAACATGTTGCATCACTCGCTGATTCAACTAAGGTTGATCATGTCTTTAATTCTGATGAATATTTCTCAGAAGTTGTGTTTGAACCCATATCAATCATCAGTGAGCCAAGACCAAATTACTTTATAAAAAGTGGTTTGCTCACTGATAATTGCAAAATAAGAAAGACTGATTGTGAACACAAAAATTCAAAAACTGATAATCTATCAAATATTCCAAAGTTCACAGAATCAATCACTGATGGTCAAAAAGACATCAACAACCTTTGTGACACTGTTTCAGTCACTGATAACTCTATCACTGACCAATAGTCAAAGAAACAAGAGGTCAAAAACAGAAAGAAAAGTTGCAAGCAAGTGTCAACTCAACAACTTAATTTAAAAAGAAATAAAATAGCCACTTATGCAAATAGAAAATGTTAGAAGTGTAGTGAAAGACAACATTTGTCATCTAGATGCTCAACATCACCTTTTTCAAAGAATATCATCATCAGTGAGCATTCAGATATTATTTATGCAAAATAGTGGAAGCCAAAACCAAGGCTCAGCCACTATAAACCTATCTCAGGATGAGTTCACCAATTAATCTTTGTTGATGCAAGGCATTCTTAGAGAGACTATCTGGTATCTAGACAGTGGTTGTTCTAGACATATGACCGGATGTAAGTCCCTGCTCAGTGACTACCAGGATGAAAGAGGTCCTGATGTAGTGTTTGGTGATAACAAGATTGACAAAACAAGGGTTTATGGTGTTTTAACAAATGGCAATGTGATGTTCAAAAGAGTTGCATATGTGGAGGGACTGATGCTCAACTAATTTATTGAGCATCAGTCAGTTTTGTGATTCCAAAAATAAGGTGCTATTTGATCATGAAGCTGATGTGGTTTACAACAAGAAAGGAAGTGTTGTGCTAGCTGCTAACAAAAAGGGAAATATATATGTTGTCAATATGGATTCAGCCCAGTCATGGACACGCTTTTATCCCAGAACTGTTTCAAAAGAAAAATGGTTACGGCATAAATGACTTTCTCATCTGAATCTAAAAGCTATCAATAAAGTAAGCAAGAATGGTTTAGTCACTAGACTTCTAAAATTGTCTTATGATAAAGATAAGCTTTGTTCAACATGTTAAAAGGGAAAGCATCACAACTCATCTTTCAAAAGTAAACAATCATCATCTGTGACTGAATGTTTCCACTTACTCCATATGGATCTGTTTGGTCCAGTAAGTACTCTGAGTCTTGGTGGAAAGAAATATTGTTTGGTAATTGTGGATGAATACTCCGAATACACTTGGGTATTCTTTCTCAAAA
Source organism: Pseudognaphalium luteoalbum (assembly GCA_963422505.1). NCBI lineage: Eukaryota > Viridiplantae > Streptophyta > Magnoliopsida > Asterales > Asteraceae > Pseudognaphalium > Pseudognaphalium luteoalbum. Next base: position 54,438,730 of record OY730197.1, read on the forward strand.
CCAAAAATGAAGCAGCTAGAGAGATTTAATCCTTTATCAAGAAAATGAAGAACTTAAATGGTAGTGTGGTTAAACATTTGAGAAGTGATAATGACACTGAATTTAGAGATATTGACCTGGAAAGTTTTTGTGATTCAAAAGGTATCTCTCAAAATTTCTTAGCACCAAGAACATTCCAACAAAATGGGGTTGCTGAAAGGAGAAATAGAACCTTAATTGATTCTGCTAGGTCAATGCTCATTGATGCTAGTCTTATAACCTATTTCTGGGCTGAAGAAGTGAGTTCAGCTTGCTTCACTCAGAATAGGTCATTGATTGTCAAGAGACATGATAAGACGGCATATGAGGTGTTAAGGGGGGAGAAAACCTGATATAATTTTTCTCCATGTTTTTGGCAACACATGTTATGTCCTGAACAAAAGAGATCACTTAGGCAAGTTTGATCCAAAAGTTGATGAAGGTATATTTGTTGGTTACTCAATGATCTCAAAAGCTTTCAGAATCTATAATAAAAGAAGAGAATGCATTGAAGAATCAATGGATGATACTTTTGATGAAGCTTATGATGAGTCACTCACTGATCCAAAAGATTATGAAAATATTGGTTTTAATGAAATAACAAAAATGGATAGTGACTCATCAATCAGCAACAAAGTCAATGATGAGAAGTATAAAAATTTTTCATCAGATTCTGAAAGGGAGGACGGTTTCCCTGAAAATAATTTTGTCTCTACTTTAGATGTGAATACTTCAGGAACATCATCTTTGCCTAATCAAAATCAATCACATCAACTCACTGTCCAAACCAAAGCACACAAAATGAAGATACTTACTGTTCCAATGTTGATCAGTCTCCTGGATAAACCATGGATAAAACAGTCTCTGTTGAACCTCGACGAATGACTAAATGGACAAAACACATTGATAATCAATTGATTATTGGTAATCCACAATCCAAAGTCCATACTAGATCAGCAACTGCTAACTTTTGTCTGTTTGTTAGCTTTGTTTCACTGATGGAACCAAAGAAAGTGGATGAAGCACTCACTGATCATAAATGGATATCAGCAATGCAAGAAGAACTTGCCCAGTTTGAAAGAAACAAAGTATGGAAGTTAGTGCCTCAGCCTGCTAGTAAATCAGTGATTGGAACAAAATGGGTATTTAGAAACAAAATGGATGTTGATGGAGTTGTTGTCAGAAATAAAGCTAGACTGGTTGCACAAGGTTACTGTCAGCAAGAAGACATTGATTATGATGAAACCTTTGCACCAGTGGCTAGACTTGAAGCAATAAGGCTATTTCTAGCCTATGCAGCTCACAAGAAATTCAAAGTGTATCAAATGGTTGTGAAATGTGTCTTTCTAAATGGCAAGCTGCAGGAAGAAGTGTATGTCAAGCAGCCATCTGGATTCATTGATCCTAAACATCCTGGTTATGTTTATAAACTTGACAAAGCCCTGTATGGCCTAAAATAGACTCCCAGAGCCTGGTATGATACTCTCTCTGTCTATCTAATAAAATGTGGGTATGTCAGAGGTAAGATTGACAACACCCTATTTATTAAGAGAGATAAGAGATATGTCATATTGGTTCAAATCTATGTCGATGATATCATTTTTGGGTCTACTAACAGTGACATGTGCAAGGAGTTTTGTGATCTCATGACTAAAAGATATGAAAAGATCATGATGGGTGAATTAACATTTTTCCTTGGCCTGCAAATAAAACAAACGAAAACTGGAATTTTATAAGCCAAGGAAAGTATGGTAAAGACTTGTTAAAGAAATTTGAATTCACTAATTGCTCATCCCTTGCAACACCAATGTGACATGCAGTGAAATTACATGCTAATTCAAATGGTAAATCTATAAACATCACTGCTTACAGAGCTATGATTGGATCACTGTTATATCTCACTATAAGTAGACCAGATATTATGTTTGCTACATGTCTCTGTGTTAGGTATCAAGCTGATCCAAAAGAATCACATCTACTCACTATCAAAAGAATATTCAGATATCTAAAGAGTACACCAAATCTTGGTCTCTGATACCCATTTGGTTCAGATTTCTTGCTGAAAGGATATTCTGATTCTGATCATGCTGGATGCAAACTAGATAGAAAAAGCACTTTTGGCAGCTGTCAATTTCTTGGAGAAAAGCTTGTCAGCTGGTCTAGCAAGAAACACAAATCAGTTTCAACTTCAACCGCTGAAGCTGAATATGTCGCTGCTAGTGCTTGTACTGCTCAAATTCTTTGGATGAGAAATCAACTCGCTGACTATGGTTTTAATTTCACAGAGATACCAATCTATTATGATAGTCAAAGTGCCATAGCCATTGCTAATAATCCAGTGATGCATTCAAGGACAAATCACATTGAAGTTAGATATCATTTCATCAGGGACCATGTGATGAAAGGTGATATTGAACTTCATTTCATTCCAACTGACTACCAACTCGCTGACTTGTTTACAAAACCCTTAGATGAGAAGAGATTTAACTTTCTGATCAGTGAGCTTGGTATGTTAAACCTAAATGAATGAATAAACTCTTTGAGTTTATTTATTTATTTGTTTTTATTTTCTTTATTTTTAAATCAACTTTAAACAAAATGACTTTGTAGATTATAACTTTTATTGCACATACTCACTAATCAATTAACTTTAACTGATTTAATCAGCAAGTTTAATACTCAGTTAGCTGTGCTCTTCTAATTTTATAACTTATAAAGTCACATGAATATTTCATTATGTTTCAAAATTAAGTCTCTATCATTACTCTATGTTATTACTAGCTGATTTAGTTAGTATTCTAAGTTGTAACTTAGTCAGTGAAATTTTATTATAGATATATGCTATACATTCAATCTAAGACATAATATATATTCATTTTTTAAAAAATAAAACAATATAAAAGTCTATAACAATTAAGTTTAATCAATATCAAAGTTGCAGTCTAATCTCAAAGATTTAATCAGTATTCTAAGTTGTGATTAAATCAGCGAGATAAAACTTCAGTTAGATAAAAGATTATATTTATTTCTATATGATTTTTATATTTTTTGGTGGATAATCAATACTTTGATTATATACATTAGGGACTCCCTGCTGTAGCATTTAATGGTGATAAATAAATCGACAAACATTTGTCATATTTAATACGTTTTGTATTTAATTTAATGGATTTCAAAATAAATGTTTTATGGTATAACGGAAAAGTCGCATGATTCTGACACTCTCTTTCTTACGCCATTGCACTCTTTCGATGCACCACTCCCATCACCATTAATGCCACCACGTTCCACCATCATCACCCCTATACCACTACCACTTACCACCACCATCAAACACGACATCCAATTTTACACCACATGATCATCAAGTTGTGTATACTATAAATCAGGGACTTAAACTCATTTTTACTTTTTAAGCATACTTGATTTTCATTTTCCTAACAACACTCTCATTTTCAAAACCTTAAATAACATTGCAAATCAATTCTTTTAGGGATTCAAATGGCAAAATCAAAATTCTTTCCAAACTCTTATACACCGATCGCAGAGATTAAAGCTCATCGAGCCTTTGCAGTAAGTGAAAATCTTTTCATCACTGTCCCAAAATCTAACTATTTGGGAAACTTATCATGTACAAAACCAGAGTATTGGGAGATACTCAATTTTCTACATAACCATTTTATTCTCCCTGCTTTTACATTGTCTCGTGGAGAGATGAACCCTGAGTGGCTGAGTGAGTTTTGGTATACCTGTACTCATTCAGTTGTTAATGGTACTTCTCAACTCCAGGGTCTTATTGACAATGTGGGTACAACAATAATTATCACTGCCACCATCATCCTTACTAATTTACAACTTCCTGTACACGATATTTATGATCCACTGCCTAATGGAGATGTGTCCAAAGGAGGCCTAGTCAATCTCACTTGGATTGACTGTAAATATTTGGTCGATGATAGTGGAAATCGTAAATATTCCACTGTACATAAAACAAAAATGGATGGTGTATGGAATGCCCTATTTTCACATTCCATTAAAAGTTTGGGCACCAAAACAGGGAGCTACGATAAATTCAACTCCCTAAAGGCATGACATCGCGTAAAAAGTCACTTTTTTACTACCGATATCTCTCTCATTCAGGAACAATACTTGAAAAATAAACTCAGATGATGTACAAATCAACGAAACTTTACCAAGACGGTCAAAATGAAGTTGTACGAGAAAAATCAAGCAAAACGGACAAAAAATAAAGATTCCACATGCAATTGAAGATTCAAGGCATCCGAAACAAGATTTAGAGAAAAAGTACCCATCACCAAGATCCCTTTTATCCAAGATGTTCGTTTTCAAAATATGAATCCAACAGAAGAAGAATCAGCAAAAACGGATGAAGAATGAAGATTCTACGTACACCGAAAGATTCAAACAATTCGTACGAGACAACGATTTCATTTCCTGAAAGTCTTTGCTTTTGAAAAACGAATCCAACGCAAAAAGAATCGACAAAAACAAACGCAGAACGAAGAAGATACGCGCGAATCAGGAAAAGAAGCAAAAGACGGCGAACCGGGGCGGCAGCCTGCCAGCCGCCGCCGGCCACAGGCCACCGCCGCCGGCTTCCATGGTGGTGGCGCTGGCTGCACTCCCCCTGGCCGCTTTTCCGTCCTTGCTCGTACTCACCTAATACACGTGCTAGACCTTTTCCGCAACTTTAGTGTACACGTGCTAGACCTTTTCGCGCTTTAGGGTACATGTGCTAGCAACTTTACCACCTTTTGCTAACATGTGCTCCTAGTTGCTAAAATGCACCAAATCTCAAGTATAAATAGATGCTTCATGGTTCATTTCAAGACACCTCATATCTCACTACTCACACACTCTTGGAATCACAAAATTCCACTTTCTCAAATTCTCTTGTATTTTATAGTTTTTCTCATTCTAGGATTATTGTAATTAATCTACGGATTAATATAGAGGCTAGAACGAATGCTAGGGATTTGGAGATTAATCTTTGTACGTGCGAAAGAGTTGTCAATCATAAGAATACGTTGTTACGCATTTATTTCTGGGTGATATCTAAACCTTTATCATACTTGTTTTATTTCGTATTTTAAATACGCATTATTACTTGGTATGTGATTTACATGTTGCCATGAATTGCAAGTAGTTTATTATCGTGATTGTTGATGATGTAGATAATTATAAGTAGGGATGACATTATATAATTAGTGCATGATAATCATAAAGTGATATGATGACCCCTATTCGACTGTTTATTCGATATAGTACTGGAAATGCTTTCACGCAAAGTACAAATGTATGGAAGTCATAAATGACCGAAGGTAGTCATATCACTGGAATCAGCTCTGGTTTAATAGTTGGAATTCCGAATGGATAATACAACTTCACAACTAACTGGTATATCCTACGAAAGTCAACACACTGTAAAGTAATGTTCGTAAAACACGTTAAGATAAAATAGGAATTAGTAACCCTTGTACTGTTAAGACCTTATGAACTTAAGTTTAATCTATAGAGTACCCTTTCTGGTTATCCACGTGACTGCAACCTAGTAATTAGGACCTGATCAACCTTAATTATGGTAAGTAGTTATCTGTGCCCATGACATGCAATAAGTAAGACACAGTGAAACCACTCGTTGTATATATTAGGTTTATATTTCCACACTATTTTACATTTAGTTAGTTAGAGTGGCATTCTCACTATCAATTACTCTTGACCGCGTATTGGATGTAAGAAGTCGTGGAACTACCATGTAAAGTACACGGTCTAATTACTGAAAGGCATGAACTGCATATGAAACACGTTTTAATAAACTGCGAATAATCCATGGATGTATAACTATTTGAAAAGGAGAGATTTAAGTCATAAGTCAAAGACCCCAGAATCTAGTTAATCATAAATAAGACTTAGGAATGAAAGTAAAAGTCCAAGTGACTTAGAATACTTAAACCTCTAGGTCTTATAAAATCGACGAAAGTTATTAATCTGCATGCTAATAAAATAGTAAACTATCTTAGGGGTTAAGAACGGTCGGACCTATGAGACGATACGCTGCTGATTCATGCGCCTCGGTTTAAAACCAAGATAGGTTGTTTGTCTTTCAACTAGATAAATATTGGAAGTTTGCGTATTGCTCCGATCAAAAAAATGATAACCTAGTTCCTAGTGACACGCCAATGGGAAAATTAGTTGGTAGGGTTCTAGAGTTTACACCTAATAGTTTACTTATTATGTTAAGTATTGTCCCTATTTAATCTATCATCCCGAAACATTAATTATCAAAGTGTCAGCAATCACATATTTATCTTTATCTGCTTCCCTGTATTTTAATTTCCTGCAATTTACTTTCCCGCACTTTAATTATTTGTGTTTAGTTTAAAAACCCCCAAACCTACCTACTTTGTTCCATCCTAAATACTTCCCTACCAAAAGCACCAGCTTTAATCACCCACACGTTTCGATTCATAGAACGATATTAGGTTATAATTACCGCTTACTAACCAGAGTACGTAGTACATATAATTTATGCCCCGCTATTTATAAATTAAAAAACCCATGTTGGCGCCCGATTAGTTACCATCAACGACACCGATATTTTCGGGCCCCATAAAGTTTTTGGCGCTGCTGCCGGGGAATCGTAAACGTACAATTCAAAGCCGCCTTAAGTAGTAGTATTTAGGAGATCCTTCCGATCGAAATCTTCTCAGAAATCCTTCGAAAGTTAATTTAAGTAATTAAGTATTAATTAATTATTAGTTAATTAGGACAATATTAATTTAAATATGACAACTCCAAAACCCATTTCTTGCTTCATTTCAAAGTATGAATTGAAGGCAATGGATGATGCGGAATTCTTTAACTACTTAGAAAAAGAGATAAGATCTGATTTCTTTTAACCTTCTTCCTCTACAACTAAGGAAACCTCCGAAACCCAAGAAGAATTTAGAACACCACTTTCCATTCCAAAACATTGCCTGGATTTTGATAACAAGGATCAGTTACCTGACCTTGCATCATCTCCAGAAGATCGCTCTCCAACTTTTCATTCACCTAATTTACCAAATTCTGTCCACTTCAATTGTCTCCCCAAAGATGATTATGAAGTCAAACCTCTGAAATTACGTGACTTAATCACCCTCATTCCTGAAACATCCGTGTATGCCCAAACCCTTTCCGATTCTCGTAATGATGGCATCTCTCAATTTCTTTCACATGAACAGATATACACCATTTATCGAGTGGTGGATAAGGTTCCATCAGTCGAGTCAGAACAACCTTGTTTTGAAGAACGCCACCTCGGTGCGTCTTTCAATCCCTCCCGTAGGGTAGATGTCTATAAAGCATTCGTTAGGCAATTAAAGTATGCCGACCTCCCGTTTTCATACGAACAACGAGAGACGATTGTCATATTAGAAAAACAAGTTGAATTCCTTGTTCGCCTGTCAAGTAATCAATGCGAGAGCAATTTCACAAATTTCCGAGACCAAGAACTAAAGTTCAAAGCAGATTTAGATCTACTTTTTGAATCATTTCCCGACATGGATTTCCTCCCAATATCTATGATATTAATTAATCACAATGTCGCTGCAATGATCAACAAACTTGAGTTTTGGATAGAACGAGACCCGATGATTCCCATCATCATTCCTGGTAAAATTCCATTCTTTGTTGACCCCGCCTCTTACTTGATCTCTAAATTGCGAGATGTTTTTCCTGATTCCACCAAGAAAAGAATCGACACAACCCTCTTCACTAAAAGAAAAGACCTTCACATCAAGCTTATTCGAATCTTTGCCTTTACCAAATACCCCTTCACTTCCACCCAAAAAGCCACAATCAGTGAACTCTTTAGGATAGTTAAATCTACAACCGAAGAACCTGATTCGCGGGAAGAGAAAGCATTTCTAGAAGTCATGAATAAACTCACTCACGATCTAAATTATAAAGACCAAGGACCACGCGACGGCTTGTCAAACCCTAAAAAGATGAGGAAGGTATATAATAAGTTAATTATTGATCTTGTCGATTTAGGATACGAGTAACGAAAGTTCTAGGGGAAATAGAGAATTGTCATTACTATTTAATTTACAATGTCATTTGGGAGCTTTCAAAAAGTTTTGTACCTAAAAACGTTCGCTTAAGGGAGCAAATCTCAACCCTTTCCCTATAAAGGGATCATAATGAATCGTAAAACAACTCTCTCCGAAAAGGTCGAGGCTCGCGAATTTAGAAGAGCATATTTTAGTATACATATAGTAATAAATAAATTCTTGAAAGCGACCTTTAAGAAAATGTTTTTAAATTTTTGTCTGAAAAACACACGCATGTCGAAAGGAATACGCAATTTCAAGCTTTTAGCCGAAACGTGTACATCCCATAAACCCGCGCCAGACAAAGATTTTAAAACACCCAAAAATACACTAAGTATAATATGTTGGATTAATTATAATTGTCCTGCAAGAATTTGCGCGTTTCTTAAATTATTTATAATGTAACAAGGAACCAACAAGTAACTAGTTACAATAAGTATACTTGAGATTCGTACTTACGATTAATAGGACATTAGGAATTAATCTAGAAACATTAGGCTTAATCCTAGAGTACAATAGGGACCATGTGTAAGGAATATGGTACTTAAGGACATGACACATATTCCTAGGGACCATTAAACCTTCCATACATCTCCATAATTCAAAAGCAAAAAGAAAACTTCTTCTTCCTCCCTCCCCACACCCAAAAACCAGCCACCCATACACCACCATGAAACCACCATCAAAACTCTACCAAAACTTATGATCTTGTATCTTTTGAACTCCTCTTTGAATGCGCTTCACGGTTGTACAATCATTTTTAAGTTTTGTTCATTAAAACTAAGGTATGATCATCAAAACCCACCTTAAACTTAAAAGTGTTTGTTTAGATGCTTAGAACAATTACATGCTACTACCATGCTAGTATCTAGGTATTTAAGTTTAATTGTGAAGCTTGAATGATTATTCCATGATAGTTGTACAATGTGGTTAGTTTATGGTTGTAGATTGCAAGTTTGACTCTTAAAGTCAACAAAAAAGTTAACTAGCTAGCATGAATTAATGAAATGAATTAAAATTGCTTGATCATTTTTATTCAAAAAGCTTACTTCAACTTGAACTCTTACAAAGTCAAACCCTACTAATAATGATATGACCAAGAATTGTGAAATCTTGACATTTCAAGATTAGGTAATGCCAAACTTGTAAATAACAAAATTTCACGTTAAAGCTATCACCATTTCTTGACTTTGCATTTTAATATATTGATTACCAACCACACTACATGTCACCTTAGTATGATTAAAACTAATTATTTGTGGCTTGGAACATTGGATATTTGATGTGATCTTTGGACTGTCACAAATTTAAAGCCCTTATTTCGAATTTTCTCTAAGAAATTTCAAAAATGCTTTAAATTTTCTCTTTCTTGAGAATCTATTACTTTAAATTTCTCATATTCTCACGTACCATGTCGCCAAAGAAGAAATCAAAGCTAAACCCAGCACGACCGGATGACACGTATATGGAGGGATAAATCATTTGGCCGTTTCAGATATATAGATTGGGATAAGCTGCAGACATTGGGGTTTAGACAGAGATTAGAGAGTCTGCTCAGTTACTCAGTAGAAGGTCAGCAGTTTGAGCCTTTCAAAAGACTGTTCAGCATTGATGAGCCGGTATACATGGAAATGATTATCGAGTTCATGACCACGTATACATTTGAGCCAAGGAGTAGAGTTGGTAGTGGTTCGATTACATTTTGATATATGGGCAGCTTGTTCACCTTGTCACTAGCTCAGTTCGCACAACACCCTAGATCTCTACACTCCAGAAGAGATATGATCCCCACTGTTCACTAGTGGAGCCACCAGGGTTTCCCTCACACCTACGCCCGTAGAGGCATGGAGTCATTGGTCGCCATTGAAGTTTTTCTCGGGTATTAAGGCTACCTGATATCGCGTAAAAAGTCACATTTTTACTACCGATATCTCTCTCATTCTGGAACAATACTTGGCAAATAAACTCAGATAAAGTACAAATCAATGAAACTTTGCCAAGAAGGTCCAAATGAAGTTGCACGAGAAAAATCAAGCAAAACAGATGAAAAACGAAGATTCCACATGCAATTGAAGATTCAAGGCATCCGAAACAAGATTTAGAGACAAAGTTCCCATCACCAAGAGCCCTTTTATCCAAGATGTTCATTTTCAAAATACGAGTCCAACAGAAGAAGTATCAGCAAAAACGGATGAAGAATGAAGATTCTACGTACACCGAAAGATTCAAACGATTCGTACGAGACATCCAAAGATCAGAGATGTATTTCGGGGATTTATTTTCATCAAAGTCTTCATTTTGGAAAAATGAATCTAACGCAAAAAGAATCGATGAAAACGGATGCATAACAAAGAAGATACGCGCGAATTAGGAAACAACGCAAAAGACAGTGAACCGGGGCGGCAGCCTGCCAGCCGCCGGCGGCCACTAGGCCACCACCACCTGCTTTTTCGTCCTTTCTCATACTCGCCTGGTACACGTGCTAGACCTTTTCTACAACTTTAGGGTACACGTGCTAGACCTTTTTTCGCTTTAGGGTACATGTGCTAGCAACTTTACCACCTTTTGCTAACATGTGCTCCTAATTGCTAAAATGCACTAAATTTTAAGTATAAATAGGTGTTTCATGATTCATTTAAAGACACACCTCTCACACCTCAAAAACACACATCACACACTCTTGGAATTAGGGGTGTCAAAATACCCGACCCGACCCGCACCCGACCCGATCCGAACCCTATTAAAACTATTCGGTTCGGGTTTAATAGGGTTAAAAAGTTTAATCGGGTTATACGGGTTAACCTGATTAACCTGAATGCTTATTAGGGTCGGGTTACAGGTTAAAATAGATAAATTTATGCGGGTGCGGGTTGACCCGATTAACCCGATTTAACCAAGTATCAGTTTTTCTATTAATTTTATAGTTAAACTTTCCAATAAAATAATATAAGTTGAATATGTTAATTTATTGTTGAGACATTTTTCTATATATATAAGAGAGTCTAAGACTAGAATCTAATTAGTAATAGTAGCTATAACCATATAATAACATTAGTGTAAAGTGTAGCAATGTATATAAATATGATTATGGAGAATTGAAGATTTAGTATTGTATATTAATTGTAACATAACTTGCAAGTATTCTTTCATCAAAGTGTTAGTGCGGTAACTGCATTCTTAAATTTTCAAAAGTTATAAGCAAGTCTCACATTTTAAGTATACTTAAACCCGCTTTGAAATTCAATACTTACATTCAATTTAAAACAAAACTCACTTTTACCAACTATGATTCTACTACGTATACATAATTTATGTGGTTTCAACTTCATATATCATTCAATATTTTAGTCTATTATCCCAAAATTCAAAGTCATCTATATATTTATTTTAACAATTATTAGAAAACTGTGAAGTTATACGGGTTAACCCGCTACCCGATTAACCCGACCCGACTAACCCGCTACCCGATTAACCCGAACCCGATAACCCAATTACCTAATAGGGTCGGGTTGCGGGTATATATCTATTTCTGAAAAACCCGACTAACCCGACCCGACTAACTCTTATTAGGATCGGTTACTTGGAATTACAAAATTCCACTTTCTCAAATTCTCTTGTATTTTATAGTTTTTCTCATTCTAGGATTATTGTAATTAATCTACAGATTAATATAGAGGCTAGAACGAATGCTAGGGATTCGGAGATAAATCTTTATACGTGCGAAAGAGTTGTCAATCATAATAATACGCTGCTACGCATTTATTTCCGGGTGATATCTAAACTTTTATCATACTTGTTTTATTTTGTATTTTAAATATGCATTATTACTTGGTATGTGATTTACTTGTTGCCATGAATTGTGAGTAGTTTATTATTGTGATTGTTGATGATGTAGATAATTATAAGTAGGGATGACATTATATATTTAGTGTATGACAATCGTAAAGTGATATGACGGCCCCTATTCGACTGTTTATTCGATATAGTACTGGAAACGCGTTCAAGCGGAGTACAAATGTATGGAAGTCATAAACGACCGAAGGTAGTCTTATCACTGGTATCAGCTCTGGATTAACAGTTGGAACCCCGAAAGGATAATACAACTTCACAACTAACTGGTATATCCTACGAAAGTCAACACATTGTAAAGTAATGTTCGTAAAACACGTTCAGATAAAATAGGAATCAGTAACCTTGTACTGTTAAGACATTATGAACTTAAATTTAATCTATGGAGTACCCTTTCTGGTTATCCACGTGACTTTAACCTAGTAATTAGGACCTGATCAACCTTAATTATGGTAAGTAGTTATCTGTGCCCATGACATGCAATAAGTAAGACACAGTGAAACCACTCATTGTATATATTAGATTTACATTTCTGCACTGTTTTATATTTAGTTAGTTTAGAGTGTCATTCTCACTGTGAATTACTATTGACCGCGTGTTGGATCTAAGAAGCCGTGGAACTACCATGTAAAGTACATGGTCTAATTACTGAAAGGCATGGTCTGCATATGAAACATGTTTTAATAAACTGTGAATAATCCAGGGATGTATAACTGTTTGAAAAGGAGAGATTTAAGTAATAAGTCGACAAAATTGGAATCTAGTAGATCATTAATAAGACTTAGGAATGAAAGTAAAAGGCCAAGTGACTTAGGATACTTAAACCTCTAGGTCTTACAAAATCGGTTGTCTAAACATACAAAGTTATCAATCTGCATGCTAATAGAATGGTAGACTATCTTAGGGGTTAAGAACGGTCGAACCTATGAGATGACACGTGGCTGATTCATGCACCTCGGTATAAAACTAAGATAGGTTTCTTGTCTTTCAACTAGATAAGTATTGGAAGTTTGCGTATTGCTCCGATTAGAATCATGATAACCTAGTTCCTAGTGACATGCCAATGAGAAATTTAGTTGGTAGGGTTCTAGAGTTTACACCTAATAGTATATCTATTATATTAAGTATTTCCCCTATTTAATCTGTCATCCCGAAATGTTAATTATCAAAGTCTCAGCAATCACATATTTATCTTTATCTGCTTTCCTGCAATTTACTTTCCTGCATTTTAATTATTTGTCTTTAATTTTAAAACCCCCAAACCTACCTATTTTGTTCCATCCTAAATACTTCCCTACCGAAAGCATCAGCTGTAGCCACCCACACGTTTCGTAACATAGAATGATCTTAGGTTATACTTATTGCTTACTAACCAGGTAGGTAGTGTATATAATTTAAGCCCCGCTATTTATAAATTTTAAAACCCCTATTGGTGACCGATTAGTTACCATCAACGACATCGACGCTTCGGGCGCCATCAAGTTTTTAGCACCGCTGCCAGGGAGTCGTAAATGTACGATTCAAAGCCGCCTTAAGTAGTAGTATTTAGGAGATCCTTCCGATCGAAATCTTCTCAGAAATCCTTTGAAAGTTAATTTAAGTAATTAAGTATTAATTAATTAGCACAATATTAGTTTAAATATGACAATTCGAAAACCCATTTCTTGCCTCGTTTCAAAGGATGAATTAAAGGCAATGGATGATACAGAATTCTTTAACTACTTAGAAAAAGAGATAGGATCTTATTTCTTTTCACCTTCTTCCTCTAAAGCTAAGGAAACCTCCGATACCCAAAAAGAATTTAGGAAACCACTTTCCATTCCAAAACGTTGCCTGGATTTTCATAACACGGATCAGTTACCTGACCTTGCATCATCTTTAGAAGATCGCTCTCCAACTTTTCATTCGCCTAATTTACCAAATTCTGCCCACTTCAATTATCTCCCCGAAGATGATTATGAAGTCAAATCTCCAAATTTATGTGACTTAATCACCCTCATTCCTGAAACATCAGTGTATGCCCAAACCCTTTCCGATTCTTGTAATGATGACATCTCTCCATTCCTTTCACATGAACAAAAATACACCATTGATTGAGTGGTGGATAAGGTTCCATCAGTCGAGTCAGAACAACCTTTTTTGGAAGAACGCCACCTCGATGCTTCTTTCAATCCTTCCCGTAGGGTAGATGTCTATACAGCATTCATTAGGCAATTAAATTATGCCGACCTCCCATTTTCATACGAACAACTAGAGATGATTTTCAATTTATAAAAACAAGTAGAATTCCTTCTTCGCCTGTCAAGTAATGTCCTAGGGGAATTAGAGTATAGTCATTACTATTTAGCGATCTTATCGATTTAGGATACGAGGAATGAAATGTCCTAGGGGAATTAGAGGATAATCATTACTATTTAGTTTATAATGTCATTTGGAAGCTTTCAAAAAGTTTTGTACCTAAAAACGTTCGCTTAAGGGAGCAATCTCAACCCTTTCCCTATACGGGGATCAGAACGAATCGTAAAACAATTCTCTCCGAAAAGGTCGAGGCTCGCGACTTTAAAAGAGCGTATTTTTGTGTACAAATAGTAATAAATAAATTCTTGAAAGCGGCCTTTAAGAAAACGTTTTTAAATTATTGTCTGAAAAACACGTGCATGCCAAAAGGTAACGCAATTTCAAGCTTTTAGCCGAAACGTGTACATCTCATAGACCCGCGTCAGACAAAGATTTTACAACACCCAAAAATACACTAAGTTTAATATCTTAGATTGATTATAATTTTCCTGCAAGAGTTTGCTTGTTTCTTAAATTATTTATAATGTAACAAGGAACCAACAAGTAACTAGTTACAATAAGTATACTTGAGATTCGTACTTACGATTAATAGGACATTAGGAATTAATCTAGAAACATTAGGCTTAATCCTAGAGTACAATAGGGACCATGTGTAAGGAATATGGTACTTAAGGACATGACACATATTCCTAGGGACCATTAAACCTTCCATACATCTCCATAATTCAAAAGCAAGAAGAAAACTTCTTCTTCCTCCCTCCCCACACCCAAAAACCAGCAACCCATACACCACCATGAAACCACCATCAAAACTCCTCCAAAACTTGTAATCTTGTATCTTTTGAACTCCTCTTTGCTTGCTCTGCACGGTTGTACAATCATTTTCAAGTTTTGTTCATTAAAACTAAGGTATGATCATCAAAACCCACCTTAAACTTAAAAGTGCTTGTTTGGATGCTTAGAACCATTACATGCTACTACCAAGCTAGTATCTAGGTATATAAGTTTAATTGTGAAGCTTTGAATGATTATTCCATGATAAATGTACCATGTGGTTAGTTTATGATTGTAAATTGCAAGTTTGACTCTTAAAGTCAACAAAAAGTTAACTAGCTAGCATGAATAGAATAATGGATTAAAATTGCTTGACCATTCTTGCTTACTAGGATGATTGTACTTGTTTGACTAGTCAAAATTGGCAATGTAACTAGAGAATCATCATTTTGAAAATAAAAGTCTTAAATTAAACCAAACACATGGGTATGATAACTTTTTGGGCATAACCTAGCTTGTTTACTAATTAGAAAATGCTTAAAATAGTTTAGATCATGTATACATGAATAGGTTATAATTTTGGCATGCAGATACTCGAAAATATCATTTGAAGAAATCTTTGACCTAAAAAATCAACTTGAAGTATTGAATTTTTAACAAATCATTTTTATTCAAAAACCTTACTTCAACTTGAACTCCTAAAATGTCAAACCCTACTGATAACGATATGACCAAGAATTGTGAAATCTTGACATTTCAAAATTGGGTAACGCCAAACTTGTAAATGACAATATTTCACGATAAAGCTATCACCATTTCTTGACTTTACATTTCCATATATACTGATTACCAACCACACTACATGTCACCTTAGTATTATTTGTTGCTTGGGAACATTGGATATTTGATGTAATCTTTGGACTGTCACAAATTTAAAGCCCTCATTTCGAATTTTCTTTCAGAAATTTCAAAAATGCTTTAAATTTTCTCTTTCTTGAGAATCCATTACTTTAAATTTCTCATGTTATCAGTTACCATATCGCCAAAGAAGAAATTAAAGCTAAACCCAACATGACCACTTGCAGGATCTCTTGCCTACCTCAGTGCCACACCCGAGTACGACCGGATGGCACATATATGGAGGGATAAACCATTTGGCAGTTTCAGATATATAGATTGGGATAAGTTGCAGACATTGGGGTTTAGACAGAGATTAAAGAGTCTGCTCAGTTACTCAGTAGAGGGTCAGCAGTTAGAGTCTTTCAAAAGACTGTTCATCATTGATGAGCTGGTATACATGGAGATGATTACCGAGTTCATGACCATGTATACATTTGAGCCATGGAGTAGAGTTGGTAGTGGTTCGATTTCATTTCGATATATGGGCAGCTTGTTCACCTTGTCACTAGCTCAGTTCGCACAGCACCTAGATCTCTACACCCCATAAGAGATACGATCCCCTCTGTTCACTAGTGGAGCCACCAGAGTTTCCCTCATGACTACGCCCGCAGAGGCATGGAGTAATTGGTCACCAATGAAGTTTTTCTCGGGTATTAAAGCTACCTAACTCAGAGACCCAGTCCTACAGATTCTACACAAGCAGTTGGCATGTTCGATTGATGGGAAACATACGACTAATGGTCGAGTTGCCGAGTTTGATGATGCTTTGATGGCATATATCCTCAGAAAGGGGAACATCCAGGTTGCCCACTTAGTTTCTTAGCGAATTCTTGAGGAAAAGAGTTATGATTTAAAAAGGTCATTCATGGGCCCTGTGGTTACAAGGTTGATTAGAAAAATGGGACTGCTTAGAACAGCAGAAGTGGAGAAATTCAAGAGTCTACCCAATTGGAGTGCCCAACCAATAGACTATGAGTTCCCAAGATTGATGGGGATAATCAAGATTTTGAGAGATGGCACAGTCTATATTAGAGCATGACAAGCAGATTCTGATAGTGTTGACACCCAGGTGCCAGATTTAGTTCTACCTAGAGGGACGAAAAAGAGAAAGCGGTCAGGAGAGTCCAGAGATTCAGATTCAAATGAGGATGAGGATAGGGATGATCCTGTACACCCAGTTGCACTACCACCAGTAGTACAACCGCCTGTCATGGCAGGACCTTCTACCCCAGCCCCCAGAGTACAGGTGCCCAGATATATCTATCACTACACGACACCTCCAGGGCCAGACTATTGGTACTGGCTCATGCAAATGCAGGTCAGGTGTTACAAGGCAATGAGATAGCAGATTGCAGGGATGCCGATGAGCCCACTTCCAGACATACCATGCAGGTTAGGCCGAGCACCACCACACATATATCCCCCTATAGTTCCTGCTCAGACACCTCACCCATATCCATGTCATGGTCATGGCTTACCTCCTCGGACAGTTCCACCTAGACCACAACCACCTCCAACACAGGTTCCTATTATGAGAGAGCCTGTCCCCTCAGTAGTTGGTTCAGTCAGGGGACAGACTTCGAGAGATAGCGGCAGATCCAGAGTTTCTAGGCGAGTTGCCACTGTACAGAGCCGTAGGAGTCTCAGACAGTCCGATCCCACCATCTTAGTACATGCTCCAGTATCCTCCCATAGACAGATATACTTATTCAGGAGACACACTCAGTAGGGATCGCCCGTTATTCCACTTGACAGTTTTGATATACCTGCAGGGCCATTTGTTGACCAGTTGATACATGATGAAGTTTTTACAGACACAGGAGCTATTCAGGGTGCTTCAGATGAAGGTACCCAACTTCAGCATAATCTAGAAGATGACTCCTCATCAGATGAGACCTCCTATGCACCTATCGGATCTTCATCAGCAGTATCACGAGCTCCACCAGCCGAGCAATAGATTGCTCTGCTTTCTGACTTCTTACTATTTTCTACCAGACTTTATTATTACTATTTGTATTTGATGTACTGTGGATGCATAGACATCACCTCTATCCAGTTTTTACTTTATTATGCTATCACTTTACTTTTCTTATTAGCAGCTATTACTTGATCTATCACTTTACTTATCTTATTAGCAGCTATTACTTGATTATTGAGTAGCATGTTTGTTTGAATCCAAACACTATTTTTCGAAGACCATAAAGGAGAAAGCTGTCGACCAAGTCATGAAGGATGCCGGAAGTCAAAAACTGCAAACCAGCAATCTTCTGAAAAGTAGCCGACAGTACACACAACGTATCACGTAGCGGTAACCCGTTCCAAACTTTTTATCCATTTAATGCCTTAATTATCTCATCCGATATTCCAAAAATAAGTGTGGGATCTCCCAGACCACACTACACTTACGTAACAATCCGAAAATAAGTAGAATCTCTAAGTATGGGATACTTCGACTAGAGGTGTTCAATACATAGATTCGAACATTAGGGACAATGTTCCTCTAAGCGTGGAATATACGGTCTGCAACCGAAAGTTTAACCTCTTGTCCGTAACATAAACAATATTTTCATTAAAAGGCTAAAAATAGAGAAATTTTCAATATTTTCTGGATTCAAAAGCAAAATTCTTTAAGAACCTCTAATTTTCAAAAATATAAATTACAGCAAGAAACGAGTTTTTAAAGAAACAAATTGGTTTTCTTAGAATAAGATACGGATGAAAAGGGCAACACATGGCTAGGCACACATTGACCAAAACATTCGATTCATGAGTTTTGAGCCCTTATTAGCATTCATCTTTAAGATGCTTCACTTTTCATTTCATGTGTGTGCCGATGTATACATTTGAATTAGAACTTGCTCTTGTAATGTATTTCGAGATCACACCAATGAGTGCCATACGTGCATAGGTACAACCTATCTCGATACTTTCTAAGGAATCCCAACATCCACTTACCACCAAACATCCACTCACTCTTCACACCCACTATCCAAATAAAACTTCCTTTTATATCTTCATCCCGAACCTAGGGAAGCCACGCCTTCCCATATTTTTAGAGACACTCTCAATTTCGCAATATTTTCCATAAGAAAAGCCCATACAACCTCACAACCTGATACCATACGAAACCTTTCGGACAAAATATCCATCGGTAGGAACGACATGATAAAAAAGAAAGAAAAGAAAAATGAGAAAAAGAAAGAAAACAAGAAACATACATGCTGGCACCACCCAAAAAGTCCAGAAAAGGAAAATTTAAATCTGAAAAAGTGTTGCACTATTTAGTCTTTTCAAGTCTGAGAAATTTCAAAAGAGACTTTCTCGGAAAAACACCCAAGCTTCAAGAAAGATATGAGGAAAGAAAAACCCATAATCTCCCTTTTCACACACCTTCTTCAATTCTCCCAAATCAAAAATCCCGATTCCTTTCTAAGATATCTTGAAAGATTAGTACCGTTCTCATCCAAAGTGATGGAGATTTGATTCTTGATCAAGCCTATGATGAGAATGCTGCATGACTGGCTATCTGAGTGATTGACACTAGCAAGTTGGAACCCTAAACACCTCAGTGATCTGAGTGACCCACTGCGAGGATTGCCTAGTCATGATTACTATTTAAGTTGCTTGAAGAAAGTATCATATTCTATAAACCCTTAGTTTCTCATAAGAACTCTTTCATAACTGGAGCTTTATGCTCTTTGGAAATAGTATTTCTAGAAGATATGTGTAACTAGAATCTTTCTAAAGGTCTTTTATGAATGAGTTTGCTTGAGGACAAGCAAAGTTCTAAGTCTGGGATACTTGATATTGCGTAAAAAGTCTCGTTTTTACTACCGATATCTCTCTCATTCTGGAACAATACTTGGCAAATAAACTCAGATAATGTACAAATCAATGAAACTTTGCCAAGAAGGTCAAAATGAAGTTCCACGAGAAAAATTAAGCAAAACAAACGAAAAACGAAGATTCCACATGCAATTGAAGATTCAAGGCATCTGAAACAAGATTTAGAGACAAAGTACCCATCACCAAGAGCCCTTTTATCCAATATGTTCGTTTTCAAAATACGAGTCCAACAGAAGAAGAATCAGCAAAAACGGATGAAGAATGAAGATTCTACTTACACCGGAAGATTCAACGATTCGAACGAGACATTTAAAGATCATAGATACATTTCGGTCTTTCTTTTCATCAAAGTCTTTGTTTTTGAAAAATGAATCCAACGCAAAAAGAATCAACGAAAATGGACACATAACAAAGATGATACGCTCGAATAAGGAAACGAAGCAAAAGACGACGAACTGGGGCGGCAGCCTGCCAGCCGTCGCCGGCCACTAGGCCACCGACACCTTGCTCGTACTCTTTTCCATCCTTGCTCGTAGCCCCCTGTTCCCCTTCCGCTTTTCCGTCCTTGCTCGTACTCGCCTTGTACACATGCTAGACTTTTTCCGCAA
Organism: Pseudognaphalium luteoalbum; assembly: GCA_963422505.1. Lineage (NCBI taxonomy): Eukaryota > Viridiplantae > Streptophyta > Magnoliopsida > Asterales > Asteraceae > Pseudognaphalium > Pseudognaphalium luteoalbum. The sequence goes on from OY730197.1 coordinate 54,459,137, forward strand.
CTTTAAGGTACATGTGCTAGACCTTTTCGCGCTTTAGGGTACATGTGCTAGAAACTTTACCTCCTTTTGCTAACATGTGCTCCTAGTTGCTAAAATGTACCAAATCTCAAGTATAAATAAGTGCTTCATCGTTCATTTCAAGACACACCTCATATCTCACTACTCACACACTCTTGGAATCACAAAATTCCACTTACTCAAATTCTCTTGTATTATATAGTTTTTCTCATTATAGGATTATTGTAATTAATCTACGGATTAATATAGAGGTTAGAACGAACGCTAGGGATTTGAAGATTAGTCTTTGTACGTGCGAAAGAGTTGTCAATCATAATAATATGCTGCTATCATTTATTTACGGGTGATATCTAAATCTTTATCATACTTGTTTTATTTCGTATTTTAAATATGCATTACTACTTGCTATGTGATTTACTTGTTGCCATGAATTGCAGGTAGTTTATTGTGACACCGGGCAATTTAGGTTTACTTTTAAACTTAATCGAAACCCTAATTACGTATTTAGATGTGATTTAGGCTAAATACTTGTAATTACTTATAACTATTTGTATATTATTGTGAATATACACCTACGTAATTATTTTATATTACGCTTACGTAATTAGTTGTAATTACGCGAAACAACCGGACGGAGTTCGGCAGACTATACGACGTTGGTGAAAACCTTTCTATAAATAACTTTAATCTACTTTTAGAAGTTATTTATCACATATTATTATTTTGAAATAATTATACACGAAAAACTTAAACGTTTAAAACGTAACAAACGCGGTGAAAACGCGCAAACTGAGCCCGACAACCCTAATTAATATTTTGACAACTCAAATTTAAGTATTTTAATAATACTTCAATGAAAAATAATCCCAAACATATCGTGAATTAAAATAACACAAGAAAACGTTATGTGATTTAACGTTTAGACACGAATAACGGGTAAACGAACACAATACGTAACCTAAACTTAATTGATACAAATTTAACTGATTTTTGAACCTTGTGGGGCCCCCAAATTCGTTCACCACCCTTTCCCCCTATCCCATTTCATGCAAATATCAATCATGGCTTTATTCTCCCCAAACCACTCATCTTACATGAATTCTCTCATTTCTCTTAATCCCACTCTTTCCCACCTTCTCTCTACCTTCTCACTAGCCAAATTCTCTTTCAGAAATTCTGAGATTTATCTCAGCCCCAAACACCTCTCCACAACCACCATAAACCACCAAATAGCCACCACAAGCCACCACTTAAAATCTTCACCATTTCTCAATGTTTTTACAAGGAATTGAAGCTCAAGGAACACTCATCTCATTTCTGTCCTTCTTTCTTCAAAACATCATTGTGAGGACTCATTCTACCTTTTTACACTCTTATTATCATGATTAAAAGTTCACTCAACAAGTATTATAACAAGATATTACATAAAAACCATTTTTCTTAACTTGAAACACATGAAAATATGATAAAACTTTCTGTCCAGAAAGATGTGTCCAATTCCACGGATTTTAGAAAAATCATCTCTCAATGAAAATGGATGTTTTTATCCTCAAAACTTAATTTCAAAAAGTAATCTTTCCAACCACGAAAACCTTATATTTTTCTGAGCTCGTTTAGTATTTTTAATAATTTATATAAAAACACATATACAATCTGCTCTAAAAAGTCATGAACTTTGTTCATATGGGTTTGACCATATCTTGAGCTACACAACTCCAAATGACTTAAAACCACCGCCAAAATCTTATAAATTTTGTTAGCTACAAAAGTTGTACTGATAGATTTTTCTTGAAAAGTTGTAGATTTTGCTCAAAAACTCGATCTTCGAAATGTAAATTTTGTTAGCTCAGAGGACATATGCAATTTTGATAAATACTTAGACTACTCTAAACTTCATAGAAAAAATTACTGAAAGTGTTTAACATGTGGGGGAATAACTGGTATTTTTCTTAAGAGATAATTCGAAATGTAAAATTTATTAACAATTAGACAAACAAGTGCATTTTTCTGGAAAATAAGATAGTAGACTGATTTTAGTAACACTTTAAAAACCGACACTTGAGGGCTTGCTATAAATGGACAAACTAAATTTTTATGGTCCATAAACACTTATAAGGATTGGGTAAAAGTTTCAGATCAAAACGAAAAGATTTGACCAAGTCAACAAAAACAGGGCTCGATTTCTAAAAACCGACAAACTTACTATTTTTGGAAAATGGTAACAAAAATGGGTTTGCGTGACTTGGTAACTTTGTCCAGTTTGACCAAGTTTAACCACCTTTGACCAGTTTGACCAAGTTTAACCACCTTTGACCAGTTTGACCAAGTTTAACCACCTTTGACCAGTTTGACCAGGTTTGACCAACGAGTTGACCTACGGTTTAAGGTTTTTACGAACTAAATAATCTGTTTGCGACACACGATATGTACTAATGAATAGTATATAACAAAACAAACTTAATAATAAAATCTTAAAGAATTGTTATTACAAACTTTCACCAACGGGTCGTACACATTTTTTATCAACAACTTAACTGAACATACTAGTTGAGTGAACTTGTTATTAGGTGGACATCAACCTTCCACCTATACTATTGACTTAAGTGGACATTAACCCTCCATTTACATAGATGGTTTTTGAGACATCTACTAATATACAACCTTATACGTTTACGATGTTAGAAGGTTGCACCTTGGGACACCTTGCTTGCTTATTTGATTATTTGCTCGCTAATTGCTTAACTAAGGTGAGTTTCATAGCCCCTTTTTACTGTTTAATATCCAGGGGTGAGAATACATACAACTGCTTTTACACAACTGTTTTTCATGAACACAAGTACAAACAAACAATGCTATACGGATTGCATGAGTTAACACACTAATCCATTAAAGTCCTCACACTTCATAGCTTCGTTAATTTGGACTAAGCGCGAGTATTAATTAATAGATCTATTTGGGACTGACAATCCCCGTCCGGGTTAGTCACGCTAACCTGTATCGGATTAGACACTTGCAGGGGCACCTACGATCATGTACTCGAAAGAGGCACGACACACATTGTTAAGCTCGGGACTATGAGCTCATAGCAATAGTATACATATTTGATTGATTTCAAACATTATTAAATCTTGTGTTTCATACCAATATCTAAACAACTGTTTAACAAACCTATGAACTCACCAACTTTATGTTGACCCTTTTAGTATGTATTCTCAGGTTTACAGACGCAATAGGACTACCCACGGGAATCAAGATAGTAGGATGCTTTTGGAAAGCATAGCTCGAGTTGCATATTTTCAAACAAGAGAATTAATTGCATTACAATATTTTGTATCAACAACTATGTATTAGGAATCTCTAGACTATTTTTGCGAACTCCAATGTTTTTGGGTAACAGTTGTAAACATTTGATTATTGCAATGTAACTATTTTTCAAACGTCTCATGTAGAGGTCGTTTGTTGTAATCTTTGTGTGATGATATTTGATTTGGTCGTAGCCCCCGTGACACCTCATACTTCCGCTGCCACGTGTTCTGGGGGTGCGACAGATTGGTATCAGAGCCAAAGGTTATAGCGAACTAGGAATGTATTAGTGACCTAGACTATAACCTTTAGGTTAGTATTCTTTGTTTAGTATGACTGGTTCAGCGATTGCATTATTTGAATTTAATTTAACATAGCCTAATCAACTATGTACAATTAAAGGAGATTCGATGCAAGACCTGAAATGGTTATAGTGAATGGGAATGCATTAGAAGACTTTGACCAAGGATAGAACGGGACCACCCTTTATATGTGCTTATGTTCTACGCTTTTATGTGTATATATATGTATAACCTTATAAACACTAAACTTATTTGCCACCCTTCACGGCAACCACTCCCACAGCTACGTCACCCAACTCTGAACACGAGACTCAACCCTTATTTACCACTGAGGAGACTTCCACGGTACCACTTGCTTAACCGCATAGGGTAACTACATTATCGAATAGGACTCACTTGAGAAGAATCTACCTGAGGATTCGCCAAACAAACAAGTCACATCTGCTTCACCCTTTTCTTTCCGCTCGCAACCAAATCACTCGGGAATACGTATAGAACTTAAACCGTACGATACTTTGACACCTAGATGAACTACACCTCCTCCCGTCACTTCGCACTCTTCGTTCCCACTTGTATCATAGACCCATGGAACGCGCGTGCTACACACGACTAGAAGATCAGACACACCACCTCGAACTAGAACTTGTCCTATTCATACCATTACTACTGATACTCCACCCAATAGGACCCATCGTAGGGCAGATGTCCGGCAATGGAATTGGTTGCCCGCAACACTTGAGACTTGGAGAACTGAAGAAGGAATATATCTACAGAGGACGAAGAAGCTATCGACATGCGAACCTCTCTATACGCACATGAACCCACTTACGATACCGTTCTGGTACTAGCTGCTAGGTTACGCCTCCACGAAAATAGAATAGACACTATGGAGTTAGAACAACACGAAATCCGTTTAGGTTGGATGCACCTGGCATAGGGCCGAGTTGCACAGATCCTTGAGGATCGACAGTATCTTATCGAAACCATAGAAACTATCCAAATTTAGGTGATGGAGACTAGAGACGAAGTCGCTGCCTTGCGCTTAAAACTATTGTGTAAAATAGAACTCGCTTAGGACTAGTAGAAATTCCACTAAACATGTACTGTGTGTAGGAAGCAATTTTCAAATAAATCTTTCGTCAGACATTTTCCATGAATTATTCACAAACATAAATCTTCCAACAGATTTTTGACAAACAGAATTTTCAACACTTTTCAGTGACCAGAGTTTTCATCTATTTGAGCCTTTAACAAATTTCCATCAAACGGTTACTCGAAATTTCCCACAACTTCAATTTTTCAATGGATTTTTGTTAAACAAAATTTTCCCCGTTTTGTTAATGACAAGAGTTTTCAACAGATTCACGTCAGTAGTGATTTCAAACAAATTCTGCCACAAAATGTTTTTACAGAATTTTTAAAATTCATAAATTATTAAAGAAATTATCAAAAATTACAATGACGTTTTTTTTGGCTAAAGAAAACCATATATATCAACAAACACTTGATTTTCACTCAATCTTTCTCTATGATCTAACCTTTAATCCCATTTTGAAACTAGAATACCGATTACACCTGAAACATTGCTATGGAAATTCTAAGATAAGAAGTTGGATTGTGATTTTCCAATAAAGGCATAGGTACGATAGACTAGTACGAAATAAGATTCTCTTATTAGTCGGGTTGATAGTAGCAATACTCGATCTTGCAAAATCGGATGAAGTTAATTCATATAAAGACAAACTGAGACGTTAGTGATGGAGGTGACAATGACCAATACGAAACTATTGGAGGACAAAACTAAAGGAGACAATGACATAAATATTTTAACCTTATACGATACCGGATTAGTTTAGTCCAACATACAATTACACCCCACCCCACCAATCTAGGTTCCAAGCACATCGTAGAACTTGCACTTTGAACTTAGCAAGCAAATTCTTCCATATACCTCTTGGGATTACGACTTACGTTTTCTGACGACTTTTACATTAGACCATCTATGGGTCTCTTAACAGTTTACTTATTGGAAATGCGTTTCCAGCAATTTATATTGGATATAATCCAACTAACTGTTCACACTCACACTCACACGAATTACAGACCACATAGGAATATTTTCCTACTACGAACCACAAATGAATGTTTTTTTCCTATTACGAACCACATAGGAATGTTTTTCTACTATTATGAACCTTATAGTAAATGACCTTACTACGACTGACTATCTAGGAATAATTGTCCTACTAATAGTGCACGGAGATAATTCTTCAAACGTATACAAATGATGTGTTGCATCACAACAACGAACTTCCCTTTAGTGGACTTAGTTAAACGTCAAAATTACTCACACTTTCGCTAGATACCACACAAACTATGACTACGAGCAAATTTCAGGACGAAATTCTCCTAACAGGGGGAGAATGTGACACCCGAAAATTTAGGTTTACTTTTAAACTTAACCGAAACCCTAATTACGTATTTAGATGTGATTTAGGCTAAATACTTGTAATTACTTGTAACTATCTGTATATTATTGTGAATATACACCTACGTAATTATTTTATAGATAATAGACTGATTTTAGTAACATTTTAAAAACTGATTTTAGTGAACTTGAATTTAGGTGGACATCAACCCTCCACCTATACTATTGACTTAAGTGGATATTAACCCTCCATTTACATAGATGGTCTTTGAGACATCTACTAATATACAACCTTATACGTTTAGGACGTTAGAAGGTTGCACCTTGGGACACCTTGCTTGCTTATTTGATTATTTTTTTCGCTAATTGCTTAACTCAGGTGAGTTTCATAGTCCCTTTTTACTGTTTTATATCCAGGGTGAAAATACGTACAACTGCTTTTACACAACTGTTTTTCATGAACACAAGTACAAACAAGCAATGCTATACGGATTGCATGAGTTAACACACTAATCTATTAAAGTCCTCACACATCATAGCTTCGTTAATTTAGACTAAGCGCGAGTATTAGTTAATAGATCTATTTGGGACTGACAATCCCCGTCCGGGTTAGTCGCGCTAACCTGTCAAATGGACGTATTAATATTCGTACACAAGAGTGTATCGGATTAGACAATTGCAGGGGTACCCACGATCGTGTACTCGAAAGAGGCACAACACACATTGTTAAGCTCCGGACTATGAGTTCATGGCAATAGTATACATATTTGATTGATTTCAAACATTATTAAATCTTGTGTTTCATACCATATCTAAACAACTGTTTAACAGACCGATGAACTCACCAACTTTATATTGACCCTTTTAGTATGTATTCTCAGGTTTACAGACGCAATAGGACTACCCACAGGAATCAAGATAGTAGGATGCTTTTGAAATGCATAGCTCGAGTCGCATAATTTCAAACAAGAGAATTAATTGCATTACGGTATTTTGTACCAACAACTATGTATTAGAAATCTCTAGACTATTTTTGCGAACTCTAATGTTTTTGGGTAACAGTTGTAAACATTTGATTATGGCAATGTAACTATTTTTCAAACGTCTCATGTAGAGGTCGTTAGTTGTAATCTTTGTGTGATGATATTTGATTTGGTTGTAGCCCCCGTGACACCTCATACTTCGGCTGCCACATGTTCTGGGGGTGCGACTGATTGGTATCAGAGCCAAAGGTTATAGTGAACTAGTATTACATTAGTGACCTAAACTATAACCATTAGGTTAGTATTCTTTGTTTAGTATGACTGGTTCAGCGATTGCGTTATTTGAATTTAATTTAACATAGCCTAATCAACTATGTACAATTAAAGGAGATTCGATGCAAGACCTGAAATGGTTATAGTGAATGGGAATGCATTAGAGTACTTTGACCAAGGATAGAACGGGACCAACCTTTATATGTGCTTATGTGCTACGCTTTTATGTGTATATATATGTATATATATGTATAACCTTATGTACACTAAACTTATTTGCCACCCTTCACGGCAACCACTCCCACAGCTACGTCACCCAACTCTGAACACGAGACTCAACCCTTATTTACCACTGAGAAGACTTCCACAGTACCATTTGCTTAACCGCATAGGGTAGCTACATAATCGAATAGGACTCACTTGAGAAGAATCTACCTGAGGATTCGCCAACCAAACAAGTCACATCTGCTTCACCCTTTTCTTTCCGCTCGCAACCAAATCACTCGGGAATACGTATAGAACTTAAACCGTACAATACTTCAACACCTAGATGAACTACACCTCATCCCGTCACTTCACACTCTTCGTTCCCACTTGTATCATTGACCCATGGAACGCGCGTGCTACACACGACTAGAAGAATAGACACACCACCTCGAACTAGAACTTGTCCTATTCATACCACTACTACTGATACTCCACCCACTAGGACCCATCGTAGGGCAGATGTCCGCCAATGGAATTGGTTGCCCGCAACACTTGAGAATTGGAGAACTGAAGAAGGAATATAGATTTCTACAGTCAGAACATTCATACGATTGTGGTTCATGTACAGGGTGAGATGAGTGTGGGTAGACATTGAATGGTTCAGGATAGTAGGTTTGGTATTGATGTTGTTGGACAACATAAGGGTCATACTGGTATTGTGATTGAGGATCTAAATACCCTATGTTATCCGAATAAGTCATACTATAACTTTGACCTTCGTTATCTATGTGGGCATCACTCCTACGTCTATTTTGGATTGATTTAACAAGACTATCTAACTGATCACTTAGTTGTTGTAGAGTAGCCATTTCCAAGTAATTAGTAAAGACAACACATGAAGAAGGTTTTAAAATTTAAGTTGGGGTGAGAAGGGAATTTCAACTATGCTAATATAATCTAACTACACTAATCTACATGCAGAAAGTAACTTCGGATAGGGATGGTGAATCCCAATCCAAAAGGATCGCTTAAAAACTAAATTTCTCTAAACAAGCTCTGAATCGTACTACCGTCCCCGGCAGCGGCGCCAAAAACCTGATCGCGCCCCAATGGTTGGTCAAGAAATCGCTTCCCTATCGTTGCGGACCTTCCAGTCGAGAGCGACGATCGGATGGTGTTTTTAAATTTATAATAGTCAGGGGGATCCAAAACCTTCCAAACTACTTACTATTACTAGGTACGAATACCTTATATTAGTATGTAGTAAGGATGATCCAGGGTCATTCCTCACGACAGTAGAATTGAAACGAAACTCGTTTGGATTACTTAGTACTTAAGTTGAGGTTTTGGATAGTTGGATAGGTATTTGTTTTTGGTATTTTCTAAATTAACTACAGTACAGAAAAGTAAATACTAAACTACGGATAGGGTAAGCAGATAGATAGAGATTGTGATTACTGAAGTTTCAATATTCAGGTTTCGGGATGATGTTCTTTATAAAAGATGATTGGAGACTTTCCTTTAATAAAATTAACAGAGTTTTGGTGTCAACACTAGTATCCTACGATTTAAGTGGAAAACCTAAGTCGCATGTCACTGAATACTAGGTTATCATGAGTCTGATCAGATCAGGCTGCTCAGTCCCCCAACATTGTCCGATGAGGACTGGTGACCTGTCTTGGAGTTAATTCCTGGGCGCATGAATAAGGCAACATACCGATATTTAATTTCTGACCTTTCTTAACACCTAATTCTAATTGATTTTATTAAGGGTCGTACTATTGCTTGCTAATGTATGTTAAACTGTCAGTTATGTTGGATCAAGGGGTTTAAGCATCCTACACTACAACTGAATGTTTGCTTTCTTTTCAAGATCCCTTAGATTTAATCGAGGAACACAAACACTTCTGTCAAGGTGTAGACCCTCCTTTGCGATCAAATGTTCATCCCTAGGTTCGTTTCAGGGTGTATACTACATTTTTCAGCAGTTCCACAGCTTTTATATATACCTAGACCATATTCAGGAAGGGTGACTTCCAGGTATCCACGGTGTCATATGCTTACGACCGGTCCGTAGCTTCCACGCATTTGTACTCCACCAGCGGTGTTTCCAGCGCTATACTAAGTACTGGGCTGTTTTACAACATGTCCACAGCTTCATACAAAAACACAAATAACTGTCTACCGATACTATGGTTAGCTAAGTCCTAATGCTAAAGTAATAGCCTTGTGAAAGCTAGGAAAGGGTGCATTGGGTGGTTTTGATCTACCGCTTGAAAAGTTTAACCCGATACATAGCATAACAATTTCCAATCACATATTAAAGATTAATTTAACATCATCCCTACTCCTAAATATCTACATTTCAACAATCACAATATTATACTACTCAATAAACATGACAATAAGTAAAGCACATACCATAATATTATGCATGGATAAATCATACATAATAACAGTATGAGGAAATAGATATCACCGGATAATAGAGCAGCGTAACAAGAGAATAGAACTTCCAATCCTTGAATAAAAGCTTGAATACCAATACTCCTTGATTACAAAAGCTACTCTCTACTCAAATCTACTAGCTACCCAATAATTACTCTGTAACTTCTCTACAGAGAGAAGTTAGAGAGAGAAACTAACTAAGAAAGAAAATTATAAGTGTGTGTGAAAGTGAATTGTGTTGTGTGTTGAATTGGTTTGAATGAGAAATGAGGAGGTTTAAGCCCCTATTTATAGGCTTCCAAGATACAATTTTACACTTAACACCCTCGCTCCAATTTAACACTGAAATACACCCCCGAGCTATAAAATTCGACACCAACAGGGGCGTATTCGACACCAAATAGGGTGTATTCGGTAGCAAATAGGGCGTATTCAGTAGCAAACGGGGTGTATCCAGCACCATAGAGGGTATACCCTCCCTAGAAGGGGGTATACCACCCCTAGAAGGGCGTATACGGCCCTGTAGAGGGGGTATGCGGCCCCTTTAGGGGGGTATACGGCCCCTAGAGGGGTAGTGAACCCTGGGTCTGTGGTCTTGTGTGCTGGATCGTAAGTCTTGTGCACTGGTCGAACTTCGTTTGGCCATAACTTCTTCATTCTTTATACGTTTTCAGCGTTCTTTATATCCACGTGATCGTAATTACCTGAAGATCAGTATAAACTACTCAAATAATAATTTAAAGGTAATATGCTAAAAAGTGCTCGTAGAACGTGACCGTATTGTTTATGCTTTGTTTTGTACGTTATTTAGCCATTTTACTTGATTTTTGAAACAATGCCTTATTTTTAGCCTTAATAATGAATTATGGTGAAAAAGTATTGATATTGAATGATTTCATTCATTTTGGGGCTAAAAAGGTGGTAATTATGTACCCAAAAACGTGACTTTTTACGTCAAATCAAATATCCCACACTTAGACATTGCTTGTCCTCAAGCAATACTTCAACTATCCTCACTTTAAAAAGATGTTTTAGGTCCGATTTTTGCAAATTAAAATATTTCTAAAAACAACCATTCTTCATAAAAGTAACTTGTTTCAGAAAATCGAGACAAATAAGATATTTGTTCCAGAAATAAGAAATGAATATCTTTGGGTATGCTTATGATTCTCGTGATCTTTGGCATACACATGACTTAGGTAATCTCACTAGGTGGTCACTCAATTCACTCATAAGTGTATCGGGTTTCCTATCATTCTAAACAAACGAAATCGCTCAAAAGCCAGGCATGCAGCATTCATCGTCATAGGCTTGATCGAGAATCAAATCTCCACCACTTAGGTGAAGATGGTGCTGATTATCCCAAGACATTCATCGAGGTTTTGTGTGAGGTGAGGGTTAAAGGGTATGGATAGTGGATAATTTTAATGTTTTAAAGGGGATATGCTTATCTCAGGACTTTTTAAACTTATGAAAAACTTTATTTAGATACGCTTTTTAATGAAAACGGAAACGGATAACGGTAAGGAAGTAAAGATAGCTGACTCCTATATTTGAAAACACACGGAATATATATTTTTCAGAGATCGGAGTTTTCGAGAGATTTGAAGCATTTAGCTTTATTTCTATGACATATTTTTGGCATAGAATTTCTTTGCCAAGGAGATTCTAAGAGATTTTTATTTTTTTCTCTTTTTTTTTTTTTTTTTTTGCCTTTTGAGATCATTTCGTACTTTCATTTTTTTCAATCTTTTGACATTTTGAATTTTACTTGGTGTCAATTTTTCACACCTTCAGACTTTCTCGATATTTTTGAGATTTTGAATATTGAAACGCACACGAGAAACTTTGAGTAAAATACGAGATTTATGATTTTTGAGTGAAAGCAAAAGGAATACCTAAATTGCATTTTTCAAAATTTTAAAAATTCCAAGATAAGGTTTTGGTGGGTATGGAAGTGAGTGGGTTTTAAAACTTGCGTTTTTAAGAAACGAAAAGGTTAAGGCTCAACAGGGTTTACTAAGCGGATCATCGATACTGAAAATGAGTAGCTATCTAAATTGGCTCCTCTTAGAAATTCCTACCTTATTTACACTACTTCCCAAAATAACTTACTCATATTTAAAATGGCTCCTCTTAGAAATATTAAAATTCAAAGAAATAGCATAGCTAACTGAATGAGTAGCTATCTACTGTTGAAGTTAAGCTCATGCTTTTCTTTGTTTTATGCAAAAAAATTAAAAATTTTAATCAGTTTTTTAAAGTGAGGAACATTTTCTAAGTTGCTATTTGGACACAAAAATCTATCTAAGGTATTCTATACCGCTATCCCACACTTAGAGGAATATTGTCCCTAATGTTCTCTTCAGTGGAGATTTTATTGGAAGTAAAATCCCACACTTAGAGTTTAAACATATAAGAAAATGTTTCTCAAGTGTTTGTTTTGGGCTGGAATCTCACACTTAGTGATAAGCTTAGGATATGGTATAGATTACTTTGATTAATTAACAGTACTAAGTAAAGCAAAATGATAAAAACGGAGAAAGGATGAAGAAACTCCCCAGATAGCTAAAAGTTGAAGGTCTGAATATGTGCCGATAAGAAAAGTCTTTCTTTTACAGCAGCTCCATGAGGATTATTCGGCTTTTAGGGGGATTGCCTTTAAATGAGAACCTTGCCTTCCATTTCGACCATCATTTGTGAATCAATCTCTTAAGTGTGAACACGTTGGATATACCTTTTAACTCCATATTTTTGCAATGAAAAAGAATCACTGTCTCAGAATGAAAAGATGTTTTCTATTACAAATCATTTTGTAGAACATATGTTTTTAAAAGAGTTTGAGCATAATGCATAAAAGTAGTATGCAAGTACCTTAAATGCTCGAAACATATGAACTAATTTTTGAAAAGTGTTTCCTATTTATCTGAGATAAGTGATTTTTTTTTTTTTGCAAAAGATGAGTCGTGGCTTTAAAATATTTTGAAAATATTTTTTTTTAGGTATATCCAAGTGTGAAGGATATTCGGAGATTTTCTTCAATTATCAACACACAACTATCAACACGTCTTATTGCACGGGTTGCCTTCCGAGAAGCGCTGCTGTTATAGTCAAGAGCTCAACTTGGATAGATTGTAGAAAATAAAGCGAAGTGATGGCGTCCTCCGGATACTAGAAGAGGAATGCCTCTCCTTGATGAACTAGTCATAGATAACCAGAAATCTTATATGTGTCTGAAAGCACCATCTCTTCCCCTGCAAGGTAATGCTCTAAAGATTTCCAAATTTAATAAACTCTAAGCTCCTCTTGTTGCCTTTCCATTATTCTCAAAGATTCTTTATCCATAGGCATCAATCCCTACTTGTTAGGCATTTGTACAAGTAGAACAAGCAAACGTGATCTAACAAACAAGCGATTATCCTCCAAATCAGAGATTCACTGGTTTGCGAAAAAAAACTATCAAAGTGAGTACTTTAAAGATGAAATAAACCAGTATATGACTTGGAGTCTAATCTCACACTAAAAGTGTTAGTTGCCTAAAACTTTACCGTAGCAGATATGGAAATACTAGTATTATTAGTTGAATTAGGTAGCCAAGAATAGAGATATCCAAAGCACACAATTTTAAACGAGTTCAAGCATAATACACATATTGACATACAGATCAGGATATCAGATTAAGCATTAGTATCTCATGTATGTTCACATAAATATATGTAAGTACCTCAAATGCTCGAAACATGCCAGTGGGTATGACTAATGCTCCTAAATCCTAGTAGGTTTCCATGAGAGTGAAAGGGATACTGAGAAATTGAGATCTTAGATAATGGTAAAAATTGGATTTTACAATAAAGCTCAAACAAGTGGGAGTAGGAAGTTTTAAGGTTCTGACAAAAATTTCAATGAAGTAATTTCACAAACCATCCTTTTTGTTCATAAAAATAAAGAAAACTTGGAACAATTTTTTTAGGGATCATTTTCTACTTATTTGGGTTAGCTTACGACTTATCCTACTATTAAAACTACGTTAGACACGGGTTGCCTTCCGAGAAGCGCTTGTTTTTGTTCGAGTCACTAGCTTGACTCTAGCACTACTTATCAGGCAATCCTAGGGGTTTCCTTGCATCCATCAGTAGACACAAGGGGTAATATTGGTACATACCTAAAAGTTTAAAGCAGGTTAAGGCTAGGGTATGTCCAATATAAGGAGATGGTTCAAAGTGAGGAAATGGTTCTACTGGAGGTATAACCTCTCAACTTCTAATACCTCCTTGGGTTGGATTGACAGAATGGGTCGGTCAAAGGAATACCCACCTCTCAATGATGTATAAGACATTATATGGTGGAGAGATAGTTTGAAGAGAAACCATGACGCATATCCTTCATTGCTTCCTATGGTCTTTTGGTCAATGATAATGTTGTACTCTGGGCATGGAGGTAGGACATAGTCCATTAACGTCTCCAATCTTGTAGCAACATTCTCATTGACGACTTGGGCAACTGGCTGGTCTAAGGTAGAAGGTTCAACTAGATCAGTGGGTGATTCATCAAGAAGAATATGTGTGATATCATCAACCACAACTTGTTGCGGGATGTTGTCAACCACGTCGGTTTGAGTTGGTATGAAATCACTTCTCAGAGATGGTGCGCATTCCTCCGGTCCTTCTGAAGCTGGTTCTTCTGTGTAAATCTCCATCTCTGGGCTTTCTATTTCTATCTCTTCGTCCGCCAAGTCATACTTGTTACTTCGGCAAGAAGTTTCAAGTTGCAATGACTCGGAAAGTTCCTCTAGAATGAACTCCTCGTTGGTTTCGGATGTAGATAGATTAAGAATGGGTGGAAGTGAGGATTTAGAAGATTGGGTAGGTGAAGGGTTTAAAGGAATTTTGCAACCAAACTCATGAGAATGAAAGTCTGTTTCAAGTGTAGATGTGGTGTGTGGGTGCCTCTCATCTTCCTGTAGCCTATGGTCAGTTGTAACTTGATCCCTAATTTCCTTACTTCTCACTTAGACTAATGTTTGTATTTCAGACAGCTTATCAGTACATCTTCTAAGCATGTCTTCTTGTTCTTTCATTAATTGTTCAAGTGGGTTGTAAGAAGGTAAAAGAGTAGCATTACTCGGATAAGAGGTAGGCATATCTCTCAAGTCAGAACTTTCATAAGATTGTGGTTCATGTACAGTGTGAGATGAGTGTGGGTAGACATTGAATGGTTCAGGTTAGTAGGTTTGGTATTGATGTTGTTGGATAGCATAAGGGTCATACTGGTATTCTGATAGAGGATCTAAATACCCTATGTTATCCGAATAAGTCATACTATACCTTTGACATTCGTTATCTATGTGGGAATCACTCCTACGTCTATTTTGGATTGATTTAACAAGACTATCTAACTGATCACTTAGTTGTTGTAGAGTAGCCATTTCCAAGTTATTAGTAAAGACAACACACGAAGAAGGTTTTAAAATTTAAGTTGGGGTGAGAAGGGAATTTCAACTATGCTAATATAATCTAACTACACTAATCTACATGCAGAAAGTAACTTCGGATAGGGATGGTGAATCCCAATCCAAAAGGATCGCTTAAAAACTAAATTTCTCTAAACAAGCTCTGAATCGTACTACCGTCCCCGGCAGCGGCGCCAAAAACCTGATCGCGCCCCAATGGTTGGTCAAGAAATCGCTTCCCTATCGTTGCGGACCTTCCAGTCGAGAGCGGCGATCGGTGGATGGTTTTAAATTTATAATAGTCGGGGGGAGCCAAAACCTTCCGAACTACTTACTATTACTAGGTACAAATACCTGATATTAGTATCTGGTAAGGATGATCCAGGGTCGTTCCTCACGATGGTAGAATTGAAACGAAACTGGTTCGGATAACTTAGTACTTAAGCAGAGGTTTTGGATGGTTGGATAGGTATTTGTTTTTGGTATTTTCTAAATTAACTATAGTACAGAAAAGTAAATACTAAACTAAGGATAGGGTAAGCAGATAGATAGAGATTGTGATTGCTGAAGTTTCAATATTCAGGTTTCGGGATGATGTTCTTTATAAAAGATGATTGGAGACTTTCCTTTAATAAAATTAATAGAGGTTTGGTGTCAACACTAGTATCCTATGATTTAAGTGGAAAACCTAAGTCGCATGTCACTGAATACTAGGTTATCATGAGTCTGATCAGATCAGGCTGCTCAGTCCCCCAACACTGTCCGATGAGGACTAGTGACCCGTCTTGGAGTTAACTCCTGGGCGCATGAATAAGGCAACATACCGATATTTAATTTCTGACCTTTCTTAACACCTAATTCTAATTGATTTTATTAAGGGTCGTACTATTGCTTGCTAATGTATGTTAAACTGTCAGTTATGTTGGATCAAGGGGTTTAAGCATCCAACACTACAGCTGAATGTTTGCTTTCTTTTCAAGATCCCTTAGATTTAATCGAGGAACACAAATACTTCTGTCAAGGTGTAGACCCTCCTTCGTGATCAAACGTTCATCCCTAGGTTCGTTTCACAATGTATACTACATTTTTCAGCAGTTCCACAGCTTTTATATATACCTAGACCATGTTCATGAAGGGTGACTTCCAGGTATCCATGGTGTCATATGCTTATGACCGGTCCGTAGCTTCCACGCATTTGTACTCCACCAGCGGTGTTTCTAGCGCTATACTAAATACTGGGCTGTTTTACAACATGTCCACAGCTTCATACAAAAACACAGATAACTATCTACCGATACTATGGTTAGCTAAGTCCTAATGCTAAAGTAATAGCCATGTGAAAGCTTGGAAAGGGTGGATTGGGTGGTTTAGATCTACCGCTTGAAAAGTTTAACCCGATACATAGCATAACAATTTCCAATCACATATTAAAGATTAATTTAACATCATCCCTACTCATAAATATCTACATTTCAACAATCACAATATTACACTACTCAATAAACATGGCAATAAGTAAAGCACATACCATAATATTATGCATGGATAAATCAGACATAATAACAGTATGAGGAAATAGATATCACCAGATAATAGAGCAGCGTAACAAGAGAATAGAACTTTCAATCCTTGAATAAAAGCTTGAATACCAATACTCCTTGATTACAAAAGCTACTCTCTACTCAAATCTACTAGCTACCCACTAATTACTCTGTAACTTCTCTACAGAGAGAAGTTAGAGAAAGAAACTAACTAAGAAAGAAAATTACAAGTATGTGTGAAAGTGAATTGTGTTGTGTGTTGAATTGGTTTGAATGAGAAATGAGGAGGTTTAAGCCCCTATTTATAGGCTTCCAAGATACGATTTTACACTCAACACCCTCGCTCCAATTTAACACTGAAATACACCCCCGAGCTATGAAATTCGACACCAACATGGGCGTATTCGACACCAAATAGGGTGTATTCGGTAGCAAATAGGGTGTATTCAGTAGCAAACGGGGTGTATCCGGCACCATAGAGGGGGTATACCCTCCCTAGAAGGGGGTATACCACCCCTAGAAGGGCGTATACGGACCTGTAGAGGGGGTATACGGCCCCTTTAGGGGGGTATACAACCCCTAGAGGGGTGGTGAACCCTGGGTCCGTGGTCTTGTGTGCTGGATCGTAAGTCTTGTGCACTGGTCGAACTTCGTTTGGCCATAACTTCTTCATTCTTGATACATTTTCAGCGTTCTTTATATCCACGTGATTGTAATTATCTGAAGATCATTATGAACTAATCAAAGAATCATTTCAAGGTAATATGCTAAAAAGTGCTCGTAGAACGTGACCGTATCGTTTATGTAACACCCGACATTTCTACAAACATATTTTATAATATATTCATAATAGGAAGCGCAAGCCCCATTACATTTGAACAACATTTACAAACCAACTTATTATACTTACAAATATATTTCAAAAGACATCTTGTGAATATTAAATTATATTACATGTTACCAAAATGGGTGTTACTAAAACTTTTCCAAATATAACAATCCAAAAGATCAGAGATTGCGCCAGTATAGTCAAACACCTCAATACTTCATCTACAACCCGAACTACATCAAAAGCTAACCAAAATCTGCAAAAGATTCAACAACGAGGGGATTAGCTCACGCTAAGTGAATGGAACTGTAACCGACAGTTCAACTCACAAGCAACAAATCTTACAACTAATAAACCACAACAAGTAAACACATAAGCACGTATCGTCAAGAGGATCGGCGGTTACTGTACGCTATTCTCAGTAACCACGATCACTGTATGCCATTCTCAGTGATCTACCGATAGCCTGATTACTACCTTCACAGAATTGGTTAGTTCTCAACTACATGTATCAAAGTAACCAAGACAGCTACACAGTAGTAACCAGACCCAACCAACCAACGTTGACCTCTGAATCAACCACATAGTCAACCAATCAAACAACCAACAATCAACAACCAATAACAATCAGCAACTACAAATCAACTAATCAATAGCACAATATAACTAAACAACAATGACATAACTTAATATATAACCAAAACTATCCTGGTTTACTCGTTGTAACCGAACCTGTTACAACTGAGTTGAACCGAGGATTACAGTAATCACTCACCGATATTCCTGGTTCTCCACTCAGTGGTCTAATATTACCGAGTCTTCTGTAAATCTGAGAACACAATCCAAAACATAAATTAGAAACTCATTTATAATTGATCATAACTTTACTTATAAATATTGTATCCAACCTATAGGTACTATGTATTAATAATACCACAAATCATAACAAGTACACAAGTTCACAAGTTATCCTATTTATCAAATTTAAACATGCAAACGCGATCCGGCTAGAAGGGTGGGATCGCGTTCCCTTTTTAAAAATCTTTCTGTTTCAAAATTACCCTAGGCAACGCGATCCGGACAAAGGTTTAGGATCGCGTTCCACAGTACAAATTCAGACTATAACCGCTTAACACATAGCAACGCGATCCGGACTAGGGTTCTGGATCGCGTTCACACGTTTTTCAGCAGAGGTTCAGTTCTGCAACAATTTCAGCTCGAACCAAAATCAATTTCGCCTAAATGCTTATGTAATATACGAATTTAACATGTAAATGGCCTCTATCAGCTTGTATAAACATACAACAACAACAAACAATATCATCTAACACCAAAACTCATACATGCATCATCATCAAATCCACAAATTCATCAAACTCTAACTCAAAACTCAAACTTAAAGAACATATATAATTCTTGCATATAATCATCATGTAAACATCACATATAATTATATAATCACCATATAAACAGCATACTATGATTTCTATGCTTCAATTCATACAAAACACATATATTCATCATTTACCTAATTTCTATAAAATAGGTTCAAGAACCCTAAAATACTTACAATCAAATGAAGAACATGATGATGATGGTAAGGATAATCTGATTTTCTTGATTTCTTCCTTTGAAATGGTTAAGTATTTGAGAGAGATTTTAGAATAATGGTGAAGAATTAAACTTTGAGTAATTAGGTGAAATGAGTCGGTTTAACCCACCGCCCCCAATTTAAATACAGTGTAATATTTATCCCCTTCTCTATTGTCTGGAACCCGAAAATACCCGCGATACAAAATAATTTATTTTACTATCAACTCTTTTTATTTAAAGCAAGTATTATTTTATTAATCACAATAAAACCTGATACTCTTTTACTTGTTTATTTTCAAATAAACCAAATAAACTATTTTCCCTTTATTAAAATAATCGTTTATTTCCAGGCCCAGAAACAGGATGTTACAGTTTATGCTTTGTTTTGTACGTTATTTAACCATTTTACTTGATTTTTGAAACAATGCCTTATTTTAGCCTTAATAATGAATTATGGTAAAAAAGTATTGATATTGAATGATTTCATTCATTTTGGGGCTTAAAAGGTGGGAATTATGTAAACAAAAACATGACTTTTTACGTCAAATCAGCCCCTTTTTACTGTTTTATATCCAGGGGTGAGAATACATACAACTACTTTTACACAACTGTTTTTCATGAACACAAGTACAAACAAACAATGCTATACGGATTGCATGAGTTAACACACTAATCCATTAAATTCCTCACACATCATAGCTTCGTTAATTTGGACTAAGCGCGAGTATTAGTTAATAGATCTATTTGGGACTGACTATCCCCATCCGGGTTAATCGCACTAACCTGTCAAACGGACGTATTAATATTTGTACACACGAGTGTATCGGATTAGACACTTGCAGGGGCACCCACAATCGTGTACTCGAAAGAGGCACGACACACATTGTTAAGCTCCGGACTATGAGCTCATGGCAATAGTATACATATTTGATTGATTTCAAACATTATTAAATCTTGTGTTTCATACCGATATCTAAACAACTGTTTAACAAAACTATGAACTCACCAACTTTATGTTGACCCTTTTAGTATGTATTCTCAGGTTTACAGACGCAATACGACTACCCACAGGAATCAAGATAGTAGGATGCTTTTGAAAATCATAGCTCGAGTCGCATATTTTCAAACAAGAGAATTAATTGCATTATGATATTTTGTATCAACAACTATGTATTAGAAATATCTAGACTATTTTTGCGAACTCCAATGTTTTTCGGTAACAGTTGTAAACATTTGATTATGGCAATGTAACTATTTTTCAAACGTCTCATGTAGAGGTCGTTTGTTGTAATCTTTGTGTGATGATATTTGATTTGGTCGTAGCCCCCGTGACACCTCATACTTCCGCTGCCACGTGTTCTGAGGGTGCGACATTTATTATTGTGATTGTTGATGATGTAGATAATTATAAGTAGGGATGACATTATACAATTAGTGCACGATAATCGTAAAGTGATATGATGGCCCTATTCGACTATTTATTCGATATAGTACTGGAAATGCATTCAAGTGGAGTACAAATGTATGGAAGTCATAAACGACCAAAGGTAGTCATATCACTGGAATCAGTTCTGGTTTAACAGTTGGAAATCCGAAAGGATAATACAACTTCACAACTAACTAGTATATCCTACGAAAGTCAACACACTGTAAAGTAATGTTCGTAAAACACGTTCAGATATAATAGGAATCAGTAACCTTGTACTGTTAAGACCTTATGAACTTAAGTTTAATCTATGGAGTACCCTTTCTGGTTATACACGTGACTGCAACCTAGTAATTAGGAGCTGATCAACCTTATTTATGGTAAGTAGTTTATCTGTGCCCATGACATGCAATAAGTAAGACACAGTGAAACCACTCGTTGTATATATTAGGTTTACATTTCCGCACTGTTTTACATTTAGTAAGTTAGAGTGTCATTCTCACTGTCAATTACTCTTGACCGCGTGTTGGATGTAAGAAGCCATGGAACTACCATGTAAAGTACACGGTCTAATTATTGAAAGGCATGGTCTGGATATGAAACACATTTTAATAAACTGCAAATAATCCAGGGATGTATAACTATTTGAAAAGGAGAGATTTAAGTCTTAAGTCAACGAATCCGGAATCTAGTTGATCATAAATAAGACTTAGGAAAGAAAGTAAAGGTCCAAGTGACTTAGGATACTTAAACCTCTAGGTCTTATAAATTCGGCGGTCTAAACATAGAAAGTTATTAATCTGCATGCTAATAAAATAGTAAACTATTTTAGGGGTTAAGAATGGTCGGACCTATGGGACGATACGCTGCTGATTCATGCACCTTGGTATAAAACCAAGATAGGTTGTTTATCTTTCAACTAGATAAGTATTGGAAGTTTGCGTATGTAACACCCCCAAATTTAATGTTGCGCGGAAGCAAGCTTTGGCTGTTACTAATCAATAATCAAGCACCAAAGTATAGCAAACGAATTCTAAATGAGATGTTTGTAAAATAGTTACATACCATTATAAAATAGGGTTTGAAAACATAATGTTTTCGTTAAAAAGTAAGGTCCTCTAGAGTCCGCGTACGTAACGGGAGATTCTGTTACATAACCAAAGTTACAAAAGATAATGCTAAAGAATCTCCATTAATGCAGTTTGGAAATCATGCGACTCTAGCTAGTAATCCTGAAGTAATCCTACTCCGTATGTGTACCTGAGAATACATGCTAAAAAGGGTCAACCAAAATGGTTGGTGAACCTCACAGGTTTGTAAGTAAGTAATAGTTTGAACACAAGATTTTTATCAGTTGTGCCCGCAGGCGTAAATCAAGTATCTGCAACCAAGCAAATAATAAGTAAATATGTATATACCGTTGCCATGAGCTCATAGTCGAAGCTTAACCTGCAAATCGGTGGTACAACCAAGTACCGTATAGTGCCCCCGCGAGTGCCCAATCCAAACACTCGTACGAAACAAATAAAAGTCGCCCGTTTATACATAATGGTTCGTGGTAGCGCTACTACCCTGGGCGGGGAGGGTCAGTCCCTAATGGATCCATTAACTAATATTCGCGCTTAAGTCCAAAACTAACGAAACTATGATGGAGGGACTTCAGTGGATTAGTAAGTAACTCATGCAAGCCCGTATATGAAAAGTAAGTAATTTAGCACTTGTGTTCAAGAAAAATGTAAGCAATGTATCTCACCCCGTAAGTAAAACAGTAAAAATGGGGCTGTAAGACTCACCTGAGTCAAGCAAGCAAGCGTTTAACTTAATAAACGTAAAGTCTGAAAGCAGTAGTAATCCGCAGGTTCCGCGAACCCGCAACCTTCTAATGCCCTAAGCATATAAGGTTGTATGTATAAGTGAATGTCTCAAAAGATCATTCATGCTAGTTGTCCACTCAACTAGTTATGTTCAAGTAAGTATCCGTTTGTTTAATTAAAAACATTTGCGGCCCGTTGGTGAAGTTTAGGTATGTAATAATAATCTAAACATTACTATAATTCATCGAGTTGTATACCTTACAAAGCGTATATATAAGTTGGTTATCTGTTATTGACGTTAAATCAAGTATGTCGTGATATTGTATGTATTCAAGGCTTGGTATAAAAAAAGTATTTTCAAGTTTCTGTTTCATGCGACAATAAGGATTCCCGGGATAGTTTTAAGTACAAAAGTGCCAGTTAATGCGACAATGGTATTCACGGACACTGTTCATGCGACAATGGTGATTCACGGACTTTGTTCATGCGATAATGATATTCACGGATTTCGTTCATACGACAATAGTATTCACGGAATACTATTCATGCGACAATGATGATGGTATTGTCGTAGGTTTGAAGTTTTTCCGATTTCGTTTAAGTATTCGTTTTCGTTTACTAGGTCGAACGGGTTTGGTTTGATTTCGAGTGTTTATCAAGTCCGAAATTATGCATCCGAGTCTCACCCTAAAGTCCGAGAGTCAACCCTCAGTCCGACAGTCAACGAAAGTCAATTTTTACTGTTCATCCGTCAATATTTTCACGAAGTTACTGTTCATCCGACAATGTGATTCACGGAGTACTGTTCATCCGATAATGTATTCACGGATTATTTGTGATTTTTATCTAAAATAGTAAACCTTATCAAATCGTTCTGAAATATTTACAAAAAGTTCCTACATATGTTATGTACTTCCTGTAATTTTTTTATGACTTTTGGTGGTCGTTTGATACTTTATAAAAATTCACAAAGTGTCAGTGTTCAGTTTAATCCGAGATTAGACTACTTCTCACAAACCTAACTTTCTGGAGAAATGGGTGTATTTATGGAATGAGCCAAAGAAGAACTTTTTGTACCTAACAAAATTACCAAGATTTCCCAAGTGGTCTCATACGTTTTTGAGGTATAGAACTCGAGATATGGTCTCGAGAAGTAGGCGGTTTTTACTGCTCGCCGGAACAGTAAACCTATGTTACCGGAGAAAAATGTTTTCGAGTAGCAAACGGAGTCAAAGAGTCACGAGACTAATTTTTTTGGAAAGATAACTTCTTTTACTACATTTTAGGCTTAAGAAAATTCCATTTTGGTGTTGTAGTGATTTTTATAAAATTCGTGGAAGTGGAAACAGAATCTGGACAGGAACATAAGCTCATAGTTTTGAGATTTAAATTGCGTTTTGATTACTTATTTGGACATTAACAAGTTGAATAAGCAACATAACATGATAATATACATATTATAAGTAAAACACTAGAGTTTTGAAGTCTCACAATGGTGTATGAAGAAATGGAGACGGTAAGAGTGATGTACACGCCTAGGCGGTCGTTTTGGTGTCTTCGGCTTCGTTTTTCCGTCAAGAATGAGGTGGTGGCCAATGGTGGATCGTGGTGGTGTGTGGTGGTGGCTGGAAAACGCCGGGGAGAGAGGGAAGAGAGAAGGAGGAGAGAAATGAGTGAAGTGGTGGAGGTATGGGGTGAAAAGTGAGGGAGGGTGTGCTTGGTGTGATTCACAAGCAAGGGAAATGGGGTATGGGCTCCCATTTTCCTGCTGATTTTCATGGGTCCCACCCACTAGGTGGGTGTCTAAATTATTCCTCCAAAGTTGCACTCCGTGCGGTGTTCGTTTACCCGTTCGTTTCGACGTTTAATTAACCGTATAACGTTTTATTTATTACGTTTTGATAACGATTTAAAACACGATATTTTAAATAAAAGTTTTACTCAACTAATATATTCTAAGTTATTAAAATATGTTTCGGTCGTCGGTCGGTAGTCGGTTGCGGTTTAGACGTTCGTTTGAATTTTAAACGTTTTAACCGTACGCGTGCAATCGCGATATTTTTACTTGAAGTATTTTATCAAAATACTTAGTTTCGAGTTATAAAAATACAACTTGAGATTATTTTGCGTATCGGGCGCGTTCCACGCATTTTCGTTGCGTAAAGTTACCTTTTAATAAAACGTATAATCGTGTAATATATTCTCGTAATATATTAAAGTAAATAATGTTTGTTTGGATAAATCCACATTATTTTTAAATAATTTGTCACCAACGTCCATGTTAAACGGTGTCGAACCTCGTCCGGTTCATGAGTGTACGATTTAAACAAATCGTATGAACGTGTATGTAATTACACAAAAAGGTTACGTATATTTAGATTAAAATAAAACTAAATGCACGTAATTACAAGTAGTTTAGGCACTAATCATAGTCCTAAATTAGCGGGTGTCACATTCTCCCATTGTTAGGAGAATTTCGTCCCGAAATTAGCTCGTAGCATATCCTCCAGTGTTTGTATAGTTCGTTCACTCTGGCCGTCAGTTTGGGGATGATAAGCTGTACTCATATCTAGACGAGTACCAAGAGATTTTTGTAGTGACTGCCAGAAGCGAGAAGTAAATCGGGCATCTCGGTCAGAAATAATTGAGATGGGTACGCCGTGTCTTGACACGATCTCTTTCATGTAGATCCGTGTCAAACGAATCTTGTCAGTTTCCCTGATGGCTAGGAAATGAGCAGATTTAGTGAGTCGGTCTACGATCACCCAAATGGTATCGCAACTGCTAGAGGTTTTTGGGAGTTTGGTAACGAAATCCATGGTGATTTGCTCCCATTTTCATTCGGGGATTTCTGGTTGGTGTAGCAAACCGGAAGGTTTCTGATGTTCGGCTTTAACCTTAAAACAAGTAAGACACTTGCCAACGTAGGTAGCAATGTCGGTTTTCATGTTGGGCCACCGGTACAACTCCTTGATGCCATGGTACATTTTGTCGGCACCAGGGTGTATAGAGTATTTAGACTTGTGTGCCTCGTCCATCACCAAGTCTCGTAAGTTCCCGTAGTCGGGCAACCAGAGTCGGTCAGAGTAGTACTTAGCCCTGTTTTGTTTGGTTTCAAACTGTTTATCCATGCCTCGCAAGGCCTCGTGTTTCACATTTTCAGCTTTGAGTGCTTCGAGTTGAGCGGCAAGAATTTGTATTATCAGGTCGTTGTGTATAGTCATACTAAGTGCTCGGACTTGAAAGGGGTTTCACTCGTTCCTTACGACTTAAGGCATCAGCAACAACATTTGCCTTGCCTGGATGGTAACGTATTTCACAGTCGTAATCAGTAAGTAGTTCGACCCACGGCGTTGTCTCATGTTTAGGTCTTTTTGATCAAAGATGTGTTGGAGACTTTTGTGATCAGTGAAGATTTTACACTTGGTACCGTATCAGTAGTGTCTCCAGATCTTGAGAGCGAATACAACTGCCCCCAACTCTAGGTCATGAGTTGTGTAATTCTTTTCGTGGACCTTGAGCTGTCGAGAGGCGTAAGCAATGACTTTGTCTCGTTGCATCAGCACGCAACCGAGACCTTGGTGTGAAGCATCACAGTATACCACGAAGTCATCGTTGCCTTCGGGTAATGAAAGAATAGGTGCACTGCAGAGTTTCTTTTTGAGCAGTTGTAAAGCTGACTCTTGTTTGTCAGTCCGATCGAATTTCTTTTCCTTTTGGGTCAGTGCAGTGAAGGGTTGAGCTATTTTCGAAAAATTCTCAATGAATCGCCTGTAGTATCCGGCGAGTCCTAAGAATTGGCGTACCTCGGTGAGTGTAGTAGGTGCTTGCCAACCCTTGATGGCTTCGTTTTTTGAAGGATCAACACGAATTCCTTGACTGTCAATCACGTGTCCAAGGAATTGTACAGTTTGCATCCAGAACTCACACTTGGAGAATTTGGCATATAACTCCTCGTGCTTGAGTAGTTCTAGAATGGTTTTCAGGTGTTGTGCGTGTTCTTGTTCATTACGCGAGTAAATCAGAATATCGTCAATAAAGACGATGACAAACTTGTCAAGGTAAGGCTTACACACCCGATTCATAAGGTCCATGAATACTGCCGGTGTGTTGGTCAAGCCGAATGGCATCACTTGGAATTCGTAATGCCCGTAGCGAGTTCAGAAAGCTGTTTTAGGAATGTCGGTGTCACGAACTCGTAGTTGGTGATAACCTGACCGTAGATCAATATTTGAGTAAACACTCGACCCTTGGAGTTGGTCAAATAGGTCATCAATGCGTGGTAGTGGATAACGGTTCTTGACGGTTAGTTTGTTGAGTTCACGGTAGTCGATGCACATGCGGGAAGAACCGTCTTTCTTTTTCACAAAAAAGACCGGGGCTCCCCAAGGCGAGGAACTCGGTCGAATAAAGCCTTTATCCAGGAGTTCTTGCAGTTGAGTAGACAACTCCTGAAGTTCAGACAGGGCTAAACGGTACGGTGCTCGTGCCATGGGTGCTGCACCGGGCACAAGGTCAATAGAAAATTCGACTTGTCTAGTTGGCGGTAGGCCGGGAAAGTCTTCAGGAAAAACTTCTGGGAAGTCTCGAACAATAGGCACATCCTCAAGTTGCTTCTCCTCCGACTGTTTCTCCATAACGTGTGCAAGGATTGCCTGGTACCCTTTCCTCAAGTATTTCCGGGTTGTCATACAAGAAATAATGTTAAGTCTCGTCCCACCGGTCTCCCCTTGTACGATTAAAGTTCTTCCGGTAATGAAGGGAATACGAACGATTTTCTAGAGATAAACAATTTGGGCATTGTGTTTGGAAAATCAGTCCATGCCTATGATGATATCAAGGTTCCTGATTTTGACGGGTACGAGATCTATGGGGAAAGGTTCGCTTGCGATGGTGTAGAATCAGTCAATAATCTTCTATGACAATAGTTTGTTTGAAACTATGAAGTACGTTGAAAACTTGAGTTAATCAAAATATGTTGGAAAAATCTGGTCATTAATAAGTCGTTGAAAATTTCTGTCTAGCCAAATTAATTGAACATTAAAAAGTTGTAAATAGTTCAGGGTAGTTGTTTGGTGAAAATTCTTTGAAAACTTGAATTGGTAGAAATCTGTTGAAAACTTCTGTTATTGTAAAGTGTTGAAAATTTTACTTGATTCTCATAGTGGTGTCTCCTTAAATGAAAATGGAATTAAAAGAATGAATGAGGTCTTTGTATGAGAGTCAAGATTATCACCATCATGATGAAAAGTAATATGATGATGAATCAATACAAAGTAATGTGATTTGTAACAAACAAGGTGCAAGGTTAATAGGTTGATAGCTTACCGAATTCAAAGTTTACAAAACATCCCGGGCACCGTTACATCCGGACGAAAGCATAAGTCTTATACAAAATGTGATGGGGTTTTATGCACCCATCGATATATCATCGAGCTAACACTAGCTATGTTCACCGTTGTTCGGGTCTATTCCTAATCTATTCTTGATTCAGGTCATGTGGATAGTAACGCGCTTCGAGCATGACACTGTATCGCGGAAGTGCAGAGTGGAGTAAGATGTTGTCTGATGAGTAGTCGTTCTTAAGGGAGTTTGCCATCTTTTTCGGGAGGGCGTTCTATTAAGGCAATGAATCAACAACAAGGAGGTTTAGTCAAAAGAGTAGTCACAAAAATGACTGGGTAGTTTTCTCAAAGTAGTCAATCATGACTACATTGTGGTTTCAAAATAAACAAATGATTGGTGAAGATAGTTGACAAATTCGTAGTTGCGGGTAGTCCTTGCAGTAGTAACTAGAATGTTCAAGTCATAGTTTGAAGCAGACAAAGTCGCAAATCAAGTTATAAGTAAATCGTTTGACAAACGTGTCGTAATGGTGACCAAACATGATCAAGCAGTAAGTCTCGTGTTTGAAAGAATTGTTGACATACAAGTCAAAGAGTGATCAATCATGATCAAGTAAGGATTTAAGTGGATTGTTGAAATTCACGCAATTGTTCTAATGGTTACTTCTATTACGTAGGTGTTGTGGTTGACAAAGTTCACCCGCGGACCCTTGCATAACAACGGGTTCTAGTGGTTGGAGTATCAGTAGTAGTAGCAGTAGTAGTATGAACAAGATAGATTATAGTTCGAGGTTGTTCTAGCGTTCCCCCTAGTTGTTGTAACGTATGCGATCCATAGATCTACGAGGTGAGTGGGAAGGGAGAGTGTGAAGTGACGAAAGTAGGTGTAGTTCGTCCAAGTGACGAAGTATCGTATTGTTCAACTTTTATACGTGTTCCTCAATCATCCAGGTGGCCATAGCTGCAGGTAACCAGCTCCATTGATGAGCGATTGCTCGGTGGCGAGCTAAAGTAGATGTGTTACCAGTAGCGGCAGGATTGGCACAGGGACTAGCTCGGCGCGAGCTACCAGTGCGTCTAGTCACTAGGGATTCCGAGTGGCTACGACGTGAGCGAGAGAGAGATGGTGGTGTACGAGCAGTTTGCCTAGATGATGAGTCTGCCATCACTGTGGCAAAAGCGTTAGAAAGAATGAGGCCTATATTCATATAATACATATATAATATAGCCTAAGATATTGAGCGAGAGTGAGGCCTATCTATGTATATATGTATATATATATCACATAATAGCCTAAAGTGTCTAATCACAGATATGTTTGAGTCCCGGTTTCTCTCGTGGTCAGAGTCAACTAGTGTATCCCTGTTCAACATAACCATTTCAGACCTCACATCATCTTTCTTTAATTGTACATAGTTGATCAGGCTATGTTAAATTAAAGTCGTATGATGTAATTCCTGAACCAGTCATACCTAATAGGGAGATACTGCCTAACGGTCATAGTCTAGGCCTACTAAATGCAACCTAGTTCGCTATAACCTTAGGCTCTGATACCAATTTGTAACACCCCCAAATTTAATGTTGCGCGAAAGCAAGCTTTGGCTGTTACTAATCAATAATCAAGCACCAAAGTATAGCAAACGACTTCTAAATGAGACGTTTGTAAAATAGTTACATACCATTATAAAATAGGGTTTGAAAACATAATGTTTTCGTTACAAAAGTAAGGTCCTCTAGAGTCCGCGTACGTAACGGGAGATTCTGTTACATAACCAAAGTTACAAAAGATAATGCTAAAGAATCTCCATTAATGCAGTTTGGAAATCATGCGACTCTAGCTAGTAATCCTGAAGTAATCCTACTCCGTATGTGTACCTGAGAATACATGCTAAAAAGGGTCAACCAAAATGGTTGGTGAATCTCACAGGTTTGTAAGTAAGTAATAGTTTGAACACAAGATTTTTATCAGTTGTGCCCGCGGGCGTAAATCAGGTATCTGCAACCAAGCAAATAATAAGTAAATATGTATATACCGTTGCCATGAGCTCATAGTCGAAGCTTAACCTGCAAATCGGTGGTACAACCAAGTACCGTATAGTGCCCCCGCGAGTGCCCAATCCAAACACTCGTACGAAACAAATAAAAGTCGCCCGTTTATACATAACGGTTCGTGGTAGCGCTACTACCCCGGGCGGGGAGGGTCAGTCCCTAATGGATCCATTAACTAATATTCGCGCTTAAGTCCAAAACTAACGAAACTATGATGGAGGGACTTCAGTGGATTAGTAAGTAACTCATGCAAGCCCGTATATGAAAAGTAAGTAATTTAGCACTTGTGTTCAAGAAAAATGTAAGCAATGTATCTAACCCCGTAAGTAAAACAGTAAAAATGGGGCTGTAAGACTCACCTGAGTCAAGCAAGCAAGCGTTTAACTTAATAAACGTAAAGTCTGAAAGCAGTAGTAATCCGTAGGTTCCGCGAACCCGCAACCTTCTAATGCCCTAAGCATATAAGGTTGTATGTATAAGTGAATGTCTCAAAAGATCATTCATGCTAGTTGTCCACTCAACTAGTTATGTCCAAGTAAGTATCCGTTTGTTTAATTAAAAACATTTGCGGCCCGTTGGTGAAGTTTAGGTATGTAATAATAATCTAAACATTACTATAATTCATCGAGTTGTATACCTTACAAAGCGTATATATAAGTTGGTTATCTGTTATTGACGTTAAATCAAGTATGTCGTGATATTGTATGTATTCAAGGCTTGGTATAAAAAAAGTATTTTCAAGTTTCTGTTTCATGCGACAATAAGGATTCCCGGGATAGTTTTAAGTACAAAAGTGCCAGTTAATGCGACAATGGTATTCACGGACACTGTTCATGCGACAATGGTGATTCACGGACTTTGTTCATGCGATAATGATATTCACGGATTTCGTTCATACGACAATAGTATTCACGGAATACTATTCATGCGACAATGATGATGGTATTGTCGTAGGTTTGAAGTTTTTCCGATTTCGTTTAAGTATTCGTTTTCGTTTACTAGGTCGAACGGGTTTGGTTTGATTTCGAGTGTTTATCAAGTCCGAAATTATGCATCCGAGTCTCACCCTAAAGTCCGAGAGTCAACCCTCAGTCCGACAGTCAACGAAAGTCAATTTTTACTGTTCATCCGTCAATATTTTCACGAAGTTACTGTTCATCCGACAATGTGATTCACGGAGTACTGTTCATCCGATAATGTATTCACGGATTATTTGTGATTTTTATCTAAAATAGTAAACGCTATCAAATCGTTCTGAAATTTTTACACAAAGTTCCTACATATGTTATGTACTTCCTGTAATTTTTTTATGACTTTTGGAGGTTGTTTGATACTTTATAAAAATTCACAAAGTGTCAGTGTTCAGTTTAATCCGAGATTAGACCACTTCTCACAAACCTAACTTTCTGGAGAAATGGGTGTATTTCTGGAATGAGCCAAAGAAGAACTTTTTGTACCTAACAAAATTACCAAGATTTCCCAAGTGGTCTCATACGTTTTTGAGGTATAGAACTCGAGATATGGTCTCGAGAAGTAGGCGGTTTTTACTGCTCGCCGGAACAGTAAACCTATGTTACCGGAGAAAAATGTTTTCGAGTAGCAAATGGAGTCAAAGAGTCACGAGACTAATTGTTTTGGAAAGATAACTTCTTGTACTACATTTTAGGCTTAAGAAACGTCCATTTTGATGTGGTAATGATTTTTATAAAATTCATGGAAGTGGAAACAGAATCTGGACAGGAATATAAGCTCATAGTTTTGAGATTTAAATTGCGTTTTGATTACTTATTTGGACATTAACAAGTTGAATAAGCAACATAACATGATAATATACATATTATAAGTAAAACACTAGAGTTTTGAAGTCTCACAATGGTGTATGAAGAAACGGAGACGGTAGGAGTGATGTACACGCGTAGGCGGTCATTTTGGTGTCTTCGGTTTCGTTTTTCCTTCAAGAATGAGGTGGTGGCCAATGGTGGATCGTGGTGGTGTGTGGTGGTGGCTGGAAAACGCAGTGGAGAGAGGGAAGACAGAAGGAGGAGAGAAATGAGTGAAGTGGTGGAGGTATGGGGTGAAAAGTGAGGGAGGGTGTGCTTGGTGTGATTCACAAGCAAGGGAAATGGGGCATGGGCTCCCATTTTCCAGATAATTTTCGTGGGTCCCACCCACTAGGTGGGTGTCTAAATTATTCCTCCAAAGTTGCACTCCGTGCGGTGTTCGTTTATCCGTTCGTTTCGACGTTTAATTAACCGTATAACGTTTTATTTATTACGTTTTGATAACGATTTAAAACACGATATTTTAAATAAAAGTTTTACTCAACTAATATATTCTAAGTTATTAAAATATGTTTCGGTCGTCGGTCGGTAGTCGGTTGCGGTTTAGACGTTCGTTTGAATTATGTAACGTTTTTAAACGTTTTAACCGTACTCGTGCAATCGCGATATTTTCACTTGAAGTATTTTATCAAAATACTTAGTTTCGAGTTATTAAAATATAACTTGAGATTATTTTGCATATCGGGCGCGTTCCACGCATTTTCGTTGCGTAAAGTTACCTTTTAATAAAACGTATAATCGTGTAATATATTCTCGTAATATATTAAAGTAAATAATGTTTGTTTGGATAAATCCACATTATTTTTAAATAATTTGTCACCAACGTCCATGTTAAACGGTGTCGAACCTCGTCCGGTTCATGAGTGTACGATTTAAACAAATCATATGAACGTGTATGTAATTACACAAAAATGTTACGTATATTTAGATTAAAATAATACTAAATGCACGTAATTACAAGTAGTTTAGGCACTAATCATAGTCCTAAATTAGCGGGTGTCACATTCTCCCCTAATTAGGAGAATTTCGTCCCGAAATTAGCTCGTAGAATATCCTCCAATGTTTGTATAGTTCGTTCGTTCTGGCCGTCAGTTTGGGGATGATAAGCTGTACTCATATCTAGACGAGTACCAAGAGATTTTTGTAGTGACTGCCAGAAGCGAGAAGTAAATCGGGCATCTCGGTCAGAAATAATTGAGATGGGTACGCCGTGTCTTGACACGATCTCTTTCAGGTAGATCCGTGTCAAACGAATCTTGTCAGTTTCCCTGATGGCTAGGAAATGAGCAGATTTAGTGAGTCGGTCTACGATCACCCAAATGGTATCGCAACTGCTAGAGGTTTTTGGGAGTTTGGTAACGAAATCCATGGTGATTTGCTCCCATTTCCATTCGGGGATTTCTGGTTGGTGTAGCAAACCGGAAGGTTTCTGATGTTCGGCTTTAACCTTAGAACAAGTAAGACACTTGCCAATGTAGGTAGCAATGTCGGTTTTCATGTTGGGCCACCAGTACAACTCCTTGATGCCATGGTACATTTTGTCGGCACCAGGGTGTATAGAGTATTTAGACTTGTGTGCCTCGTCCATCACCAAGTCTCGTAAGTTCCCGTAGTCGGGCAACCAGAGTCGGTCAGAGTAGTACTTGGCCCTGTTTTGTTTGGTTTCAAACTATTTATCCATGCCTCGCAAGGCCTCGTGTTTCACATTTTCAGCTTTGAGTGCTTCGAGTTGAGCGGCAAGAATTTGTATTATCAGGTCGTTGTGTATAGTCATACTAAGTGCTCAGACTTGAAAGGGGTTTCACTCGTTCCTTACGACTTAAGGCATCAGCAACAACATTTGCCTTGCCTGGATGGTAACGTATTTCACAGTCGTAATCAGTAAGTAGTTCGACCCACGGCGTTGTCTCATGTTTAGGTCTTTTTGATCAAAGATGTGTTGGAGACTTTTGTGATCAGTGAAGATTTTACACTTGGTACCGTATCAGTAGTGTCTCCAGATCTTGAGAGCGAATACAACTGCCCCCAACTCTAGGTCATGAGTTGTGTAATTCTTTTCGTGGACCTTGAGCTGTCGAGAGGCGTAAGCAATGACTTTGTCTCGTTGCATCAGCACGCAACCGAGACCTTGGTGTGAAGCATCACAGTATACCACGAAGTCATCGTTGCCTTTGGGTAATGAAAGAATAGGTGCACTGCAGAGTTTCTTTTTGAGCAGTTGTAAAGCTGACTCTTGTTTGTCAGTCCGATCGAATTTCTTTTCCTTTTGGGTCAGTGCAGTGAAGGGTTGAGCTATTTTCGAAAAATTCTCAATGAATCGCCTGTAGTATCCGGCGAGTCCTAAGAATTGGCGTACCTCGGTGAGTGTAGTAGGTGCTTGCCAACCCTTGATGGCTTCGTTTTTTGAAGGATCAACACGAATTCCTTGACTGTCAATCACGTGTCCAAGGAATTGTACAGTTTGCATCCAGAACTCACACTTGGAGAATTTGGCATATAACTCCTCGTGCTTGAGTAGTTCTAGAATGGTTTTCAGGTGTTGCGCGTGTTCTTGTTCATTGCGCGAGTAAATCAGAATATCGTCAATAAAGACGATGACAAACTTGTCGATGTAAGGCTTACACACCCGATTCATAAGGTCCATGAATACTGCCGGTGCGTTGGTCAAGCCGAATGGCATCACTTGGAATTCCTAATGCCCGTAGCGAGTTCAGAAAGTTGTTTTAGGAATGTCGATGTCAGGAACTCGTAGTTGGTGATAACCTGACCGTAGATCAATATTTGAGTAAACACTCAACCCTTGGAGTTGGTCAAACAGGTCATCAATGCGTGGTAGTGGATAACGGTTCTTGCAGTTGAGTAGACAACTCCTGAAGTTCAGACGGGAAACGGTACGGTGCTCGTGCCACGGGTGCTGCGCCGAGCACAAGGTCAATAGAAAATTCGACTTGTCTAGTTGGCGGTAGGCCAGGAAAGTCTTCAGGAAAAACTTCTGGGAAGTCTCGAACAATAGGCACATCCTCAAGTCACTTCTCCTCCAACTGTTTCTCCATAACGTGGACAAGGATTGCCTGGTACCCTTTCCTCAAGTATTTCCGGGTTGTCATATAAGAAATAATGTTAAGTCTCGCCTACCGGTCTCCCCTTGTACGATTAAAGTTCTTCCGGTAATGAAGGGAATACGAACGATTTTCTAGAGATAAACGATTTTGGCATTGTGTTTGGAAAATCAGTCCATGCCTATGATGATATCAAGGTTCCTGCTATGGGGAAAGGTTCGCTTTCGATGGTGTAGAATCAGTCAATAATCTTCTATGACAATAGTATGTTTGAAACTATGAAGTACGTTAAAAACTTGAGTTAATCAAAATATGTTGGAAAAATATGGTCATTAATAAGTCGTTGAAAATTTCTGTCTAGCCAAATTAATTGAACATTAAAAAGTTGTAAATAGTTCAGGGTAGTTGTTTGGTGAAAATTCTTTGAAAACTTGAATTGATAGAAATCTGTTGAAAACTTCTGTTATTGTCAAGTGTTGAAAATTTTAGTTGATTCTCATAGTGGTGTCTCCTTAAACGAAAATGAGATTAAAAGAATGAATGAGGTCTTTGTATGAGAGTCAAGATTATCACCATCATGATGAAAAGTAATATGATGATGAATCAATACAAAGTAATGTGATTTGTAACCAACAAGGTGCAAGGTTAATAGGTTGATAGCTTACCGAATTCAAAGTTTACAAAACATCCCGGGCACCGTTACATCCGGACGAAAGCATAAGTCTTATACAAAATGTGATGGGGTTTTATACACCCATCGATATATCATCGAGCTAACACTAGCTATGTTCACCATTGTTCGGGTCTATTCCTAATCTATTCTTGATTCAGGTCATGTGGATAGTAACGCGCTTCGAGCATGACACTATATCGCGGAAGTGCAGAGTGGAGTAAGATGTTGTCTGATGAGTAGTTGTTCTTAGGGGAGTTTGCCATCTTTTTCGGGAGGGCGTTCTATTAAGGCAATGAATCAACAACAAGGAGGTTTAGTCAAAAGAGTAGTCACAAAAATGACTGGGTAGTTTTCTCAAAGTAGTCAATCATGACTACATTGTTGTTTCAAAATAAACAAATGATTGGTGAAGATAGTTGACAAATTCATAGTTGCGGGTAGTCCTTGCAGTAGTAAGTAGAATGTTCAAGTCATAGTTTGAAGCAGACAAAGTCGCAAATCAAGTTATAAGTAAATCGTTTGACAAACGTGTCGTAATGGTGACCAAACATGATCAAGCAGTAAGTCTCGTGTTTGAAAGAATTGTTGACATACAAGTCAAAGAGTGATCAATCATGATCAAGTAAGGAGTTAAGTGGATTGTTGAAATTCACGCAATTGTTCTAATGGTTACTTCCATTACGTAGGTGTTGTGGTTGACAAAGTTCACCCGCGGACCCTTGCATAACAACGAGTTCTAGTGGTTGGAGTATCAGTAGTAGTAGCTGTAGTAGTATGAACAAGATAGATTATAGTTCGAGGTTGTTCTAGCGTTCCCCCTAGTTGTTGTAACGTATGCGATCCATAGATCTACGAGGTGAGTGGGAAGGGAGAGTGTGAAGTGACGGAAGTAGGTGTAGTTCGTCCAAGTGACGAAGTATCATATTGTTCAACTTTTATACGTGTTCCTCAATCATCCAGGTGGCCATAGCCGCAGGTAACCAGCTCCATTGATGAGCGATTGCTCGGTGGAGAGCTAAAGTAGATGTGTTACCAGTAGCGGCAGGATTGGCACAGGGACTAGCTCGGCGCGAGCTACCAGTGCGTCTAGTCACTAGGGATTCCGAGTGGCTACGACGTGAGCGAGAGAGAGATGGTGGTGTACGAGCAGTTTGCCTAGATGATGAGTCTGCCATCACTGTGGCAAAAGCGTTAGAAAGAATGAGGCATATATTCATATAATACATATATAATATAGCCTAAGATATTGAGCGAGAGTGAGGCCTATCTATGTATATATGTATATATATATCACATAATAGCCTAAAGTGTCTAATCACAGATATGTTTGACTCCCGGTTTCTCTCATGGTCAGAGTCAACTAGTGTATCCCTGTTCAACATAACCATTTCAGACCTCACATCATCTTTCTTTAATTGTACATAGTTGATCAGGCTATGTTAAATTAAAGTCGTATGATGTAATTCCTGAACCAGTCATACCTAATAGGGAGATACTGCCTAACGGTCATAGTCTAGGCCTACTAAATGCAACCTAGTTCGCTATAACCTTAGGCTCTGATACCAATCTGTAACACCCCCAAATTTAATGTTGCGCGAAAGCAAGCTTTGGCTGTTACTAATCAATAATCAAGCACCAAAGTATAGCAAACGACTTCTAAATGAGACGTTTGTAAAATAGTTACATACCATTATAAAATAGGATTTGAAAACATAATGTTTTCGTTACAAAAGTAAGGTCCTCTAGAGTCCGCGTACGTAACGGGAGATTCTGTTACATAACCAAAGTTACAAAAGATAATGCTAAAGAATCTCCATTAATGCAGTTTGGAAATCATGCGACTCTAGCTAGTAATCCTGAAGTAATCCTACTCCGTATGTGTACCTGAGAATACATGCTAAAAAGGGTCAACCAAAATGGTTGGTGAATCTCACAGGTTTGTAAGTAAGTAATAGTTTGAACACAAGATTTTTATCAGTTGTGCCCGCAGGCATATATCAAGTATCTGCAACCAAGCAAATAATAAGTAAATATGTATATACCATTGCCATGAGCTCATAGTCGAAGCTTAACCTGCAAATCGGTGGTACAACCAAGTACCGTATAGTGCCCCCGCGAGTGCCCAATCCAAACACTCGTACGAAACAAATAAAAGTCGCCCGTTTATACATAACGGTTCGTGGTAGCGCTACTACCCCGGGCGGGGAGGGTCAGTCCCTAATGGATCCATTAACTAATATTCGCGCTTAAGTCCAAAACTAACGAAACTATGATGGAGGGACTTCAGTGGATTAGTAAGTAACTCATGCAAGCCCGTATATGAAAAGTAAGTAATTTAGCACTTGTGTTCAATAAAAATGTAAGCAATGTATCTCACCCCGTAAGTAAAACAGTAAAAATGGGGCTGTAAGACTCACCTGAGTCAAGCAAGCAAGCGTTTAACTTAATAAACATAAAGTCTGAAAGCAGTAGTAATCCGTAGGTTCTGCGAACCCGCAACCTTCTAATGCCCTAAGCATATAAGGTTGTATGTATAAGTGAATGTCTCAAAAGATCATTCATGCTAGTTGTCCACTCAACTGTAATTTTTTTATGACTTTTGGAGGTCGTTTGATATTTTATAAAAATTCACAAAGTGTCAGTGTTCAGTTTAATCCGAGATTAGACCACTTCTCACAAACCAAACTTTCTGGAGAAATGGGTGTATTTCTGGAATGAGCCAAAGAAGAACTTTTTGTACCTAACAAAATTACCAATATTTCCCAAGTAGTCTCATACATTTTTGAGGTATAGAACTAGAGATATGGTCTCGAGAAGTAGACGGTTTTTACTGCTCGCCGAAACAGTAAACCTATGTTACCGGAGAAAAATGTTTTCGAGTAGCAAACGGAGTCAAAGAGTCACGAGACTAATTTTTATGGAAAGATAACTTCGTTTACTACATTTTAGGCTTAAGAAAAGTCCATTTTGGTGTTGTAATGATTTTTATAAAATTCGTGGAAGTGGAAACAGAATCTGGACAGGAACATAAGCTCATAGTTTTGAGATTTAAATTGCGTTTTGATTACTTATTTGGACATTAACAAGTTGAATAAGCAACATAACATGATAATATACATATTATAAGTAAAACACTAGAGTTTTGAAGTCTCACAATGGTGTATGAAGAAACGGAGACGGTAGGAGTGATGTACACGCGTAGGCGGTCGTTTTGGTGTCTTCGGCTCGTTTTTCCTTCAAGAATGAGGTGGTGGCCAATGATGGATCGTGGTGGTGTGTGGTGCTGGCTGGAAAACGCAGGGGAGAGAGGGAAGAGAGAAGGAGGAGAGAAATGAGTGAAGTGGTGGAGGTATGGGGTGAAAAGTGAGGGAGGGTGTGCTTGGTGTGATTCACAAGCAAGGGAAATGGGGCATGGGCTCCCATTTTCCAGCTGATTTTCGTGGGTCCCACCCACTAGGTGGGTTTCTAAATTATTCCTCCAAAGTTGCACTCCGTGCGGTGTTCGTTTACCCGTTCGTTTCGACGTTTAATTAACCGTATAACGTTTTATTTATTACGTTTTGATAACGATTTAAAACACGATATTTTAAATAAAATTTTTACTCAACTAATATATTCTAAGTTATTAAAATATGTTTCGGTCGTCGGTCGGTAGTCGGTTGCGGTTTAGACGTTCGTTTGAATTGTGTAACGTTTTTAAACGTTTTAACCGTACGCGTGCAATCGCGATAATTTCACTTGAAGTATTTTATCAAAATACTTAGTTTCGAGTTATAAAAATATAACTTGAGATTATTTTGCGTATCGGGCGCGTTCCACGCATTTTCGTTGCGTAAAATTACCTTTTAATAAAACGTATAATCGTGTAATATATTCTCGTAATATATTAAAGTAAATAATGTTTGTTTGGATAAATCCACATTATTTTTAAATAATTTGTCAGCAACTTCCATGTTAAACGGTGTCGAACCTCGTCCGGTTCATGAGTGTACGATTTAAACAAATCGTATGAACGTGTATGTAATTACACAAAAAGGTTACGTATATTTAGATTAAAATAATACTAAATGCACGTAATTACAAGTAGTTTAGGCACTAATCATAGTCCTAAATTAGCGGGTGTCACATTCTCCCCTTGTTAGGAGAATTTCGTCCCGAAATTAGCTCGTAGCATATCCTCCGGTGTTTGTATAGTTCGTTCGCTCTGGCCGTCAGTTTGGAGATGATAAGCTGTACTCATATCTAGACGAGTACCAAGAGATTTTTGTAGTGACTGCCAGAAGCGAGAAGTAAATCGGGCATCTCGGTCAGAAATAATTGAGATGGGTACGCCGTGTCTTGACACGATCTCTTTCAGATAGATCCGTGTCAAACGAATCTTGTCAGTTTCCCTGATGGCTAGGAAATGAGCAGATTTAGTGAGTCGGTCTACAATCACCCAAATGGTATCGCAACCACTAGAGGTTTTTGGGAGTTGGTAACGAAATCCATGGTGATTTGCTCCCATTTCCATTCGGGGATTTCTGGTTGGTGTAGCAAACCGGAAGGTTTCTGATGTTCGGCTTTAACCTTAGAACAAGTAAGACACTTGCCAATGTAGGTAGCAATGTCGTTTTTCATGTTGGGCCACCAGTACAACTCCTTGATGCCATGGTACATTTTGTCGGCACCAGGGTGTATAGAGTATTTAGACTTGTGTGCCTCGTCCATCACCAAGTCTCGTAAGTTCCCGTAGTCGGTTGCGGTTTAGACGTTCGTTTGAATTGTGTAACGTTTTTAAACGTTTTAACCGTACGCGTGCAATCGCGATATTTTTACTTGAAGTATTTTATCAAAATACTTAGTTTCGAGTTATAAAAATATAACTTGAGATTATTTTGCGTATCGGGCGCATTCCACGCATTTTCATTGCGTAAAGTTACGTTTTAATAAAACGTATAATCGTGTAATATATTCTCGTAATATATTAAAGTAAATAATGTTTGTTTGGATAAATCCACATTATTTTTAAATAATTTGTCACCAATGTCCATGTTAAACGGTGTCGAACCTCGTCCGGTTCATGAGTGTACGATTTAAACAAATCGTATGAACGTGTATGTAATTACACAAAAAGGTTACATATATTTAGATTAAAATAATACTAAATGCACGTAATTACAAGTAGTTTAGTATCGCACCCCCAAAACACGTGGCAACGGAAGTAGGAGGTGTCATGGGGGCGCCGACCAATCAAATATCATAACACCAAGATTAAAGCAAACGACCTCTATATGAGACGTTTGAAAATAGTTACATTTCTTAAATAAAACGATTACAAACGTTATATCAAAACATTGGAGTTCGCATTAAAAGTGTAGAGATTTCTAATACGTAAATGTTGATACAAAATATCGTAATGCAATCTAATCTCTTGTTGTTTGTGAAAAGATGCGACTCGAGCTAGTGCTTTCCAAAAGCATCCTACTGCCTTGTTTCCTGTGGGTAGTCCTACTGCATCTGTGAACCTGAGAAATACATGCTAAAAGGTCAACATAAAGTTGGTAAGTTCATAGGTTTACGCAGTTAAAATCATAGTATGAACCACAAGATTTCATAGTTATCAAAGTAGCACAAATGCCAAAGTAAATCATAGTATACTATTGCCATGAGCTCATAGTCTGAAGCTTAACCGTAGTTGTTTACCCCAGTGAGTGTATAACCAGTACACTCGGTTGTACAAAATATTATGCATCCGTATAGTGGTTAGAGCGACTAACCCGGATGGCGGATTGTCAAGTCCCGATAGATCTATCCATAATGTTCGCGCTTAGTATTAACGTACTATGATATTTGTTAGGGGCCATCGTAGTTTGGTTTAGTTACTCATGCAATCAGTATAAGAGTTTTCGTTACTTGCGTTCATATGTAAAACAGTTTATAAAACAGAGCATGTATTCTCACCCCAAAGTAAAAAGCAGTAAAAAGTGGGGCTATGAAACTCACCTGGGTTAAGCAATTAGCGAGCAAATAAACAAATAAGCAAGCAATGTGTGTATCCAACGTGCAACCTTCTAACGTCCTAAACGTATAAGGTTGTATGTAAGTAGATGTCTTAAAGACCATCTATGTAAGTGGAGGGTTAATGTCCACTTAAGTCAATAATGTAGGTGGAGGGTTAATGTCTACCTAAGACTAGTTCACTCAACTAGTATGTCCAAGTATATTTGTTCAAATATGTTTATCAAAAACAAGTATGACCCGTTGGTGAAAGTTTGTAATAATAATTCGTTTAGACATTATTATTAAGTTTGTTTCGTTATATATCGTGTGTTGCTTTCAAATTATTTAGTTCGTAAAAACCTTAAACCGTAGGTCAAAGTTGGTCAACTCGCTGGTCAAACCT
This sequence comes from Pseudognaphalium luteoalbum, assembly GCA_963422505.1. Taxonomy (NCBI): domain Eukaryota; kingdom Viridiplantae; phylum Streptophyta; class Magnoliopsida; order Asterales; family Asteraceae; genus Pseudognaphalium; species Pseudognaphalium luteoalbum. The sequence goes on from OY730197.1 coordinate 54,501,103, forward strand.
AGTCAAAGTTGGTCAAACTTAGTCAAAGCTGGTCAAAGCTGGTCAAACTTAGTCAAAGTTGGTCAAACTTAGTCAAACATGGTCAAAGTTACCAACTAAGTCAACCCAACCCATTTGCTTGCAAGTTTTGCCAAAAATAGTAAGTTTGTCGTTTTTCGAAATTGAGCCCCGTTTTTGTTGACTTGGTCAAACCTTCTCGGTTTGACCCGAAACTTTTACTCAAACCTTATATGTGTTTATGGACCATAAAAAGTTAGTTTGTCTATTTATTGCAAGCCCACAAGTGTTGGTTTTTAAAGTGTTACTAAAATCAGTCCACTATCTCATTTTCCAGAAAATACACTCGTTTGTCGAATTTTTAATAAATTGTATATTCCGAATTTACTCCCAATAAAAATACCAGTTATTTCCCCACATGTTACCTACTTCCAGTAATATTTCCATGAATTTTAGATTAGTCTAAGTATTTATCAAAATTGCATGTGTCCTCTGAGGTCCAACAGTTGACCAATCTGGACACATGCATGAAGATTGAGTTTTTGGGAAAAATCTACAACTTTTCAAGAATAGGCTATCAGTACAAATTTTGTAGCTAACAAAATGTTTAAGATTTTGGCGGTGGTTTCAAGTTATTTGGAGTTGTGTAGCTTACGATATGGTCAAAACCCTATGAACAAAGTTTCTGACTTTGTATAACAGATTGTCTATGTGATTTCACAAAAAATATTAAAAATAGTAAACGAACTCATAAAAAGGTGAGGCCAGTGAGGTTTGAAAGATGACTTCTAGAAATTCATTTTAGACTATAAAAAAGTCCAATTTCATGGAGAGATGATGTTTCTAAAAATCGTGGAAGTGAGCAAAACTTTCTGGACAGGAAATGCATGAAGCATTTTCTTGAGTTTTTGAAGATGAAAAATAGTTTTTGTACAATATATTGGACATATATCCTTGAGTGAAATTTAAATACATGTTATTAGAGTAATCTAGATGAAGAATTAGTTTCCTTACAATGGGAATGAGATGAAGGAAAGAAGGAAGTGTTGTAGAGCTTGAATCCTTGACAAATCTTGAAAAATGGTTGTGTTTTTGAGTGGTGGTGCTATGGTGGTCAAAGGGATTTAGGTGGTGGTCAATGGTGGTGTAGGGAGGTTGTTCTTGAGCTGAGAAAATCGTGGAGGAGGGAAGGGAGAGAGAAAGGAGGGTGTTTGAGTGAAATGATGAGAATAATGTGTTGGTGTGTGAGTTTGGTTGAAGAGAAAAGGTATGGGAGGGAGTAAATTGCATGAAAAGCCATTGGGGAAGGGGGAGGTGGCTCTTGGAGCAGGTTTTTGATGGGGCCCACTAGGTGGGTATGTGATTTAATTCTTAGTTTCAGTCTGTGTTACATACAGTGTTCGTTTACCCGTTATTTCGTTAAATCGTTAAATCGTGTTACGTTATTTTGAGTCGTTTAAATTAACGATATTTTTGGGATAAATTTTCATTTGTGTATTATTAAAATACTTTATTTTAAGTTATCGAAATATTTATCAAGTTTCGTTTCGTTGCTGAATGCGATTTGCGCGTTTTTATTGTGTTTGAAACATTTTAGCCAAAGCGTCTAGGTTTTTCGTGTATTATTATATTAAAAAAATAATATATGATAAGTAATTTCTAAAAATAGTTTTAAGTTATTTATAGAAATATTTTCACCAACGTCGTATATTTTGTTGGACTCCGTCCGGTTGTTTCGCATAATTTCAGCAAATCACGTAAGCGTAATATAAAACAATTACGTAAGCGTATATTCACATAAATATACAAATAGTTACAAGTAATTACAAGTATTTTGCCTAAATCACATTTAAATACACATAATTAGGGTTTCGGTTAATTTTTAAAAGTTAACCTAAATTGCCGGGTGTCACATTTAGGCACTAATCATAGTCCAAAATTAGCGGGTGTCACAGCGTATTGCTCCGATCAGAGATAACCTAGTTCCTAGTGACACGCCAATGGGAAAATTAGTTGGTAGGGTTCTAGAGTTCACACCTAATAGTTTACTTATTACATTAAGTGTTGTCCCTATTTAATCTGTCATCCCGAAACATTAATTATCAAAGTCTCAGCAATCACATATTTATCTTTATCTGCTTCCCTGTATTTTAATTTCATGCAATTTACTTTCTTGCACTTTAATTATTTGTCTTTAGTTTAAAACCCCCCAAACCTACCTACTTTGTTCCATCCTAAATACTTCCCTACCGAAAGCACCAGCTTTAATCACCCACACGTTTTGATTCATAGAACGATCTTTAACCAGAGTAGGTAGTACATATAATTTAAGCCCCGCTATTTATAAATTTTAAAACCCCTGTTGGCACCCGATTAGTTACCATCAACGACACCGACGCTTTCGGGCCCCATCAAGGCCAAATCAGCTGGTCACTGGTCAACTCCCTAAAAGTTGACTATGCAAGTGTGATATTTAATGAGCTGGTTAATAAAATCGTTGAGCCTCCCAGGGCAAATAATGTGCCCTATCCTAGGTTTATTTCACTAATATTCAAAGATCAGTTTAATGCCTATGGTAGAGTACCTTTCACTGGCTTTAAACCTACCCTGGTAGGAAGTCAAATTTTTTCCAAACCAGCGACTGTGTCTCTCCCTGATTTCATGAAAACCAAGGGAGTACTTGCACCCCAGCCTTTACAATCTATACAACCATCTGTTCCTGCCCCCACATCAACCACGTCACTAACCACACCCCCAGTGACCATTGTGGTTAAACCACCAATCAAGAAACCACCAACTGCTCCCAAGAAAAAATTCAAATTAGGGTCCCTGACATTAAAGTCTCAGGGACAGAGAAAAATGAAGACATCTACGGATGCCAAGAGTGAAGCAGAGACTGTACGTTCAGTCCCTGCGAGCACTCTTGATCAACCCATAGCCACAACTAGTTCGCTGGACTCCCGAAATTACAGTGACTCTAAAAAGGGAAAACTACATACAATTACAATGGCTCAATCCATTGTTAGCAATGATTCAGGTGCATCTGCACCAGCCGCCAATGTCTCTTCACAGTCACATGAAGAGATACAGGATGACATTTTTGTTTCCGATGATCCTGTTAGCTAGAACACAAGCTGGTGATGTCGAGGAAGCCCAACCAATGGACACCTCTACTTCAGATGATTCACCACCACCACCACCTCATAAACCAACTACCTCTGTTGCTGCTGCTGCTGCACCTTCACCCTCACCTATCACCACAACTTCACCAGCTACTATTGTCACATCACCCTTCCAAGAGTTGGACGCAATATCTCTCTCCAATGATAATATCTCTAAAGTAGCTATTGCTGAACCACCCACTACCACCACCCAATCACAACCACAACCAACTCCACCACACTCCCCTGTCACTCACCAAAAATCACCATCACCACAATCATCTACATCTACAGACAAGCTGCTGCTGGAATACATTGCCTCTTCTCAACAACACATCAAGCTCCTCACTGATGAAAGAGATGTCTTAAAAGGTATTGTGTCTGAGGTAACCAAGAAAATTCATTCTCTGGTAGCAACATATGAAGCGATCCCTCCTTGGAGTGAAGCTGTAAGTGAAAAAGTCAAAATTATAGCTGTAGGTGAACTTGATCACTCTCAGCTGCTCCAAACTCAATCAAAAGCACTCGCTGAGTTGGCCACCTCCACAAGAATTAGCTTACATACCCATGATGCAGCCCTCACCACTCTCATTGATCAACAACAAGAGATGGCTTCCTCTTGATCACTCATCTCTGCTCTACCTACCCTCTCATCACATCAACTAGAAATAAAAGATGAGGTAGCTGCTCTTAGAATAGATATTCAAAAACTATCAACCTGTGTTCAAGAGTTAGTTACAGCATTCCATAGCAACAAGGGGGAGAATGATTCAGATTAAGTCTCTGAAGAAGATGTTACTAGAAATGCTTAGCACAATAAAAGTTATCTTCGATGGACACATCTTGAGACCTATCGATAAACGCCCAAAAAATGAAGCTGAAGTTGTTGCTGAACATAATTGGGTTGATATGGATATTGATGCTGATGATGATGATGACTTTGATGCTATCAACTTCCCTGAGTTTCATCCTGATGAACTTAGGATGTATAATGAAAAGGTCAGAATGTGGGCAGCTGATGAGGCAGCTATGGTTGAAGGGGAGTCAGTGAATTTCGAATTAGCTCACTGGGAGTAGATGAACAGGGAGGATGATGATGGAAATGAAAATGATGTGGATATTGATATGGGAGATGATGATGATAATGATGGTGATGACAAAAAATGATAGAGCTGATAAAGGAAATAAGAAAGAAGATGATGATGATGAAATGGAGGATCAACTACATATCTCCTTTATTTTTAAAAAAAGAAAAAGGACCAGTGAAATGCCTACATCTGGGTCCACCTCCTCCAAGCACCAAAAGAAAACATTCACTGAGGAGGATATATCAGCTACCATGCATCAGCTACAAACAATTCTGGAAATCCCTAAATCACCACCAAAGCCTCAATTAGATATTTTCATATATTTGGTAAACCCACAATAAACAACAATAGCAACACAATCAACAACAACATCAACACCACCACCAACAACAACAACTCTACAAATCACCCTACCCATGCCAAGAACCATTAACCCAACTGAAGCAACAACAACAACAACAACAACAACAGTAACCCATCCTCCAGAAATCACAATGCTAGATAGCTCTATCCCAGCTCTTCTTATCTCCTCTGAATCTACATCAGGGAGCCTTCACAACAATGAATCTTAAGATGGAAGAATTGCCAAAAAGATAAGAGAGAGACAAGAAATAGAGCGAGAAATGATTCTGAAAATCAATGCTGAGGCAGAAGCTAAAGTAGAAGAAGAGAGAAAGAAAAGGTTAAAGAAGCTATCAGATATTGATAGAGAGTATATTTTGAAATTAAGTAGAGAAGAGGCTGTGGAAAGAGAAAGAGATATATTTTTGAAGAAACAGTATGAAGAGTTTGATTTTAATATGGCTAAGCTGCTAGAAGATGTTAAAAAATCTGAGCTACAACGAGAGCTTAATAATGAGAAAAGAGGTACTGGTTTGAAGAAGAAAGGGGGAGATAAGTCATCAATGGATAAACTTTGGAATGAAATTGACAGAAAGAAATATGCTGCTAGAATGACTGGTAGATCAAACCCTGCTCCTATTACCAAGGTCTATCTGAAGAAACCAAAGAACAAGTCTCAAGCACAGCTACTAATCCACAAAGGCACAGAGACTCAGGCAATTGCTCTTGATCAATTGTGCAAAATGCACAGATAAGAATTGAATGAGATCAGACTTGATGTGAGTCACTCCTCAAGTGCAGCTAAAAGAGAAGTGCTTAAAGAGATTGGCCGTCTGTTTCAAAAGATGGTGTCACCGCAACTACTCATACCAGAAGATACTGTCATACATGGTGAAAAGATAGTGCAACCACCAAGTCCAAGGTATAGGTCAGGTACAAGCAACATTTACAGAATTCCAAATACTTCAAGGTTGAATCTTTCTATCCCTGATGGTGTACCAAGAATTGAGGGTACTGAAGTGTCTGAAGGTGAAAAAGGACTCGTCTACAGAGACTTTAATGGAGTACTAAAATTTCAGAGAGAGTTCGAGCTTGAAAAGATTGACCATGAACAGCTAGTTCACCTAATCAGATCAGTCAACTTACTTCCCAAAGAATATATGATGAGAAAAGCTATTCTGGAAGAAGGTTTGGCAAGGCAGTTCAGATTTCTTCCTTCTACAGAAAAATATGAGCTTGCTGATGAGCTAGGAGTTGTGAAAGAAGAGGAAATTTGGAATTATCTGTAATAAATTTTGCAATAGATTAGATATCTTGTAACTTATAATTTTACAGTTCAGTAATATCTGATCTTTTGAGAAAATCAAAGTGTAGAACTCAGATCATATCAAAAGAATCTAAAAAGAAAAATGAATGGGTTACAAGTATAAGTCACTGAATGTTTAATCCTTAAACACTGACTATAAAATTTCACAGCAACAAGTCTGTCTATGGAGATTCGATCATAATTATTTAGGGGGAGATTGTTGAGTCACTGGTCACTGACCAACTTAATGATAAAAAGCTAGATGAAAGAAATGATAAAGTCAAAGCTTCTGTTGCTGAAGTGTGTACTCACTGGTCGCTGTTCGTTCTTCTCAAGGAAACTAATATACTGAGGTAGATTAAAACTCAACTTAGTGTGTCGCTGATTCAAGACTTGCAGCGAGAGTTCTTATCTTCATATGAATAAAGGTAAAAGTCACTGCCCGTAAAAGCTAGTTGCTGAAGATATTCAATTCAAGTCACTCTACAAGAGCACGATAGCTTGCAGTGAGTGAGGAGGATCATTTCATCTTCAGTGACAACACTAATAAAGTTGCTATTCAAGTGCAAGTTGCTCTTCAGTCTTACATCAGTAAGTGTCTCCCGAATCTGTATAAATATCTGGGGGATTACGTTGCAGCAAGTAATTGGTGTTAAGAAAGATGCAATATTCGAGGTAACAGAATTGGGATCACGGAATAATCAGTCTTAGAGAATAAGCCAATTAAACAGCGACACGTGTTATTCCAAGATCATGATTTGAAGAAAATGTTTACGGGACATTTGCACTATAAATAGAGCAGTACTTTGCACTTAGAAACTTGCCGTTTGTACGTGTTTATCACTTGTTAGTCAGTGAGTAGTTTGTCTAAGCATAGTACAGCGAGTAGCGAGTGAATAGTTAGCGTGTTTGTCCACTACTATTTATCTCAGTTTGTAATAGATTTGCTTGAGTTATTGATTTGGATTAGCTTTGGCTATTTCATTTTCAATCAATACTCAGTGAGTTTTTATGATTAATATTATTCACCGTTCTGCTACTATTGCATTTATGGTTACCTTTGTTCTATATTTATTATACTTTGTTTTTGTTTGAACAATTAAAAACTTAATAAACAACTTAGATAAGATCATAATTTTTTTTAATAGTATACAACCCCCCTTCTACAATTAAACTTTACTTATTGTAATTTCATATCACTAAACAATTGTGATTTCAGGACTAACAGGTAACAAGCTACTCTCTTAATCATGCTCTTGATAGATGTGTTAACCCCTTTTTGGTCAAGAAAACAATGTTGTGGTAGTAGATATGGTATAGTGTTTTGAAGTCCAAGGTCAAAGTAAGTCAATGAGTCGTTAAATACTTGTTTGGTGATTTTGATTATATTGATCTTGTATGTAATGTTTATATTTAAGGAAATGGAATTATTACTAATTTGGTTAATTGATTTCCAATGATTTAAGTGAATGTTAATAGTGGTAAAGGTTAATTTGACATTGAATAGTCATCTGGATGTGAAAATGGTAGTATAGTAGTGTTATTATGGGTAAAGACCCAAACGGGTCATTATAGTGCCCAAATGGGTCAATAATGCGTCTAGGTGTCCAAATGGGTTCTAGTCTTGGTATGAAAGTTAAGAAAGTTGGTTTAGAATCCATTTGGATAGTCAAATGTATTGCCAAAGTTTGAAGGTTTAGAATCCATTTGGATAGTCAAATGTGTTGCCAAAGTTTGAAGTTTAGACTACGTATGGTTTGTGAATTGAAGTGACAAGATTTTTGGTCCTAAACGAGCTAAAGTTGGTCAAATGTTCAAAATCTTCATCAAAGCGGATTTTGGAAAAGTGTCAAAAGTGAAACCTTTATATTGTCATTGTGGATGTGTGTGCAAAATTTTGTGTCAAAATATTTAGCGAGTAAAAAGTTATGCGCGTTTTAAATTGGCTTAAAAATCTGAGTTGCTAGTATAGGAGTCTAAGGTAGAAATGATACTATTTTAGGCTCAAAGCAGTCAAATTTAGACTACCAAGTGGCGTAATAGTCTAATTTAGTGTAAAATAGACAGAATGAGTCTAAAGCATACATGAGTTTACTTTATGCTGAAAATAGTTAAATTTAAACTATTAAGTAGTGTAATAATTTAAAATGGATATGACGGATCAGAATTTTCGAGGTGTTTCAAATAATTTATCTATACATATGTTAGATTTTATAATTTCTACTTTACAAAAACAAATTATAGAAAATGAAAAAACTGCGCACACATGGTCCTTTTTAACAGAAAGTTAACAATCGTGAGTGTAAAGGACTATAGACGTAACAAGTTTTAAAATAAACAATGATCGATGTAATTAAATTTATTAAAGGACTGCAAGCAAAATTTGGAGCAAACCATAAAGATCATTTATGTCATTTTTATCTTTAATTAGTAGTTTAAGATCATAAAGGATGGTGACTTAAACCATACATAGCGGTAACGGTTAGTATTGGACGATTAAATATCACGTCAGCAACGATCAACCGTCACAAACAGTGAGTCGGAAAGTCCACTACAAAATCACTTGATTGTGTTAATAACCAATCTGAAAACAAAAAGGAAAAGCATACAAAAAAGGTAGGGCCCCTATCCTCCACGCCCTCTTGCGTCTTCCGTAGCACAGAAATTTTCAATTTTGATCTTAAATAATTTTGTTTGTATTATATAATATTTAATGAAAATTATAACAATGAAAATACATTTAAAACCCAATATATTCATATATTTTGCATCAAGTATTATATTACATATATAAAATATTTAAAGTGAAAGTTGAAAAATAAAGAATTTAAAAATGTAAAATATAACATTTTAGGTGGGACGGAGGAAATAGGATAATAACATTTTACACTTAAAAATTTCAACGCATTTTAATTCCCTCGTTTAAATAAGATGCTTGATGCTTGATTAATACTCCGTATATGCTAGGAATCTAAGCAATGAGTGACGCAAGTCTACAAAATTGTTAATTGAAACTTGGAAGATAGAGAGTGGATATGGGTGGAGGTTGCCTACACGCAATATATATATATATATATATATATATATATATATATATATATATATATATATAATAAAAATACTTAATTCATTCCATTACAAAAAAAAAAAAAAATATATAAATATTGAAGGTTCTATGTATACGTCGTTGTCGTAATACAAATTTATTAAATAATGTAAAGGTGCGGTTCACAGGGCAGTTTTCAAGAGTAAAATGCAGTGGTATGATAACGCAATATACGCTTATACAGTGTATTTATAATTATAATAATTGTAGTATATTTAAACCGTAAATAAAAAAATAGGAGCAGAAATTAGTTGTTGTATAACAAAGAGTTAATAAATATGTATATTATTATTACTATGAACGGTGGACATAGGATATGATGTGCTAATTGTACGTTTTGCCTGGTCAAACAACCAATCGTTTTCTATCCTGTGTAATTAATAAGAAGACAACAATTCATGTGATATCATATAAGAATTAGAGCAGAAAGCAGATATATATATACTCTTCATTCTTCAATATTATCTAACCAAACTCATCGGAAATTTATATATAATAATCTTAATAATAATAATATAATAATTATTAAATTAAATATAATATAGGAAGTGGGTTATTTGATCAAATTTCAAAATTAAAGTTCAATTAACCAATCATAATTCAATATTTATTAGTTTATAATTATCTAATTTTATTAATTTGGTTAAGCGATGAATTTCTTCATGATATTAATATTGTATTTTATACACTTTATCATATTATAATTTAATTTTATTTAATAATGAAGGCGGAGAACAATGGATAACTTCAACAAGAGGAGAAAATCATCAGGGAGGATGGCAACAAGTTAATAATCGAAAATACAATCATTCACACCGTAATCAGGATTCATTCAACGATCTGCATGGAGGTAACTCTGGTGATTTTACTAACCATAATAACCCTAATTCAAAATCAAATATTCTGGATGGGATGTCTATGTCTTTCTACGTGAAGAACTTTCCAAATAATGTAACTGAAAAAAATTTGTGGGATCGCTGTAAGAATTAAGGAAGTGTGGTGGATGTGTTTATCCCCAATCGTTTTTTGAAAGCTGGGAAAAGGTTTGGTTTCGTAAGGTTTATTAGGGTTGAGAATGCGGATAAACTGCTTTCGGATTTGCGTTCTATATGGTTTGAAAACTTCCATTTGTATGCCGATATGGATAAATTTTGCCGAAAAGTCTTTAGAAGCAATGAGGGGTTATCAACAGATGGAAAAGGACTTAATCGTTCTAATACGAATGAGGCAGGAAAGGAAGGTAATCCTAAATCGCATGCGGAAGCAGTCAAGGGGGTCTCAAGTATGGCCAAAGTACCATTGCAAGAACGTAGAAGCATCAAGGTAACTAGTGCTGTAGCAATACCAGACAAGGTTAATTCTGTATGAGTGAAAATTAGAGAGCCTACAAATATTCTCATTGTTAGGCAATGGCTTACAATGGAGGGCTTCTTCGATGTTGATGTGACTCTCAGACATCACATGTCGTTCCGTGAATGTCTAGTCGCGATACCGGTGGGTGTTTTAAATTTGTAATTGCGGGGTCTGAGTTTTTCCTAACAATGCTAATCCTAAGGGTGAGCAAGTGGTAGGTATGACCTAGAGTCGTTCTTCAAACCTACTGAATTGAAACTAAAGTGTGACAGATGAGGGCTTTCAAACTAGTGAAGGGTTTACAAAATAGTGGGGGAGTTTTGGTTTTTCTATTAACTAACTTAGGATAGTAAATAAATAAAAGCGAAATTAAAATAAAAGATAAAGCAGATAAGATAAAGATAAAGTTTGCTGAGACTTCGTTAATTAAGTTATGAGATGATGTTTGGAGAAACTGTTTTAAAGGATGTTTGTTAATTGTTACTCTTGGATACTTGTGATGTAAACACTAGATTCCCTACTAATTAAAAATCTATTAGCATGTCACATCAGGAACTAGGTTATGGTGACATCACTAAGTATTTTGAATAATAAGAAAGATCTTTATTTAAGTTTAATTTTACTTTCTTATGAGCGGAGACAAAATCGAAAGGTATTAGATAAACTGAATCACATAACGATTCCTCGTCATCCTAACACATTCATGTATTTAAAAAGTTCATTTATGACTTTAAACCAGCCCATGCTTAAGACTACCCAATAAATCCCCTAATTATCTACAATGTAACACCCCCCAAATTATGTGTTTAGTGGAAGCAAGCTTTGGGGTGCTACTTAATCAAATATCAACAACACAAAGATAAAGCAAACGACATCTATATGCAATGTTTGAAAAATAGTTACAATTCATAGATACAAAGTTTGAAAACGTAGTGTTTTCGGTTACAAAAACGTAGTTCCCTAGAGTCCACGCGTGTAGCGGGAGATTCTATTACATAATCACAACATACAAAAGATAATGCTATAAATCTCCGTTAGATGCAGTGTGGAAAATCATGCGACTCTAGCTAGTGAGCAAATCCTGCTGGGCAACCCTACAATTGTTGTGTACCTGAGAATGCATCACTAAAAAGGTCAACCAAAAGGTTGGTGAATCTCACAGGTTTATAGTAAGTAGTAAGTTCGAACACATCAAGTAGTGAAAGTATTTGTACAGTTTTAACCAAGTAGTGAGTAATGATTGCACGAATGCAATCGGGTTGATATACATTGCCATGAGCATCATAGTCGAAGCTTAACCAGTCTGTAAGGTACAATTAAGTACCAGGTAAGTGCCCCTATAAGTGTTAATCCAAAAATACTCATGTGTAACGAGTAAGAAACGCCCATTTATACAGTACGGTTCGTGGTGGCGCTACCACCCCGGGCGGGGATTGTCAGTCCCATATGGATCCATATACTAAAACTCGGGCTTATCCTATAATTAACAACTATGATTCCGAGGACTTCATTGGATTAAACGTAACCCATGCAATCAATATATCGGTAAGTCCGTAAGTCTGTAAAATAGTAAATCTGTACATGTGTCCAAGTAAAACAACTAATGCATCTCACCCCAGAGTAAAAATAGTAAAAATGAGGCTGTGAGACTCACCTGAGTCTAGCAAGTATGTAGGCGAAATCAAGTAAGTAACGCAGTTGTAAGTTCGTGTATCGGTTCTCAGAACCCTGCAACCCTCTGGCGTCCGAAACGCTCAAGGTTGTGAGTAAATAAGTAATTAAGTTGGTGTCCTGAAAGATCACCCATGCTAGTTGCCCACTTAAATAGAAAATGTCCAAGTGGTTGTTTGTATGTTTGTAATCGTGTGACTTTGAAATCTATTATGGCCCGTTGGTGACGGTTTGTAACAATAATTCAAGTATTATCATTGTTTTGTATCTCGTTAAGTCGTTTCTTTGTAAAGTGTATTTATATGTCAGTCATTCATATCGTGACGTGAAGGTATTATCGAATGTGAGTTCGGACAACACTTTCACTGTTTTTATTTCTACTACATCGCTTTATTAAAAATCGCATCTGTAATTTAAAAAAAATCAGGGAAAGTTGACCTAGTCTGGCTGCGGACTGATAGGATGTTGCGAACTGAGTTCGCGGTGCGAACTGAGTTCGCGATGCGAACTGAGTTTGAGTTTGCAAGGCAGTAGTCTGGGAACTGAGTTCGTGATGCGAGTTGAATTCGGCTCGCACGGCAGTAGGCTGCGAACTGCGTTCGGTTCACAGCATAAAGTTCGGTTCGCAAACGTCAACTCGCAAGTCAGCTCGCAGGTCGACTCGTAAGTCAGTTTGCAAGTCAGTTCGGTTCGCAGTTTGGGTTCGCGAGTTCAATCTTTGGTAGGTAAATCTCGGTTCGCAGCTCGATCTGCGAGCTGAGACGCATCTCAGTTCGCAGACGCTGCTGAAATTTCCAATCGGTTTTTAAAACGCATTTCGACTTGATTTTTGGACATAATCTTGTTGGGTAAATGTTCTAGCATGAAAAGCTAAGCATTACAAGTAATTTAAAAGAGTTTTGAGGCTTCTTACGACGAAAATGAAAAACGAAGAAGATGGAGAGGTAGAGCTCGTGATGGTGATCCTCGTGCTTGTTCCTGATGATGATGATGAACGCTTTTTGGTGATGTTTCTGTGGTTTGGGGCTGCGGTTTTTGAGAGGAGAAATAGAGAGATTTAGGTGTAAGTGTGTGTGTAAAGTGAGGTGAAGTGGGGAGGGGAAAGGGATTAAAAGGGTTGGGTCTTGGGTTGGTGGGTTGGGTCCGTGGGTCTGGGCCGACCCACTCGGGTTTCGGTTTCGCGTATTGTAGTGTCTGAATGTCGTGTTATGACCCGTAGTTGTTTAATTGCGAAGTTTTCGTAAGATTTGTAAATATGTCAAGTATACCCGCAATATTTATTTAACAGAAGTATTTTATCAACATACTTTATTTCGAGTTGTAAAATTATAAGAATATAATTTTTGTTACTAATCGCTCGTTGGGGTGCGTTTCGTGCGGTTTCGTCGCGTATGATATATCTTAAACAATATGATATTGCGTAATATATTATCGTAATATATTATAGTAAACGTTGTTTGTTTGGATAATTCCACATTATTTATAAATTTTGTCACCAACGCCCTAATGCAGATGTGTCAGGTTCAACCCGGTACATTGTTAGCACGATTTAAACGAATCGTGTATGCGCGTATGAATTTTCACTAAGTCCCATTTATGTTTAGCCCAACGTGTCTAAATACACATAATAATCTCGCGATTAGGCACAGTAATGATAGCCTAAAATGCCAGGTGTTACATTCTCCCCCTGTTGGGAGAATTTCATCCCAAAATTTATTCGAGGTAGTAGTATGTACGTTTTCTAAGAAGGCCTTGAAGTATGCCAAGTGTTGTCATGAATGTCTCTTGTTTCCTTTCTCCCCCTTGTTAGAAGAGGAGAGAGAGAGCTTCTAATGTGTGTTGGCCATTACACCCAATGGACGGGTTCGGTCGGTAATCAGTGGGGTGTAGCTACAATTTGCACTAGTAGCCTAAAGTAGCTTGTAAATTCTACTGTGTTTGTAACGGTGGTGACAGTCTGTAGCGTCAGAGAGTGAATTATTTCTAAAGGTATAACGTACCCGCAGTATTGTTCGAGTCATGCTTGGCCTCATGGATGCCGTCTGTAGTAGTTAGTAGTGGACAACTAATCTTTTTATGCGCAGTATTTCCGCACTTGAAGCATAATCTCAATGCTTCCGAGTTTGTGTCCTTTTGAGGGAATTTGCAATTCTGGACCTGGTGTCCAAACGTGTTGCATCTTCTGCAAGGAGGGATGCATGGTCCCTTATGATGGTGTTTGCATAAGGTGCAGTAGGGTAGATTTCTCTTATATGTTCTCCCCTTAGATTCAGTAGTGGGAGTTTGAGTTATTTTTGCCCTTTTTGTTTGGGGCTGAGTAAAGTCTGTGTTGGAGCTCCCTCCTGGGTTCCCTTTTAGGTTTGTCAGTTGAGCTTCGGTATCCTTTTCCATAGGAATATTAGTTTGAGCTTTTTGTGATACCGAGTTAGAAACTAACTGAAGCACATCTCCCAGATTTGGGCATAAGTGTCTTAATTGTTCCCAATAGAATTCTAAAGTTCGCAGGCGCAATCCCTGTTCGCGGGTGAGTCGGCGTAGATCGGTGATTTCCTCCTGAACAGTAGCTAGTTGATTGCGTAATTCCTTCATTATTTCGTCGGTATGCTTAGAGTTGTCGGTGTTTACATTGGCAATGATCGGAGCGGTAACAGTAGGAGGAGTGGTGATAGTGGTGGTCGTGATATGGTTATCAGTAGCAGGATTTGAAAGGGAATTTGCTCGGGTTATTCGAGTAGCTTCTGTAACTACAGTTTGAGGTGGAAAGTCTCGGAATCCTCCTGGGTGTGCCATTTCTTCCAACGGTTCTTCACTTACTGGCTCGGTGTCGCCTTCGAGAGTAAGTAGGTAAGGAAACATTGACTGATCCTCAGCGTGTTGGTCATCATTCGACATGTGGCTGCCAGTGGAGTAGCCTGTCATTTCCTACGAAATGGGTGTTTCATCAAAACAATTTTTTGATGTTGGCATTAAGTATAGCAATTATGAGGTTGCGAGTATAAAAATTGAATTCTAGTGAAGACAATAAAAGTACAAACGGTTCTCTCTGAACAGAAGATTTACGGCGTAGAGTTCGGGCAGATGACACATAAAGATAATAGTTTCGTGGGTCCTGGCCTCAACCAGTGTGAGATATATGGGAAAGAGTTTGTTTGTTAAGTTTATAATGTATTGAACCTGTCAGCCTATCGGGGGTTTGCTTATCCTAGGTCGTGCCTACGATCTATAACAATGGATCATTAAGCAGTCGGCAAGATTTATCAGTCAAGTAGTATAGAGTCATCAGGTTGATTAGGTGTGAACCGTAATCACATCTAGGTTTGGGTCTTGATGATTGTTTCCAGCGTTGAGGGTATAAGCTCTGCCCCGTGCATTGTTGTTTTGGTTCTTAGGTTTTGGGCAGGCTTTCCTGAATTGCTTTGTACCGTTGCACTCGTAGCAGGTTTTGGGTGCACTAATGTTGGTACTAGTAGTGACTGTTTTGAGAATCCTTGGCTAGATGTCCAAATCGTTTGCATTTAGTGTAAGGACATGAACCATAACGATGAAGACTGCATTTAGAGCAGTATGGCTGCTCCCCTTGTACACCTTCGAGTCGTCAGGGTTTTGGAGCATAGGTCTTAGTAGTCGCGGCTTTTGTCGAATTGGATCTAGAGGTTAGGGTTTCCATCAGATTTTCTTTTATTATTGTTACTAAGAGATGGGGTTGGTGTCTCGCGGCAAATAATCCTAGCCATGAGTATGTGTGCCATACGGGTAGCACTATGGATGTTTGTGGGTTTGGATGAGACGACGTTTTCCAGGATATTCTCGGGGAGTCCATGAATGTATCTATAGATATGTTTGTCTTCTGGGTCGACTATAGTAGGGCAGAGAAGGGCGAATTGTTGAAACCTAGTGGTGTATCCAGCGATATCGTTGTAAGTGTGTCGTCGTGGAGGCATCGTGCTTGAATAATTTAGAAAGAGAGGTAAGTGGACGGTTCGTAAGAGGTTACGGCGCATCACGTATGTGTATATAGTGAGGTAATCTGCAACAGCACTAAGTGATGGTCATATTGCGGAACGATAAAATCAAAAGCCCTTAAAGGCATGAGTTCGAAGGTCCTCAGATTTTGAAGTTTAAGGGGGCGTCGAGAGTTCGTTAACATTCGAACGATTTCCAAAAGCTTTATGTTGGACGAGATGGGGATCTTGCATACCTATTGAGGTCAGGGTGTTTTAGTATCGCACATGGCAGGTGATTTAGTACAGATAGTAAATCTTATAATCAGGGTGGTTCGTAGTCATTACATCCGATTGTTCGTTTACAAAATTTGTCGGGCAATACTATACCCGAACGAATGCCATAACATTTTACAAAATGTGATAGTACAATCATCTAGTTATGAGTTTTCAACACGTTTTGTGGTTCCTACAACCCTATTTTACGCAGACTTGGCAAAATGGTTATAGTCACTATCTAGCTAGTCCTAAGTAGGCTTATGATTACTTGGAATTTCATTCCACGTACATGTCGCATGGGTAATAGCGTTCGGTGAGCAAGTCCCGGTAATGCGACGGTGCACGGTAGAGTGCATCCCCTTCCACCGGCTTTCCTCCCAGCCGTTTGACCCACTTTTTCGTTTTCCTAGTGAAGTTTGCGGCCACCCTTTTCCAGTGGTGTAATTTGTCCTTAACCTTTTGGGTGACGGATCTTTTCATGATCCTCAGCTCCTTCTCATAGTCCTGTCACTTGTATTTCAGCTCCCACGGACGATTGTTCAGTTCGATTGTCTGTTCCATGACTCGTTCATAAGCCCTTACGTCGATTATTCCGAAATTTTGGTTCTCGTTTTCCTCGACCCCGAATTCCTCTACAGGCACTAAATCTCCATCGAGGTAGGTGTATTGTACTTGTTCCTCCTGAATCTGGTCAGAGTCGGACGGGTAATCCTCCATAGCTGTGCGTGACCTCTTGCTGAAGAGATCCTATAAAGCGCAAAGAGGATAAAGAAAGTCTCAGTGGTTATATTCCTGGCTGGCACTAGGTGTTCCGTTCATGTGAAGGACGAAGTTTTATTTTATGATATTGGAGAGATTTCGTGAAATCTGTTGGGTCGCCGTTGCTATAAACGCATGGGCGTGTTTATACTGTGAGTGCCACTACTGTTGTCGGTAAGTGTTAGATTTTGCTGTCGAAGTAGTGAGTCATTTTAGCAGGACGTTGATTTCCAATTCCATGGTTGTAGTGGTGTTAACTGAGGCATATACATACATATATTATGCTCATTATAGCCTAGAAGATAGTACATGTGTGAGGCCTATTTATTTATACACGATACGTATAATAGCCTAACAGCATAGCAAGTAGCATTTGGTCCCGTTTCTCTCGTGGTCAGAGTCAACTAGTGTATTCCTGTTCAATATAACCCCTTTCAGGCTTCACATCATCTTTCCTTAATTGTACATAGTTGATCAGGCTATGTTAAATTAACGTCGTATGATGCAATTCCCGAACCAGTCATACCTAATGAGGAAATACTGCCTAACGGTCATAGTCTAGGCCCACTAAATGCAACCTAGTTCGCTATAACCTTAGGCTCTGTTACCAATCTGTAACACCCCCCAAATTATGTGTTTAGTGGAAGCAAGCTTTGGGGTGCTACTTAATCAAATATCAACAGCACAAAGATAAAGCAAACAACATCTATATGCAACGTTTGAAAAATAGTTACAATTCATAGATACAAAGTTTGAAAATGTAGTGTTTTCGGTTACAAAAACGTAGTTCCCTAGAGTCCATGCGTGTAGCGGGAGATTCTATTACATAATCACAACATACAAAAGATAATGCTATAAATCTCCGTTAGATGCAGTGTGGAAAATCATGCGACTCTATCTAGTGAGCAAATCCTGCTGGGCGACCCTACAATTGCTGTGTACCTGAGAATGCATCACTAAAAAGGTCAACCAAAAGGTTGGTGAATCTCACAGGTTTATAGTAAGTAGTAAGTTCGAACACATCAAGTAGTGAAAGTATTTGTACAGTTTTAACCAAGTAGTGAGTAATGATTGCACGAATGCAATCGGGTTGATATACATTGCCATGAGCATCATAGTCGAAGCTTAACCAGTCTGTAAGGTACAATTAAGTACCAGGTAAGTGCCCCTATAAGTGTTAATCCAAAAATACTCATGTGTAACGAGTAAGAAACGCCCATTTATACAGTACGGTTCGTGGTGGCGCTACCACCCCGGGCGGGGATTGTCAGTCCCATATGGATCCATATACTAAAACTCGCGCTTATCCTATAATTAACAACTATGATTCCGAGGACTTCATTGGATTAAACGTAACCCATGCAATCAATATATCGGTAAGTCCGTAAGTCTGTAAAATAGTAAATCTGTACATGTGTCCAAGTAAAACAAGTAATGCATCTCACCCCAGAGTAAAAATAGTAAAAATGAGGCTGTGAGACTCACCTGAGTCTAGCAAGTATGTAGGCGAAATCAAGTAAGTAACGCAGTTGTAAGTTCCTGTATCGGTTCTCAGAACCCTGCAACCCTCTGGCGTCCGAAACGCTCAAGGTTGTGAGTAAATAAGTAATTAAGTTGGTGTCCTGAAAGATCACCCATGCTAGTTGCCCACTTAAATAGAAAATGTCCAAGTGGTTGTTTGTATGTTTGTAATCGTGTGAGTTTGAAATCTATTATGGCCCGTTGGTGACGGTTTGTAACAATAATTCAAGTATTATCATTGTTTTATATCTCGTTAAGTCGTTTCTTTGTAAAGTGTATTTATATGTCGGTAATTCATATCGCGACGTGAAGGTATTATCGAATGTGAGTTCGGACAACACTTTCACTGTTTTTATTTCTACTACATCGCTTTATTAAAAATCGCATCTGTAATTTAAAAAAAATCGGGGAAAGTTGACCTAGTCTTGCTACGGACTGATAGGATGTTGCGAACTGAGTTCGCGGTGCGAACTGAGTTTGAGTTTGCAAGGCAGTAATCTGCGAACTGAGTTCGCGATGCGAGTTGAGTTCGCCTCGTAAGGCAGTAGGCTGCGAACTGCGTGCGGTTCACAACATAAAGTTCGGTTCGCAAACGTCGACTCGCAGGTCGGCTCGCAGGTCGACTCGTAAGTCAGTTCGCAAGTCAGTTCGGTTCGCAGTTTGGGTTCGCGAGTTCAATCTTTGGTAGGTAAATCTCGGTTCGCAGCTCGATCTGCGAGCTGAGACGCATCTCAGTTCGCAGACGCTGCTGAAATTTCCAATCGGTTTTTAAAACGCATTTCGACTTGATTTTTGGACATAATCTTGTTGGGTAAATGTTCTAGCATGAAAATCTAAGCCTTACAAGTAATTTAAAAGAGTTTTGAGGCTTCTTACGACGAAAATGAAAAACGAAGAAGATGGAGAGGTAGAGCTCGTGATGGTGATCCTCGTGCTTGTTCCTGATGATGATGATGAACACTTTATGGTGATGTTTCTGTGGTTTGGGGCTGCGGTTTTTGAGAGGAGAAAGAGAGAGATTTAGGTGTAAGTGTGTGTGTAAAGTGAGGTGAAGTGGGGAGGGGAAAGGGATTAAAAGGGTTGGGTCTTGGGTTGGTGGGTTGGGTCCGTGGGTCTAGGCCGACCCACTCGGGTTTCGGTTTCGCGTATTGTAGTGTCCGAATGTCGTGTTATGACCCGTAGTTGTTTAATTGCGAAGTTTTCGTAAGATTTGTAAATATGTCAAGTATACCTGCAATATTTATTTAACCGAAGTATTTTATCAACATACTTTATTTCGAGTTGTAAAATTAAAAAAATATAATTTTTGTTACTAATCGCTCGTTGGGGTGCGTTTCGTGCGGTTTCGTCGCGTATGATATATCTTAAACAATATGATATTGCGTAATATATTATCGTAATATATTATAGTAAACGTTGTTTGTTTGGATAATTCCACATTATTTATAAATTTTGTCACCAACGCCCTAATGCAGATGTGTCGGTTTCAATCCGGTACATTGTTAGCACGATTTAAACGAATCGTGTATGCGCGTATGAATTTTCACTAAGTCCCATGTATGTTTAGCCCAACGTGTCTAAATACACATAATAATCTCGCGATTAGGCACAGTAATGATAGCCTAAAATGCCAGGTGTTACATACAACGTTCCTCATGTAGTCTTGCAGTTCCATGGTTTCATACCTTTGACAAATTATGTTGATACAGATGACTAACTACCTTTTAGTTGGACGTCATTAAAAAGTTTTTGTAATCACGTTTACCGGTGGAAAGGCGATAGATTAATTTTAAAGTTTAAAAGTCTATTATAAAGATTAATTAAACTAGGTTTCTCATTTTATGTATTAGTCCGCAATATAACTACCTTCGGTCGTTACGCAGCTTGCACGTATTTGTAATACACCTAAAGTGTTTCCATCGCTATACTGCGTAACAATAGAATAGGGGTCGTCATATTACTTCTTAACATTATACCGTTTCATAGTATGACTACCTTCGGTTGTTCCTCGAGTTTCATACATTTGTACTCCACCTTGAAGTGTTTCCGGTACTATATCGAGTAACAGTCGAATAGGGGCTGTCATATTACTTTAATATTTAATTATAAATCATCCCATAATTAACTAACTACTTCACAAGCAAACACAACAAGTATACTACTCTCTAATCATGGCATTAACTAAACCTAGCATAATCATATAAACGTAACTAATTAAGATAGATAAGGATAGAAAGAACCAAAATTAAATGCGAGAGAGAATTGTTAGTGCATTTTGTGTGTCATTCCGTTGGTCAAACTTATGTACGTATCAAAGTTAATTTGTCTAAGTATGTGATGTATATATTGATATGTAATATATAGAAATGTCTAAATGTGTTTAGGCGACACTTAGTAAGTGTCACTATTGGCGCCACTTGGCTAGTGTCGTTAGATGTGCTGGACAGACTATAAATAGAAGAGTTAGAGACAAAATTAGGGTTAGACATTGTGAGTTGAGGTGAGGCCTTTTTCAGAGAGGGAGAGGGGAGAGAAAAGGCTTGTAAACGTTTATTCTTAATTGTGAATATATACAAAACGTTGTAGAAATCGTTTGTGTTCGTGAATCAATTATCGATTGTTTATTATTCGGCATTTACAATCAAGTAAATGATCCGATCAGATCCTACATAAGGGACTATCAACTGGTATCATAGCTTTAGGCTTCGTTAGGATCGTTATTTTGGGCGTTTTCGATTGATTCGTGAAGTTATTAATTGTTATTAATCATATCCAAGTTGATTTGCTTGATTAGAACAATTTCTTGAAGTGTTTTTGTGTTGGATCGACGTTTGGATTTCAAAATTTCGTTAGGGTTTCAGAAATTTTCGATTTTTGAGGGTTTTGGACCCTGCTGCGCGATTTAGCGACACTTCCATTCTAGCGACACTTCATCTAGTGTCGCCCTTTGATTTTCTGCGACACGACATAGCGACACTACACGAGTGTTGCGCAATAAAAAAAAAGTTTCATTTTAGCCTAGAAAAAAGTTTCATTTTTTTGGCGGGAAACTCCGGAAATTTTTTGCATTTTTAAAATTTTTCCACAGGCTTAAAAGTGTTCAATTTTAGCCTAGAAAAAGTTTCATTTTACTCGACCATTTTTGAGGTATTCTGATGAAATTTTGGCGTGAAAAACGCAAAAAAAATTTAAAGTTTAAATTTTGTTTTTATGCTTAAAAGAACTTAGTTTTAGTGTCGAAAAAATTTCGCTATACTCGTCCAGTGTTTGGAATTTCCGTATTCCATTTTGGAGGGAAAAGTCGCAAATGGCTTTTGGTACGAAAATGTCTCTTTCTACATTTTTGTTCCATAGTGATTTTGCTAATTGGAAGATTAAGCTATGCAATTTCATTGAATACAAAGATTCCAACTTATGGAATTGGTTCCCAACAATTAAACAATATGAGAAACCCCGACACGAAGGCGTGTTTAAGTCTAGAGCACAAATGCCAGTTAAGGAACGGGAAGAGTTTGACAAAGACAATAGAGGGTACAAGATGATTACCATGTGCTTTCCAAAGTTGTGATTAACAATTTTAAAAATCAAGCAACTTTTACAAATTTATGAGACGCTCTTATAGAGGCTTACGATCAAAAGGAAATGTTGGTAAATGAAGAAGAGGATCAACACACTACAATGGTGGCTCAAACAAAAGAGGTTGATTCTATTGCTTTGAAATGTCTATCTTGTTTTAAATTAACTGGCGAAAACAACAGATACATGGATGACAATGAAAACCTGCGATCTAATCTTGAAAATTTGAAACATTCAAACAAGGTTTTGAAAGCAAATGAATTAACTTATGAAAAGAAATTCAAAGCCTATCAAGATGAGTCTAAAGTGTTCAAAGCTAAAATTTATAGTCAGCAAGATGCTATAGATAGTTATTTAAAAGAAATAATCTTACTTAAAAAGGAACTTGAGGACTCAAAATCTGAAGTAGATGATCTTAAACGAAAAATGTCAAATTCTGCTACGTCATCCATGATATTTGATCACATCCTTGATAAGCAAAGGACTAATACGAAAAGCAAGGCAAGTCTTGGATATAACCATGTACCTCCTCCTATGGACTATCTTCCAATTCCTGTCAAAGATGCAATCAAAGACTTTGTGTGTGACACCCGTCAATTTAGGACTAGTAATTAGTGCCTAATCAATTATTAATACATGTAATTAGTTCTGTGTTAGGCTAATTAATGTACCGATATATATATTTTTGAATATATATACAATTATGCGATTTGATTAAATCGTACAAGTTTCAAATCGAATGTATTTCGGTTCAATTAAATACGGACGTTGGTGAAATAATTTTATTAAATAATATAACATTATTTAATGACAATATCTTTCCCAAAATATTATCTTGATAATAATACTTTGTAATTAATTCGTATCGTACAAACAACGGTTACGTGATTTAAAATCCGTGCAACGAACGAGCAAATCGAGATCCCTAAATTAACGAATCATCTATATAAATGTTTTTCCAAGTATTTAGAAAGAACACTTCAAGTGAAAGTATTGAAATTTAAATCGTTACTTAAAAACGAGTAATAAACGTTTAAACACCAAACCGAACGAGAAAACGAACACCGGACGAAGCACAAATCGGATAAATGAGAAAATGACCAAAATACCCCTGAGTGGGCCCCCCTAGGCCGGCCCCCTCATCCCCCATGTGCACCCATGTGCCACCTCTTTTCCCTCCTCTAATCTTCCATGCATACCACTCACATATGCTTCTATACATTCAACATGCAATATCATTTCCACTAACTCATTTACTCACATTTTCTCCACCTTCTCTCTATCACTTCTCTCTCAAAAACTCCAGAGAATTTCAGTTCATATCACCACCACAACCACCACCATAATCCACCATAGCACCACCACTTTAAAAGTTAACATCTTGCAAGGATTTTTGACTCAAGAACACAAGCATTATAACTCATCTCATCTTCACCAAAAATCTTTGTAAGGAAACTATTTCTTACTTCTATATTGTTTAAATATATATTATAAAGCTCATCTAACAAGATTATGTCCAAATATAAACTTAAAATACGTTTTTATGAATTTTTCACAAAGAATACACAATCTGTCTAGAAAAACACAGATTACTAAAAATGTCATAACTTGAGTTCTAAGATAAGTTAGAAGATGCATTTTTTTTAAAATTTGCGTATTGAAAAGATCTACAACTTTCATGTTTTACATTTTTACCAGATCCGAATGTATTTTTCTCTATTTATCAAATTGTGGGACTGACCTGGTTAAAATCAGAAACTGGACTATGCATGACTAATTAAATTGTTTCTCTATGATTATGGACTTAAAACTCTTGGAAAACATAAGTTAGACACTACACACATAGAAGATCAGTTGATAAAAATTGTGAGACTTGACTTGGACCAGAAATTGGTAATATCACTTGGTGAATAAACCGACAAAAAGTCGAAAATGTGAAATCTTAAATATTTGGAACTTTTATAAGAATCGACTCTCTTGGTGAACTTGGACACAAACCGACAATTTATTTAGACTCTATAAACTGATAATTGGGTTGGGTGAAAGTTTCGGGTCAAACCGAGTAAGTTTGACCAAGTCAACAAAAGTGGCTAGTTTTCGAAAAACTTACTATATTTGGAAAGTGGTAACAAAAATGGGTTTGGTTGACCTAGTTAGTAACTTGGACCAAAAACTAAATTTAGAAAGTTTCCCGAATGAAAAACCGACACTTAGAACACTTGGATTAAAATTAGAAATCTGGTCAGGTGTAAGTGTCGCCCTACCAGCGACACTTACCTAAGTGATGCCTATAACGTCACTAACCTTTAGTGACGCCTAAACCAAGTGCCGCATATAGCGTCACTACCCTAAGTGACGCTGCCCATGTAAAAATCACATTTAAACGTCACTTGACCTAGTGCCGTTAACCAACTGAGTGCCGCCTATAGCGACACTTACCTAAGTGACGCCCCTAAGTGACGCCCCTAAGTGACGCCCCGAAGTGACGCCCTAAGTGACGCCTAAATCAGAAACTTCAAAACTAGTTTCACACTAAGTGTTGAACTTCATGAAACATCTAAACTTATACGATATAACTCAGTAACACATAAAACATGCTTTGTAATCACACGATACAACATCATAATGATAATGTCTTAAAGAATTATTATTACAAACTTTCACCAACGGGTCGTACACGTTTTTGATAAACAAAGTTGAACAATCAAACATTTGGACATAACTAATTGTTGGACAACAAACATAGATGGTCTGTTGAGACATCTACTCACTCATATAACATTGCGCGTTTTAAACGCCCGTCAGGTTACAAGTCTTCGGACATCAATCCACAGCTAATCAATTCAAGTTTATTTTAATAAACACTCAAGGCTCAGGTGAGTCTCATGGCCCCTATTTTACTGTTTTCATTAAGGGGTGTGATATTATTGCTCGTTTTATTTTACAAGTTGAACGCAAGTACCAATCAATCAAATACTACATGAGTTGTTTTCAACTAATCACTAAAGCCCTCCATAACATAGTCTGGTAATACATCTGTAGCGTGAATGTTAGTATATGATATCATATAGGATTGACAATCCTCGTCCGGGTTAGCACGCACTAACTGGTCAAACGGACGTATTAGCATTTGGGAAGACGAGTGTAGATTAGGCACTCGTAGGAGGCAACTCAGTTAGGTTTCCTTAATTGGACCTGACACTCAAGTTAAACTCAGACTATGTGCTCATGGCTGTATAACTTTTATTTTGCTTAATTGCATTTTAAATTCAATTATAAAATCTTGCGGTTCATACAAATATGTGTTGACATACAAACCTGTGAGCTCACCAGCGTTTCGCTGACCCATTTTAGCATGTATCACAGGTGACCAGCAGTAGGTTGGACTGCTCAATCAAGATCTATTAGCTCGAGTCAGCATGCAAACAAACAGAGATTTTAGCTGCATTATTATATTTTGTATAGATTAATTATGTACTTAAATCTCTTATTTTCAAACGGAGCTAATGTAAACAATATTTTGATGTAAACTTTTGTTTTATCAATATCAATGTAAATCGACGCATATGTCGTTCATTATATCTTTTGTGCTGTGTATATTGATTAGTCGCGCCCCGACCCGATTCGCTTCTGCAACCCGAAATTTGGGGTGCGACAGATTGGTATCAGAGCCTAAGGTTATAGTGAACTAGGTTGCATTTAGTGGGCCTAGACTATGACCGTTAGGCAGTATTCCTTATTAAGTATAATTAGGTTCAGTGACTACATGATATTGGTTTAATTTAACATAGCCTGATCAACTATGTACAATTAAAAGAATATGATGTGAGACCTGAAAAGAGTCATGACTGAACAGGATACATTAGTTGACTCTGACCACGAGAGAAACCGGGACTCAAACATGTCTGTGTTAGACACTTTAGGCTATTATGTGATATATATATATATATATATACATAGATAGGTCTCTCTCACGCTCAATATCTTAGGCTATATTATATATGTATTATATCAATATAGGCCTCATTCTTTCTAACGCTTTGTCTCAGAATGGCAAACACACCACCCAATTCATCACGATCTCATTCGTATGGATCGCGTAATCCAAGGGTAGCTAGGAGGAACACCAGGTTGCCCCGAGCTGACCAATACCCCATTCACTTCACTTTGTCGGATTTAGCCACGAGGCTACACCGACACGAACAACGACTTGATACTATGGATATCGAACTCCAAGAAACCAACGAAAACTGGAGACTCATATCACTTGAACGCATCAATCAAGTCTCCGAGGATCATGAACATACAATCAACCACGTGAACACCCTTGACAATCATCTGGGTGAAACCGTCGAAACCATGGAGGTTGTCCACAACCAAGTGATTGGCAACCGAAACGAAATTTCCGTCCTACAATCAAGGCTGAACCAGTGCGAGACACGTCTAAGGGAAACCGAGGATGCCCTCCGCATGGTTAACAGACTTGCAGAATCTGTGGACCGTCTTACCACACTACTGCCACAACTCAATCTACGTCAGGATTAGCTTAGGCTGAACCTGTACTTTATTATGCTTTCATAGGACCTATGTATTTGAACCGGATGTAATAATTCCCGTTACTTTTGTAAAACTTCTAAGTCTGTAACTTTTGAAACCTCTAGCTAGAAATTTTCTGTAATCGTTTGACTTCGTATTATGAATTGACAATCTCTTTCGTTATTTCTACAATATGATTGTTACTCTGTGATGTTGTATATTACCATTCTTACATATATACATCTATCGTAATTATCATCCTGGTGCAATGTCTTATGTACCTCTCATTCTTTCTTGAAGAATCATGCCGCCAAAGAGGAAAAGTTACAGTGATGCCGAACTTGCTGCTGTCGTATCTCGAGCAGTGGCCGATGCTTTAGCTGCTTGGGATTCACCCCAAAACTCACGAAACAATGACGAAACTCCAGTCAATACTCCTTTATCAAACCTTGCTCTTACAAGGATTTTCTTAGCTGCAAACCACTCTACTTCAAGGGCACGGAAGGTGCCATTGGTCTGATCCGATGGATTGAACGTATGGAATCCGTCTTCAACCTCTGCAACTGTGCTGAGGAAAACAAGGTCAAATTCTCCGCTTACACCTTTCAGGAAGGTGCACTTACATGGTGGAACACCCACGCCAATTCTGTAGGCATTGAAATAGCAAACCAACTCCCCTGGGCTGAATTGAAGAAGAAGCTAAGGGAAAAATACTGCCCTGAAGAAGAACTGCATCGGTTGGAGGAAGAGTTCTGGCACCTGACTGTGCAGGGAACTGACATTGCTGGATATACCACCAAATTCCAGCAATTTGCGCTGTTATGCCCGGGTTTGGTTGATCCGGAGGAGAAGAGCATCAAAAGATACATCCGCGGCCTCCCGGAAAATATCCAAGGGAACGTCGCTTCATCCAAGCCAACCACTACTGAAAGTGCTATCCGGTTAGCACATGAGCTCATGGCAATGGTTATCAGCCGTGAGAAATCCAATACATCCTCCTCCAACAACAACAAACGCAAATCTTCCGAACACCAAAACAACCAGAACAAGAAATCCAACACCATTCAAGTCTACAACACCAATTCCGAAACCAAACGCGCTTACACTGGGGACAGGCCATATTGTTCCAAGTGCAACTACCACCACGACGGTCCATGCAGTACTCCCTGCAACAACTGCAGGAAGTACGGGCACTTGACCCGAGATTGCCGAGCCCCTAAATCCAACAACAACACCTCTCGGAACAATTCCAACCAACCCAAATCCTGCTTTGGGTGTGGAGAAACAGGACACTTCAAGAACGAATGTCCTAAAAACAAGAACAAGGGCAACAACAATAACAACAACAACAACAACGCAAAGGGAAGAGCGTTCGTACTCAACTCTGGGGATGCCCGTCAGGACCCAAATGTGGTCACGGGTATGTTCCTCCTCAACAACTTATCTGCTTCTATTCTGTTTGATACTGGTGCCGATAGAAGCTTTATTTCTGATGAGTTCTACCCTCTACTTGATATTGCATCTATTACTCTAGATGTTAAGTACACCATAGAACTTGCAAATGGTAAACTCATAGAAACTGATAGTGTGATACCTAATTGCACTTTAAACCTAGCCAACGAGATCTTTTCAATCGATCTTATGCCTGTTGAAATTGGAAGTTTCGACGTCATCATTGGTATGGACTGGTTGTCCAAACATCGCGCTGAAATCATTTGTTATGATAAACTCGTTCGTATTCCACTCGCCGCCGGTAGAACCTTGGTCATACAGGGGGAGACCGGTGGGACGAGACTAAACATCATATCTTGCTTGAAAACTCGTAAATTCCTGAGAAAAGGTTATCCAGCAATCCTCGCACACATCATGGAGAAAAAGTCGGAGGAGAAGCGACTTGAGGATGTGCCCATCGTTCGAGACTTTCCAGAAGTCTTTCCCGAAGAACTACCTGGTCTACGACCATCCAGACAAGTTGAATTCTCAATCGACCTTGTGCCAGGTGTTGTGCCTGTGGCCCGAGCACCATACCGATTAGCCCCATCCGAACTTCAGGAGCTGTCCACCCAGTTACAGGAACTCCTGGATAGAGGATTCATTCGACCGAGTTCTTCACCTTGGGGAGCTCCGGTCTTATTCGTGAAAAAGAAAGACGGTTCCTTCCGAATGTGCATCGACTATCGGGAGTTGAACAAATTGACCGTCAAGAACCGATATCCACTCCCTCGCATCGATGACCTGTTTGACCAACTCCAAGGGTCATGTATTTATTCAAAGATCGATCTTCGGTCAGGTTATCACCAACTTCGAGTTCGCGACACTGATATCCCGAAAACTGCTTTCCGAACTCGTTACGGGCATTATGAATTTCAAGTAATGCCATTCGGCCTAACCAATGCACCGGCTGTATTCATGGATCTAATGAATCGGGTGTGCAAGCCATATCTCGACAAGTTTGTCATTTTCTTCATTGACGACATTCTCATATACTCGCGAAATGAACAAGAACACGCGCAACACCTCAAAACCATCCTAGAGCTACTTAAACACGAGGAGTTATATGCCAAATTCTCCAAGTGTGAGTTCTGGATACAATCTGTTCAATTCCTTGGACATGTTATTAATAGTCAAGGAATCCATGTTGATCCATCGAAAATCGAGGCCATCAAGTGCTGGCAAGCACCAACATCTCCAACCGAAGTACGTCAATTCTTGGGTCTTGCCGGATACTATCGGCGATTCATTGAAAATTTCTCGAAAATAGCTCAACCACTCACAACCCTGACTCAGAAAGACAAAAAGTTCGATTGGACTAATAAACAAGAGTCAGCATTTCAACTTCTAAAACAAAAGCTTTGCAGTGCTCCGATTCTATCCTTACCCGAAGGCACCGATGACTTCGTGGTATACTGCGATGCTTCTCATCAAGGTCTCGGTTGCGTGCTGATGCAACGAGACAAAGTTATTGCTTATGCTTCACGACAGCTCAAAATTCATGAAAAGAACTACACCACCCACGATCTCGAGCTCGGAGCTGTCATCTTTGCCCTCAAAATATGGAGACACTACCTCTACGGCACTAAGTGCACAATCTTCACCGACCACAAAAGTCTCCAACACATCTTCGATCAAAAGGATCTCAACATGAGGCAACGTCGATGGGTCGAGTTGCTTACCGACTACGATTGTGAGATCAAATACCATCCGGGCAAAGCGAATGTTGTTGCCGATGCCCTCAGTCAAAAAGAACGAACGAAACCACCTCGAGTCCGAGCCCTCAACATGACTATTCACAATGATCTAAACATTCAGATTCTCACTGCTCAACTCGAAGCTCTGAAACCCAATAATATCAAAAACGAAGCCTTGCGAGGCATGGACAAACAATTCGAAATCAAGCCTAACGGGATTAGGTATTTCTCAAACCGAATCTGGTTACCCAGTTTTGGAAACCTACGAGACTTGGTGATGGATGAAGCTCACAAGTCCAAATATTCTATCCATCCTGGATCCGACAAAATGTATCACGGCATCAAGGAATTTTATTGGTGGCCGAATATGAAAGCTAAAATCGCTACATACGTCAGCAAGTGTCTTACTTGCTCAAAAGTCAAAGCTGAATACCAAAAACCTTCTGGTTTACTCCAACAACCCAGCATTCCTGAATGGAAATGGGAACAAATTGCCATGGATTTCATAACTAAACTACCAAAGTCATCGAGCGGTTGCGATACCATTTGGGTGATCGTTGATCGTCTCACAAAATCTGCTCATTTTCTGGCAATCAAGGAAACCGACACGATGGAACGCCTCACACAAATCTACATCAAATAGATTGTTTCTCGACACGGTGTTCCAATCTCGATTATCTCAGATAGGGATAGTCGTTTCACATCTCACTTTTGGCAATCACTTCATAAATCATTGGGTACCCATCTGGATATGAGTACCGCATACCATCCTCAAACCGACGGCCAAAGTGAACGGACCATTCAAACACTGGAAGACATGCTACGAGCCTGCGTAGTTGATTTCGGTGTAAATTGGGAAAAACATCTACCATTGTGCGAGTTTTCGTACAACAACAGCTATCACACCAGCATTAAGGCTGCACCTTTCGAGGCACTGTACGGTCGTAAGTGCCGATCACCTATCTGTTGGACCGAAGTGGGAGACAGTCAACTCACTGGTCCTGAGATCATTCACGAAACAACTGAAAAGATCTTCGAGATCCAAAACAAACTCAAAGCCGCACGTGATCGTCAGAAAAGTTATGCTGACGTGAGACGCAAACCACTCGAGTTCCAGGTTGGGGATCGAGTGCTACTCAAAGTTTCACCTTGGAAAGGTGTTATCCGATTCGGTAAACGCGGGAAATTGAATCCCAGATACATTGGACCATTCGAGATCCTCGAGAGGATAGGTCCAGTGGCATATCGACTGCAACTGCCATCCGAGCTCAGCAGTGTGCATCCCACTTTTCACATTTCAAATTTAAAGAAGTGTCTGTCTGATGAGACGCTTATCATTCCACTCGATGAAATTCGAGTTGACGACAAGCTTCATTTTGTTGAAGAACCCGCCGAAATCATGGACCGTGAGGTCAAACAACTCAAACAAAGTCGTATTCCCATTGTCAAAGTCAGGTGGAATTCGCGACGAGGGCCGGAATTCACCTGGGAACGGGAGGACTAGATGCGACTCAAGTATCCTCAGTTATTTGCTGATGATACTTCAAGCACGACTTCAAACTAAATTTCGGGATGAAATTCTCCTAACAGGGGGAGAATGTGACACCCGTCAATTTAGGACTAGTAATTAGTGCCTAATCAATTATTAATACATGTAATTAGTTCTGTGTTAGGCTAATTAATGTACCGATATATATATTTTTGAATATATATACAATTATGCGATTTGATTAAATCGTACAAGTTTCAAATCGAATGTATTTCGGTTCAATTAAATACGGACGTTGGTGAAACAATTTTATTAAATAATATAACATTATTTAATGACAATATCTTTCCCAAAATATTATCTTGATAATAATACTTTGTAATTAATTCGTATCGTACAAACAACGGTTACGTGATTTAAAATCCGTGCAACGAACGAGCAAATCGAGATCCCTAAATTAACGAATCATCTATATAAATGTTTTTCCAAGTATTTAGAAAGAACACTTCAAGTGAAAGTATTGAAATTTAAATCGTTACCTAAAAACGAGTAATAAACGTTTAAACACCAAACCGAACGAGAAAACGAACACCGCACGAAGCACAAATCGGATAAATGAGAAAATGACCAAAATAGCCCTGAGTGGGCCCCCCCTAGGCCGGCCTCCTCATCCCCCATGTGCACCCATGTGCCACCTCTTTTCCCTCCTCTAATCTTCCATGCATACCACTCACATATGCTTCCATACATTCAACATGCAAGATCATTTCCACTAACTCATGTACTCACATTTTCTCCACCTTCTCTCTATCACTTCTCTCTCAAAAACTCCATAGAATTTCAGTTCATATCACCACCACAACCACCACCATAATCCACCATAGCACCACCACTTTAAAAGTTAACATCTTGCAAGGATTTTTAACTCAAGAACACAAGCATTATAACCTCATCTCATCTTCACCAAAAATCTTTGTAAGGAAACTATTTCTTACTTCTATATTGTTTAAATATATGTTATAAAGCTCATCTAACAAGATTATGTTCAAATATAAACTTAAAATACGTTTTTATGAATTTTTCACAAAGAATACACAATCTGTCCAGAAAAACACAGATTACTAAAAATGTCATAACTTGAGTTCTAAGATAAGTTAGAAGATGCATTTTTTTTAAAATTTGCGTATTGAAAAGATCTACAACTTTCATGTTTTACATTTTTACCAGATCCGAATGTATTTTTCTCTATTTATCAAATTGTGGGACTGACCTGGTTAAAATCAGAAACTGGACTATGCATGACTAATTAAATTGTTTCTCTATGATTATGGACTTAAAACTCTTGGAAAACATAAGTTAGACACTACACACATAGAAGATCAGTTGATAAAAATTGTGAGACTTGACTTGGACCAGAAATTGGTAATATCACTTGGTGAATAAACCGACAAAAAGTCGAAAATGTGAAATCTTAAATATTTGGAACTTTTATAAGAATCGACACTCTTGGTGAACTTGGACACAAACCGACAATTTATTTAGACTCTATAAACTGATAATTGGGTTGGGTGAAAGTTTCGGGTCAAACCGAGTAAGTTTGACCAAGTCAACAAAAGTGGCTAGTTTTCGAAAAACTTACTATATTTGGAAAGTGGTAACAAAAATGGGTTTGGTTGACCTAGTTAGTAACTTGGACCAAAAACTAAATTTAGAAAGTTTCCCGAATGAAAAACCGACACTTAGAACACTTGGATTAAAATTAGAAATCTGGTCAGGTGTAAGTGTCGCCCTACCAGCGACACTTACCTAAGTGACGCCTATAACGTCACTAACCTTTAGTGACGCCTAAACCAAGTGCTGCATATAGCGTCACTACCCTAAGTGACGCTGCCCATGTAAAAATCACATTTAAACGTCACTTGACCTAGTGCCGTTAACCAACTGAGTGCCGCCTATAGCGACACTTACCTAAGTGACGCCCCTAAGTGACGCCCCGAAGTGACGCCCTAAGTGACGCCTAAATCAGAAACTTCAAAACTAGTTTCACACTAAGCGTTGAACTTCATGAAACATCCAAACTTATACGATATAACTCAGTAACACATAAAACATGCTTTGTAATCACACGATACAACATCATAATGATAATGTCTTAAAGAATTATTATTACAAACTTTCACCAACGGGTCGTACACGTTTTTGATAAACAAAGTTGAACAATCAAACATTTGGACATAACTAATTGTTGGACAACAAACATAGATGGTCTGTTGAGACATCTACTCACTCATATAACATTGCGCGTTTTAAACGCCCGTCAGGTTACAAGTCTTCGGACATCAATCCACAGCTAATCAATTCAAGTTTATTTTAATAAACACTCAAGGCTCAGGTGAGTCTCATGGCCCCTATTTTACTGTTTTCATTAAGGGGTGTGATATTATTGCTCGTTTTATTTTACAAGTTGAACGCAAGTACCAATCAATCAAATACTACATGAGTTGTTTTCAACTAATCACTAAAGCCCTCCATAACATAGTCTGGTAATACATCTGTAGCGTGAATGTTAGTATATGATATCATATAGGATTGACAATCCTCGTCCGGGTTAGCACGCACTAACTGGTCAAACGGACGTATTAGCATTTGGGAAGACGAGTGTAGATTAGGCACTCGTAGGAGGCAACTCAGTTAGGTTTCCTTAATTGGACCTGACACTCAAGTTAAACTCAGACTATGTGCTCATGGATGTATAACTTTTATTTTGCTTAATTGCATTTTAAATTCAATTATAAAATCTTGCGGTTCATACAAATATGTGTTGACATACAAACCTGTGAGCTCACCAGCGTTTCGCTGACCCATTTTAGCATGTATCACAGGTGACCAGCAGTAGGTTGGACTGCTCAATCAAGATCTATTAGCTCGAGTCAGCATGCAAACAAACAGAGATTTTAGCTGCATTATTATATTTTGTATAGATTAATTATGTACTTAAATCTCTTATTTTCAAACGGAGCTAATGTAAACAATATTTTGATGTAAACTTTTGTTATATCAATATCAATGTAAATCGACGCATATAGTGGTCGTTCATTATATCTTTTGTGCTGTGTATATTGATTAGTCGCGCCCCGACCCGATTCGCTTCTGCAACCCGAAATTTGGGGTGCGACATTGTGCCTTCTTCTTCCAAAGTAGACACAAATTATGTTAATGCACCAGTTAATAAGCAAGTTAAAAAGGCTGAGCTTGTTAGGCCTGCATTTGTTAAAGCTGAGTATAAACCTCCGGTTAGTGTCAAGGAGGTTGTTGTGGTAGAAGATATACCAGAAGAGTCTACCATCAAGGTTGAGAAAACAAATGTCAAACCTGAAAATTTCATCATTACAACTGAAAATGATGAACGTTTTAAATGCAAACGCAACGCTAAGGTTGACAATAAATCCTTTCAAGTTAAAAATGTTAAAAAGGATTCAAAATCTAAATCTTCAAATAACTCAACCTCAGGAACATCCACTTCAACATGTCCACCTAAGAGTGCATGTTCAACAAATGTTCTTGTTAATAGACCTTCTGTGTATTGTCCTCCACCGAAATGATTTGAGGGATCTCATTGGAATCGATTTTATGTTGAGAGACGTTCTTGTTTTCGTTGTGGTCAACAGGGCCATATTATTAGGGATTGTAAGTTATTATCCCTTAATAGGTTTGGTAGAGGGATGCCAAGAACTACCTCTTTTAGGAATTCTTTTTCAAAATCTTTTTCAAGGCGTGGTTCGTGTTCGCCTATGTCTAGTTGTGCTTCAAACTCTACAAAACCTATGGATAGAGTAAACAAAGTTGTGCCTAGTAGACCTCAAATTCAACAACACAACATTGTTGAAAATAAATCATCCGAACCTAAGCAGGTTTGGAAATCAAAATCCACAAACAACACATCTATGAAGTCAACTGAGTTTTTAAAATATCATAAACTCATAGATGTGATGATTATGGATGATAGTGGACAACCCAAGTTTATCAAGGCTTAGATCTCCCATAAACTCTAATGTTTGATTGTTTGTGGTGATGCAGTCAGGTCTTTGATAGCTAATAGTTTTAGTGACTGCAAGGATGTGAATATTGGTTGGAAGATTATTTACAAAGTGGCTAAGTGTGGATGGATTAATTTTTTTTTTTTTAACTTTCGAGGTGGTAAAAGTGCTAACAGAACTTGAATTTGACTTGATATGTGATTTTGGAACTTTTATTTAAACATTATCTATTTTTATTTGTTAGAGATGCAACAACCATTCTTTGTACTTTTTAGTATCAAAGAAATGCAATGTTGGGAAATTTGTTAAAACTAAAAATACAAAAATATGTATATAATGTTTAAGGGGAGTACCTTTGAATTGGATTTACAAAAGGAATTTGCTGTTCAAGAGGAGTAATTAAAAATTCTGATTATTTGGATCAGAAATGTGAACAAGATTCTTATTCCTCAAAAAGATTTTGGATTGTGTCTGTAAACAACTTGGGAAATGATTGTACATCATATTACATGCACAAAATGTAAATTTTAAGGTTTAAGTTTGATGTATCAGTAGGTTTATCTGACATGTTTAAAATAGCTTTTATAAATATTAGCTTCATCACATGATGTATTGGTAGGCATGATACATACCAGTCTCTAGGTTATTAAGAAATAAATATAATATTTGCGTATTAATTTATGGTAAACACCCTATGATGTATGACTCAATTTCTTAATTCCTAAATGTAGCTTGACATAATTCTATATTTTGAGTTTTTGTATGAAATCATTTGGGGGGTATTATGATGGTTTCCTTTGTTGTACGTAAGTACAGACCTGGTCTCCAATAGTAATATCTCAAAACTAAGCAAACATAAGTCAATGTACTTAAAAGTATTATAATCTTAAGATACCTCATGCAGTCACCAAAAGGTTTGACCAAAATTGTTTTTTCTTAAACCTGGATCAAGTTATGTCCCTCTGTTGTACGTAAGTACAGACCTGTCACCAATGACTTGATTCTTAAAAATGAACTTCCTATATTTCTCTAAATATGGAAATTATGCTCATGTCTGGGATTACAGGAGTATGTCATAGATGGGAATCATAAAGTGATATTCATACTAACAATAAAAAGATTAGCTCACAGATACGGATGTAACATGTTTATGTGGACAAACAATACCAATAATCGTCTTGAAATCACTTTTATAAAAAGTGCTTTAAATATGCTAAGTAAATTTAAAGTGGACAAAGATACTGATAATCGAAATAACACTTATTTTTTCCTAATAATTGCATGTTCGTCTAATATGATCCCTAAGCAGACCAAAAACAATCATATCCCCAATTTATTTTAATCTTTATTCTTTACTTTTCATTTATAAAGAAAAATACAAAAAGATTTTATTTCTATGTTATTTTCTTCAAATATCACATATCTTGTAAAAGTCAATTATTGAAGATGTAAAGGATGTCGGTTATTCTCCAAAGACTATGAAGATGAAATCTTTTGGAGAAGCTGATGATGATTGAGAGATGGTCACATAGTTTGAAGATCTTATTGTATGATAATTATATGTAAGTTGTTTTGGTCAAAAATTACCCTAGGCAATTAAGTGATCAAATATGTAAAGTGAGGTATTGGTGCTTGTAGTTACTTTCTAAGATAATTACGTAGAAACACGATTATCTATATGAGTAAATAATAATTTTGAATGCAAAATGTGGTTTATATCTATATAAACGTGAATCCTTGTTAAAGAGATGATTAATAATGGAAACAAGTGTTTGTAAATAAGATTATTTCAAAAGTTTAAGTAAAATGCAAAGTATTTTCAGGATAATACAAGTTATGCAACAAAAATATGATTACGATCAATAAAAATGCATGAAACATAATTATGATGCTAATTTTATGATAAAAACATGATTACAAATGAAATAAATATGTATACTGATGATAAATTAAAGATAAAATCAGTATAATATGGAATTTATGATCAAAAGATCAATGAAATGCAAGTTAAACGACGAAAATGTAAAGTAAATGCGATCGACACAAGGATGTACGAGGAAAGTCCTTGATCAAGGTTGATCGCCGACATAAAACCTCGGGAAGGATCAATCGATCCTTTCCTTTGTTGATCTTATTAAGTAAAAATGAAAGATTACAAACTAAAGAGCACGAAGATGATCAAACTAAGTGAATTTGTATGTGATTCGGTAATGAAAATGGTTAAGTGTTGGTGTATGAACGTATTTGAGCAGAGTATGGGTGTAATTGGGTGTGGAGAATGTGCAGAAGATAGCCTAAAATGATCACCTTCGCCTCATATTTATACTAAGGCTGAATAACAAATAATTCCTAAAAATCAGGGATCCTCCGAGATTCTCGGGATCCTCCAATCTTCCATATTGACCCAGCCTTTTACACATTTTTCTTGACTTCTTCTCGACTTGAATAATCCTTGATCCTTAAATATAGGCAAGATTGATCAATGTTTAACTCCTGGTAGACTCGGTCAATATACACAACGGTCAAATACAGATTAGTGGCGTTTCACTCGGGATACCGAATATATCCAGGATCCTGATCACCCGGGATCCTAAATATCCAAGATCCTGAACAAACTAACAAACAAACATCAATAACATCTGATCCTAAAATACTTAACATATCCGGTATAACACCCCATCTTTTACAACATAATTTAAATGTATTTTACATCGGAAGTGTAAGTCCAAACAAACATTAATCATTAAGTTATAGAACATTAAGTAACTAAACCATAATATTTCAAAACTATAGTATATCTAAAATGGGTGTTATTTAATTCCAAATACAACTCTAAGCTATCAAAGTAATATCAGAGTAAGCCTGGTCAAACATTCCGTCCCGAACAACTTCTTGACAATCCCGTTATATCAAAACCATAACCTGCAAGAAGTGGGGTGGTGGGGTTAGCTCAAAGCTAAGTGAGGGAACACATAACCAACAACCTAACTTAGCATAGCAAACTTGTTTACAGCAAATCATCGTAAACAAATAACATCACAATAGGTCGATGGTTCTTGGGGAAACCTTCAGCCAAGAATACCAATAGTAAACACATAATATCAATGAGATAACATCTCAATACACAACATATCAATGAGGATCGGTGGTTCTTGAGATATCATGATACCCGGGGATTCTCCAAGAACACTTAACGTCAATCTGTATGGCCAATACAGAATAGACCGATAGTTTGGTACTAATCTCATACGACCTAATTTCCCATTAACGATAAGTACAAGGAAATTCCTATCGCCTTACAATAGTAACCAAACCCAACCAATAGATTGACCTCAATACTGATGCCCGAAGGCCAAATATCAAGTGATCACGTATTCACATATTTAATAAGGTCAACATATCAGACTAACTAGTCTATCAACAGTATTATTACTATCAAACCGAAATAATCATGGCAAACCAAAAGCAGTAATAATACGATTACCCTTTGTAACCAAACCTGTTACAACTAAATTACACTAAGGATTAAGATCCACTTACCGACACCTCAGTTGTCCACTCAGTAGTCTAATGTCACCGAGTCTTCTCGTAATTTGAGAATTCAAATCAATTATAAGTTAGTAACCAAGACCATTAACACTTAACTCATATAAATTCACAATACTAGGAACTTAATACAATTGATATCACAATTACAAGTTCCTAATCACGTATTATAAATCACAACACAGCTATTATCATCTATCAAGGTTATATCATATACAATAAAATTAACATTAACAATAACAATTAGGAATGGACTGGCTAAAGAAGCCACCGGCTGGGGTCTAGGACCCGCCGGTGTAAGGTCTCAAGCCGCCGGTTTGGGTCTTTGACCCGCCGGTTTGCCAACCCAAATAAGTACCCGCCGGCTTGGCTCATCAAGCCGCCGGCTTGTTCATCAGATACAACAGCAACAGCAACAAAACAACATATCCAAACACGAAACCTATCTCTAATATCACCATTTCAGCTCAACAATTTCAGTTTGTAAACTACGAAACACTCAAATATGAGTATATACATACACTACAACTTCATTTAAGCTCCATATTCACATATTCAATCAATAATACACAATTTCAAGTATAAACCCATCTAAATCATCATAAATTTACAATCTTAAGCTTGAATCTTATTAGTAATCAACAATAACAAGCTTAACTAACAACAATTTCACAAAACCAACCCTTAATTTCGGATTAAACTCACCAATTCACAAAAACCCCAAAACCCCAATTTCTAGGTTATGGAAAATGAAGAACATGTAATCATACCTTGATTATGATGATGATAGAAGCTTGAATTCATGTTTAACAACTTCAATTTGATGTTTAAGAGTGATTTAGTGCTTAGGGTTTCATGGCTTGAGTATGTATGTATGTATGTTCTGTACATATGTATGTATATGGTTGAGAAAAAGAAACCGACTCAAACCTGTGAGTGTATCATATAAAAGTTTAAATTTCATTCCCCGTACTTGTCATTGTCTGGAACTTAAAAACCATTTGCGGTGAAATATTATTTTATTTTACCGTCAACTGAATTAATTTAACACAGTTAATAATTTATTAATCACAATAAATTATTTGACTCTTTTACCCATTTCTTTTCAAATAACAAATGAACCTATTTTCTAACATATTAAATAATAATTCATCATCAGAAAATGTTAAAATACTACTAGACCCGAGGATTGGGTGTTACATCCGGGATCCTAAACATATGTGAGATCCTGAGCATATCTGATATTTCTATAGTACTCAGGATCCTGAATATACCTAAATACTCATCTATAATCGAGATCCTCGATCCAAGTGTGATACTGGATATATCCAAGATCTTGATTACCTGTATCATATAAACATAGAATCTCAGGATCCTCAGTCTTAGCTTTATCCTAAACATATGCATGATCCTAGATATAATTTTCAATAATAACTAGAGACTTCAGGATCCTGTATCTTAACTATAAAATTTAGCCCCCAAGTTGTGTTATCTTCAGAACCCTGATGGTGACACAACTTCTAAAAATAAACATTAAATAAATGAGGAAAGATATTACCGTGCATTAGTAACCATGTCCATGTTGATTGAATTTTTGATAATCATAAACCTTTTCATACCTCATTTGCATGACTTCAAACTTCATAATTGTTGTGGGTAGATTTTTATCTAACATTACAGGATCCTTACTAGCATCATAATATCGTCACGCAGGTATGAAAAGCAATTACATTTTATATTCGTATGGTAGGATAATGATAGCTTGTAGGTCTGTTTTCAGGATCATAGTTATAGTTAAGGATCCTAGAAATATCTTTATTGTTAATCTTGCAGGATCCTAGTCAGGATATATTTATCTAACATAACTATGCAGGATACTGGATAAGGGAGATCCTTAAGTGAGGATCCTATGTTTATTCTGGAATGTGCATAGTTCCGATTCCTGGATCTATATCAGTTCAGGATCATGTGCTACTTAACGTGTTTATTTTCTTGAAGTATTGACTAGGTCATAAGAAGAACGCATCATATGAGATATGCTCCGGATTATGTGAGGAAGCTTTGATACGATTCTATGGAGACGAAGTCCACTGCACGTGTTAAATGAAGTCAAAAGAGATGTTGATGGTCTTCATCCTTCATCGGAGGATCCCTGAAATCTCGAAAATATTGTTATACGCTCTTAGTATTTAAATGAGGCATGGATGATCGATTAGGGGGATGGATAATCATTATTTACACCTGCAAAAACACTCATACTCTGCTCTCATTCACTGCCGAACACATTCACCAACACTTAGTCAATTTCGTAGATAATCACATAGCCGATCATCCTTGTGCTCTTAGTTTGTAATCAATTACTTTTATTTTAATAAGATTAACAAAGGCAAGGATCATTTGATCATTCCCGAGGTTTTGTGCCAGCGATCAACCTTGATCAAGGGCTTTCCTCGTACATCATCGTGTTATTTTTATTATTTATTACTTACATTGTTCTCCGTCGTTTACATTGCAAATTTATGATCTCTTGATCATCAATTCTGTTTTATACTTGTGTCTCATTCAAAGTATTTTACCAAACTTCGCTTATAAGTGCTTATTTTCATTATTAAACACATTTTCAACAAGGATCCACGAATCAAAAGATTCAAGGCATAATTTTTATTTAAAATTATTGTTTACTCATATAGATAATCGTGTAAAAGTGTAATTATCTTGAAAGTAACTTATAGCACCCAACCTCACTTTT
This sequence comes from Pseudognaphalium luteoalbum, assembly GCA_963422505.1. Taxonomy (NCBI): domain Eukaryota; kingdom Viridiplantae; phylum Streptophyta; class Magnoliopsida; order Asterales; family Asteraceae; genus Pseudognaphalium; species Pseudognaphalium luteoalbum. Next base: position 54,542,748 of record OY730197.1, read on the forward strand.
CTAAATTTGATCACTTAATTGCTTAGTGTAATTTTTGACCAAAACAATAATGACTTGGGTTACCTGTTCTTCGTTGAGTTTCAATGAAAAGTACCACAATGATTTTAAAAACCGATAAACATACCTGAATTCTGGGTTTAATCTGATGTTAATATCGCTCGATTGAGATCCTGTGAAACATTTTCATGTGGTACAACCTTCTGGATTTGTTTCTTTGAGCTTCCTTTCACCATTTTCTTGATTTTTCCCTGTGACCAAGCTATGTTACTCCCAAACCGTACTCATGGCTTGGCGTAGCTTTTTTTATTTATCCAAAGCATCATGGATTACCATGACCTTGATCATGGCGTTTCTTCAAAACTCTCTGCAAATCAACTATCTTTAGGATACTGAAGGGATGCCCCCATTCATGTCAATGTGATACATACTTGGGTTGTGCCAATAATGAGGTTAACCTGAAACGGTTAGCCATGGTGATGTTCAAGTGGTTTATGTTGACCACTTAGTCTTTTTGAGCATTCCAATTTCCGCTTGTGGAACTTTTATTCAAGATAAGCTAATCCCGAGTGTGGATTGGCTTAGTTCAATTCATTACACTCCGTAATTTACATGGATAACCCGTTAGAGTGTATTGAACAACACTAAGGGTGGTGTGAATCGAATGGATACCATCTGGTGAGATGGATTTCAATGATGAGCAAGGTTCAAACTTGGATGATGAATGTAGATAGATAGATAGATATAGAGAGAGAGAGAGAGCATACAGAGGCTCCTCTTGATTCTCATTTGAACAATCTGAAAAGACAAGTTCTTCGTAGTGAGCAAAACTCACCATGGACGAAGATGATGGAGAGAATGAAAGCATGGAGGTTGCCTTCTCATTTGATATGTGTTATCATCTCTTATTTATCTTCTTTCTTCACGATACCGGTGAGATTCCCCCAATATATGTTTATTTCATCCATACACTCAGAATCCCGAGGAGATTCCTTCAAGATATATTCGAAATAATCCTGTTCCAAGGATTCTAATATTCTAGGATCCCGGAATAGACCTTCAATTGTAAAATTTCTAAGTAATGTTGGAATCTTGAAAAGTTATTCAAGATACTCAAAAAATAAGGAAGCCAAAGAAACCAAGGATACCAATGAGGATTTATATATTATATGTCTTCAGGATATTGAGGAGATTCCCTCAATATATATTTATATTATACTGATGACTAGGATCCTGAGGAGATTCTCTCAGGATATACTTAAGATGATCTGATTTTTAAAATACTGGGGAGATTTCCCCAATATATGCTTATTCTGATCATATCTGTAGGTCTTTCAAATTAATGGGAGAATTCCCCCATCGCATGCTTACTTTACTTATACCTCCAGGATTCTGAGGAGATTCCCTCAGAAAACTTGAAATAACTTCGTATTCAGTGTTGTGGGTAGAATTTTCACTAACCATGCAGGATCCCGGATTAGTAACTATGCTGAGTGTTTATAAGGATCCTAGATTCATCTTGGATAACTCATGTGCGGGATATTGAACTTACAATCTGGACAAAAGAAGGTATGATCTTGACTTGCTATATTATGCAGGATCTTCAGGTATGTCTATATTATCCTCAAAGATTATGTTAAAATAGGGATAATTGTAATTTAGTCTTACTGTTGAGATTGTTATATCTTAGGATTCCGGTAGGGATATTGTCTCCTATTTCAGGATCACCAACTTATAATTATCCCGAATATAACTATATCTGGGATAATAGAATGTCTTGGACTTAGTATTATTTTGTTAATCTTATAATATATGCTCATTATAAGGATCTCAGATATCATATATCTCGGGATCCCTTTTGCTACTAATGTTTCTGCGTGTTTATTAGGTTTTGACTAGGTCATGAGAGACGTGGGAAGTTAGTTCCGATTTCCATGGATCATATACTACTTGGAGAATATCTGAGCTACAGAGAAGGGAGTCAACACGTGCTCAATACTCAGTCAAGTGAACGTTGGGGACGCTCCACCAAATCTTGGGGATGATCCCGGATATTTCGGAATTCTTTGTTAATGATCTGTAGTGTATAAACGAGGCTTGAATGATTGATTACGCTAACTAATATTCATCACTTACACTCAATTACACTCTCTGCAACTCGTTTACACTTCCACACTTAAACCATTTTCGCACTTAGATGATCATTCTTGCGCTCTTTAGTTTGTAACTTCATTTTATTAAATAAGAAAACATAAGGCAAGGATCGATTGATCCTTCCCGAGGTTTTATGCCGGCGATCTATTATAGATCAAGGGTTTTCCTCGTACATCGCTGTGTTCTTGCACTTTTCATTCATTTACTTTATTAAATTTGCATTCATTATCATACTTACTGTATTATATCGGATTATACTTGTTTTTCTGCATTTGTCTAGATCTATTGCATACAAACTCATTATTTACAAAGTCCTTGACTACATATTTGATAAGATTTAATCTTAAGTTGACCCATATTGGCAAAGTTACAAGTTTTCACCGTAAAATATAGTTTTCAATCAAATAATTTAGAAACCAAATTCAAGCACACAACCTCACTTTACTAATTTGTTCATTAAATTTTCTAGTGTAATTTTTTGACCAAAACAATTTGGCGCCCACCGTGGGGCAAGTGGTGCTTTTTACGATCAAACTTTTGATTAAATCTTTATTAGAATCATTTTTTGCATAAAATCTTTCAAAAAATGGTGACCCAAGTACAAACCACCTCTTCTGTTATACCATCATCTTCTGCTGCTAACATACCACCATATGTGCCCGTTTCTTCATCGCGGCCAAGGCCCCAACCTTCTAATTCGAGGGTGACATCCACTACGTCCGCCTATGTGGGATCAGGTTTGAATTATAGTGATCCTGTTATGATATCTAACCGTGAAATTATGACTATGTTTTCAGAAATGAGACAGCAAATGAACCGTATAGAATGCAACAACGCATCTTTGAGGAGAGATGTCGAAGGAATAAGATCTAGAGAAAGTGTTCCTGTCACTCAAGTTACTACTCCAGTCAGGGGCAGGATCTTGGATTTTGATACTCCTCATTCTGCCAACTACACTGGAGATTTCATATCCATGCAGGGGAGTGCCGGAATCCCGGGATCCACATATGCTACCAGAGTCTTTACACACAGAGATCCTGAGCAAGCTTCAGGATCCCTGCCAAGGGTAACAAATAGTGGCAATTTATCTTCTGAATATTCTTTTGGATCTAACATTTTGCAGGATTCTGGATTAAGCCCCGTTGTAGCAAGGGAGTTACAAAAGCTTAAGGATATGATATCTAGTGTCCCTGGTATAGTGCAACCAATCCCGCAGGTAGCACCATCAGCACATAGGATCTCAAGATTTGCACCACCAATATGTGATGCCGAGATCCCGAAGAGATTTCAGACTCCTAACATGAAGCTGTACGATGGGACCACGGATCCTGAAGAACATATAACACAATACAGGGAACGAATGAAGATTATCCCGATCCCTGCGGATCTAAAGGAAGCTTGTCTATGCAAAGGATTTGGATCCACTCTCACGGGATCTGCGCTTAAATGGATGATTAATGTTCCTGCATATTCTATTACATCTTTTGCTTATTTGGTTAATCTTTTTAATAATCAATTTTAATGCAGTAGAACTTTTGAAAGACTAACCACTGATTTGTATAGGATTGTTTAGAAGGATAATGAAACTCTTCGAGATTTTTGTGGGAAGATTTGGCAGGGAATCCTTGAATATACCGAATCCGGATATGGCAACTGCTGTTCAGGCTTTCAAAATGAGGATAAAGAGGGATTCACCTTTCTATGAAGATCTTGTGTTGAACCCGTGTTGAAGCTTTGATGAAGTTAGGAATAGAGCTTTGAGATTCATACGGCTAGAAGAGGATGCGGTGATCCAGAAAAAATCAAGTGCTTCTTCGACGTATGATAAACCCAACAGGAAAGCTGAGATACCCGTGTTCAAACCAAGCAGGGGCAAACCATATTTCCGGAGTGATGATCACAGGATCAATGCTGTGGAAGAGGATGACGAGGATTATCCAAAACTAACTGATTATTGTTTTGCAGCTAACACTGCAGAAATCCTCTATGCGATGAGAAACATTGGAGACAGAGTCAGATGGCCAAAGAAGAATGAAAAGAGCACCGGATGGAAAGACAGATCGAAGTGGTGGACTTTCCATGAGGATTTCGGTCACATAACTGAGGATTGCATAGCTTTGAGGAAAGAAATAAGCTATCTGCTCGGAAAAGGTCATCTGAAGGAACTCTTCAATAGAAGAAAAGATCAAGCTCGGGATCATGATAAATCTCGTGATCTTGAAGTTCAGGATCATTCTAGGATATTAGGATCACCACCTCCGAACACCAAGGTAATCAACTTCATATCTGGTGGTTCTGACATATGTGGTACATCTTACTCAGTGGCAAAAAGACATGCAAAGGAATCGAAGTCAGAACAGCGGGATAAGCCTATGAGATCAGTGACCTTGAAGGATGAGAAGGTGGCACTTTCGATGAAGATGAAAAGGAGAACGTTCAGGATCCTCACCATGATGGTTTGGTTATTACCATATATATTGCAAATCATTTTATACGCAGGATCCTGATTGATGGTGGCAGTTCTGTAAACATCATCCAACTGGAGACACTCAAAAGGATGGGGATCCCGGAATCGGAAATAGTTGCAAAGTCAACTGTCCTCGTTGGGTTCAGTGGTGAAGCTAAAAACAATGTGGGAGAGATCAAACTTCCAATCTATATTGAGGGGGTAAACTCTATGCAACACTTTTGTGTAATGGATTCGTTATCTTGCTATAACATTATTCTAGGTAGGCCATGGATTCATGACATGAAGGCGGTCCCATCAACATACCATCAATGCGTAAAATTGCCCACTCCATGGGGAGTTGTCAGGATTAACAGTGATCAACAGGAGGCTAAGGATTGCTACACGACATCAATGAAACCTACTACCAAGCCCACGCCAGCATAGCAATTAAAGACGCGAGCACGGGGCATCTTGGAAGCAACTGAACAGGATGTCAAAGAAGTGCCGCTAAACATTGATGATCCTGAAGAAAAAGTATTCTTGGGATCCACAATCCCTAAGGATCTTGAACAAGACCTTGTGAAGTTCCTGAAGGATAGAAAAGCAACCTTTGCTTGGAAACCTGAGGATATGACAGGTATATCTAAAGATGTTATTACCCATAAACTTGGTATTGACAGAAGTTTCAGGCCAATTCAACAAAAACAAAGAAAATTCACTCCAGAAAGGAATGCAATTATACAAGCTGATGTTGAAAGGTTGCTCAAGTCTGGTATGATTCGAGAAGTGAAATTCCCAAGATGGTTGGCGAACGTGGTAGTGGTACAAAAGAAGAATAGGAAATGGAGAGTATGTGTGGACTACACTGATCTCAACAAAGCATGTCCGAAGGATCCATTCCCATTACCTCACATAGATTCGATGGTGGATGCAACTACTAGACATGAAATCCTGACCTTTATGGATGCATCTTCAGGATTTCAGCAAATACAGATGGAACCATCTGATCAAGAAGATACAGCTTTCATGACACCAACAGGTATATATTGTTATATTGCAATGCCTTTTGGTCTTAAAAATGCAGGTTCAACATACCAGAGGCTCGTGAATATGATGTTCAAGGATCACTTGGGCAAAACCATGGAAGTCTACATTGATGATATGGTGGTTAAATCCAAGAGAGCTGAGGATCATCTTCAGGATCTTCGAACTGCTTTCGACATACTGGACCAATATAACATGAAGCTTAATCCTGCTAAATGCCATTTCAGAGTGGGGGCAGGAAAGTTCTTGGGCTATATGGTGACTAAAAGAGGGATCGAGGCTAGTCCAGAGCAAATTAAGGCCATTCTGGATTTGAAATCCCCGGCCAACACCAAAGATATACAAAGATTGACCGGAAGGATTGCAGCTCTCAATAGATTCATTTCAAGGTCCTCGGATCGATGTAAATAATTCTATGATATCCTGAAAAAGAATAAGAGATTCGAATGGGGAGATAAACAAGAGGCAGCATTTCTGGAATTGAAGAATTATCTGTCATCGGCTCCTTTGTTAATGAGGCCGGAGGATGGAGAACCATTATATCTATACATGGCAGTATCCCGAAATGCGCTGAGTGCAGTACTCGTCAAGGATCATGAAGGTCAGCAGCATCCTGTGTACTATGTAAGTAAAAGCCTACTTGATGCTGAAACCAGGTATTCTCATCTCGAAAAACTTATTCTTGCATTAGTAATGGCCTCGACTAAACTAAGACATTATTTTGAAACACACCCTGTTCATATAAGGTCAAATTATCCCATAAAATCAGTACTAAGAAAACCAGAAATGTCAGGAAGAATGGCTAAATGGTATGTAAAATTAAGTGCATTTAATTTAATATATGAACCAAGAAATGCCATAAAATCCCAAGCTTTAGCAGATTTCATAGCTGACTTCACTAGTGATCTTCAAGAAGAAGTAGACTTAGAGGTACAACAATTAGATGAATCGAAAGATAAATGGATTTTATACACTGATGGAGTATATAATATGAACGGGATTAGATTAGGATCACCACAGGGAGACATAATGCCACAAGAAATTAATTGTGAATTTCAGGCTACTAATAATGAAGCAGAATATGAAGCATTAGTTGCTGGGTTACAACTAGCTAAAAATATAGGAGTAAAACATTTACAAGCTTATATCGATTCCTTATTAGTTGTTAATCATTATAATGGTACTTATGCTGTAAAAGGCAAAAAGTTGGCTTTGTATTTGGACATTGTTAAAAGGCTTACAGGTAATTTCGAGACGTTCAGTATAGACCAGATACCAAGAGAAGCCAATTCAGAAGCTGATGCATTGGCAAATTTGGGATCAACTCTCATGATCCCGCCGGACGTTAGGATCTCGATTGTTCATATCTTGTCACCAGCCACAGAGAATAAGAAAGAAGAGCAAGTGTGCGGAATTGATGATCCTGATATTGGAGATAATTCAGATACATCAGCTTCTGGGGGCAAATCGGGATCATGGATGCAACCTATCATGGAATACTTACAATATGACGTGATCCCAAAAGATGAACAAAATCCCAGAGTTTTCAAACTTAAGGTATCTTGTTTTATTATTCAAAATGGGATATTGTATCACAAATCTCTTGCAGGACCATTATTGTGATGCCTTGAGGACCCTGAAGCACAAGCAGTACTCAAGAATATGCATGAGGGAGACTGTGGAAATCATTCTAGGGGCAGAGCATTATTTTCAAAAACTTTGAGAACAGGTTATTTTTGGCCAACTATGAGGAAGGATTCCATGGATTTCGCTCGCAAATGTGATGCTTGTCAAAGACATGGGAACATCCATCATCAACCGGCAGAACCGATGTATCCAATTATCTCTTCATGGCCATTTATGAAGTGGGGAATGGATATTGTTGGGAAGCTACCTACTGCTCCTGGAGGAAAAGTCTTTATGCTTGCAATGACAGACTACTTTTTGAAATGGATTGAGGCGGAAGCATTTGTGCAAGTAAAATAAAAAGATGTGATCTCGTTCATTAAAAGAAATATCCTTACTAGGTTTGGGATCCTGGCAGAGATAATATGTGATAATGGATCTCAGTTTATTGGAAATAGAACAACAAAGTTTTGTGAAAGTTGGGGCATTAAGATGATAACTTCAACACCAGTTCATCCCCAAGCTAACGGACAAGCAGAATCCAGTAACAAGATCATCATCAACAACCTTAAAAAGAGACTGGGTGCTAAGAAAGGGAGATGGGCTGAAGAGTTACCATTTGTTCTATGGGCTGACAGGACTACTGAAAAACAAGCGACCAAGCAAACTCCTTTCGCTCTAGTGTTTGGATCTGAAGCTATGATTCCGACGGAAATGGTGATCCCGACGGCAAGATCCCGAATGCAAACTGAAGAAGCAAATAGGAAAGCGTTGATTCAAGATCTGGACACTGTGGATGAGATTAGGGCTCGTGCTAAATTCAGGATTGTGTCTTATCAGCAAAGGATTTCGAAATCTTACAACAAAAATTTCAGGATACGAAGATTCCAAGTTGGGGATCTAGTATTAAGAAAAGTGTTTCAGAACACTAAAATCCCGCTGAGGGCAAATTAGCACCAAAGTAGGAAGGTCCTTATTTGATTGATTCGAAATGCTGGAAAGGGGGCATATTGGTTAGCAAACATGGATGGAGAACTACTTCCGAGATCCTGGAATGCCATTCATCTAAAGCTATATCACATGTAAGTTAAATATCTATTTTTAACATAAAAGGTACTTCTGAGATCCCTGACTTTTCATTACATTTATTCCTCTTATTAACATAAGTATGTGTGCCGTTAATATATGTATATACATACGTGTGTAATTAATCTTTTTTCATTATTTCCATATGAACCTTGTACTAACTTATGCATCGGAGGGGTGTTAGGCAAACTAACCCCAACCTTTACCCAAGGTTTTGTATTTGTTGTAGTTGATACATTTGGAGATCATGCTATGAGGATAAGAGGTTGGACACCTCTCTCCCCCGATTAGGAATCCCAGGGATTCCTCTAAAGGTTTTGAGGATGCTAAAAATGCATAATCACCTCTCTTTCATATGGGTTTACACACTCAAGCTTGGAGCGCATGTGTTTGATTATAGAATCAGGGTTATGGAACCGGTGATGCCTCTAGTACCCGACAATTTCATGACCATTGACCTATAGATCAAATTCTTTTTGTTTGTCGTCACTGAGTGCACTAGGTGTCGACCCCTTAAGATAGTAATGTTTTTACATTACACTTAGCAAAAGGTTAGTAATGTTTTCACATTACCTAAAGGTTTTGGCATATTTGCGTCACTAAAGAACAAAAGGTATATCATGTTTATACACTGAATATCGCGCAAGGTTTGTAATGTTTTCACATTACCTAAAGATGTTGGTATTTTTGTACCATACAAAAGATGGATTATCCCGAGACATGGAATACCCCATGTGATGATATTACATTGCAAACACTCGATTTAATTGGTCTTATCCAATCTTAAGTCTATTGGTTATAATGTGTTCACATTATTCAAAATGTTTTGTCAAAACATTCAAAAGTTTGTAAATAGTCTTATGAACTTACTTTGAGAATTTCAAAATTGATTTCTAAGGATTAGTTTTGAATATATAAAGATAACTTGTCATTTATGCTATGATAACATTTCAGGATTTGGCTTTTTTCTGTTACTATCATCCTAATTATACAAAGTTATCCTGAGGGAATCTACTCGGGACCCCGAAGATCAAAGATTTATAAATCTTTCCACTATCCTACATTCTGTTCTATCTGTTGCGTATCCTGAGGGAATCTTCTCGGGATCCTGTTTATCAAGCAATGCATATGTGTTGAGGGAATCTCCTCAACATTCAAAGGCAAACAAGAGATATTATTATCAAAAGATTTCAGATTCATCAGAGCCTGGAGATGCAATTCATCAAATTATCCGAAGAGAAAAATTACCATTGTAAATTGTCAGAAACTTCTGAAAAATAGATAACAATAGTTTGAAGAATTTCTAGAAATACAATAAATCCTAGGATTTCCAGGATCCTTGACCCTTGAGGATGGCTAATTTGTCATTCCAAATCTCACTTTTCCAAGAAGAGGCGTTGAAGCCAGGAAGGGAAGCCTCATTCGCCATTGTAATCCTTGTCTCGAGCATATAAATAGCAGTATCCTTTTCCGCTTAGGCGAGCAGCTTCTGTTTCTCTTGTGTCATCTCTGTCTAAAAATCTTTGATTCTTTTCTTGAGCTTGGCTATCTCATCAATATGATCCTGAACGACTTTGTTCTTGATAGAGACTATTTCATCCATTGCATCGATCACTTTCAGCTTCTCGAGATAACATTTGGATACATGCTCCATACCCTAGAGATAGAAAAGGTCATTAAATCATGATTTTTATAATTTAATTTGAGAAAGAAGAAGTTGTACTTGATAGAAGAATTGGAAGGATTGGTCAAAATTGAGTGAAGATTCATCTGTCCCAGGAATATGTTTAGATTTGTTTTCCCTTATAATGGAATGAAGCATCTCGCTACATGATTTATTGTCTTTCTTTGCTTTCTTCTCGCAAGGGAAAGTGTCATTGTCGATATCCTCTAACGTAAAATGAATTGAAGATTTCTGGTATCCTGTGAGAATCAATGTAAGATAATGTATGGTGTAGATTAGGAAGAACTCATTTATGTACCTCTCTTAGTAGACTTCGGCATTTGGGGAAATGAAAATATCTCAGGATATTGGAAAGTCCTCTTTTCTGCAGGTATTTCCAGAAATCTTTCGATCTTATTATTAGAATCTTGATGAGGAGGAGCTAATTCGGCAAGGTTCACTGAAAAACAAAGCATTTATTTTAATTACAAGAATTATTATGTATCCATAATTAGAATTATTTCCGACCCTCAGAAATCCAAGATGAGTGGATGAGATCACCACTTGGAAGAGAATCACGAAAGACGAAAAAGAATCTTCCCTCCTAATTGGGATCAGCGTCAAGGATATTGAAGATCACTGATTGGTGGTATGGTTTAGGGGTAAGAACAAAGAAACCTGACTCGGAGTTTTGAAGATCGAATATACAGGACAATTTAGGTATATCAAAGGCTAGTCCCTAAGAGTCTTTGACTGCTTGGATAACTAACAAAGTACGCCAGATCATTGGAGTGGTTTGAGTGTAACTCATTCCGGTGACGGAAAAGAATTCATTGAAAAAAGGTGGGAATGGATATTTCAACCCGATTGTGAATGGGTATTCAGGGAAACTGTTGATGCATATTAGGTTGTCTGTCAGTTGGTCTATCGAGTTGTAATAAGTGTCGTTAGTTGTATAGTGAAATATATAGTTTTTGTTATATGCGACACTTAAGTTTTAGGTTAGGCGTCACTTGCCTTAGTGACGCATAGCGTCACTTAGGTAAGTGACACATGAAGGCGGCCACATGCGACACTTCCACAAGTGACGCATGTCGGCTGACTTTTAGTATAAATACAAACCTACAGGTTTCCGGCTAGGGTTGACGAAACCCTAGCACCATTTGTCGACTAAATATCTCTGTAATCGTTCCCAATTCATAATACAAGCTGATATCTTCGTTTACTTTGTCAATTACATTTGTTTTGGTTTGTGTTTATTAGTAATACACGCAATTGATTGATTCCACCTTTCAATTGTAGTCAATTGTCATCTAGATCCTACGTAAGAGGCACTCTCAACTGGTATCAAAGCCTATAGGTGATAACATTGACGTTTAGAAGGTATTTTGGGTTCATTTCGGTTTTGTTTGAATCAAGAATCAAGATTACATACGGATTTTGAGGTGCTAAGGTGCAATACAGACGATATTCTTCATCATTTACAGGTTTCGTCCATTAGGGTTCAAGGAATTTTCGTTAGGTTTACGAAAGTTCGAAGTTTTTAGGGTTTTGGGATTTTGCAGCCGTTTTGCGACACTCGATCCGTCACTTGGACGCATCACTTACAGCGGCACTACCTAATCCCAAATTAGGGTTATACCGTCACTTGAACGCGTCACTTAAAGCGTCATTTGAGGTTTATACGACACTTAACTTAAGTGCCGTTCCCTTTAATCCACCGTCACTTACGTGCGTCACTGTTGCACGTCACTTGACTTTTAAGCGTCACTTCTGTTAGTGACGCCTGTTTGATTCACTGCGTCACTTTTACTAGTGACGCCTATTTGTTTTAGTACGTCACTCAAGTACGTCACTTGAGTGCGTCACTCGTCTGATTGAGCGACACTTACTTACAGTGTCATCAGTCACTAGATCCGTCACTCGATAGCGTCACTTACCAAGTGCCGCTAGTCGTTGCGACACTTGAGTGCGTCACTTACTAAGTGACGCCTTTTGATACTAACAAGTTTTCAAGCTTTTGTTTTTGAGTGAAGTTTCAGGTATATCTTCAATGGCTGGTGTTGCTGATAAAGAAGATATCAGAGGAATTAGGGATATGTTAAAACAGAATCACGATGTTGGTTCTAATAATAAACCTCCTTTGTTTTCGGCTGACATGGATTACGCATATTGGCGTGATCGATTTGAACAGTATATAAACTTTCACTGTCCAGAGTTATGGGGTCCACTCAAGGAAAGATATGTACCTCCCGTAGCCGAAGGAATCTTTCCCCATATTGCTCCGAACAAGGTCTACAAATCTATGACTCCGGAAGAAAAGAAAGACTATGATACTGAGAAAAAGGCACATGCGGCTATTTGTATGTGCCTAACCAAAGATGTATTAAGACTGTTCAAATCACATGAAACCACATACGAACTTTGGAAAGCTATTGAAACAAGATGTGGTGGAAATCAAAGATATAAAGAAGCTAAGTTAGAACTGATCAAGAAGCAGTATGATCTGTTTGATTCTCTGTCAAATGAAACAGCTTCAGGAGTTTTCACTAGATACTCACAGTTAGTGAGTGAGTTGACTGAGGGAGGTTATAATTTTCCTCCACTTGAAGTGAATAAGAAGCTGCTGGATGTTTTGCCTAGTTCTTGGGATGTTAAAGTACAGCTTCTTAAGGAAAGTCAAGAATTAGCTACCATGAAACTGGATGAGCTAATTGGTATTCTTCAAGCTCATGCGATGGAGATGAAGAAAAGAGAATGCAAGTCGGGCGGTTTTGTTCAAGACCCGTCCTTATATGGAGGTAAAGTCAGCACCGGCAAGACTTATGGTGGAATGGCTTTTGTCTCTTCTACGAGCTCTCCACTTCAAGCTCCATTGTATTCTTCTGGTGCTTCTCATCCAGTATATGCTTCTGGACCCTCACAGGGGTCACAACAGCAGGTTTCTGTCTCTCCTGCTATTCAAGAGCAGGCTGCTATTTATACAGCCTTTCTAAGCTCTTATAAGGATTTGGTTTCGCAACCAAATGCTATTTTGGAACTGGCCAAAGAGGACTATGCTCAACTTGATGATGATGATCTTGAGCAGATGGATTTGAACTGGAACATTGCTATGATATCCAGGCGTGTTCAGAAATTCTTGCAACGAACTGGTCGCAAGAGTTTGGAGGGAGATGGCAAAACCAGCTTCGGTTTTGATAAAAGCAAGGTGCGCTGTTACAATTGTTAAAATCTGGGACACTTGCGAGAGAATGTGAGAAGCCTAAGGTTCCTCCGTCTGGTTTCACAAAGCCTGATGCTCCCAGAACTCCTGAGAAGGATCAAGTGAAGCAAGCAACAACTGATGCACTTGTTGTTTTTGAGCCAACCAGCACAGATTGGAGTATGTATGCTGAGAATTATCAGCAGTGTCTCATGGCTCACATTTCAAATGAGGTACGCAACGAACCTGAAGAACCTTTGAACTGTATCTCATGCATTAAGTTAACTGAATCCTTAAGGTGCTTTCAAGTAGACAACGTAGACTTAAGGAAAAAGGTCGAAAAACTTAATGACTCAAACAGATACCTAAAAGCAAATGAACAATTGTATGATAACAAAATAGAGGCTTATCAACAGGACACGCTTAGGTATAAATCTAAAGTTTTAAGTCAACATGATGCTATTGATAGTTATCTTGTTGAAATAGACCGTTTGAGAAAGGAACATTCTGATCTTAAAGATGAATATGATAAATATAAAAGTAAGATTCTAGGTTCCTCCTCGTCTACTGTTGCCTTTAATGAAATTCTTAACAAGCAAAGGACAGATCACAAAACAAAGACAGGACTAGGTTATAATGTAGTCCCGCCTCCTACTGAATACTGTCCTATGCCTGTTAAGGAAGGCAGCGAAGAGATTCCGGTTGACTATGCATTGTTATACGGGGTCAAATCTAAGGGTAATAAAGTTAACAAACAGGTGAAGGAGAAAACTAAACGGACAGAGTATCCCTCACCTCAGTTTGTTAAATCGGAATGTGAATCTCCAGTTAGTAATGAGGAGATTGTTGAGATTGAGGATATTACCGATGAGGAGTATCCTGAGTTTAAAAAGAATGTTGAAGTAAAAGCTGAAAAGGTGTCAAAGGTTGAACCTACAATTAAGGTTCAACCTAACAAAGAAAAAATTAAGGTTTTAAAATCAAAATCTCAAACTTTACAGTCACCTGTAAAGATTTTGCAAAATAAACCTTCTACTTCAACCTCTTAACCTAAACAGGAAACTTCTAAGACGTGCACGAAATGTGCATGTTCTAGAAACGTTTCTTCAACCCCGGTGATAAATCCTCAGCCTCAACCAGCTGTTGAGACTAGAGCATGTTTTTACTGCAAGAGACAAGGACATCTAATTCGTGAATGTCCTAAATTGTCTCATCAGAATTACGGGATAGAAATGCCTAGGACATCTGTTTTCCAAAATTCATTTTCAAGATCACCTCCTAGGCGTTATTCTGTCTCTCCCATACCTGCTGTAAAACCGAGTAATGTTGGGCAAAAACCTTTGCCAAAACAAGAGCCTGACATTACTCCAAAGCCGAATTCCGAACCATCCAAGGTTTGGAAAAGAAAAGAGTCTACTGTGGACTCAAGTGTCATCAATAATAACACATCAGATACAAAATCTGATTTGTTTAAAAATAAAGTCTTATCTGATGTGATTATTGTTGATGACTGTGGTCGACCTAAGTCTGTAAAGGCTTGGGTCACCGTTTCTCACTAATCTCCTACTTTATGTGTTGCAGCAGTCAGAACGTGTTAAAGACAGTGAATGGTTTGTAGATAGTGGCTGTTCGCGACACATGACGGGCGATGTGTCCCTTTTGACGGATGTTAAACCACATTCTGGAGGACACGTTGCATTTGCTGGAGATACGGGAGGAACAATTTCGGGTAGAGGAACGCTAACTAACGGGAAAGTTAGCTTTGAGAATGTGAACTATGTGGCTCAACTGACCCACAACTTGCTGAGTGTTTCACAAGTATGTGATAAGGATTATACAACAGCGTTCACAAAGACGGAATGTGCGATTTTGAAGCTGGGTTTCGTTATCCCCGAGGAATGGGTGCTTTTAAGGGCGCCACGAAGAAACGACACCTACGTTATGAATATGCGAACTGTGGAGACTAAAGATGAGTATACATGTCTCCTTTCGAAGGCTTCAGAAAAGGAATCACTATTGTGGCATCGACGAATGGGACACATCCATTTTCGTAAGATGAACTTTTTGATAAACAATGACTTGGTAAATGGAGTCCCTAAACAGTCATTCGCGCTAAAAGATGATTGCGTCGCCTGCCATAAAGGGAAACTTCATAAGAAACCCCACAAGCCAAAATTAGTGAATTCCATTGCGGCACCATTGGATTTATTGCATATGGACTTATTTGGTCCTATTTCTACCAAGAGCATCGGTGGAAAATCTTATTGCTTAGTAGTCACCGATGACTACTCGAGATTTTCATGGGTGTATTTTCTGGGTGCGAAGAGTGAAACACCAGACATTCTGGTGTATCTGTTAGATAAGTTGGCAAACTTATGCAACTTAAAGGTGAAAAGACTGCGAAGTGACAACGGGACTGAATTCAAGAACTCTACTCTTGAGTTATACTGTGCCACGAAAGGCATTGACCATCAGTTCAGTGCCCCTCGAACTCCTCAACAGAATGGAGTTGCTGAGCGTAAAAATAGGACTATTATCGAGACAGCTCGGACTATGCTGGCCGCTTCTAAGCTTCCTATAATCTTTTGGGCAGAAGCAGTCAGTACGGCTTGCTATGTTTTATACCGTGTGCTCACGGTTAAGAAGAAGAATAAGACATGTTACGAACTCTTCAACAACCGTAAGCCCACTTTGTAGTTTCTGGAACCTTTCAGGTGTCCGTGTTTGATTATGGTCTCCAAAGATAAGGTCTCAAAGTTTGGAGCTAAAGCAGTTGAAGGGATCTTCCTTGGATATTCAGTCAACTCTCCGAATAAACGAGTCTACATCAAATCAACTTACCAGGTGGAAGAGCATTTTGAGGTGAAATGTTTGCGATACACAGATCCTCCTCAAGGAACAGGTCCTGAATGGTTATTTAATTACAAGGACGTGTTCAATTTGTTCGATATACCCGAAGGACATGATGATGAGGATGAGATAGTTACTCTGCTTCATGGTATATGTTTGTGTCAAGACACTTCTACTTTAAAACCAGCATCTTCACCTACACCAACACCCACTCCACCACCTCCAACACCTACTCCTACACCCACACCACTATCTACTACATCCACACCATTGCCTACAGTTCTAACTTCGGATGTTCCTTCGACTTCAGGAACGACTAACTCAACAGAACATCCAGATGATCCCAACATGCCACCATTAGAGGAAGACGAGGAAGAAGAAATGGTCCATTCTCATCTTTTCTCTAATAAAGATGATACGGAACCTCCTGTGCAACCTGAAGGTACTACTGCTCCTGCAACTAACACTGTTCCCGTTACTGAAGGGGACATGAATAATTTGGAGTTAGTACTTGCACCCGATCGAATCCCAGTCACACGTGTACACAGGGATCACCCCATCAATAACATCATCGGTGATCCTGATGCTGCTGTTCAAACAAGGCACCAAGTGCAGCAAAATCCGAATCAGGAAATGTTGAATTTGGTCGCCCGGATAAATTCCTGTCATTTATCCCAAATTGAACCGAAGAAAGTTGATGAGGCCTTAAAAGATCCATCTTGGGTCGAGGCTATGCAAGAAGAGTTGCAGCAGTTCAACAAGCTGCACGTGTGGGATATAGTTCCATTACCCAAAGGTGCTCATTTAACTGGCACTCGATGGGTGTTTCGCAATAAGATGGATGATAGGGGTATTGTAATTCGGAATAAAGCCCGTTTGGTCGTTCAAGGATTCAGTCAGATTGAGGGCTTAGATTATGATGAAGTCTTCGCTCCTGTGGCAAGACTTGAGTCAATTCGGATCTTCCTTTCATTTGCGTCTTACAAAGAGTTTCGCGTTCACCAACTCGATGTTAAGAGTGCATTTTTATATGGGAAAGTGGACACTGATGTCTACGTGAAATAGCCTCCTGGCTTTGAAGACCCTGAGCATCCAGAATACGTCTGCAAGTTAAACAAGGCGTTATATGGTCTTCATCAAGCCCCGCGATTATGGTATGAAAGGCTTACTACTCATTTAGTTAAGCATGGATTTGTTCGTGGGAATATCGATAGTACTCTGTTCATCCGCAAAGAACAGACTAGCGATCGAGAGGATATGCTACTTGTACAGGTGTATGTGGACGACATTATTTTTGGCTCTACAAATGAAGCGATGTGCAAACACTTTGAGGAGATCATGAAATCTGAGTTTGAGATGAGTGCGATGGGGGAGCTCAAATTCTTTTTAGGTGTACAAGTTGAGCAGTCTCCAAAAGGTATTTATATTCATCAGTCAAAGTATGTCAAAGACATGTTGACACAATATGATCTGCTCAATTGTAAAACCTATGGGACTCCCATCGAGCTTAATCACAATCTCAGACTTGCTGAAGATGAAGAAGATTGCAAAGAAAAGGACTATCGATCAATGATAGGTTCTTTGATGTACTTGACTGCTTCTTGACCGGATATCGTGTTTGCGGTATCCGTATGCTCTTGCTTTCAAGCCAAACCAAAGGTGTCTCATATGAGGGCAGTAAAGCGAATCTTTGGCTATCTCAAACATAGACCCAATCTTGGTCTATGGTATTCAAATGAGAAATCCTTCGCTGTTTCTGCCTATTCGGATTCAGATCATGGCGGCTGCAGCATAGACAAGAAGTCAACCACTGGTGGATGTCAATTCCTAGGAATTCGACTAGTTTTGTGGCAGTGCAAGAAACAGACTACAGTTTCTCTCTCCACTGCGGAAGCTGAGTACGTTGCTGCTGCGAGTTGCTGCTCTCAGGTTCTATGGATACAGCATCAACTGCGTGATTACGGGTTACTTCTTTCTATGACTCCTATTCACATTGATAATACTGCTGCCATTTCTATCACACGCAATCCCGTACAGCACTCTAAGACTAAACACATTGAACTTAGGTTCCACTTTATACGGGATTGCTATGAAAAACACCTGATAGACCTAGTCCAAAGAGACACCTTAAAGCAGAATGCCGACCTTTTCACTAAAGCCTTTACGCGTACTCGATTTGACGAACTAATCAACATGATTGGTTTAAGATTCTTTGTCGCTAAAAAATAATTCGTGACTTGGATTGTTTTTAAAGTAATGTTTTATTAAAAAAAAAAAATGCAACCAACGCAACTGCCACTCTTTATACTTTCTAGTATTAAAGAAATGCAAGGTTGCTACATTTTAAAAATAGACGTTGAAGTTGTGTCTGTAAACAACTTGGGATATGATAGTACATCGGGTGACATGCATAAAAATGGAAATTTAAGGTTTATCTTGGATGTGTCAGTAGATTTATCTGACGTATTGAAAACAGTTTTTATAAACATTGTCTTCATCATACGATATATTAGTAGACATGGTATGCAAACCTCTTTGAGAAGTCTTAAGAAGGTTAATCATTAATTGTCTATTTCAAGTGGTATAACATCATTAGATGTATGACAAAAGTCTTAATTTCTTACTTATACTAGACATGCTTTCATGAAAGATGTTTATTTGATATTATTTGGGGGTATATATTGATAGTTTCCTCTGTTATACGTAAGTATAGACCTGGCTTCTATTAATATATACTTTAAACTTAAGCAAACACAAGTCAAAGTACTTGCAAAGTCTTTCAAAATAAGTTACCTTACAAGGTCGCCAAAATGGTTTGACCAAGTCTGGTTTTGCTTAAACCTGAATCAAACTATGTCGCTCTGTTGTACGTAAGTACAGACCTGTCACCGCTGACTTGATTCTTAAAATTGATTTTCTTATATTCTATCTGTAAATGGAAACATGGTCTATGTCTTAAGTTAAGATGTATATCTATGGTGGGAACTACAGCGAAATGCACATACCAACAATAATAAAATACCTCCTAGATGTGAGTATAACATGTTTAAGTGGATAAACATACAAATAATCGTTTTGAAATAATTTTTATAAAAAGTGCTTTTAGTATGTCAAGTAAATTTAAAGAGGACAAATATACTGATGATCGAAATAACACTTACTGTTCCTAATAAATGCATGTTATTCCGATATGATCCCTAACCAGACTATATCAACTCCGTCACCAAAAAGAATGTGTTAATTTTTCTAGTTATAAATTTACATTCTTGTATGTCTTTTTATTTTATCTAAGTTAGTGTAATTTTAGTTATTATCCAAGTTACAGTTACATTTTCAAATTTGAGTACCGAAATCACAACGCGAAAATCGATAAAATCGCCAATTTTTCACTAAAAGTGAACTGCGCGTCACTTTCATAAGTGACGCTGCCAGTGACGCATACGATATTGTGTCACTCACTTTAGTGACGCAGTAAGTGTCGGGGTAAGCTATGCTATAAGTGCCGGGTTGAGTGACGCATACTAGGGTCGGTGTATAAATACCCCTTCCCCACGACACTCAACCTCACCACTTTTCAAATTACTATAGCGTCACTTGCTCTGACACACCGACACTTATACTGTCTCTGCGTCACTTCACCTGTGCGTTTTTCTTCGATCGATTCGTGTTTTCTGCGGCTTTCTCGTGCATTCCTATGATTTCTCTCTTGTTCCTCTCATTCAAACGAACCTATTGGTACTTATTTTAACCATTATACTTCGATATACATGCTGTTATTTGATTTAGGGTTACGGGTTTGGGTTTAACTTTGAAATCGTTCGATTAAACATTTGATTTGTTAATGTTTTCGTGTAATAGAGGGTGTGTAATACTCGTTTTTACCATGCGCACACCCTGGTAACTTCGATTTCAAAAACCCCCAATTTTGAAATCTGGGTATGAACAGTGACACGATGATCTTCATCGTTGCGTCACTTCGTGCGTCACTTACCTCAAGTGACGCTATTTGGTAATTTTGAAAGCCCATACCGTCACTTAATAAGTGACGCTTGATTTTGCTTCACTTCTTAAGTGACTCGTGTAGTGAGGCATATACTTGTTTTATTTGTTAAGACTGTCACTCATATTAGTGACGCCTCTAAATGCGTCACTTCACCAAGTGACTGTCTAAGTGACGCCTATGTCTATACGTCACTTATACCGTCACTTCTTAAGTGACTCCCTTAGGATACCGTCACTATGTTAACTGTCGCATGTTCTTCACCCGTCACTTCTTAAGTGTCGTATACTTTTAATCACTAAATACAAACGTCACTTACATCAGTGACGCTTGATAGCGTCACTTACCCTAAGTGACGCTATACTTTAATTTTAATTTTAAACACTGTATACTACGACACTTCCTTAGTGACGGTAGTGGCCATGCGTCACTTACCATAAGTGACGCCTAAAGTCAAAATTCGGTTTTTAACCCATCTGTGTTCGGCCTAACTCTATAACGATTTCGGTTATTTTTATTTGTATTTTAGCTTACAGATGGCTGAGCTACAGAATTATTACCGCCGTACCAACACTCGACACAACATTACGGCTTTTCTTGAGTCTACGCATACAAATTCAGCGCCTTTTAGGCCAATGATCGACTTCCTACGCTGGTCAAGGATTCATTATGCGATTACTGCATCGACTCCGGTTTACATGAACCAAATCGAGGAGTTCTATGATCATGCAGTGATCAGGGTTCAGGGTGATGTTCCCCGAATTGTATCAACAATGTTCGGTGAGGAAATTGAGATCACAGAGAATTCTATTCGTCAAGTTCTCCAGTTCACCGACAACTCTACGATGCCCACCATGTTCCCTACCACGTTTATCTATGGGGGACTTCAGCGGATGGGTTATCCGGCAAACCAGCTCTCCGATTTCAGGAAACAGTACCTTTGCCGGGTTTGGAGGTATCTGTGTCATATTGTGATCGTTTGTTTATCTCCGAGGAAGGGGGGATATGACGCTGCGAGTCATCTTACTTTATCTCTCATGTTGGCTCTCATCTACAACAAACCGTATAACTTCAGCGGTTATATTTTCGGCAACATGGTTGAGAACATACGAGCTGGAAAGGATAAATGGCTGCAGTATCCTCGGTTTGTACAGCTTTTGTTGAATGACTTGAATCTTGATATAGCTCCAGATCAGCGATCCCTTCTGGTGCCGACACCGATGCTTCTCCGAGTCTCCAACGACTGTAAGCTCGCGCCAAAGGGTGAGCAAGTATTGGCTGATCGTGACTTATTCGGACACATAGTGAACGAAAACTATGTTGCGCCACGAGACGATGGTTTCGAGGATGATGTCGTGCCTCCGGTCAACGAGGACGACTTAGTTGATACTGATATCGCTCAAGACTTAGAGGATATCGATCGTGTTGATCGGGTTAAGGCCGATTCTGATGATGGTGGGCCCACACCACCCGATTCTGAGGGTGACGTGCCACCACAATCTGTTTTGGATGGGATTCAGCTAGCGGATCCTCGACGCTTCAAGCGTATTTTGCTTCGGATTTCTGCTGGCAGAGTCCATGTACCGAGGAATTTGGGCAAACGTCCTGCTGGGTCTTCCCCTTCGTATGCGGATTTACCTCATCGAAGACGCCAGCGGACTTCGGTGGTTATTGAGGAGCCGACCTCTCAATGACAACAACCACCACCACCGTCTGACATGCCGTCTCTTCAGATGGTTTTGGCTCAGATGGAGCTTTTGGCGAAAAGGTTTGATGATCAGAAGGCTATTATTGAAGCTCAAGCCTCTCAGATCAAGGAATTGGAAGCTAAAGCTGCTACGGTTGACACTCTACAGCTTCAAGTGACGAATCTGTCATCTAGGTTGTTAGAGCTGGAATCCGTTACAAATGTTTCGGGGGATGTAGGTCCTAGTGAGTTAGAAACAAATGTAACTCCTTCCCCGGAACCAGAAAATGTACTTCCTTCTACTATTAATGAAAACATATCTTTGGATTACTTCGTTGAGGTTCAGGGTCAGGCAAGACCGATTGCTGTGGATTACTCATGTGTAGATCTTACATTTCTTCAAAGTATGATAAATGAAAATACATCGATACCTGAGGAAGATGTTATAAATGATCCAGTGGCAGAGGATTATTTCTTTGAAGGAAATGACGATGTTGAGGTTGAGGGGGAGCAGCTCCAAAGTGATGAATGTTACGACGATGCTCCTATTATCGAATCAAATTCTTCAGAAGATGAATCAGGTCATGCTTCGGAGACAGAAACTAATGAGCAATCAGCTTCTACAGCTCAATCTTCAAAGATAAAGCCTGACATAGTGCTCAAACCTATAGTTGAGGTACCAGTTACATGTAAATTCTACAAAGTCAGAACTGATTACACGGGTTTGATAAAAAGCTGGAAGTTTGATGAACTAATTCGGTGTTTATGATTAAAAGGAGTGATGGCATTCAGTACTTCAACTTAAAGTTTTATAAAATAAGTACTTTGCCAAAATGTGAGCTTCAGAGATTATCTCAGATACCCTTGATCAACCGTGCTCGAGATTCACGAGCTGATTTCTTTCAAGTGGTTATTCGTCGGGAGATTAACAGCAAGAAGTATAATCTGATTAAACCGACATTGGGTATGAGATATAAGTTTAAGAAGAAGTTAGATCCGGTTACACGACAACCAATTGTAAGGATGATCTATCCACCAGCAAAGTGCTTACAGAAGATACCTTTAGAGATCATTCCTTTGGACTTTTTGAATAGGTTGTTATACTGGGAATATGACGATATTACTGGTGAAGCTGTGATTGTTTTTATTCCAAAATCAGAACCAGCTACGGATTCGGGGTCTTTAGATGCAGATTTGGAGATTGAAGAGAAAACAGCGTGGGATGCTGTTCAACCTAAAAGGAGGTCTACTTGGGGTCTGAAGAGAAATAGATTTTGTGTATTTGACCCTTTGAGTTTGATTAATCTTTTGGAACAGGATATGAAAAGACTACATCAGAACAAGATTCAATTCAAAGAGAGAGATAGAGCTGAAGCTATCAAATTTCAGAAGATTATCGATATCTGCGTAGCCAATGGAGTACACGCTGGTGGTGTATTTCCTGCTGGCTGGAAATAATTAAAGACTCAAAGATTTTGAAGTTTTTGAAGACCAAGCTGAAGACACGGGGGAGTTTGTTGATGCATATTAGGTTGTCTGTCAGTTGGTCTATCGAGTTGTAATAAGTGTCGTTAGTTGTATAGTGAAATATATAGTTTTTGTTATATGCGACACTTAAGTTTTAGGTTAGGCGTCACTTGCCTTAGTGACGCATAGCGTCACTTAGGTAAGTGACGCATGAAGGCAGCCACATGCGACACTTCCACAAGTGACGCATGTCGGCTGACTTTTAGTATAAATACAAACCTACGGGTTTCCGGCTAGGGTTGACGAAACCCTAGCACCATTTGTCGACTAAATATCTCTGTAATCGTTCCCAATTCATAATACAAGCTGATATCTTCGTTTACTTTGTCAATTACATTTGTTTCGGTTTGTGTTTATTAGTAATACACGCAATTGATTGATTCCGCCTTTCAATTGTAGTCAATTGTCATCTAGATCCTACGTAAGAGGCACTCTCAGAAACAAATCCAGTTTTCCGAGTACCAATCGGAACGAGACTTAGGATCGAATGGTCTGATGAAACAAGAAGGGGGAGAAAGCGCCATCTGATTCTAGTCTATTTATATCAGAATCAAGGAAGTTACAGGGTTTAGGTCTTGTAATTATGTCTTGGGTAATAAACTCCAATTGATAAAACAGTCGATCGGAAGAAGACATTGAAGATACATTATTGAAGACAAATAGAGAGGAAGAAAAGCGTACCTTTTCGGCCGATGGGGAAATACGATGTTTATTGTTGGAAAATGTGATAAATACTCTAATGCAGTCATCTATAAGAGAAAATATCTCACCTAACCACTTTTATTGTGAAGTTGTAACGTTTTCAGGATCCCGAACAAACGATACAACTTCGGGGGCGATTGTTGCGGGTAGAATTTTCACTAACCATGCAGGATCCCAGATTAGTAACTATGCTGAGTGTTTATAAGGATCCTAGATTGATCTTGGATAACTCATGTGCGGGATATTGAACTTACAATCTGGACAAAAGAAGGTATGATCTTGACTTGCTATATTATGCAGGATCTTCAGGTATGTCTATATTATACTCAAAGATTATGTTAAAATATGGATAATTGTCATTTAGTCTTACTGTTGAGATTGTTATATGTCGCACCCCAAAATTCGGGTTGCGGAAGCGAATCGGGTCGGGGCGCGACTAATCAATATACACATCACATAAGATATAATGAACGACTCTATATGCGTCGTTTTTCAACTTGTATTAATAAAATCAAAGTTTACATCAAAATATAGTTTACATTAACTCAGTTCCTGGATTGGGAGATTTACATACATAATTAATCTATACAAAATATAATAATGCAGCTAAATCTCTGAATGTTTGGCATGATGACTCGAGCTAATGATATCCTGAATGGCAGTCCAACCTACTGCTGTGTACCTGTGATACATGCTAAAATGGGTCAGCGAAACGCTGGTGAGCTCACAGGTTTGTAGGTCAACACATATATCGTATGAACCGCAAGATTTGGTTGAATTTAAAATGCAATTAAGCAAAATAAAAGTTTTACAGCCATGAGCACATAGTCTGAGCTTAACTCGAGGTGTCAGGTCCACATTTAAGGTCTCCTGATCGAGGTGCCTCCCACGAGTGCCTAATCTACACTCGTCTGAACAAATATTAGTACATCTGTTTACCCAGTTAGTGCATGCTAACCCGGACGAGGAGGGTCAATCCTATATGGTACCGTATACTAATATTCACGCTACAACGTATTACCAAACTATGTTGAGGAGGGCTTGAAAGATTAGTGAGATAACTCATGTAGTAATTGTTTGTTTTCGTACTTGCATTCATATAGTTTAAATAAAATGAGCAATGATATCACACCCCTGAGTAAAACAGTATAATAGGGGATATGAGACTCACCTGAGCCTTTAGTGTTTATTTAAATAAACTTGAATTGATTAGCTGCCAATCGATGTCCGAAGACTTGAAACCTGAGAGCGTCCAATACGCATGATGGTTATTAATTGCATAGGTATCTTAAAAAACTAACTTGTAGTTGTTTGTCCAACTAGAATGTCCAAATGATTACAATTTGGTTGATTGTTTAAGTGTTTGAAAATGTGTACGGCCCGTTGGTGATTGTTTGTAATAATAATCCCACATTATTATTTTGATGGTTTTGAAGTGTTATACCTAAAAGTAAGTTCCAATGTGTTTTAGAAGTCGTGTCGCATTCGTGTTTGATGTTATACAAGTTTAACACCTTGTGTGAAAGTTCAAATGTAACACCGTTACTCGTGACCCTAGGCTAAGGGCGAAGCCCGTTAATGACGGGGGTCCGGGGGCAGCGCCCCTGGTAGCGGGGTCCAAGGGGCAGAGCCCCTGGCTGGGGTCGAGCTAAATTTTTATTTCTACTAAATTTTTATACCTAAATTTTTATTTCTACTAAATTGCTTTGGTGAAAAACGCATCTGGACTTGTGAAATCGAGTGATAAAATTTTAGGTTTCGACACTTAGTAAAATTTGTGTTTTCTTGGTTCTGTTTCATTCGACATAGCGTGCGACACACGGCTTTGTGTCGCTTAGTGCGACATAGTCTGTTGTGTCGCAGATCATATCTGCGACATAAGGGCTTGTGTCGCTAAGGGGACATCCGTAATTTAATGCGACGTAGAGCGTTGTGTTGCTATATGCGACATCCGTAATTTTTGCGACATAACTATTTGTGTCGCTATATGAGACACCCGTGATTAGTGCGACATAGTGGCTTATGTCGCTATATGCGACATAAGGTCTGATTTAGCGACATAAAGGCTTATGTCGCAGGTGGCCTGGAGCCTCTGCGACATAACGCGCTGTTGGCCGGAAAATGGGCGGAAAAGGTGTTTTCCGGCCTCTGTTTGACCTGAGACTTTTACCCAACCCATTTTTGGACATTTTAAGCTTAAACAAACCATATACATGTAAAAATAAGTGAAATCGATGAGTTTCGAGAATTTGCTGGAAACTTACGAAGTGGCGAATCAAGATTCCGGAAAGGTAGAAGTATAGATCGTGACGCGGTGGTTCTTTCCTTCCAAATGAGTAAGTCGGTTTGAGCGAGTTTGGTGGTAGTTTTTCTTTGATTTAGGATGATGGTGGTTTTTGGTTTTGAGAGAAAAGAGATGGAGAGGATGGAGAGAGAGGTAAAGAAAATGAGGGAAAATGGGGAGGGAGGAGATTTTGGGCAGATTTTGGGGAGGGGGAAAAAGGGTTTTCTCCCAACTTTTTAGTCCCTGTGTTTGCGGTCCGTGCGATGTTCGTTTTTCCGGTCGTTTAAACGTTAAATAATGGTTTTATACATTTTAATTAGAAGTTTCAAAATGCGGGTATTTGTTCAAAATTATACTTGAAGTATTTTAAAATTATACTTAATAATTATACTTAATAATTGGGTTATTAATTGTAACTTTAACTTTATTTCGGTTGTTCTCGCGTTTAACATTTTATCGTGTTGACCTTGTTTGTACGATACGAAATAGTTATGAACTATTATTAAAATAATATTTGTGATATAATAGTGTCTTTAAATAATGTTACACTATTTAGTGAAAATGTTCACCAACGTCTGTATTTAATTGAACCGAATTACATTCGATTTGAAACTTGTGCGATTTAATCAAATCGCATAATTGTATATATTCCTCAATATATATTTCGATACATAAATTAGCCTAATACAAAACTAATTACATGTATTAACAATTGATTTGGCACTAATTACTAGTCCTAATTTGACGGGTGTCACATTATATCTTAGGATTCCGGTAGGGATATTATCTCCTATTTCAGGATCACCAACTTATAATTATCCCGAATATAACTAAATCTGGGATAATAGAATGTCTTGGACTTAGTATTATTTTGTTAATCTTATAATATATGCTTATTATAAGGATCTCAGATATCATATATCTCGGGATCCCTTTTGCTACTAATGTTTCCGCGTGTTTATTAGGTTTTGACTAACGTGGGAAGTTAGTTCTGATTTCTATGGATCATATACTACTTGGAGAATATCTGAGCTACAGAGAAGGGAGTCAACACGTGCTCAATACTCAGTCAAGTGAACGTTGGGTACGCTCCACCAAATCTCGGGGATGATCCCGGATATTTTGGAATTCTTTGTTAATGATCTATAGTATATAAACGAGGCTTGAATGATCGATTAGGCTAACTGATATTCATCACTTACACTTAATTACACTCTCTGCAAC
The DNA here is from genome assembly GCA_963422505.1 of Pseudognaphalium luteoalbum. Taxonomy (NCBI): domain Eukaryota; kingdom Viridiplantae; phylum Streptophyta; class Magnoliopsida; order Asterales; family Asteraceae; genus Pseudognaphalium; species Pseudognaphalium luteoalbum. The sequence goes on from OY730197.1 coordinate 54,570,243, forward strand.
TCGTTTACACTTCCACACTTAACCATTTTCGTAGTTAGACGATCATTCTTGCGCTCTTTAGTTAGTAACTTCATTTTATTAAATAAGAAAACATAAGACAATGATCGATTGATCCTTCCTGAGGTTTTGTGCCGGCGATCTATCATAGATCAAGGGTTTTCCTTGTACATCGTTGTGTTCTTGCACTTTTCATTTATTTACTTTATTAAATTTGCATTCATTATCATACTTACTGTATTATCCCAGAATTATCCCGGATTATACTTGTTTTTCTGCATTTGTCTAGATCTATTGCATACAAACTCATTATTTACAAAGTCCTTGAGTACATATTTGATAAGATTTAATCTTAAGTTAACCTATATTGGCAAAGTTACAAGTTTTCACCGTAAAAGATAATTTTCAATCAAATAATTTAGAAATCAAATTCAAGCACACAACCTCACTTTACTAATTTGTTCATTAAATTTCCTAGTGTAATTTTTTGACCAAAACATTTAGGATTCCCATATCTTAGGATCCTGAAACATACTTTAGATTGAGAAGTATATCAAAAATCTGTAGTATGATAAAATCAAAGATTGCCAAAGTAATGTGAAAATATTACTAACACTTTATGACTACACGGTAGTGTCAAAATCTTTTAAATAATCTGTAAACATCATGATCATTTTTATGATCTTTTGCTCAAAATTCCTGTATCTTAGTATCCTGAAACAAATCTCGATATGTCCAAAGAAGATATCAGAACCTCTCTTGGGATAATCCAATGATCCTGAAATATAACATTGTTATATGATTTCGATAACATGAAAACATTCTAGTTACCTTCATAATGCCAAAATATTGCAATTTTTGTTTAACTTTAGAAATGACATAAAATCTGTCAAAAATTTAAAGCCATGTAAAAGTATTATAATATTTTCCGAAAATGTCAAAACTTTTGAATAATGTGAGAACATTATAACAATCATAATCTTTGGATTAAATCCAAAAATATTTTGGTAATATGATAATATTACAACCATTTGAATCTTTTACGGCCTATGCCAATAAAAATATTTTGGTAATGTGTAAAACATTACAAACCATAAGAAAACTTTTGACAAACCAATTTTTGTGACATGTAAATGTCAAACCATTCAGTAATGTGGAAACATTACAACTATTAGATAGTTTAGAACAAACTATTTTAGTGACATGTAAATGTCAAACCATTTGATAATGTGAAAAAATTATAACCATTTGATTAGTGGGCCAAGCCATTTGAGACATGAAAATTCCTAACCAATTGGTAATGTGAAAACATTACAAACCTTGCGTAATAGATAATGTGAAAACATTACAAGCCTTGTGTACTTAGTGACGTGAAAACGCCAAAACCTTAGGTAATGTGAAAACATTACAAACCTTAGTTGACGTGAAAACGCCAAAAACCTTAGGTCGACACGTCTAGTGCACATCAGTGTCGACAATCGGAAGAGTTTGATCTATAGCATCAATGGAAATGAAGTTGTCGGGTACCAGAGGCATCACCGATTCCCTAACCCTGACACTATAATCAAACGTCGTGCACACCCGGCGAGGTGTTCAAACCCAAATTCTTAGAGAGGTGTTTATGCGCCCACAAACCTCTAAAACTTAGAAGAATCCCTGAGATTCTTAATCGGAGGAGGGGTGGTCAAACCCCTAGTCTTCGTACGATCGTATCTAAATGCATAGTCTACAAAACAAAAGATCTTAAGTAAAGGTGGGTGTTAGTTTGCCTAGCATCCCATCCAACGCTTAAGTCAGTATAGTATCCCCATGATAATGAATGTAATTAAAATAATTCAATACATACATACATTATAGAATAATTAAAATACACACGCATATATATAATAAGGAATGTGAAAATCAATGGCAAGTCAAGGATCATAGGGTACCTTCTCAAGTTGAATGTAAATACTCAAATCACACATGATAGATCTTCAAATGAATTGCATTCCAAGAACTTGAAAGTAGTTCTCCATCAACATGTCCCCGTTTTCCAGCATCCAAGCCAATCAGGCAATGATCACAGATAGATAATTGGATGCATCAGTTATGAACATTTCCATGTATACCCCCAGGATAGTTTCCACAGATTCCTTCGTGCATATCCTTCAGTTTTGCTTATGCTTCAGAATCCTCAAAATATCGCAATAATAATGATCCTTATGTAGAAATTTTAATGATTGACTACATCTATGATCCTGACTTGCCCTCAAAACCTGATGTGTCCAATTATCCTCAAACTCAAGATCAACAACATAGCATCAATTGAAGATCCCGAAGTTACCTGCAGAATCTTAAAGCATATCCAAATACAAAACTAGTCTAACTATCTTTAGGGCATATTTGCAATGATGATTAGTAACTAACATACACCTATATATTTTATACTGATATCCATAGTTAATTGTAAACTTTCAGTTGATGTTTCGTAATCTATTTTATTATTGGTACTTTAAAATTTACAATCAACATCCTGTTGCATGTCATACCTTTGAGGTGATTTTAATATCATATCTTAACCTAACTAAGTATATTGTATACATATTTTATTTTAAAGATCGCCATTAAAGTTTACTCAAAACATAAAGTTTTATCATATTTCTACAATCTCATTATAGGATTATAAACATCTAATTTCCGAGATCATTTAGTTATTCAAAGTGACATTCCTGGTTTTTATATTTAATAATTGATTAATCTTATCATGCATAGAATGTATTTCAAGATAACCAATGCAAACATAAATTTTTTTAAGATAAGAGTACCTGGCATCAGCATCTAGTAGACTTTTACTTAAGTATTAGATAAGAAGTTGCTGACCTTTCAGGATTTTTAACTTATGCAGCATCGCTCATGTTTCGGGATACCGCCACGTTTATGAGTAATGATTTACCAATTAGATTTGTATTCCACCACCACGTTTGCCAAGATCAGGAATCTTACTTCCTTGAACATATCAGCACACAATAACATTCGTCCTATCCCTTTCAACCTTAGGATCCTCAAAATGGAGTCGCACTTCTTTGATACCTTATCTGATTGTAGCCAAGATATACCATGCCTTTTTCCATTGATTGCTATGCTGATGGAGGCTTGGTAGTAGATTTCATTGATGTTGTGTAGCAATCCTTCGCTTCCCGTTGATCGCTATTAATCTTGACTACCCTCCAAGGAGTAGGTAACTTAAGACATTGATGATATGTTGAGGGCACAACTTTCATATCATGAATCCAAGGTCTACCTAGAATAATGTTATAGCAAGATAAACAATCTATAACACAAAATCTTTGGATAGAATTTACCCCTTCGATGTAAATTGGCAATTTGATCTCGCCGATTGTATTCTTTGCTTCACCACTGAATCCTACCAACACAGTGGATTTGGAGATGATCTAAGATTCTGGTATGCCCATTCTCTTCAAAGTCTCCAAGCGGATGATATTAATCGAGCTTTCACCATTTATCAAGATCCTTGGCGTCCGACGGTGGTGATCTTGCTCTGAGTTGGATCCTATGATTATCCTGAGCTTCGGGATCCAGAGCCTTGTCATGATCCTGGCCGTGATCCTTCTTTCTTCCAAGTAGCTCCTTCAAGTATCCCTTGCTGAGCAGATGGCTGATTTCCTTTCTGAGGGGTATGCAATCCTCAGTTACGTGACCGAAATCCTTATGATATGCACACCACTTAGTCTTATCCTTCCAAGTGACGACTTTATGATTTCTTTTTAGCCATCTCTCCTTATCTCCAAGACCCTGCATAACACACAAAATACCTGTAGTGTCAATAGAAAAACAATAATCAGTCAGCTTAGGATATTCTTCGTCATCCTCTCCAATTGCAATGATCAGACGATCCTCATTTCTGGCATAAGACTTGTTCCTGTTGGATCTGTACGAGGATGATTCTGATTTCCTACTGGGCATGTCATATGTTGATGAAATTTCCACCCTTTTCTGGATCAAAGCGTCCTCTTCTAGCCTTATGAACCTTAGAGCTCTATTCCTGACTTCATCAAGGTTTCTGCAAGGATTCATCACAAGATCCTCATAGAATGGAGAATCCCTATTGATCCCCATCCTAAAGGCCTATGCTGCAGTAGCCATATCTAAGTTAGGTATATCCAAAGATTCTCTTCCAAATCTTCGTTTAATAGCCATTTTAAAGCGGATCCTATCAGAGTTGATCCAAATCCTTTGCATAAGCACGCTTCTCTGAGATCAGCAGGAACCGGAATGATCTCCATCCTTTCCCTATACTGGGCGACGTGCTCCTCAGGATCCGTCGTTCCATCGTAAAGCTTCATGCTAGGAGTCTTTAATCTTTTCGGGATCTCAGCATCACAAATCGGTGGTGCAAATCTCGAGATCCTGTGGGCTGATGGAGCGACTTCAGGAATAGGTTGAACAACACCATGAACACTTGATATCATGTCCTTTAGTTTCTGCAACTCCCCTGTCATTATAGGGCTTACTCCAGGATCCTGCACATTGTTAGTACCAAAAGAATAACCATAAGATATTTTACCACTGTTATGCGACATGATTGAGGATCTTGAAGTCTGCCCAGGATCCAAGATCCCAGTTGTTCCTTGCATAGCAATGAAATCTGCTCCAATACTTGCAAATGCTAGATTATTGAAATACAGGATCCTGCTCCGAAAAGGAGTAGTATCCTAATTAGGGGAGTGTTGATTCTTCTGCTCAAGCTTTCAACATCCTTCTTCAGGGCCTCATTACTCTATTCCACACGTCCTAATTGCTCTTTCACCTGTGAAAACAAAGCCATAATATTCCTGTTAGAAATAATAACGGGATCCTGATCTGTGATCCCGGATCTTGAGAAGGTAGATCTAGTGGAAGCCGTCCTCCTATAGATATTCTCTTGTCCCCATTGTGATGTTGAAGGAGGGGAAGCAGGAGGTAGATTAGTCATCACAGATGTCGATGATGGCACAATATAAGATATAGGTCGTCCTTGTGTCGATATTTTTGACAAAAACCTTTGAAAAATGTGATTTAAAAAAGATTTTAACAAGAATTTGATTATGAAAAGCACCACTTGCCCCACGGTGAGCGCCAAACTGTTTTGGTCAAAAATTACCCTAGGCAATTGAAACGCCCTGAAAATCTGATTTATTTTTTATACCTTTAATTAGGACTCCTCGATCCTAAATTACCTTAGAATTCATTTTATATTTATCCCATAATCAGTTTTTGGACTAAAAACTGATTTTCTGATTTTGTACATGCTCACGCGATCCAAAAATTTTGAGCTGGGATCGCGTATCTAAGCACAAAACTTTCTGTTCACAATTTGCACTATCATACGCGATCCAAAAATATTTCTGGGATTGCGTAGCTTAGAACAAAATTTTCTGATCATAAATTGCACCAACTTACGCGATCCAAAAAATTTTCTGGGATCGCGTGGCTATGCCTAATTTTTTAAAGTCAGCAAAAGTCAACTTTTTAACCAATTTCAAACACGCATAACTTTTTACTCGTTACAAATTAGGACCTGAAATTTTGCACACACATTCACTATAACCATATAAACATTTCCTCAATTCCACTTTTTCAAATTTCACAATATCTCGGGATATGAACACTTGACTCAATTTGACACCAAAATGACCATTTTAGTGAACATACTATATCCCAAACCATGATTTCTGAGACATTACGCTTTTAACCACATAACACATATACTAAAAAAAAGTTGTGAAGCTATTTATTACACTCTTAACCTTCCTCTAACTCAATTTGAACTGTGTGTGCTTTTAAAGACCCAATTTGACCCTTTTTGACCCGCTGACCTTAAAGGGCTATTTTAACCCATACAATAGTCAATCACTAATCATAGTTGACCAATAGATGTTTGACTACATTCCAACACTTCACATATCATCAAAATGACAAGTATATTATGACTTGCACTATATCACTTTTACAACATGTTTGCTAATCATACACAAAATACTACTATTACACCATATTACTTCTAGTCTTTGATTTCATATTCGAACCGTGTCAAAACTTTAATAGATTGGGCTTTCAAGGGCTGCAAAATGATAATTTAAAGAGATGAGCTTGTGTAACTTACGACAAGCTAGCAACTCCACTTCTAGTCTTTGTTTACTTCCTTTCCTTTACCACTTCCGCATGCACCTACAACATAAGCTAAACTAATTAAGCACTTTGCTTAGTGAGTATAAGTATAACTAATCAAAATATGCATTAAAACATATAATAAGTAAGGAAATTAGATTACTTCCCTTTTTCTCTTTCAATTCTCTATTCGCAAATTCTAATCAAATGTGCACATTTCAAACCTTTCATTTAGCTAACCTTGATTAGCTAATCTACTCATATCATTAGCTAGCATAGCTAGCTACTAATCAAGAACATAACTAACCTTGGTTAGTTATTCTAATCACTTTATGGCTAATAATCATTAACCATTCTAATCATATGCATTCATCATATTCAAATTCTAATAACAACTAATCATTCCATATACTCACCTTTATTAGTTGAATAACTTGAAATAAAACGTTCAATTGATAACAAGTCTTCTTGTACACCTAATAAACATACATATAACACATATATCAATAATTAATCATACTTTCAACTACTAATCATCTAATTCTTTCTCCCCCACTAGTTTTATACTAACTTTAATTTAACTAACTAATTTCATTCTCATGATTATAACCATAATTTTAAAATATAATTAAGCTACTTTCTTGTTATTACTAGCATCTACTAACACTCTACAATTATGAATTAAGCTAATTTACCAAGTTCATGAAAACCCTATAAACCCTAATTACTACTTCTATCTTTTAAATCATGAAATTGAGCTTCTAATCATCATTCATAACCTAAACTAACACTAACTACTCATTTATAAACGCTAATTTCGGATTAATTTATACTAATAAACTAAAACCCTTAAAAACCCAATTTCTAGGGTTCTTGAATGAAAGAAACGACTTACAAGAGTTAAAAGATGATAGAGGAAGATGATTTTGATGATTTGTAGCTTGAATTGAAGATCAAACATTGAATTCTTGATTTGGTTTAGCTCCTACGATTTTTCTATGCTTATTTGGGGTTTTCTAGAATTGTTTTGAAGATACAGGAAGAAGGCACGTATTTTGTGTCTATATTCTTTTAATTTCCTATACTACACAATCTGGAACTGAACATCTGTTTACGTTTTCTACTATATCTTATTATTAAATGATCTATAATTAAAAAGATGTATATATTATTGTACACTAAAATAATACCTTAAAAACTGGGGTGTTACAGCAATTAAGTGATCAAATTTGTAAAGTGAGGTATTGTTGCTTGTAGTTACTTCCAAGATAATTACGTAGAAACACGATTATCTATATGAGTAAATAATAATTTTGAATGAAAAATGTGGTTTATATCTATATAAACGTGGATCCTTGTTAAAGAGATGATTAATAATGAAAACAAGTGTTTGTAAATAAGATTATTTTAAAAGTTTAAGTAAAATTCAAAGTATTTTCGGGATAAAGCAAGTTATGTAACAAAAATATGATTACGATCAATAAAAATGCATGAAAGAGAATTATGATGCTAATTTTATGATAAAAACATGATTACAAATGAAATAAATACGTATACTGATGATAAATTAAAGATAAAATCAGTATAATGCAGAATTTATGATCAAAAGATCAATGAAATGCAAGTTAAATGACGAAAATGTAAAGTAAATGCGATCGAGACTAGGATGTACGAGGAAAGCCCTTGATCGAGGTTGATTGCTGACATAAAACCTCGGGAAGGATCAATCGATCCTTGCCTTTATTGATCTTATTAAGTAAAAATGAAAGATTACAAACTAAAGAGCACGAAGAGGATCAAACTAAGTGAATTTGTATGTGATTCGGTAAAGAAAATGGTTAAGTGTTGGTGTATGAACGTATCTGAGCAAAGTATGGGTGTAATTATGTGTGGAGAATGTGCAAAAGATAGCCTAAAATGATCACCTTCGCCTCATATTTATACTAAGGCTGAATAACAAATAATTCCTAAAAATCAGGGATCCTCTGAGATTCTCGGGATCCACCAGTCTTCCATATTGACCCAGCATTTTACATGTTTTTCTTGACTTCTTCTCGACTTGAATAAGCCTTGATCCTTAAATATAGGCAATATTGATCCACGTTTAACTCCTGGTAGACTCGGTCAATATACACAACAGTCAAATACAGATTAGTGGCGTTTCACTCGGGATACCAAATATATCCTTGATCCTGATCACTCGGGATCCTAAATATCCAAGATCCTGAACAAACTAACAAACAAACATCAGTAACATCTGATCCTAAAATACTTAACATATCCGGGATCCTAAACATATGTGAGATCCTGAGCATATCTGATATTTCTATAGTACTCAGGATCCTGAATATACCTAAATACTCATCTATAATCGGGATCCTTGATCCAATTGTGATCCTAGATATATCCAAGATCTTGATTACCTGTATCATATAAACATAGAATCTCAGGATCCTTAGTCTTAGCTTTATCCTAAACATATGCATGATCCTAGATATAACTTTCAATAATAAATAGAGACTTCAAGATCCTGTATCCTAACTATAAAATTTAGCCCCAAACATAAGTCACATGAATCTGAACATCAAGAATTCTGAAGACCATGCTATCTTGATGGGGGAGTTTCTGATTGTTGAAGACATGAAGAAGTTTGTTGATTCAGACTAATTGAAGACTTATTTGACCAAGCTGCTGACATGGGGGAGTTTGTTTGTGCATTTTTTGTGTCATTCAGTTGGTCAAACTTATGTACGTGTCAAAGTTAATTAGTCTGAGTAAGTAATGTATATGTTGATATGTAATATATAGAAATGTCTAAATGTGTTTAGGCGACACTTACTAAGTGTCACTATTGGCTAGTGTCGCTAGAGGTGCTGGACATTGATTTGACGTAAAAAGTCATGTTTTACGCACATCTTTTACCTCATATTTAGCACTTAATTAACAAAATCATGCCAATAAAGTCCACATTTATCACATTTTGTTACGAAGGTCAAAACTTTATAAGTATTTCAAAAACAACGGTAAATGGACGAAAAACACACTTAAATAGGCATAATTCGTTAGACATGCTATTTTATCGTAAAACTCCGATCTGGGACTTAATAAGTATCTTAAAATGTAGGTCTGGAGATTACGAATGCGTGGATATAAAGAACGTCAGAAACGGATCAAGAATGAAGAAGTTAGAGCCAAACGAGTACGATCCAGCACACAAGACCACGACCCAGGGTACACCACCCCCACAGGGGCCGTATACCACCCTCTAGGCGCCGTATACGCCCCTATAGAGGCCGTATACCTCCTCTAAGGGGTGGTATACCCCCTCTTTGGTGTTGGATATGCCCTGTTTGCTACCGAATACGCCCTATTTGCTACCGAATACGCCCTATTTGGTGTCGATTCGCCCTTTTAGGTGTCGAATTTCATATTTTGAGGGTGTATTTCAGTGTAAATAACGGGTGAGGGGTGTTGAATGTAAGTTTAGTTCTTGAAGCCTATAAATAGATGCTTAACCTTCTCATTTCCAAATCAACTCACAAATCTAATTCTTCATTCAACAATTCACTCTCACTCTTGTAATTTTCTTTCTTAGTTAGTTTCTCACTCTAACTTCTCTCTCTAGAGGGTTAGAGAGTAGTTAGTGGGTAGCTAGTAGATTAGAGTAGAGATTAGCGTTTGTAATCAAGGAGTATTGGTGTTCAAGCTTTTATTCAAGGATTGCAAGTTCTATTATGTTGTTACGCCGCTCTATTATCCGGTGATATCTATTCCCTCGTACTGTTATTATGTCTGATTTATCCATGTGTAATATTATGGTATGTGCTTTACTTATGGCCATGTTTATTGAGTAGTGTAATATTGTGATTGTTGAGATGTAGATATTTAGGAGTAGGGATGATGTTAAATTAATCTTTAATTAAATATGTGATTGGAAGTTGTTATGTTATATATCAGGTTAAAGTTTTCAAGCGGTAGATCTAAACCACCCATTCCACCCTTTCCAAGCTTTCACGTGACTATTACTTTAGTATTAGGATCTGATCAACCCTAGTATCGGTAGATAGTTATTTGTGTCTTTGTATGAAGATGTGGACATACTGTAAAACGGCCCAGTACTTAGTATAGCACTGGAAATACCGCTGGTGGAGTACAAATGCGTGGAAGCTACGGACCGGTCGTAAGCATATGACACCATGAATACCTGGAAGTCACCCTCCTGAACATGGTCTAGGTATATATAAAAGCTGTGGAACTGCTGAAAAACATAGTATACACCATGAAATGAACCTAGGGATGATCGTTTGATCGCAAAGGAGGGTCTACACCTTGACAGAAGTATTTGTGCTCCTCGATTAAATCTAAGGGATCTTGAAAAGAAAGCAAACATTCAGCTATAGTGTAGGATGCTTAAACCCCTTGATCCAACATAACTGACAGTTTAACATACATTAGCAAGCAATAGTACGACCCTTAATAAAATCAATTAGAATTAGGTGTTAAGAAAGGTCAGAAATTAAATATCGGTCTGTTGCCTTATTCATGCGCCCAGGAGTTAACTCCAAGACAGGTCACCAGTCCTCATCGGACAATGTTGGGGGACTGAGCAGCCTGATTTGATCAGACTCATGATAACCTAGTATTCAGTGACATGCGACTTAGGTTTTCCACTTAAATCGTAGGATACTAGTGTTGACACCAAACCTCTGTGAATTTTATTAAAGGAAAGTCTCCAATCATCTTTTATAATGAACATCATCCCGAAACCTGAATATTGAAACTTCAGCAATCACAATCTCTATCTATCTGCTTACCCTACCCGTAGTTTAGTATTTACTTTTCTGTATTGTAGTTAATTTAGAAAATACCAAAAACAAACCCTACCTGCTCTTTTAAACCCATCATATTAGCTTTTGTTGTTTAAGGTATTTACTTCATTTCGATTCGCTCCGAATTTAAGAACGACACCTGAGTTAGACTTACCGCTTACTACCCTTAACAAGAGCAGTAGGTAGTAATAAAACTTAGGGTTCCCAGCATTATAAATTTAAAACCCACTGATCGCCCGCCTCCTACTGGAAGGTCCGCAACGACAGGGAAGCCATTTCTTGACCGACCGTTGGGGCGCGATCAGGTTTTTGGCGCCGCTGCCGGGGATCGTCGAGCGTTGTGATTTGAAAAACATACCTTTAAGTTAGAAGCCCTTAGGAGAACCTTTCGTTCAAGCCTAACTTGTTCAAAAGTTACTGCTTTCTTAGAATAGTTTAGTTATTAAAACACAAAAACCATAAAAATATGAAAAATCAAAAACCATCTGGTTCGGTTTCTAGCCCCGTCTCTCTGTTCTCTCACAAGACAGCAGATGAGATGATGGCAATGTATGATTCTGAATTCTTTGATTTTATGGAAAAAGAATTAGAGGTAACTCTTCGTGTTCTTCATTCCCCGAAGTCAAAGAAATCTCAAGCGTCCAAGAAATTGATATCAGACAAAAACACTTTGACCTAGAAGTAGAGGAATCTCAGCAGAAGATATCAACTTCTGTTACTCACACTTCAAGTAGTCAATTTACCCTTGACCCTGAGATCTCTTCACTTCTGGCCAAATACCCACACTATGTTAGACCACCTGACCTTCCCAAAGAAGTACCATTCGGCACTGAGGTTTACTTTTATCCACCCATGTTAGAATTAGATAGAAATGAACGCCTTCACTGCTTGGATGAATACTTTGAATATGATCTCCCTGACATTTTGAGAAATTATTCACAAGATAAGCATCTCTCATGTTCGGAAAATCATACATTCAAATCAGGAACCCCCTACATAGATGAACCATTTCAAAGATGTCCAGTCCAACCTAGGTACACCATAGCTAAAACCGTACTAAGTGGACCGCCCACTGACATCATTGAAATCATAGATATTCCACCCGAGACTGAAACCGAGCGTCATGTCGGAAATTCTTTTAAACCAGATAGGATAATAGATATTTGCGCCAATTTTCTTAAATACCTTAAAATATCTGACTTCCCCTTTTCGGTTAACCAAAGAAAGACCTTCTTGACTATCAATAACAGAATATTAGGACTCCACGCTAATTACACTAGAAAAGATGAGCTACTACTAATATCAGACCTAAACCCGTTAATGAAATTACTTGCTAATACTGAATACCATCCTGTTTCATCAACACAGATTAATCGGTATATTTCAGATCTGATTAGTGAGCTTGAATTTTGGATAAAGCGTGACCCTATAATTCCAATCTTACTCCCTGGGAAAATACCATTCTTTGTCGATCCTGCCGTCTATTTAATCAATAATCTGATAGAAATTTTTCTAAATGCAACTGAGGAGGCTATTGAGAAATCTTTCTGTGAAAACGGAAAGAAATTCATATTAAGCTAACTCAGTTATTTCAAAAATCAAAATTTCCTTTCACGCTTCAACAAAAATTACTTTTTAAAGAATTATCGGTAGCAATTCACGCTACTACCGGAAATCCTGATTCAAAAGAAGAAAAGAAGTTTTGAAAATATTGGATAAATTACTTCATGATCTTAACTTTTTAACGATGGACCACGAGATAGAATTTCAAATCCCAAGAAAGTTAAACGGGAATTTAATAATTTCGTTGATGCACTCATAAAATTAGGACACGAGGAGAGAAGTTTTCTAAATGAATTTGAATTATTTTTCTTAAACTCCGCCGACCTAATTTATCATATCACTAAAGTGCTCCGATTTTCATTTATTCCTCGTTATACTTTTCCTCAACCTCGGACCCCGAATTAATTATTTGGAAAAATCGAGCCGTTGACTTTAAAACAAAGCGCTTACTGGGAGACAACCCAATTTTAATAAATAAATCATTTAGTTAATCGCGTAGTAGTTTAAGTTTTCAGATTATTTACTTTCTGCGTAAAAGTTAGGATTTGAAATTTTTAATGTTTTAAAATTATCTTTAAAAAATGTTCTTTAAAATTTTTATCTCATCATTTATCACTCAATGCTTAAGTTTTGTTTAGTTATTTAACTGCAATTAAACAACTGGCAAAATTTAACAACTTTTTAATGGGACTTAAATTTTAAGAACACAAAAATATTTTAAGTCTTAAATAAAACCCTTTTAACCTAATTACCATTTACTTTCACTAAAATTACCACTTGGGGTAAAATGGTAAAAAGTAAAAAGGAAAAGGAGGTTAAAAAGCAAAAATGAAAACATTTTCACTCATCTCCCTCCTCTCCCTCCTCTTCTTCGGCTGAACACCACCCCCACCACCATGCCATCACCAAATTTCCACAATTTTTGAAGATTACAAGCTCTACATTCTTCACTTTCGTTACTTGTATGCTTCATTTATCATCATTGCATCATTTCTAAGGTAAATCTCTAACTTAAAATCTCTAGTTCATGATTTTACCCAAAAGTTAGGGTTTCAATTTGAAACTTGATATTTAGGGCTAAAGATTAGGACTTTAGGTGTTATTACTTGCTATTGAATGTTTGCATGATGATTATTGATAGTAATCTAGTAATTTCATGAGAGATTGGTGAACTTTGATTTTCAAAGTAATGAACTTTGACATTTTGTTGACTTTTTAGCTAGAATTACTCATGTTTGACTTTTGTTGATTAAAGTTGCTTATAGTGATGTGTTAAACATAAGTAAACTAGCTTGAATTAGTTAAATGATTGGTTTGAAGACTTTCAAGAAATAAATTAAGCATTTTTATGAGTATATGTGAAGTATCATTATTTTAATTAAAATCTTTTACAAACCAAATGACACTTGTGCAAATATTGACATGATAAAGCTTACTTGAATTTTTGAATCTTGTTCTTAAAAAGATTAAAATGACTAGTTGCAATATGAAAGTTGAATCATTTTAATTAATAAAGTGTTTGAAGCTTTCAAATAGCAAGTCATATTTCTAAGGAACCAATATTATAATTATGCCATTTAAAGATGAAATGTTAAGTTGTTAGTCAGTTCTACATCATAAAACACCAATTTTCAAAATTTGACTAACACTTGATATTAATATCTTTAAATACATAAAATGGTCAAAGTTTCATCACTAGTTTTCTAAGTTTATGGTAAACTGCAAAGTTTTGATTAAAGTATGGTAATTACAAGGTTTCTTTAAAATCTTAATGCTTACTTAGTTAATTACTAATGCATTTTCATTGTTTAAAGCCTTTTCTAGGAATCATTCATAAAATAACACCTTTTGTCCTAAAAAAAAATGTTTATGACATTTACCATAGCTTAAGAAACTTATTGGTGATAAATTTGTAGTTTGGTGATTGCGGTTTGGTTAAAAATGTGTCTTTCTAGGTTATGGATTATTCGATTTTTAAAGCCTACATTTCAAATTTTTATTTAAAATTTGGGATAACATAGTAAATCCATATATCTATGATCATGATGCGCACTAATTGTCTTTTATCTTGACAGATGAAGTCTGCTTATGAAGATATCCATCCTACTTTGGAATACTTGGCCACTTCCACCAAAAAGAAGAAACTAATTAAGGATTGGATGAACCGGCCATTAGGAAAGAACAGATTTATCATCTGGAGAGATGTAAAGGCACTTGGGTACAAGAGAGAGTTGAGGAAGTTAGTGAAATACAAGATCAAGGATGAGAAAATGGATGCTTGGTACAAGATGTTCGCCCTCAATGAAGACATTTACCGAGAGCTAGTTATCGAATTCATGTTGACCTACAAATTCAACCCTTGCATCTCTAATATTACAGATAAGCAATTAATCGGCTTTAACTATAGAGGGGTGAAGCAGCATGTATCTTTGGCTGAGTTTGCGGAATTTCTTGGGTTCTACACAGAGGAACAAACACATTCTCAGATATTCTTCGATAGTTCACGGGGTGTTTCATGTAATGAAGACCATGGGCTGATTTGGGACAATCTAGTTTTCATTCAAATGTAAAAGCCTCCGCGTTCTTCAAAGTTGAGCATCGACTCCTGCACAAGCTACTAGCTGTATCACTGCATGGAAAGAAAGAAACAGGAGGGGCTGTTGGAGCTGACGATCTCTTTGTGATGAACGTAATGATTAAGAAGAAGAATGTGAATATAGCTTTCTTAGTAGCCGAGAGGATTCAAAGAGAGACGATATTTGAGATGACAAAGTATATCTATATGGGAGCTTTCATAACCAGGATTTGTAGCCGTATGGGTTTGCTCACATAGGATCACATGAGCGAGTACACTAGCTCGCCTTATGTTCGATCCCTGCCGTTTGATCTAGAGTACTTCCGCACTATATGGTTGATAACTACTTATTCGAGCGGGCAGGGATCTTGGAGAGCTACCAAACATGTCATTCCTGGTTGTGTTCTGAAGAGGAAGAGTAGTAAGAGAGATAGGGATGTTGAGGATGATGAGCCGATTGAGATACCAGATGATGATAGAGATGTTAGAGTACTGCAAGAGGATACTAGGGCATCTGGCTCTACATCTAGGGTTCAGAGTGTTGTTGACTGGACTACACCAGTGACTCCACTTTCTCAGTATTGGACTTTCCACGCACTTCAGTTTAGACATGCTCATGACATAAATGTAGCTCGCAGATTTGGATTGCCGATACCAAAGCCACTGATTTATAGATGTGCGACACCACCAGCTACATTTACACCAGTCACCACTACCATTGCCCCAGTTACCACCACTATTCCACCATACACCATACCCACCACATCTCGCCATGAGCCAGTATACTCTGTACACACCTCAGCTGCTCCATCCACTTCACGACAGCCATCCCTAGCTACCCATGTCTTATCTCTAATTTATGAGATCCTGAGGCCTGATGATCCAAATGTTTATCGCCCACTCATGCCCACCACTAGTGCTGACGGCCTTACATTCTCAGGATTCTCAAGGATGCTCAACTTGGATGCTATTCCAGAAAATGAGCTTCCAAATGAGAACGACATTAGGAGAGGTTACTTGATATTACTTGAGGAAGCACGCATGACAGCTCAATGCCTACAAGAGTGGGGTTTTGAATCTGTAGATGACTTGCCGATAAATATCTTGAGGGATGTTTTGAGGCAACACAGGCTTATTACATCAGAGACTGTATGTTGAGTCACTGATCGCTGAACTCAAGTGGTCACTGATCACAAGGATTAAGGGGGAGATTATATAGGAAATCGTTGAAGTCATTAATCGCTGATAATGTGAAGTCACTGATCATGTCTTATATTCACAGTCTCTGTCCTACTCAATAAGAGAACTCTCCATGAAGAAAATGATTCAAGTCAAGCTCCTGTCGCTGAAGGTCTCATGATCGCTGTTCGTATCTTAGACCAGCGAAAGATGAAGAACTTATAAAGATCAAAGACTCAACTATGTGTGTCGCTGATACTCATCTATCAGTGAGAGTCTCCAAGTCTTCTTGAGTTCTTCTTTCTGCTAAATAAAAGAAGTCACTGAAGATTAGCTGTTCAAGTCATTCTTTAGAGCATGTTAGCTCGCATCGAGAATGAGGAGGATTGATATATCTATCAGTGACTGCAGCATTAAATGCCGCATTAAATAAGGAGTTGACATTCGGCGTTATTACGGCGCAACACGTGTTCCTCGTAACTTGAAAAGAGTAACGTGGAAGCATCTGATTCGTTTATGGTACAAGGTGATATTTCCCAAGACAGAATGTCGAACCATGATGTATCACATCTCAACTACCTCACCAATCAAGCAGCGACACGTGTCCTTTCAGATCCGGAAATTAAGGATTTCAGCGTCTATAAATAGCGTAGTATGTTGTACTTCATCCTGTGTCGATTGTTTTGTATTGTTACTTGTTTGTCAGTAACTAGTTTTTCTAAAATACAAACAACACCAGCGAGTGAACTAGTAGCGTGTCTGTCCACTATTAGTCCATCTCAGCGAGTTAGCAAGTTAGCGTGTTTGTCCACTACTGCTCATCTCCTTTTGTAAGAGCTGTATTGTTTGATTTAGATTAAATTTTATCAATAAAAGAATTTATCTTTCAGCTAGTATTGCATCAGCAACTGAACTGCCTATCTTACTTATATATATTTGTGTTCATATTGCTGTGACTTTAATACGGTTAAAAACTTGATAAATAAGTTAACACATTAAAACATAAAAGTTTTTAATTGTATTCAACCCCCCCCCCCCCTCTACAATTAACTCACTGTTAACGATTCATAATCACTAACATAATAGTGATTAGGGACTCACAATTGGTATCCGAGCAGAGTTGGTTTAAATATAATTAAATCAGATGTGCAATGGAATCGGTTAAATACAGCTGCATTGATTCTGATTACCAGAAGGGAAATGGCTCCACTACCAAACCACCGGCTTTTGATCCATCTAGAATTGAAACCTGGATGTCCAGGATGATGATGTTCTTAGATCTTGCTGATGATCATCTTTGTGCAATAATTACTGATGGTCCATACACCCCAACTACTATTGTTCCTGCAGTTGCAGCTACTGCAACTACTCCTGCTATACCTGAAATGGTTATGCCCAAAAGAGAGGAACAGTGGTCAGATGAGGATAAACGTATGGTAAGGCTAGATAAACAAGCTAAAATTTACATAAGCATGGCACTCCCTGATGAAGTGTTTGAGTCCATTAAATTGTGCACTACAGCGAAACATATGTGGGATACTCTTAGAAACATATATATTGGAACTCCTGATATAATTCGTTGTAGAGAAGTTAATCTAACTCGTCAATATGAATTGATTGCTATGGAACCCAATGAATCACTGGCATCTACCTATACTAGATATCAAGCTTTAATTAATAAAATGGAAAAAGCAAATATAGGAAAGGACCAGAGATTTGTTGTCGAAAAGTTTCTAGAATTACTACCTAGGAAAATCTGGGGAACCATTGCAACATGCATAAGACAAAGAAATGATTATAACTTTCTCAATCTAACTCAAGTTTATGAAATTTTACTTAATTGGGAACAATCTGAGAAGCTAGCTGATCAAAGTGAGCACATTCGTGCTGCACTAGGAGGACAAAAGATTTCTAATGCCCTTGTAGCTGAGCTTGATGAAGTTGACCAAAAGCAGAAAGCAAAGCTCACCAAGATGAACACAAAGTTGCTGATCGCAGAAGAAGAAGACAGTGTCCCTGATGATCAGTTAGAAGTCAGCTATGATGAAGGACTTGAGAAGTTAGAGAGAGATATGGCCATGATGGTTGCAAACTTCAGAAAGAACAGCAGAAGATCTGCTAGTGCTTCATTAAATGAGGTTTCTAAACCAAAAGGTGAATGCTACAAATGTGGCAAACCTGGCCATTTTGCAGCTGAATGTCGGTCCAAAGCTGTCAACTCTTTCGCTGATCAAAAACCCAGCTTCAGAAATGACAAGTACAACAAGTACAAAGCAAAGTACAAGAAGCTGAAGGAATTGTCCAAGTCAAAGAAAAAGAATAAAGGATTTATTGCTGAAGAAGGATCCGTCAGCGACTCTGACTCAACTTCATCATCTGATGAAGAAGAAGCTATGATCTGTTTGGACAGGGATTACTGCCTGATGGCTGACGATGCTGCTTTTCATGAAGACATCAAAGAAGTAGCACAGAAATGTTCAGCATCTGGCTGGGATCCAGAGACTCTCTACAAGGTACATTGTTTTAAGTCAGCATCAGCTACTGAAAAAGAGTTAATCTTTGAGACTTTGATAGTTGACTTATCAAATGCTCATGACATTCAGAAAAGACAAGAATGTATGATCAGCAACTTAATGTCTAAACTTCAACTTCAAGAAGAAAATTTGTTAAAAATAAAAAACCTCACTCTTGATCTTGATGCACAAATACATGCAAATCAAACATGCATTCAAGAAAAGGTAAAGTTTGAAACTAAATTTTCACAACTCAATGAAGTGATGAAGTCATGGTGTAGGTATGCATTAAAAGTGAATCAGTGCATTAGTAATCAAATCCCAAATCAAGTTAAAGCTATTCTGGGAGGTGATTATGAAACTGCTGCTGCTCTCGCTGATGTAACCAAAGTTGATCAAATATTCAATCCTGATGAAACATTCTCAGAGTTTGTCTTTGAACCAATGTCAATTTTCAGTGAGCCTAAACCAAATTACTTTGTGAGAAGTTCACAGGTTACTAATAGTTATGATATTGATGCAAGTATTGATGAACTAAAGAAACTAGAAATTTATGAATCAACTACTTGCACTGCTCTTGTCAAAACTATCACTGATGATCAAGAATCTATCAGCGACTTCACTTGTGACACTCCAGTCACTGATGACCTCATCATCAGTGACTTGAAGTCAAAGAAGCAAAATGAGGTAGTAAATCTGAGAACTTCTAAGTCTTCATCCAGTGTGAACAATAAGTCAAAGAAATCTAAGTCCACAAATAAAAAATGTTACAAATGTGGAAGTAGACAGCATGTGTCATCAGATTGTTCATCATCACAAGTTTCACTCAGTCAACCATCATTAGTATGTCAGCATGTGGTATCTGAATGTTCAGCTACATCATCTTCAAAATCACAAATAATCAGTGAGCATTCAGATACTATTGATGCAAGCCTGTGGAAGCCTGAACCAAAGGCTGACCACCATGAACCCATCTCAGGATGGGTTCATCAACAACTAATTGTTTGTATGTGATGCAGGGCATTCTCAGAGAGACAATTTGGTATCTGGATAGTGGTTGTTCCAGACATATGACCGGATGTAAGTCCTTGCTCAGTGACTACCAGGATGAAAGAGGTCCTGATGTAGTGTTTGGTGATAACAACATTGGTAAGACCAGAGGGTATGGGGTCTTGACCAATGGTAATGTTATGTTTAAGAAGGTGGCATATGTTGAAGGACTGAAGCATAATTTATTAAGCATTAGTCAGTTCTGTGATGCCAAAAATAAAGTGTTGTTTGATCATGAAGCTGGAGTTGTTTACAACAAGAATGGAAGCGCTGTCCTGGCTGCTCAAAGAAAAGGCAATACATATGTAGTCAATATGGACTCAGCACAATCAGGAACATGCTTTTATTCCAGAACCGTTTCAGAAGAAAAATGGTTATGGCATAAGCGTCTTTCTCACCTGAACTTCAAGGCCATCAGCAAGCTCAGCAAGAATGACTTGGTAAATGGTCTTCCAAAGCTAGCTTATGACAAAGACAAGCTATGTTCAGCATGTGAGAAGGGAAAGCATCACAGCTCTTCATTCAAAAGCAAACAAACATCTTCAGTGACAGAATGTTTTCAACAAATGCATATGGATCTGTTTGATCCAGTTAGTTCTCCCAGTCTTGGTGGTAAAAGGTATTGCTTGGTAATTGTGGATGAATATTCCAGATATACTTGGGTATTCTTTCTCAAAGCCAAAAGTGATGCAACACAGGAAATCATATCCTTTATCAAAAAGATGGAAAACTTAAATGATTGTTCAGTTAAACATTTAAGAAGTGATAATGGCACTGAATTTAGAAATGTTGACCTTGAAAGTTTTTGTGATTCAAAAGGTATTTCTCAAAACTTCTCTGCACCAAGAACACCTCAACAAAATGGTGTTGCAGAGAGGAGAAATAGAACCTTGATTGAATCAGCAAGGTCAATGCTCATAGATGCTGGTCTTAAGACCTATTTCTGGGCTGAAGCAGTCAATACTGCCTGCTATACTCAGAATAGGTCTCTGATTGTTAAAAGACATTGTAAGACAGCCTATGAGGTGTTAAGGGGGAGAAAACCTGACATAAGTTTTCTTCATGTTTTTGGCAGTACCTGTTATGTCTTAAACAAAAGAGATCACTTAGGAAAGTTTGATCCCAAAGCTGATGAAGGTATATTCATTGGTTATTCAATCATTTCAAAAGCTTTCAGAGTTTATAATAAAAGAATGGAATGTATTGAAGAATCAGTGGATGTTACCTTTGATGAATCTTATGATAAATCACTCACTGATCCAAAAGACTATGAAAATCTTATTTTTAATACAATCAGTGATGACAAGCATGAGATTCATCCATCAGATTCTGAAAGGGAAGAAGATGTCCCTGAAGGCATTTCTAGCTCTACTCTAGCTAAAAATGACTCAGGAACTTCATCTTTGCCTATTGATATTCCATCATCATCATCTCACCATCTGCATCAAAATGACAACACTCACTGTCCATATCAAAGCTTAAACATTAATCATGCTTCTAATGCTGATGTGTCTGGTGGATCATCTCTGGATAATCAAGTCACTGCTGAACCTCAGCGAGTGACTAAATGGACTAGACATATTGATAATCAATTGATTATTGGTGATCCAAAATCCAAAGTCCAGACTAGATCAGCAACTGCTAACTTTTGTTTGTTTGTAAGCTTTGTGTCACTGATGGAACCCAAAAAGATTGATGAGGCACTCACTGATCATCACTGGATAGCTGCCATGCAAGATGAGCTATCTCAGTTTGAAAGAAATAAAGTGTGGAAGTTAGTACCTCAAGTAGCTGGGAAATCTGTGATTGGAACTAGATGGGTGTTCAGAAACAAGATGGACGCTGATGGTGTTGTGATAAGGAATAAGGCTAGACTGGTTGCACAAGGTTACTGTCAGCAAGAAGGAATTGACTACGATGAAACCTTTGCACCAGTTGCTAGGCTTGAAGCAATCAGGTTATTCTTAGCATATGCAGCTCACAAGAAGTTCAAGGTATACCAAATGGATGTGAAAAGTGCCTTCTTGAATGGAAAGCTGCAGGAAGAAGTGTATGTTAAGCAACCACCTGGATTCACTGATCCCAAGCATCCAGGTTATGTCTATAAGCTGGAAAAAGCTTTATATGGACTAAAACAAGCTCCTAGAGCTTGGTATGACACTCTCTCTACTTTCTTAACTAAATGTGGGTATGTCAGAGGCAAAATTGACAGCACCCTATTTATCAAAAAGGATAAGAGAGATGTCATATTGGTCCAAATTTATGTTGATGATATCATATTTGGGTCTACTAACAATGACTTGTGCAAGGAATTCAGTGACCTCATGACTAAAAGTTATGAAATGAGCATGATGGGTGAACTAACATTTTTCCTTGGTCTGCAAATAAAGCAAACCAAGACTGGTATTTTTATAAATCAAGGAAAATATGTTAAAGATTTATTAAAGAAATTTGAATTCACTAATTGCTCATCCCTTGCTACACCAATGTCATCTGCAGTAAAATTACATGCTGACCCTGATGGTAAATCTGTAAACATCACTGCTTATAGAGGAATGATCGGGTCACTGCTGTATTTAACTGCTAGTAGACCAGACATTATGTTTGCTACTTGTCTATGTGCTAGGTATCAAGCTGATCCAAAGGAATCTCATTTACTCGCTGTCAAAAGAATATTCAGATATCTGAAGGGTACACCAAATCTTGGTCTCTGGTACCCATCTGGTTCAGATTTCTCACTGAAAGGATATTCAGATTCTGATCATGCTGGATGCAAAATGGACAGAAAGAGTACCTCTGGCAGCTGTCAGTTTCTTGGAGAAAAGCTTGTAAGCTGGTCAAGCAAGAAACAAAATTCTGTCTCCACTTCTACTGCTGAGGCTGAATATGTCGCTGCTGGAGCTTGCACTGCTCAAATTCTGTGGATGAGGAATCAGCTCACTGACTATGGTTTTGACTTTGGCAATGTTCCAATTTATTGTGACAGTCAAAGTGCTATTGCCATAGCAAATAATCCTGTGATGCACTCAAGGACAAAGCACATTGATGTCAGATATCACTTCATCAGGGACCACGTCATGAAAGGTGACATTGAATTGCATTTCATTCCAACTGATTACCAACTCGCTGACATATTTACAAAACCTTTAGATGAGAAAAGATTCACCTTTCTCATCAGCGAGTTGGGGATGTTGAACTTAAATAATTAAACCTGATTGTTTAATAAAAGGTATTTACAGAATATATGGTTTATAGTTCTAACTCGCTGGCCTATTATTCTCACTGATATAATCAGCAAGAACAATAAGTTAGCATAGTTATGATCAATAAATTATATACCTTGTAAATACACATGAAAATTCTTTATATCACCTAAAAAAAATATGTTTTATGCTTCACAATTTGGCTAGCTGATTAAATTAGTATTCTAAGTTGTAATTTGATCAGCGAAATCAAATATGAGACATAATATTTATTTTATTTTAAGATATAACTTATTTTCATCTCTCTGATATCTTAGTTTAATAATTTAATTTGCAATTAAATTATAAAATTAATGTATCAGCGACGTTTCTCCTTATTTAATATGACATTTATTTCGACATATATTCCTTTACACTTAATACATTTTGTATTTAATTCTTTACTATTTATATTCCTAATAAATGCTTTATTAAATATCTCATGGGACTTCGAAAAGGTACACTTTTTCTGACACCTCGTATACCTTTCCGGCATACCACTCCCATCACCATTTAATGCTACCACTCACCACCATCATCACCCTACTCCCCTTCCATCAACCACCACTTTTTGACCACATACATACGCTTTTTGACCACATGTTTTGTACCTCAGCAACCGTATATAAGCAGTGAGACACTTTCAATTTCACTTTTACGCCTTCTTGTTTTTTAAAACTTCATCTTTTTCATTTTTCTGCAAAAACCCTAAAATCAACTTCCAACTTTTTAATGGCACGCACAAAATTTTTCAATAACAGTTACACACCGACCCCAGAGATTCAAGCTCTTCGAGCCTCTGCGGTCAGTGAGTCACTGATTGTTACAGTTCCCAAATCAAATTATTTGGGAAATGTAACCTGTGCCAAACCAGAGTATGCGGAGGCGATAAATTATCTGAAAAATCACTTTATCCTCCCTGCTCTTACCATGTCTCCTGGGGAAATGAACCCAGAATGGCTTAGTGAGTTCTGGTTTACCTGCACTCACCAAGTCGTCGCTGGTGTTTCACAACTTAAGGGTTTTATCGACAATGGTACCCACCCCATTATCATTACTGCCAGCACCATCCGGTCCACTTTACAACTACCTATCGCAGAATCTTACGAGTCGCTGCCAGAGAGCGACGAAGCCAAGCAAGGCCTAGTTGATCTTACTGAGATTGAGTGTAAATACTCAGTCGATGGCAGTGGCAACCGTAAGTACTCTACGGTCCACAAAACCAAGATGGATGGTGTCTGGAATGCGATTTTTACAAATTTCTTTCAATCCTTGGGCACAAAATCCGGGAGCTATGATCAATTTAGCTCCCTGGAAGCCCAGATCAGCTGGTCACTGATCAACTCTCTAAGAGTTGATTATGCGAGTGTGATCTTTAACGAGCTGATCACCAAAGTCGTTGAGCCTACCAGGGCAAAATATGTGCCCTATCCAAGGTTCCTCTCACTGATCTTTAAAGATCAGTTTGAAGCCTATGATAGGATACCATTTCAGGGATTTGAGCCCACTCTGGTAGGATCTCAAATTTTTGCAAAACCAGCGACTGTGGTTTTACCAAATTTTATGAAACATCCAGGGATACTTGCACCCCAGCCTGTAACTTCTGTACAAATGTCAGTTGCTGCCCCCCCCCCCCCCCCCATCGACCACGTCACTGACCACACCCCCAGTGACCACTGTTGGTCAACCACCAATCAAGAAACCACCAACTGCTCCCAAGAAAAAATCCAAATTAGGGTCCCTGACATTAAAGGTTCAGGGACATAGCTCAAAGAAGACATCTACGGATGCCAGTGGTGAATCAGCGACTGTACGTTCAGTTGCTGAGGGCACCACTGCTAAACCCTCCACCTTACCTGCTTCGCTGGACTCTCGAAAGTCCAGTGATTCTACCAAGGGCAACCTACAGACAGCTGCAGTGGATCAAACCACTGTTAGCAGTGATTCGGGTGCATCCCACACCCTCAGATTTAGTCAACCCAGCCACTTGTCATCCTCACAAAAGGGTGACATTTCACTCAAAGGGCTAGTGACATCAGTGGGTGATAACACACTCATTGCTGATGTCACACCACTGGCTACAGACCCGGGCCATCTCTCATCTATCACTGCACCGGCTGTCAATGTCTCACCACTGACCCATGGTGAGATACAGGTCGCTACCTCTATTTCCAATGAACCATCAGCTAAATCACAAGCTGATGATGAGGAAATCATGCCCATGGACAACTCAGAGGACACCCAACCCATTCCTCTACCCACATCTAACTCTCCTATCAGAGAGCTATCTCCCACCTCTTTCTCCAGTGATAACATTCAAGTCACTGCTGCTGGTCAGACCACACCCACTGACCAGGCAGTCCACTCTACACCTACTCCCACTATACCCCCCACAACTACTCCCCCAAATACCTCCACCCACTCCACATCAGATCAGCTACTGATGGAGTACATTGCCTCATCTCAAACCCAAATTAAGATGCTCACTGCTGACCGTGAGGCACTTATAGGCAATGTCTCTGTCCTCCAGAAAGCCGTCACTGCTCTCACTGATGTCTATAACTCCATTGAACTGTGGAGTACATCAGTCAGTGAGAGGGTGCAAACAGTAGCTGAGGCTAGTGCTGCAATAAACCATGCAGTCACTGAGCTAGCCTCCACCTCCACCACAAACTTTACCACTCATGCCACTGCCATTGCCCAGCTCACCACCAACCAAAATGACTTGGCTATCTCTGTATCCAACAATCTTTTTAACACTGACAAAGTTGTCAAGGTGCTTTCACAGGTTGTTTCACTGCTTGATCAGACTAGAGCTGAGGTCGCTGCCCTGCGAGAGGAAAATGCTAACTTCACTGATCAAATTCTCAGGGCAGTAGATCAGTTTGAGCAAACCAGTCAGGGGGAGAGTGAAGAAGAAGATGATATTTCTGTCTCAGTCTCTGATCCTGAGATGCCCCTTCAAATGACTGATCCGTTGTCAAACAAAGCTCACAGGGACATTGTGCTCAACACTTGTGCACTACGTCCAATCGCTGAGCAACCTGAGTTGGAAGCCCTTGCAGTTGCTGAAGTGCATTGGGTTGAAATGGGGATGGCTACTGACATGGTGGATGTCGCTGAATGCTTCCCTGAGTTCAGTGCTGAAGAGCTCAAGAATTATAATGGGTTGGTACAGCAGTGGGCAGTGGATGAGGCTGCTAGGGTAGAGGGTACCTCAGTGAGTCATGAATTGGCTCGCTGGGAGTGGATGAATAGGGAGATGGTAGATGATGTATCTGATGATGAGGAAGATGATACCATCATGCATGATGCTGATGATGATGACAACAATGATGATGGTCAGGGAGGTGGTCATGGAAATGGTCAGGGTTCAGAAAGTGAAGATGAAGATGATGTAGATATGGAGGATCAGCAACCCATATCATCTGTCATTAAAAGAAAAAGGACCAGTGACACCTCTCCTACATCTACTCCTCCATCAAAGAAACAACAGGTCAGTGACCCTCAATCACATATTGTCATATCTGAGGTAACTGTACCTTCATCTACACCAGCAACCCAAAACCTACCCTCACCCACAGCAACTACAACTACACTCACCCAAATAACCACACCTACCCCAGCAACAATAATACCAATCTCCATAGCAACTCTCTCCAACACTACCACTTCAGAAACTTCCCCTACAGCATGCCTTTCCTCTGACTCAGCCTCAGAAAATCTCTGTCCTGATGAAAGTAAAGAACAGCGAGTTGCCAGAAAAATAAAGGCAAGACAGGACAGGGAGCAGGAGATGATAATGAAAATAACCTTTCAGGCTGAGTTAAGAGAGGAACAAGAAAGGAAAAGGTTGCTGAGAGAGCAATCTGATGCTGATCGAGCATACCTACTGGAATTGAGCTCTAAAGATGCTAATGAAAGGGCCAGACTGCTTAAACAAAAGCAAGATCAAGAAGAGTCTGATGCTGCAATTGCCAGGGTACTTGCTGAAATTGAAGAGAGTGAGCTAGAGCAACAGAAACTGAAAACATCAGCTAGCAAGAGCTCTAAAAAGAAAGGGGGAGCTGTCAAAACAGCAGTGGATAGAAAGTGGGATGAGATAGATAGAAAAAGGTTTGCTGCCCGTATGACAGGGAGATCAAACCCTGCACCTATTACCAAGGTAAAGTTGAAGAAGTCTAAGAATCAATCTCAACCTCAGCTACTCATTCAAAGAGGTTCAGAGACTCAAGCCATGCTACTTGATCAAGTATGCAAGCTGCACAGAGAGGAATGGAATGAAATCAGGCTTGCTATTAGCCACTCTACAAGTGCAGCTAAAGCTGATGTCCTGAAAGAGATTGATAGGCTATATCAGAAGATGGTGTCGCTGCAACTTCTCAGACCAGAAGATACTGTCACATATGGTGAAGAGATTGTTCAGCCACCAAGCCCGAGGTATAGGTCAGGCACTAGCAGCATCTATCAAATCCCCAACACTTCAAGGTTAAATCTGTCTAACCCTGCTGGTGTGCCAAAGCTCTATTGAGGGGGAGAAGGGTCTGGTATACAGGGACTTAAATGGTGCCCTTAGGTTTCAGAGAGAAGCTGAACTTGAGAAGGTTGATCAAGAACAACTCATACACCTAATCAGGTCAGCTAGCATGCTTCCTACAAATTCAAAAATCAGAAAAGCTATTCTCGATGAAGCCTTGGCAAGAAAATTCAGATACCTGCCCTCCAAAGACAAGTATGAACTTGAAGCTGAGCTTGGCATAGTGAAAGAGGAGGAGATGTGGAGAGATAAATAAATTAGATCTTTTGTAATAGTTAGTCTCTTGTAAATATTTATTTCATGATATAAATGAGGCTTGAAACAGAAAATCTACAAGTACAAGTCTCTGGGCGACCAACCTACCGTCAGAGACTAAAAACTTTTCAGCAGCAAATATTTACAAGTGCAAGTCTCTGAGCAACCAACTTATCATCAGAAACTAAATCTTTCTGCAACTAGTTTGTCTAAGGTAGCTTTGACTTAAACCATTTCGGGGGAGATTGTTGAGTCACTGATCGCTGAACTCAAGTGGTCACTGATCACAAGGATTAAGGGGGAGATTATATAGGAAATTGTTGAAGTCATTAATCGCTGATAATGTGAAGTCACTGATCATGTCTTATATTCACAGTCTCTATCCTACTCAATAAGAGAACTCTCCATGAAGAAAATGATTCAAGTCAAGCTCCTGTCGCTGAAGGTCTCATGATCGCTGTTCGTATCTTAGACCAGCGAAAGATGAAGAACTTATAAACATCAAAGACTCAACTATGTGTGTCGCTGATACTCATCTATCAGTGAGAGTCTCCAAGTCTTCTTGAGTTCTTCTTTCTGCTAAATAAAAGAAGTCACTGAAGATCAGCTGTTCAAGTCATTCTTTAGAGCATGTTAGCTCGCATCGAGAATGAGGAGGATTGATATATCTATCAGTGACTGCAGCATTAAATGCCGCATTAAATAAGGAGTTGACATTCGGCGTTATTACGGCGCAGCACGTGTTCCTCGTAACTTGAAAAGAGTAACGTGGAAGCATCTGATTGGTTTATGGTACAAGGTGATATTTCCCAAGACAGAATGTCGAACCATGATGTATCACATCTCACCTACCTCACCAATCAAGCAGCAACACGTGTCCTTCCAGATCCGGAAATTAAGGATTTCAGCGTCTATAAATAGCGTAGTATGTTGTACTTCATCCTGTGTCGATTGTTTTGTATTGTTACTTGTTTGTCAGTAACTAGTTTGTCTAAAATACAAACAACACCAGCGAGTGAACTAGTAGCGTGTTTGTCCACTATTAGTCCATCTCAGCGAGTGAGCAAGTTAGCATGTTTGTCCAATACTGCTCATCTCCTTTTGTAAGAGCTGTATTGTTTGATTTAGATTAACTTTGGCTAATCTATTCCGCAATCAACAATAGATAAATTTTATCAATAAAAGAATTTATCTTTCACCTTGTATTGCATCAGCAACTGAACTGCCTATCTTACTTATATATATTTATGTTCATATTGCTGTCACTTTAATACGGTTAAAAACTTGATAAATAAGTTAACACATTAAAACAGAAAAGTTTTTAATTGTATTCAACCCCCCCCCCTCTACAATTAACTCACTGTTAACGATTCATAATCACTAACATAATAGTGATTAGGGACTCACAATTGGTATCCGAGCTGAGTTGGTTTAAATATAATTAAATCAGATCTGCAATGGAATCGGTTAAATACAGCTGCGTTGATTCTGAGTACCAGAAGGGAAATGGCTCCACTACCAAACCACCGGCTTTTGATCCATCTAGAATTGAAACCTGGATGTCCAGGATGATGATGTTCTTAGATCTTGCTGATGATCGTCTTTGTGCAATAATTACTGATGGTCCATACACCCCAACTACTATTGTTCCTGCAGTTGCAGCTACTGCAACTACTCCTGCTATACCTGAAATGGTTATGCCCAAAAGGGAGGAACAGTGGTCAGATGAGGATAAACGTATGGTAAGGCTAGATAAACAAGCTAAAATTTACATAAGCATGACACTCCCTGATGAAGTGTTTGAGTCCATTAAATTGTGCACTACAGCGTAACATATGTGGGATACTCTTAGAAACATATATATTGGAACTCCTGATATAATTCGTTGTAGAGAAGTTAATCTAACTCGTCAATATGAATTGTTTGCTATGGAACCCAATGAACCACTGGCATCTACCTATACTAGATATCAAGCTTTAATTAATAAAATGGAAAAAGCAAATATAGGAAAGGACCAGAGATTTGTTGTCGAAAAGTTTCTAGAATTACTACCTAGGAAAATCTGGGGAACCATGGCAACATGCATAAGACAAAGAAATGATTATAACTTTCTCAATCTAACTCAAGTTTATGGAATTTTACTTAATTGGGAACAATCTGAGAAGCTAGCTGATCAAAGTGAGCACATTCGTGCTGCACTAGGAGGACAAAAGATTTCTAATGCCCTTGTAGATTAGCTTGATGAAGTTGACCAAAAGCAGAAAGCAAAGCTCACCAAGATGAGCTCAAAGTCGCTGATCGCAGAAGAAGAAGGCAGTGTCGCTGATGATCAATCAGAAGTCAGCTATGACGAAGGACTTGAGAAGTTAGAGAGAGATATGGCCATGATGGTTGCAAACTTCAGAAAGAACAGCAGATTCAACAGATCTGCTAGTGCTTCATCAAATGAGGTTTCTAAACCAAAAGGTGAATGCTACAAATGTGGCAAACCTGGTCATTTTGCAGCTGAATGTCGGTCCAAAGCTGTCAACTCTTTTGCTGATCAAAAACCCAGCTTCAGAAATGACAAGTACAAAGCAAAGTACAAGAAGCTGAAGGAATTGTCCAAGTCAAAGAAAAAGAATAAAGGATTTATTGCTGAAGAAGGATCCATCAGCGACTCTGACTCAACTTCATCATCTGATGAAGAAGAAGCTATGATCTGTTTGGACAGGGATTACTGCCTGATGGCTGACGATGCTGCTTTTCATGAAGACATCAAAGAAGTAGCACAGAAATGTTCAGCATCTGGCTGGGATCCAGAGACTCTCTACAAGGTACATTGTTTTAAGTCAGCATCAGCTACTGAAAAAGAGTTAATCTTTGAGACTTTGATAGTTGACTTATCAAATGCTCATGACATTCAGAAAAGACAAGAATGTATGATCAGCAACTTAATGTCTAAACTTCAACTTCAAGAAGAAAATTTGTTAAAAATAAAAAACCTCACTCTTGATCTTGATGCACAAATACATGCAAATCAAACATGCATTCAAGAAAAGGTAAAGTTTGAAACTAAATTTTCACAACTCAATGAAGTGATGAAGTCATGGTGTAGGTATGCATTAAAAGTGAATCAGTGCATTAGTAATCAAATCCCAAATCAAGTTAAAGCTATTCTGGGAGGTGATTATGAAACTGCTGCTGCTCTCGCTGATGTAACCAAAGTTGATCAAATATTCAATCCTGATGAAACATTCTCAGAGTTTGTCTTTGAACCAATGTCAATTTTCAGTGAGCCTAAACCAAATTACTTTGTGAGAAGTTCACAGGTTACTAATAGTTATGATATTGATGCAAGTATTGATGAACTAAAGAAACTAGAAATTTATGAATCAACTACTTGCACTGCTCTTGTCAAAACTATCACTGATGATCAAGAATCTATCAGCGACTTCACTTGTGACACTCCAGTCACTGATGACCTCATCATCAGTGACTTGAAGTCAAAGAAGCAAAATGAGGTAGTAAATCTGAGAACTTCTAAGTCTTCATCCAGTGTGAACAATAAGTCAAAGAAATCTAAGTCCACAAATAAAAAATGTTACAAATGTGGAAGTAGACAGCATGTGTCATCAGATTGTTCATCATCACAAGTTTCACTCAGTCAACCATCATTAGTATGTCAGCATGTGGTATCTGAATGTTCAGCTACATCATCTTCAAAATCACAAATAATCAGTGAGCATTCAGATACTATTGATGCAAGCCTGTGGAAGCCTGAACCAAAGGCTGACCACCATGAACCCATCTCAGGATGGGTTCATCAACAACTAATTGTTTGTATGTGATGCAGGGCATTCTCAGAGAGACAATTTGGTATCTGGATAGTGGTTGTTCCAGACATATGACCGGATGTAAGTCCTTGCTCAGTGACTACCAGGATGAAAGAGGTCCTGATGTAGTGTTTGGTGATAACAACATTGGTAAGACCAGAGGGTATGGGGTCTTGACCAATGGTAATGTTATGTTTAAGAAGGTGGCATATGTTGAAGGACTGAAGCATAATTTATTAAGCATTAGTCAGTTCTGTGATGCCAAAAATAAAGTGTTGTTTGATCATGAAGCTGGAGTTGTTTACAACAAGAATGGAAGCGCTGTCCTGGCTGCTCAAAGAAAAGGCAATACATATGTAGTCAATATGGACTCAGCACAATCAGGAACATGCTTTTATTCCAGAACCGTTTCAGAAGAAAAATGGTTATGGCATAAGCGTCTTTCTCACCTGAACTTCAAGGCCATCAGCAAGCTCAGCAAGAATGACTTGGTAAATGGTCTTCCAAAGCTAGCTTATGACAAAGACAAGCTATGTTCAGCATGTGAGAAGGGAAAGCATCACAGCTCTTCATTCAAAAGCAAACAAACATCTTCAGTGACAGAATGTTTTCAACTAATGCATATGGATCTGTTTGATCCAGTTAGTTCTCCCAGTCTTGGTGGTAAAAGGTATTGCTTGGTAATTGTGGATGAATATTCCAGATATACTTGGGTATTCTTTCTCAAAGCCAAAAGTGATGCAACACAGGAAATCATATCCTTTATCAAAAAGATGGAAAAATTAAATGATTGTTCAGTTAAACATTTAAGAAGTGATAATGGCACTGAATTTAGAAATGTTGACCTTGAAAGTTTTTGTGATTCAAAAGGTATTTCTCAAAACTTCTCTGCACCAAGAACACCTCAACAAAATGGTGTTGCAGAGAGGAGAAATAGAACCTTGATTGAATCAGCAAGGTCAATGCTCATAGATGCTGGTCTTAAGACCTATTTCTGGGCTGAAGCAGTCAATACTGCCTGCTATACTCAGAATAGGTCTCTGATTGTTAAAAGACATTGTAAGACAGCCTATGAGGTGTTAAGGGGGAGAAAACCTGACATAAGTTTTCTTCATGTTTTTGGCAGTACTTGTTATGTCTTAAACAAAAGAGATCACTTAGGAAAGTTTGATCCCAAAGCTGATGAAGGTATATTCATTGGTTATTCAATCATTTCAAAAGCTTTCAGAGTTTATAATAAAAGAATGGAATGTATTGAAGAATCAGTGGATGTTACCTTTGATGAATCTTATGATAAATCACTCACTGATCCAAAAGACTATGAAAATCTTATTTTTAATACAATCAGTGATGACAAGCATGAGATTCATCCATCAGATTCTGAAAGGGAAGAAGATGTCCCTGAAGGCATTTCTAGCTCTACTCTAGCTAAAAATGACTCAGGAACTTCATCTTTGCCTATTGATATTCCATCATCATCATCTCACCATCTGCATCAAAATGACAACACTCACTGTCCATATCAAAGCTTAAACATTAATCATGCTTCTAATGCTGATGTGTCTGGTGGATCATCTCTGGATAATCAAGTCACTGCTGAACCTCAGCGAGTGACTAAATGGACTAGACATATTGATAATCAATTGATTATTGGTGATCCAAAATCCAAAGTCCAGACTAGATCAGCAACTGCTAACTTTTGTTTGTTTGTAAGCTTTGTGTCACTGATGGAACCCAAAAAGATTGATGAGGCACTCACTGATCATCACTGGATAGCTGCCATGCAAGATGAGCTATCTCAGTTTGAAAGAAATAAAGTGTGGAAGTTAGTACCTCAAGTAGCTGGGAAATCTGTGATTGGAACTAGATGGGTGTTCAGAAACAAGATGGACGCTGATGGTGTTGTGATAAGGAATAAGGCTAGACTGGTTGCACAAGGTTACTGTCAGCAAGAAGGAATTGACTACGATGAAACCTTTGCACCAGTTGCTAGGCTTGAAGCAATCAGGTTATTCTTAGCATATGCAGCTCACAAGAAGTTCAAGGTATACCAAATGGATGTGAAAAGTGCCTTCTTGAATGGAAAGCTGCAGGAAGAAGTGTATGTTAAGCAACCACCCGGATTCACTGATCCCAAGCATCCAGGTTATGTCTATAAGCTGGAAAAAGCTTTATATGGACTAAAACAAGCTCCTAGAGCTTGGTATGACACTCTCTCTACTTTCTTAACTAAATGTGGGTATGTCAGAGGCAAAATTGACAGCACCCTATTTATCAAAAAGGATAAGAGAGGTGTCATATTGGTCCAAATTTATGTTGATGATATCATATTTGGGTCTACTAACAATGACTTGTGCAAGGAATTCAGTGACCTCATGACTAAAAGTTATGAAATGAGCATGATGGGTGAACTAACATTTTTCCTTGGTCTGCAAATTAAGCAAACCAAGACTGGTATTTTTATAAATCAAGGAAAATATGTTAAAGATTTATTAAAGAAATTTGAATTCACTAATTGCTCATCCCTTGCTACACCAATGTCATCTGCAGTAAAATTACATGCTGACCCTGATGGTAAATCTGTAAACATCACTGCTTATAGAGGAATGATCGGGTCACTGCTGTATTTAACTGCTAGTAGACCAGACATTATGTTTGCTACTTGTCTATGTGCTAGGTATCAAGCTGATCCAAAGGAATCTCATTTACTCGCTGTCAAAAGAATATTCAGATATCTGAAGGGTACACCAAATCTTGGTCTCTGGTACCCATCTGGTTCAGATTTCTCACTGAAAGGATATTCAGATTCTGATCATGCTGGATGCAAAATGGACAGAAAGAGTACCTCTGGCAGCTGTCAGTTTCTTGGAGAAAAGCTTGTAAGCTGGTCAAGCAAGAAACAAAATTCTGTCTCCACTTCTACTGCTGAGGCTGAATATGTCGCTGCTGGAGCTTGCACTGCTCAAATTCTGTGGATGAGGAATCAGCTCACTGACTATGGTTTTGACTTTGGCAATGTTCCAATTTATTGTGACAGTCAAAGTGCTATTGCCATAGCAAATAATCCTGTGATGCACTCAAGGACAAAGCACATTGATGTCAGATATCACTTCATCAGGGACCACGTCATGAAAGGTGACATTGAATTGCATTTCATTCCAACTGATTACCAACTCGCTGACATATTTACAAAACCTTTAGATGAGAAAAGATTCACCTTTCTCATCAGCGAGTTGGGGATGTTGAACTTAAATAATTAAACCTGATTGTTTAATAAAAGGTATTTACAGAATATATGGTTTATAGTTCTAACTCGTTGGCCTATTATTCTCACTGATATAATCAGCAAGAACAATAAGTTAGCATAGTTATGATCAATAAATTATATACCTTGTAAATACACATGAAAATTCTTTATATCACCTAAAAAAAATATGTTTTATGCTTCACAATTTGGCTAGCTGATTAAATTAGTATTCTAAGTTGTAATTTGATCAGCGAAATCAAATATTAGACATAATATTTATTTTATTTTAAGATATAACTTATTTTCATCTCTCTGATATCTTAGTTTAATAATTTAATTTGCAATTAAATTATAAAATTAATGTATCAGCGACGTTTCTCCTTATTTAATATGGCATTTATTTCGACATATATTCCTTTATACTTAATACATTTTTTATTTAATTCTTAACTATTTATATTCCTAATAAATGCTTTATTAAATATCTCATGGGACTTCGAAAAGGTACACTTTTTCTGACACCTCGTATACCTTTCCGGCGTACCACTCCCATCACCATTTAATGCTACCACTCACCACCATCATCACCCTACTCCCCTTCCATCAACCACCACTTTTTGACCACGTACATACGCTTTTTGACCACATGTTTTGTACCTCAGTAACCGTATATATGCAGTGAGACACTTTCAATTTCACTTTTACGCCTTCTTTTTTTTCAAAAATTCATCTTTTTCATTTTTCTGCAAAAACCCTAAAATCAACTTCCATCTTTTTGATGGCACGCACAAAATTTTTCAATAACAGTTACACACCGACCCCAGAGATTCAAGCTCTTCGAGCCTCTGCGGTCAGTGAGTCACTGATTGTTACAGTTCCCAAATCAAATTATTTAGGAAATGTAACCTGTGCCAAACCAGAGTATGCGGAGGTGATAAATTATCTGAAAAATCACTTTATCCTCCCTGCTCTTACCTTGTCTCCTAGGGAAATGAACCCAGAATGGCTTAGTGAGTTCTGGTTTACTTGCACTCACCAAGTCTTCGCTGGTGTTTCACAACTTAAGGGTTTAATCGACAATGGTACCCACCCTATTATCATTACTGCCAGCACCATCCGGTCCACTTTACAACTACCTATCGCAGAGTCTTACGAGTCACTGCCAGAGAGAGACGAAGCCAAGCAAGGCCTAGTTGATCTTACTGAGATTGAGTGTAAATACTCAGTCGATGGCAGTGGCAACCGTAAGTACTCTACGGTCCACAAAACCAAGATGGATGGTGTCTGGAATGCGATTTTTACAAATTTCATTCAATCCTTGGGCACAAAATCCGGGAGCTATGATCAATTTAGCTCCCTGGAAGCCCAGATCAGCTGGTCACTGATCAACTCTCTAAGAGTTGATTATGCGAGTGTGATCTTTAACGAGCTGATCACCAAAGTCGCTGAGCCTACCAGGGCAAAATATGTGCCCTATCCAAGGTTCCTCTCACTGATCTTTAAAGATCAGTTTGAAGCCTATGATAGGATACCATTTCAAGGATTTGAGCCCACTCTGGTAGGATCTCAAATTTTTGCAAAACCAGCGACTGTGGTTTTACCAAATTTTATGAAACATCCGGGGATACTTGCACCCCAGCCTGTAACTTCTGTACAAATGTCAGTTGTTGCCCCCCCATCCACCACGTCACTGACCACACCCCCAGTGACAACTGTTGGTCAACCACCAATCAAGAAACCACCAACTGCTCCCAAGAAAAAATCCAAATTAGGGTCCCTGACATTAAAGGTTCAGGGACATAGCTCAAAGAAGACATCTACGGATGCCAGTGGTGAATCAGCGACTGTACGTTCTGTTGCTTAGGGCACCACTGCTAAACCCTCCACCTTACCTGCTTCGCTGGACTCCCGAAAGTCCAGTGATTCTACCAAAGGCAACCTACAGACAGCTGCAGTGGATCAAACCACTGTTAGCAGTGATTCGGGTGCATCCCACACCCTCAGATTTAG
The DNA here is from genome assembly GCA_963422505.1 of Pseudognaphalium luteoalbum. Classification (NCBI taxonomy): domain Eukaryota; kingdom Viridiplantae; phylum Streptophyta; class Magnoliopsida; order Asterales; family Asteraceae; genus Pseudognaphalium; species Pseudognaphalium luteoalbum. The sequence continues at coordinate 54,607,205 of OY730197.1, forward strand.
TCAACCCAGCCACTTGTCATCCTCACAAAAGGGTGACATTTCACTCAAAGGGCTAGTGACATCAGTGGGTGATAACACACTCATTGCTGATGTCACACCACTGGCTACAGACCCGGGCCATCTCTCATCTATCACTGCACCGGCTGTCAATGTCTCACCACTGACCCATGGTGAGATACAGGTCGCTACCTCTATTTCCAATGAACCATCAGCTAAATCACAAGCTGATGATGAGGAAATCATGCCCATGGACAACTCAGAGGACACCCAACCCATTCCTCTACCCACATCTAACTCTCCTATCAGAGAGCTATCTCCCACCTCTTTCTCCAGTGATAACATTCAAGTCACTGCTGCTGGTCAGACCACACCCACTGACCAGGCAGTCCACTCTACACCTACTCCCACTATACCCCCCACAACTACTCCCCCAAATACCTCCACCCACTCCACATCAGATCAGCTACTGATGGAGTACATTGCCTCATCTCAAACCCAAATTAAGATGCTCACTGCTGACCGTGAGGCACTTATAGGCAATATCTCTGTCCTCCAGAAAACCGTCACTGCTCTCACTGATGTCTATAACTCCATTGAACCGTGGAGTACATCAGTCAGTGAGAGGGTGCAAACAGTAGCTGAGGCTAGTGCTGCAATAAACCATGCAGTCACTGAGCTAGCCTGAGTTGGAAGCCCTTGCAGTTGCTGAACTGCATTGGGTTGATATGGGGATGGCTACTGGCATGGTGGATGTCGCTGAATACTTCCCTGAGTTCAGTGCTGAAGAGCTCAGGAATTATAATGGGCTGGTACAGCAGTGGGCAGTGGATGAGGCTGCTAGGGTAGAGGGTACCTCAGTGAGTCATGAATTGGCTCGCTGGTAGTGGATGAACAGGGAGATGGTAGATGATGTATCTGATGATGAGGAAGATGATACCATCATGCATGATGCTGATGATGATGATGATGACAACAATGATGATGGTCAGGGAGGTGGTCATGGAAATGGTCAGGGTTCAGAAAGTGAAGATGAAGATGATGTAAATATGGAGGATCAGCAACCCATATCATCTGTCATTAAAAGAAAAAGGACCAGTGACACCTCTCCTGCATCTACTCCTCCATCAAAGAAACAACAGGTCAGTGACCCTCAATCACATATTGTCATATCTGAGGTAACTGTACCTTCATCTACAACAGCAACCTAAAACCTACCCTCACCCACAGCAACTACAACTACACTCACCCAAATAACCACACCTACCCCAGCAACAATAATACCAATCTCCACAGCAACTCTCTCCAACACTACCACTTCAGAAACTTCCCCTACAGCATGCCTTTCCTCTGACTCAGCCTCAGAAAATCTCTGTCCTGATGAAAGTAAAGAACAGCGAGTTGCCAAAAAAATAAAGGCAAGACAGGACAGGGAGCAGGAGATGATAATGAAAATAACCTTTCAGGATGAGTTAAGAGAGGAACAAGAAAGGAAAAGGTTGCTGAGAGAGCAATCTGATGCTGATCGAGCATACCTACTGGAATTGAGCTCTAAAGATGCTAATGAAAGGGCCAGACTGCTTAAACAAAAGCAAGATCAAGAAGAGTCTGATGCTGCAATTGCCAGGGTACTTGCTGAAATAGAAGAGAGTGAGCTAGAGCAATAGAAACTGAAAACATCAGCTAGCAAGAGCTCTAAAAAGAAAGGGGGAGCTGTCAAAACAGCAGTGGATAGAAAGTGGGATGAGATAGATAGAAAAAGGTTTGCTGCCCGTATGACAGGGAGATCAAACCCTGCACCTATTACCAAGGTAAAGTTGAAGAAGTCTAAGAATCAATCTCAACCTCAGCTACTCATTCAAAGAGGTTCAGAGACTCAAGCCATGCTACTTGATCAAGTATGCAAGCTGCACAGAGAGGAATGGAATGAAATCAGGCTTGCTATCAGCCACTCTACAAGTGCAGCTAAAGCTGATGTCCTGAAAGAGATTGATAGGCTATATTAGAAGATGGTGTCGCTGCAACTTCTCAGACCAGAAGATACTGTCACATATGGTGAAGAGATTGTTCAGCCACCAAGCCCGAGGTATAGGTCAGGCACTAGCAGCATCTATCGAATCCCCAACACTTCAAGGTTAAATCTATCTATCCCTGCTGGTGTGCCAAAGCTTGAAGGACATGAAGTCATTGAGGGGGAGAAGGGTCTAGTATACAGGGACTTAAATGGTGCCCTTAGGTTTCAGAGAGAAGCTGAACTTCAGAAGGTTGATCAAGAACAACTCATACACCTAATCAGGTCAGCTAGCATGCTTCCTACAAATTCAAAAATCAGAAAAGCTATTCTCGATGAAGCCTTGGCAAGAAAATTCAGATACCTGCCCTCCTAAGACAAGTATGAACTTGAAGCTGAGCTTGGCATAGTGAAAGAGGAGGAGATGTGGAGAGATAAATAAATTAGATCTTTTGTAATAGTTAGTCTCTTGTAAATATTTATTTCATGATATAAATGAGGCTTGAAACAGAAAATCTACAAGTACAAGTCTCTGGGCGACCAACCTACCGTCAGAGACTAAAAACCTTTCAGCAGCAAATATTTACAAGTGCAAGTCTCTGAGCAACCAACTTATCATCAGAAACTAAATCTTTCTGCAACTAGTTTGTCTAAGGTAGCTTTGACTTAAACCATTTAGGGGGAGATTGTTGAGTCACTGATCGCTGAACTCAAGTGGTCACTGATCACAAGGATTAAGGGGGAGATTATATAGGAAATCGTTGAAGTCATTAATCGATGATAATGTGAAGTCACTGATCATGTCTTATATTCACAGTCTCTATCCTACTCAATAAGAGAACTCTCCATGAAGAAAATGATTCAAGTCAAGCTCCTGTCGCTGAAGGTCTCATGATCGCTGTTCGTATCTTAGACCAACGAAAGATGAAGAACTTATAAAGATCAAAGACTCAACTATGTGTGTCGCTGATACTCATCTATCAGTGAGAGTCTCCAAGTCTTCTTGAGTTCTTCTTTCTGCTAAATAAAAGAAGTCACTGAAGATTAGCTATTCAAGTCATTCTTAAGAGTATGTTAGCTCGCATCGAGAATGAGGAGGATTGATATATCTATCAGTGACTGCAGCATTAAATGCCACATTAAATAAGGAATTGACATTCGGCATTATTACGGCGCAGCACGTGTTCCTCGTAACTTGAAAAGAGTAACGTGGAAGCATCTAATTGGTTTATGGTACAAGGTGATATTTCCCAAGACAGAATGTCGAACCATGATGTATCACATCTTAACTACCTCACCAATCAAGCAGCGACACGTGTCCTTCCAGATCCGGAAATTAAGCAGCGTAGTATGTTGTACTTCATCCTGTGTCAATTGTTTTGTATTGTTACTTGTTTGTCAGTAACTAGTTTGTCTAAAATACAAACAACACCAGCGAGTGAACTAGTAGCATGTCTGTCCACTATTAGTCCATCTCAGCGAGTGAGCAAGTTAGAGTGTTTGTCCACTACTGCTCATCTCCTTTTGTAAGAGCTGTATTCTTTGATTTAGATTAGCTTTGGCTAATCTATTCCGCAACCAACAATAGATAAGTTTTATCAATAAAAGAATTTATCTTTCATCTAGTATTGCATCAGCAACTAAACTGCCTATCTTACTTATATATATTTGTGTTCATATTGCTGTCACTTTAATACGGTTAAAAACTTGATAAATAAGTTAACACATTAAAACAGAAAAGTTTTTAATTGTATTCAACCCCCCCCCCCCTTCTACAATTAACTCACTGTTAACGATTCTTAATCACTAACATAATAGTGATTAGGGACTCACATTGTATCAGGAAGAGCCACAAGTGGAGAGCTTTCGGCTGCAGGAAATAACCCTTCCACTTCTGCATTTGATCTTCATGTGACTGATCAGGGGTCTCCTCGTCCTTAGACTTTCTCATCTCCAGTACGTTATTATTATTATTATTGGTCTGTATTAGCACTAACTATTATCGTGGGATGACTTGTGAACTTGTTTTGATCTTTTGGTATTTTTTACCCAGCTTGCTACCTAGCTGGATGATCTATCTATCTATCTTTATTATTATTATTATGCTTACGTTTTCTTTGTTTATTTTAGTAGAATAAAATGTGGTTGAATTGATTGTTGAGAATGATGGAAGCAATTCACGACTAGATGACACGCACTAAACCGGAAGGCTTGTTCTTAGACGGAAGCAAGATGGAATCTCTAGCGAGCAATTCATCCTTCTTCAGCCAAATCATGTTCATCTCGTGAAGCCATGAGGGGAGTTTTTCATTCTTTTCCGTTGTCTTCCCGAAAAATTCATACCATATCCTTTATGCCTAATCTCTAAATGTTTTTATTCCACCATCTTCAAAACACGATAAAGTGAGCATATCCTGTAATCAAACTCTAAGTGTGGGATCCCCCAAAAGATCTCCGCCTTAGTAGTGAACATTAGGGACAATGTTCCTTTAAGTGTGGGATACATGGTATGTTATACCGTAAAGTTTTCTGACCTTTTGTCCTCCAAAGTTAACTTGAAACTCATTTCTTGCTCAAATTTTTTACAAAAATTTTTTAAATCAAAACTCCATTTTTCAAAAATTTCAAAATTTTTCGCTATACAAAAACAGTCTCGCTTCGACAGTAGTCGGACTACTCATTCAGCAGACTGACTTTTATAAATTTTTAGATCTTTTGATAAGAAAAATACTTTTTAAGGATAATCACTTTTTAAGAATAAATAAATTACTTTGGAAAGTACGATAAGGCAGAATAAGGATCCCTTAAAAATGAAATGGTCATCTTCGAAGCATCGCATGACTAGGCGCATACACCCTATATTGTTGTGTGAGGAACTTGAGCCTTTAATAAGCATTCAACTTTAATGCTTCACCATTCAGTTCTGTGTGTGTGCCAATGCATGCGTCTTAGAATTAGAACTTGTTCCTGGTATACGCTTCGAGACCATACCAAACAATACCGTATGCGGTATAGGTGCAATTAGAGGATCTTGGCATTTATTAGGATTAAACCCATTTTTCTCATATCTCTTCAAGTCTAACCCTTCCGATACTCAATTTTAGAATCGATGATCCGCTTAGTAAATCCTGTTGAGCCTTAACCTTTTCAGTTCTTAAATACCCAAATATTTTAGAACCCATTCCTTTCCATACCTACCAAAACCTTATCTTAGAATTTTTAAATTTTTGAAAAATGATATCTAGATATTCTTTTTGCTTTCACTCTAAAAATCACAAAACCCGTGTTTTACTCAAAAAACTTCTCGCGTGCGTTTCAGAAATCAAATCTCAGAAGATCGAGAATCTTGCGGTGCGAAAAATTGGCACCAAGTAAAATTCGAATATCAAAAAGTCAGAAAAATGAAAATATGAAAGGATCTCAAAAGGCAGTAAGAAAGAAAAAAAGCCTTAGAAATTCTTTGGCAAAAAAATTCTAAATAAAAATTTATCATCTAAATAGAGCTAAGTGCTTCAAAATCTCCCAAAAACTCTGATCTCTGAAAGACGTAAATCTTCCGTGTGTTTTCAAGAAGATAGAAGTCAAAATAGCTATCTTTCCTTACCGTTATCCGTTTCCATTTTCATTAAAAAGCATATCTAAATAAAGTTTTTCATAAAATTTGAAAAATCCTAAGATAAGCATACCCTTTAAACCTTGAAACAACCCTTTTTCATACCCATTTAACCCTCTCCCGAACATTACAACCCAACAAAAATGCCTTGGGATAATTAGCACCGTCCTCATTTAGAGTGGTGGAGATGCGATTCTCGACCAAGCCTATGATGATAGCGTTGCATGATTGGCTTTGAGCGATTTCATTTGTTTATAATGTTAGGAAACCCGATACATTTCTTGAGTGAATTGAGTGACCACCTGTGAGAATCGCCCAGTCATGTACTTCTACATTTTGAGTGTTGCAAAGCATGCTAAAGGGACAACCAGTTCAGTTTTAAGATTTCTTATTCTATTGATGCTTGCTTTCTGAAATAATTTACCTATTTTGAGGAATTGATGTCCTTAGGAAATATCTGTTCTCATCAACTGATCCATTTTCTCAAAACCTTGAGCGAAGTGAGATACGGTTTGCTTAAGGACAAGCAAAGTCTAAGTGTGGGATATTTCATTTGACATAAAAAGTCATGTTTTACGCACATCTTTTATCTCATATTTAGCACTTAATTAACAAAATCATGCCAATAAAGTCCACATTTATCACATTTTGTTAAAAAGGTCAGAACTTTATAAGTATTTCAAAAACAACGGTAAATGGACGAAAAACACATTTAAATAGGCATAATTCATTCAACATGCTATTTTATTATAAAACTCCGATCTGGGAGTTAATAAGTATCTTAAAATGTAGGTCTGGAGATTACGAACGCGTGTATATAAAGAACGTCAGAAACGGATCAAGAACGAAGAAGTTAGAGCCAAACGAGTAAGATCCAACACACAAGACTTACGATCCAGCACACAAGACCACGACCTAGGGTACACCACCCCCACAGGGGCCGTATACCACCCTCTAGGGGCCTTATACGCTCCGATAGAGGCCGTATACCCCCTCTAAGGGGTGGTATACCCCCTCTTTGGTGCTGGATACGCCCTGTTTGCTACCGAATACGCCCTATTTGGTGTCGAATACGCCCCTTTAGGTGTCAAATTTCATAGCTCGAGGGTGTATTTCAGTGTAAATAACGGGTGAGGGGTGCTGTATGTAAATTTAGTTCTTGAAGCCTATAAATAGAGGCTTAACCTCCTCATTTTCAAATCAACTCACAAATCCAATTCTTCATTCAACACTTCACTCTCACTCTTGTAATTTTTTTTCTTAGTTAGTTTCTCTCTCTAACTTCTCTCTCTAGAGGGTTAGAGAGTAGTCAGTGGGTAGCTAGTAGATTAGAGTAGAGATTAGCGTTTGTAATCAAGGAGTATTGGCGTTCAAGCTTTTATTCAAGGATTGCAAGTTCTATTCTCTTGTTACGCTGCTCTATTATCCGGTGATATCTATTCCCTCATACTGTTATTATGTCTGATTTATCCATGCGTAATATTATGGTATGTGCTTTACTTATGGCCATGTTTATTGAGTAGTGTAATATTGTGATTGTTGAAATGTAGATATTTAGGAGTATGGATGATGTTAAATTAATCTTTAATTAAATATGTGATTGGAAGTTGTTATGTTATGTATCGGGTTAAACTTTTTAAGTGGTAGATCTAAATCACCCATTCCACCCTTTCCAAGCTTTCACGTGACTATTACTTTAGTATTAGGATCTGATCAACCCTAGTATCAGTAGATAGTTTATGCGTCACCAGCGGTCGGTAAGGATTTTACCCTTGTCGTTGCACCGGCTACTGGCGATGGGCATCAGTGAGTATTTTAAATTTGTAATTGCAAGGCCTAAGTTTTCTCACAAATGCTAATCCTAAGGGTGAGCAAGTGGTAGGTATGACCTAGAGTCGTTCTTCAAACCGACTGAATTGAAACTAAGGCGAGGCAGATCAGGGCTTTCAAACTAGTGAAGGGTTTATAAAATAGCGGGGGAGTTTTGGTTTTTCTATTAACTAACGTAGGCAAGTAAATAAAAGCGAAATAAAATTAAAAGAAGATAAATAAAGATAGTGTTTGCTGAGACTTCATTAATTAACTTATGGGATGATGTTTGGAGAAACTATTTTGAAAGATATTAGTTAATTATCATTCTTGAATACTTGTATGTAAACACTAAATTCCCTACTAATTAAAATTCAATTAGCATGTCACATCGGGAGCTAGGTTATGGTAACATTACAAAGTATTTAGAATAATATGCAAAATCTTAATTATGGTTTAATAATACTTTCATATGAACGAGAACAAAATCTTAAGGTACTAGACATAACTGAATCATATAACGATTCCTTGTCATCCTAACAGATTCGTATATTTAAAAATTTTATTTGTGACTTTAAACAAGTCCTTGCTTAAGACTACCCAATAATCCCCTAATTATCCACAACATTCCTCACTTAAAGTGGTTCCGCCGCTTCAAACCTTGGCCATGTCTTATCCTATGATAATCCCCATGTAGTCTTGCGGTTCCATAGGTTCATACCTTTGACAAATTATATTGACACAGATGACTGACTACCTTTTAATTGGACGTCGTTAAAAAGGTGTTGTAATCACGTTTATTGGTGGAAAGGCGATAGATTAATTTGAAGTTTAAAAGTCTATTTAGAAAGGTTAATTAAACTAGGTTTCTCATTTTATATATTAGCCCATAATATAACTACCTTCGGTCTTTACTCGACTTCCATACATTTGTACTCCACCTTGAAGTGTTTCCGGTACTATATCAAGTAACAGTCGAATAGGGGCCATCATATTACTTTACGATAATTAAGACCGTTTATATTTTACCAATATGATGATCCTAAGGCAACAATCACACAAGAACATGCAATAAGATGATCAAAGCAATACTACCGATCTTTAATATTTAATTATAAATCATCCCATAATTAATTAACTACATCACAAGCAAACACAACAAGTATACTACTCTCTAATCATGGCAATAACTAAATCTAGCATAATCAATATAAACGGAATTAATTAAGATAGATAAGGATTAGAAAGCACCAGAATTAAATGTGGGAGAAAGGAGACTTGAATTAATTGACACAATTCCAAGCTTACACCGAAGATTTACAATGCGTTCCGTACTTTCCTTCTAGTCTAAACAAGCTCCTAAACTAGCCTAAAACTAATTTTTAGTAAGAAAATAAAAAGAAAGTAGAAGCAATATCTTAAGAAAGTATATTGTTCTAAGAATGGTGTGTGTTGAAATGAAGCCTCATGCCTCCTATTTATTGGTGAAATTCGGCTCACGTTAGCAACTTGAGGAGCACTTTAGCGAAAGGTGGAAAAGATGGTGCACCAGGTACGTACAATCGCGTAAAGTTGTGGCATCGGGTACGTACAATCGCGTAAAGGTGTGGCACCGGGTACACGCAAGGAACAAAAAGCGGAATTAGGATGGGGGGCAGGTGGCCGGCGCCGCCACCCTGCTGGCCGGCGGTGGCTGGCTGGTGGCTGCCGGCGGCTGGCAGCCTGCCGCCCCGGTTCGCCGTCTTTTGCTCCGTTTCTTGATTCGTGCGTGTTTTCTTTGTTATGCGTCCGTTTGCGTCAATTCTTTTTTTGTTGAATTCGTTTTTCAAAAACGAAGACTTTGATGAAAGGAAATCCCAAAAATATGTCTCTGAACTTTAGATGTGTCATCCGAATCGTTTGAATCTTCCGGCGTGCGTAGAATCTTCATTCTTCATCCGTTTTTTACGATTCTTCTTCTGTTGGATTCGTATTGTAAAAACGAACATCTTGGATAAGAGAAATATCAGTGGTGGGCACTTTATCTCTAAATCTTGTTTTGATGCCTTGAATCTTCAATTGTGCGTGGAATCTTCGTTTTTCATCCCTTTTGCTTGATTTTTATCGTGCAACCTTGTTTTGACCATCTCAACATAATATCACTGATTTGAATCGTATTTGAGTTCAATATGAAAAGAATCGTTCCAGAATGAGAGAGATATCAGTAGTAAAAACATGATTTTTTACGCGAAATCAAGTATCCCACACTTAGAACTTTGCTTGTCCTCAAGCAAACTCGAATTTCAACATGGTTAAAACATGATTTCAATATGACAAGAATCGTATTTGAGTTCAATATGACAAGAATCGTTCCAGAATGAGAGAGATATCAGTAGTAAAAACATGATTTTTTACGCGAAATAAAGTATCCCACACTTAGAACTTTGCTTGTCCTCAAGCAAACTCGAATTTCAACATGGTTAAAGATAAGCAGATAATGAAATATTTTGAGGTGGAACTTTTTACTAAAGGGGTTTTTTTTTGTGTGCAGAAAATGAAATATTTGTTCTTTGAAAAACAAGGTTGTAATCTTTGGGAGCATGTTTTTGATCTTTGATCTTGGATACATGACTAGGCGATCCTCTCAAGGTGGTCACTCCAATCACTTAAAGTGTTTAGGGTTTCCTATTCTAGTATTATTGATATCGCGTAAAAAGTCATGTTTTTACTACTGATATCTCTCTCATTCTAGAATGATTCTTGGCATTTTAAACTCAAAACCAATACAAATCAATGATATTATGCCAAGATGGTCAAAATGAGGTTGCACGATAAAAATCAAGCAAAACGGATGAGGAACAAAGATTCCACACACGTTTGAAGATTCAAGGCATCAAAACTAGATTTCAAGACAAAAGTTCCCATCATCAACATCCATCTCACCCAAGATCTTTGTTTTTGAATTACGAATCCAACGCAAAAAGAATCAAAGCAAACGGATGCATAACGAAGAAGATAAGCACGAATTAAGCAACGCAACGAAAGACGACGGACCGGGGCGGGTGGCAGCCAGCCGCGCCGGCCTGGTGGTGGGCGGCTCCCAACGCACAACAAATACTACTTTTATCATCTGGTTTATTATTACATTTTATTCGCTTTATTTAGTTTACTTAGTTAACTGAACCAAAACCCCCAACGCACTATTTTAAAACCTTTACTAGAAAAGAAAGATTGATTGGATCACCTCCGTTTCAATTTAGTTTCTCTTTAAGAACGACTCTAGGTCATACTTACCATCTACTAGCCTTTGGTTCAGTATTAGTAAGTCATACTTAGACCCCAACAAATATAAATTTAAAATAAAACGATTGCGATCCGTACATCGTCTTCATACGACCGTTCGGGGGCACATCAAGCTTTTGGCGCCACTGCTGGGGAGACTAACTGTCCGATACAGAGGCCCAACCAATCCCAATTCTAGTAAACCCTTAGGATAAAACCTTCTAAAAAAAACAAAAACAAGTATTTACTTTCTTGTCTTTCCTTTTTAGTGTATGACCTGTTCCCCTAGATCTGCGCCACTGTTTAATTTCCTTGATCCAGAATTTATAATACGTACAATTCGACGAGAAAAGAAGCAATCTGCACTAAGACAAGCAATGGCTGGACGCATCACTCTCGCTGACAACAGTAAACCCTCTATCGAAGGAAGAGGAGGACCAATTCTCTACCCTGAAACCCCTGGTCAATCTTTCGAGCATAAGCACCACATCATCCAACTAATCCAAAACCACTATCAATTCCATGGATTACCGAATGATGATCCAAACTCGCACCTCGACAAGTTCATATCTCTTTCAAACTCCTACAAACAAAACGGAATTAGTCAAGATACAATATGTTTGTACCTTTTCCCTTATTCGCTCACACATCATGCGCAAACATGGTTTGAAGGTTTAGAGACCGGCTCTATCCCTTCATGAACTGTGATGGCAACAAAGTTTCTAACCAAGTACTTTCCGCCTTCTAAACAAACCAAACTTCGAAATGACATCATGAATTTCCACCAAGCTTTTGATGAGTCATTATACACCGCATGGGAACGATTCAAAGGAGCCTTGAAGAAATGCCCTAATCACCGACTCGATAAATCCGCACAATTGTGTACCTTCTATAATGGTTTAGACCCTAACCACCGAACCACCCTCGACGCTGCCGCACAAGGAAGCTTCATGGCAAAGACCGATGAAGAAGGATGAAACCTTATAGAGAACATGACTATGCATCACCACGATTGGAACTCTAGAGATCACTCAACATCTTGAGCATCTCTCGCCACATCAAATCCAATTCCAGTCGAAGCAATTAAGGTATTAACGGAGAAAATGGACTCACTTGTCAAACAATTCGGAGAACTTAAGAAACAACAGCACCAAGTACACCAAGTGCAAGTCTGTCAACACTGCACCAACCCGCAACCACCCGGTGAATACCAAGTTGAATACGAAGAAGCAGATGGCACCGTCTACTATGCTCAGTTTCCTGCTCGACAACAAAATTTTCCACCCGGTTTCAATCAAAACAACAACCAACCTAGAGGACCTCCATTCCAACCAAGAAACAACCAACCATCATACCAATCCCTCGCACTTCCTGCACCAACTTCCGACACAAACCAAACCCCTGAACAACCTGCAAAGACAAATGCCCCAGCTTCAAGTTCAGATGACGCCTTCACCCAGTTCATGCAAGGTCAACACCTGCTCAACCAAAAGACGTTCGCCAGACAAGATCAAGCCGACCTCTTTATGAGAAATCAATTGGATGTGGTAAAGAATTTGGAAGCTTAGATTGGACAATTGGCACAACGTCTCGATAACAGACCCAGAGGAAGCTTGCCTAGCAACATGGTTCACAACCCACATGTTGAGAAAGCAAAGCAACTTACTACCACCAAGGAAGCATCCACTACACCACCAGCTGCTGTTCCAGTAAAAGAGGAAGAACCAAATATCAAGATACCAGTTGTGGAAACCACTCCGACCATAAACAAAGAGGTTAGGATCCCTTACCCTGCTAGACTTAAAGCTCAACCCAAGAAATTATCATCCTTTAAGCTAGATGGAAAATTCCTTGATACCATGTCTAGAGTTCCCGGTCGAAACAAGTACATTAGGAAATTGCTGTCCACTAAGGATAAACTGACCGAAGTAAACAATATTCCCCTTAGTTCTGAAACCTCAGCCCTACTTAAGAATAGCCTTCCCGAAAAACTAGGAGACACCGGTAAATTTACACTCCCTTGTTCTATTTACCAATCCGGAGAAATAAGCGCCTTAGCCGACTTAGGAGCCAACATTAACCTTATGCCCTACACCCTGTTTAAGAGGCTGGAACTTGAAAACTTGAAATCCACTAAGATGACCGTCCAGCTAGCTGATCAATCTATTAGATACCCAAAAGGAATAGCTGAGAACGTTCTAGTTCAAGTTAACAAATTCTTCTTTCCAACGAATTTCGTGGTAATGGATATCCACGAAGACATAAACATCCCGATTATCCTTGGAAGACCATTCATGAACACAGCTAGAGCAGTAATTGATGTGTATAACCACACGATTGTATTACGATCACATGGTAAAAGCATTACTTACAAGATCGACCAACCGGAATGCACTCCAGAAGAAGAAGAATGTTATGCTATATCAACAGGCATAATTTGTTCCGATGACGAATCAGAACCAGAGGAAGAGCAACACTTCACTCAATCATCAGTTTTCATCTCTGATTCTGAGTATGAACCAGAGGCAGAGGAAGAATATGAAGAAGCAGAGGAAGAAATTGAATCGGAAGACGAAGAAGAGGAAGAAGAAACTGAGGAGGAGGAAGAAATCGAAGAGGGAGAAGAGGAAGAAATGGAGGAAGATGAAGGTCAAGCTGATTCACCACAGATGGAGTCAAAAGAATACAAGACTGCAAAGACTACATTTCATCAGAAGAATCCTTTGATTATGGAGCCATCTACCAAGAGCTCAGATCCACTCATCTCAAAAGAATGGGAAACATTCTTGACTTTTATCTCGATCCATCGAAACCCTTTACCAGAACCCGACTCCGAGACATAGATACTTTTGAAGAAGAACTCCGAACATCACAGCACACAGACCTGTATGCTAAACTCCTACAAAGAATTTCTGCATATAAGTCACGACAACCAGAAAGCTTTGTTGGAGAAAACCTTCAAAACACCATCACGGAAGTCATAACCATCGAAATGGACAGTACTCAACCTTTCAACAATGCACCCTCAGCTGAAGAATTCCACCAATTCCCAGATTCACGAGATGAAGATTCCGACTACAAGAGTGTCGAATTTGACGGCGATTTTATTGACGTCACCATGGATGAACGCTCTATTCCAAAAACCCCTCTTGCTCCAACAAATTCCCCCATCATCACAGCTGAGAGATTAGAGATTCCGCTCATAGATACTCACCAAGACATGATTGAACTAATTGATGAATACACCGATGTGCGCATCATTGTAGAGGCTATCAAAGAGTCAACTAATGACTACAACACCACTCAGAGACACCTGATAAGGCAGATTGAACGAGAATACGATTCGTATCTTGCCAATTATGGAGAACCAGTGCCCCAAACTTTGCTCAGACATATCCAAGAATTCTCCGATTCCCTTCAAGAGCAAGTCACCAGAGAAGCTCAACAGCCAGAAAGGCCAGACTACCCAATGGGAGAAGTCGAGTTCTGCAGCAACCAAAGGAAAATATACCAAAAAGTATATTGTGCCTTAGCCGGATCAACCTTTCCCTACTCATCAAGTCAGAAGGCTATACTTGCATCAATGAGAACCCATCTTGAAAGAGCTACTGGAAATCCGCAGAATTATGCTGACATAAGAATGGTGGGAGATCTTAGAACCCTTCTAGATCTCATCGAAAGTGGAGAACATCTCACAACCTCAGAATACTTCAGGATCGTCATTCACTCCACTATTGGTCATTACGTGGAACTAATAATTGATGAACTAAGTCAAGCAGCATTCAAAGAAAACACCCTTGACATTCCAACACGTTATTGGCACATGTCACCAGTCAACTTAGCATCCTATGTAATATATCGACTGCGTGGAATGTATGAGGAAGAAAAGGTAGAAATTGACGCTTACCGCAATGGATACCGCAAAATATTTAGCAAGTTAATCTACGTCTTCACTGACTCGGATTTTCCCTTCAACCGCGAACAACATCAACTAATCAGACAAGTATGCCAAGCCACTAGATCCTTCGGAGGAGACCCATTGGCCAATGATTTTGAAGAAGTAAATACTGAATTCATGGCTTTAATCACCTCAATAGGCAGAATTCACCCACAGCGTGAAATTGTTCAAACTCACACCTGCACTCGAATCGATCCTAACGGACCAGTCACAAGGGCAGTTCGATACATCAACTATGAGATGGCAATCCTCGACAGATTAGCCACTGATCACTTCAAAAGCTTCAGAATGGAATCCACCACTCCACCAACTCTCATTACTGACATGATAAAACAGTTTCTGCAATACTTTCCTCCACGATACGCCCTACCTAGGAACCACAGTGACCACTCTAGCACCGCGGACACATCTAGCATCATCTGAAGAAGAAAGGACTAAGTCGAGCTCTCGACTTTAAAAGAACGCTTCTCGGGAGGCAACCCGTGTGTTTACATTTCTGCAATTTTACTTTCCAAGAAGTGATGAAATCTCCGACTATCTTTCACACTCGGGTCATACAAAGCATACTCTAGCCTGCAAGAAAATATCAACACCAGAAGAATAGTATATCCGACGTGTTCACACCTACGAGACCAATCAAAAGAAGACTTGATCAAGAATGCACCAAGGAAGACGGAATCCGGCACATGCAACCCAAGGAACACTGCAACCACCGGGGAGTACTTCTATACCGTCTCTTTCATTTGTTTAAATATACCATATCCATTATGCTTATCACTAAGTGTGGGATTCAAACCCAAAACACACCACTAAAAGAATACGTCTTAGATGTTTAAATTCCTAAGTGTGGGATTTTCACCCCAGTTAGAGCTTAGATTATAAACATCGAGGACGATGTTCCTTTAAGTGTGGGATAGAAGTAGTTACACTACTGTAAAATGGATAATGGTATATGCTTGATTCTAAGTCGTTGCTCTTTAGACCATCCTTCTCCAATAAGGAAACAAAATTTTTCAAAATTAAGTTAAAAATATGTTGAAAATGAAAATTTTTAGACAAAGAATCATTTACCTTGGGGAAGAAGGATAAATAAAATACAAATTCCTTTGGAAAATTGGTTTAGTAATCGCATAAAGAGCATCGCATGACTAGGCACACAACAACCCAACTTTCGATTCGTGAGGTATCTTGAGCCATATAAAAAGCATTCACTTTTAATGCTTCACTTTTTCGATTATTGAGTGTGCCGATTTATGCATTTAGAATCAGAACTTGCTCATGTTATGCATTTCGAATCCAGATTGGTTAGTGAAATGGAGATTGAATCACATCATTCTAAAACCCATCCATATACCCGTACACCCATACTCCCAAGAAAAATAGATACGTTACCCCTACTTTCTCAAAAGCATCCCCCAAACTTTGAAACAAAGTTCCAAAGATGAACGAAGAGAAATCGCAAGGAGACGACGTCGAAAAAAAAAAGAGAAAAGAAAATTCAAGAAAGAAAAATCCGAAGAAAAGGAAATCAATAGGAGAAAAAGACTCCTTCCGCAAAACACCAAAAAGGCGTCAATCCACCCAAAAGTCCCAACTTCAACAAAAGAAACCCATCAAAAACCCAACAAAACCCCCTCTCATTCCACAAACACCCCGCTTCTAAAAACCCTACATCACTTCCCCTAGAATGATTGTGGCTAGATCGACTTCGCACTCACCAAAAAGGTAACGATTTGATTCTCGATCAAGCCTATGACGATAAACGATACATGACTGGCGTTCTGAGTGATTGATAATATTAGAATAGGAAACCCTAAACACTTTGAGTGATTTTAGTGACCACCTAGAGAGGATCGCCTAGTCATGTATCCAAGATCAAAGATCAAAAGCATGCTCCAAAAGATTACAACCCTGCTTTTTCAAAGAACGAATATTTTATTTTTCAAAACCCCCCTTAGTAAAAAGTTCTACCCTAAAGTATTTCATTATCTGCTTATTTTAACCATGCTTGAAATTCGAGTTTGCTTGAGGACAAGCAAAGTTCTAAGTGTGGGATACTTGATATCGCGTAAAAAGTCATGTTTTTACTACCGATATCTCTCTCATTCTAGAACGATTCTTGGCATTTTAAACTCAAAACCAATACAAATCAATGATATTATGCCAAGATGTTCAAAACAAGGTTGCACGATAAAAATCAAGCAAAACGGATGAGGAACAAAGATTCCACACACGTTTGAAGATTCAAGGCATCAAAACGAGATTTCATGACAAAAGTGCCCATCATCAACATCCATCTCACCCAAGATCTTTGTTTTTGAATTACGAATCCAACGCAAAAAGAATCAAAGCAAACGGACGCATAACGAAGAAGATACGCACGAATTAAGCAACGCAACGAACGACGATAGACCGGGGCGGGTGGCAGCCAGCCGCCGCCGGCCAGTAGCCAGCCGCTGCCGGCCTGGTGGTGGGCGGCTCCGGCCTCCCTCCCCCCATCTCTTTTCCGCTTTTTCGTCCTTGTGTGTACCCGGTGCACCACCTTTGGCTACTTTTTCGTACCCGGTGCACCACCTTTCGCTACTTTTTCGTACCCGGTGCACCACCTTTCACTCTTTTTCTAATGTGAGCCTAGGGATGCTAATGTGAGCCATATTTTCCTTATAAATACATCCCCTAGGCTTCCATTTAAAGATGTCCCATATGCATTAGGCATAATTCTCTATTTACTTTCTCATTCTATTTTCTTACTTCAAAATTAGTGTTAGGCTAGTTAAGGAGCTTGTTTAAAGTAGAACGAAAGCTAGGGAACATTTTGTAATCTTTGGTGTACGCTTGGAGTTACGCTTATTAATTCAAGTCTATTCCTTCTCGTATTTTAATCCGGGTTCTTTCTATCATATTCTATCTTAATTAAATATGTATGTTTTAATTATGCTAGAATTAGTTTGTGCCATGATTAGCGAGTAGATTACTATTGTATTTGTTGTGATGTAGTTAGCATATATAATTGTGGGATGACTTTAAATATGTCTTGAAATAATATGACAACCCCTATTCGACTGTTTACTCGGTATAGTGCTGGAAATGCTTTCAAGCAGAGTAGCAGAGTACATACGTATGGAAGCCGGTAACGACCGAAGGTAGTTGTATTATGGATCGACATTATAAAATGGAAACTTTATGAACGGACTTATCCTATGATTTTAAACCTAAAACTTATATTCGCCTTTCGATTAACAAACATGATTGTAACCCTGTAAAGAGGAGTCACGAACCTTGATACTTGGTCAATAGTTATCTGTGTACAAACTATGTTTTTAACTGTAACGTCATGCAAGCATCATATAATGCAATGTGATTACGTGAACTTGCCATGAGTATTGTACACTTTCGATCACAATGTACTTATCACGTGAACATGGCGAAGCAGTTAAATTCACAATGGAAACATCGGTAAATGATTAAATACACTGTGAATCACCATAGCACTTTCCGACATGGTCTGGGTTTAACTTTATGCAAAAAGCCATCAGCATTTTAATTAGCAATTTTAGATTAGTTAATTTAGATTAGATTAGAGTAGGTAGGCTACAGGCTAAATAACCATTTATGAAAACCTAGGGATTTGTTAATTGTAATGAGAAAGACAAGTTTGGAATCTAAGTTACACTGATATCCTTTCCTTAAAATATGAAACCAAACGTAAGATACACAAGAACCTTGAACGTTTTCCCCTGTTTATCATCCTTAAGTTTCATTAATAGGAATTGGTTAGTAAGTCCGAACATAAATTCTAAGTTAATTGTTTAATGGAATTTGAAATCTTTATGGTATTAAGAACGGTCAGACTTGCTAATGACCTGCTACTCTATTCCTTCACCCACGAGCGAATACGTTCAATAATATGGGTCACTGACTCCCTCATAGGAGAGTGTGGAGAGTTGAGCATCGTCTGTCTGATCAGAATCATGACACCTTAGTTCCTCGTGACATATTAGTTGATAACTGACTAATAGAGAACTTATTGGTTATACCACTGGGTGTTGAATCCACTAAACATTCCCAATTTAGATAATCGTTTTCCCATAAGAGTCATCATCCCACAGTATTAGCTAACAAACTCACAACAAATACTACTTTTATTATCAAATTTATTATTACATTTTATTCTCTTTATTTAGTTTACTTAGTTAACTGAACCAAAACCCCCAACGCACTATTTTAAAACCTTTACTAGAAAAGAAAGATTGATTGGATCACCTCCGTTTCAATTCAGTTTCTCTTTAAGAACGACTCTAGGTCATACTTACCATCTACTAGCCTTTGGTTCAGTATTAGTAAGTCATTCTTAGACCCCAGCAAATATAAATTTAAAATAAACCACTTGCGATCCGTACATCGTCTTCATACGACCATTCGGGGACACATCAAGCTTTTAGCGCCGCTGCTGGGGAGACTAACTGTCCGATACAGAGGCTCAACCAATCTCTATTCTAGTAAACCCTTAGGATAAAACCTTCTAAAAAAACAAGTATTTACTTTCTTGTCTTTCCTTTTTAGTGTATGACATGTTCCCCTAGATCTGCACCACTGTTTAATTTCCCTAATCCAGAAGTTATAATACATACAATTCGACGAGAAAAGAAGCAATCCGCACTAAGACAAGCAATGGCTGAACGCATCACTCTCGCTGAAAAAAGAGTCTTTTTCTCCAATTTATTTTCTTTTCTTCGAATTTTCTTTCTTGGGTTTTCTTCTTTGATGTCATATCCTTGTAGCTTCTTTTCTTTCATCTTTGGGACTTACTATGAAGTTTGAGGGATGCTTTCGAGAAGGTAGGGATAACGTGTTTATTTATAGGTATATGGATGGGTTTAATAATGAAGTGATTCGATCTCCTCTTTACTCACCAATCCGGATTTGAAATGCATAACAGGAGCAAGTTCTGATTCTAAACGCATATATCGGCACACTCAAGAATCGAAGAAGTGAAGCATTAAAATGAATGATGTCTCAAGGTACCTCACGAATCGAAAGTTAGTTTGTTGTGTGCCTAGTCATTCGATGATCTTTATGGGATTACTAAACTAATTTTCCAAAGGAATTCGTATTTTATTTATCCTTCTTCCCCAAAGTAAATTATTCCTTTTCTAAAATTTTCATTTTCAACATATTTTTAACTCAATTTTGAAAAATTTTGTTTGCTTATTGGAGAAGGATGGTCTAAAGAGCAACGAGCTTAGAATCAAGCATATATCATTATCCATTTTACAGTAGTGTAACTACTGCTATCCCACACTTAAAGGAACATCGTCCTCGATGTTATTCTAAGCTCTGACTAGGTAAAATCCCACACTTAAGAATTGAAACAACTAAGACGTATTCTTTCAGCAGTGTGTGTTAGGTTTGAATCCCACACTTAGTGATAAGCATAGTGGATATGGTATATTTATAAACGAAAGAAAGAGATTAGAACAGAAGTACTCCCCATTTATATATATGGCTTGTTGGTGATGATGAGGAGTGCTCCGAAGCACATGATTGCCGACTTTTCTGTAGAGTCCCTTTGTTGCTGTTGTGTGCTCCGATTTCTTCAAATCTTTTTTGATTTATCTCGTAGGTGTGAACACGTTGGATATACTTTTCTTAATTTCGGTGCCAAAAACTTGATGTTTGATGCGGCGCCAAAAACTTGATGCGTCAGTCTTCTTCGTATATCCAAGTGCGAAAGATAGTAGGAGACTTCATCACTTCTTGGAATGTAAAATAGCAGATACGTAAACACGGGTTGCCTCCCAAGAGGCACTCTTTTAAAGTCGAGAGCTCGACTTCTTCTCTCCTAGCTAGATGGAGATGGATGGATCCATGGGATTTACTGTGTTGATGTTGTGGGCCCTAGGTTGCGGAAAAGTGTATCGAGGTGGATAGATTCTCATGAAATGATTGACTATTGTCTTAATCAATTCAAATGGACTATCTCTCGAAGATGCTCTGAAGTTTTCCTCGCAAGGCCGTGAAGTCCGAAGGTGATGTAATTGACTGCTTGAGTGACAGTCCTACTTGGGTCGGTCATGGTGGTTGTGTCTGTCTTAGCAACCTCTCTTGGCGGTGGGTTTTGCCATAAAGACCATACAACGCCAAGTATTGCAGTTTTATGTCTTCATAATTCTCGGTCTTGAGGTCTCCGTTGAATCTTCTGATGGATGTGCACAGGTCCTCTATTTTCCGGTGCTGATGGTTGTTGAATGGAAAGTTGGATTCTGAGAAAAGTAGAACAATCTGACGAAGTATCTCCTTGCATCCTGAGTGGAATATGAAGTTCGTTCTAGAGTTACTTTTCCGTTGTTGAATCTCCAGTAGATGGATCTTAACAAAAGTAGCAATATCAAGTGGTGATTCATGTGTGGCCCTAATAGGTCATTCGCGCCTTGATTCTTTGGAACTAACGTGATATTCTCTATTTAGCAAGTCAAGTAATGATGTGAGGTCATTCATCATCAAGATATCGGCACGACTGCTCGGATGTCCAGTAGTCTCTTTCATATGCGCTCTAATGGATCCTAACATCTCCCATTGCATTGAGGTGAATGGGATGTTAGATGTTTTAAGGGCATTGTAGATCCTAGTGTAAGTCTATTTCTGTTGTTGACAGAATTGCAGTTCAGCAGGGGAAAGAGCAAGCATGTTGACTATGCCGCTTATTCGTCCTACTACTTTGTCAAATCTTTGTATCAATTCTTCGAGCACTTTGTGATCTATGATGGTTTGCGGTTGGTATCTTGTGCGTTTTGAATATTTCTCTAGTGTTTCTCTTCTCGTAGGATGGTTGTGGTTACTTCCCGCCATTTCTTCAGTGGTAAACGGATTAATTGGCCGATTGCTGCTTTTGTTTTCTTTTTCCATCTTTCTCATCCCAATTTCTTCCATCGTTGAGTTTTTCACTGATGGAGATGCATTTTTCATCTCTTGTCCTATTCGTCGGAGGTCAATCGGAAAATATGGCATGATTGCCAGTTCCTTACTAGATTTACTTTCACTTGTTGCCCTTGCAGTTTCTTTGTCCTTTGTGGTCTTGTTCATGGAGATCATGTACATATCGGCTTGGTCTCCAGTGTTAGGATTGTCGATATGGAAAGTGATGGTTTCTCCCTGAGACTGCAAGCTGATAGTTTGTGCAAAGACGTTGATGATTGCCTTGGCTGTATTCATAAAAGGTCTTCCTAGTATGATTGGGATGTGTACGTCTTCCTGCATATCCATTACTACAAAATCTGCTAGGTAAAGAAATTTGTCAACCCTAACTAAAATATTTTCAGCTATTCCCCTAGGGTATTTGACCGAGTGGTCAGCAAGCTGTATGGTCATTTCGGTAGGTCGAAGATTTTCTAACTCAAGCCTCTTGAAAATCGAGTATGGCATAAGGTTAACACTAGCTCCTAAATCGGCAAGAGAACAGATGATGCCTGAATTTTAGATAGAACAGAGGAGAGTGAAACGTTCGGTGTCTCCGAGTTTTTCTAGAATGATATTTTTCAAGATAGCTGAACATTCCTCATTCAGCGGGACATTGGGTACTTCGGGTACCTTATCCTTGGTTGTAAGAAGTCTTCTAAAGTACTTTTTGGAAGGAACTTCATATACGTTATCTAGGAATTTCCTATCAAGCTTAAAAGACTTAAGCTTGTCGGGTCGTTGTTTAAGACGAGCCAGAAATGGAATGTTTACTTTCCTATTTGGTGTAGACTCTAAATCTATTGTCGATGGGACAATAGGTGGTTCCTGTACCGGAGAAGAAATCGTAGGTAGGCTATGTGCTACCTGAGAGTCTTGAATATGGGAAGCCTCCTTATGGCAACTAGTTGGACTATCCTGAGGTTTAGCGTTAATACGTTGTGCAAATTTTCCTAATTGGGATTCAAAGCTTTTAACAAAGCCAGTTGATCTCTTAAGATGAGATCAGCTTGGTCTTGTCTAGCCGAGATTCCTTGAATGACTTGTATCAGGGTGTCGTCAAAACTAGAGGTCTGTGAGGAAGAGGGTTCAGAAGGTTGAGATTGGTGAGTTGGTGGGTTATTCCTAAGTGGGTTAAAGGAAGGATTAGTATTGGGCGGAGTTAGATGAGAGTGAGGATTTTGGCTGAGTGGTTCAAATTAGCACAATTAAGGAAGGTTTGAACTTGACAGACTTGTTGTGGTTGAGTTTTCAATTCCTTGTTCTCTTTGGTTAGTTCTTCCACCTGCTGAGCGAGAGTTTTGATAGCTTCATTCCCGATTGTAGTAGGTGAATTCACTAGTGAGGGGTGATTTTCACTGTTCCAGTCATGGTTATGTATTGTCATTTTCTCAATAAGGCTCCAAGCGTCATCATTCGTACAGTTCATAAAACTGTCTTAAGAGGCGGTATCAAGTAAAGGACGACAATGTGGGAAGAGACCATTGTAGAAAATGCGCAACTGGTCTGAGCGCTCAAATGGATGATTTGGACATTTCTTAAGCAATCCATTAAAGCGTTCCCATGCATTGTAGATTGATTCATCATGCACTTGACGGAAGTTTATGATGTTGATCCTAAACATGGCTTGTTTTGATAGGGGGAAATATTTGGCCAAAAATTTGGTTGCTAATTCTACCCAATAGGTTATAGAGTTGATTTCTAGTTCCTCAAACTAGGTTTTTGCATTGAGAATGAGTGAATAGGGAAAAAGGTATAGATAGAGTATGTTCTGATTAACCCCAATCGGCTTAAAGGAGTTGGATAAGGAAACGAATTTGTCAAGGTGTGAGTTGGGATCATCATTTGGTAGGCCATGGAATTGATAGAGGTTTTGGACTAACTGAACAATATGGGGCTTTAATTCAAATGATCCTCTACCAATTTCTGGATATACACTTGGTCCTCCTCGACCTTCAATCAAAGGTTTAGAGTCTTCAGCGAGAGTGATACGTGTAGCTGTCATAGTCTCATTGGCAGGTGGTTGACTAGTTGAACGGATAGGGGTGGTCATTTCTAAAAGTGGTAAAAGGAAGGAAAAATAAAGAAAGACGTAGGGGTCTAAAAAATCCTAAAGATTCACTAGTAAGTAAGTTCGTCTTAACGCCTAAGGATCGTACAGTTGGTTCCCCGGCAGCGGCGCCAAAAACTTGATGCGTCACCAGCAGTCGGTAAGGATTTTACACTTGTCGTTGCACCGGCTACTGGCGACAGGCATCAGTTAGTGTTTTAAACTTGTAATTGCGGGGCCTAAGTTTTCCCTAACAATGCTAATCCTAAGGGTGAGCAAGTGGTTTATATGACCTAGAGTCGTTCTTCAAACCGAGTGAATTGAAACTAAGGCGTGGCAGATCAGGGCTTTCAAACTAGTGAAGGGTTTATAAAATAGAGGGGGAGTTTAGGTTTTTCTATTAACTAACTTAGGCAAGTAAATAAAAGAGAAATAAATGTAAAAGCAGATAAATAAAGATAGTGTTTGCTGAGACTTCGTTAATTAAGTTATGAGATGATGTTTGGAGAAACTATTTTGAAAGATATTAGTTAATTATCATTCTTGAATACTTGTATGTAAACACTAAATTCCCTACTAATTAAAATTCCATTAGCATGTCACACCGGGAGCTAGGTTATGGTAACATTATAAAGTATCTAGAATAATAAGCAAAATCTTAATTATGGTTTAATAATACTTTCATATGAACGGGAACAAAATCTTAAGGTACTAGACATAACTGAATCATATAACGATTCCTCGTCATCCTAACATATTCGTATATTTAAAAAGTTCATTTATGACTTTAAACTAGCCCTTGCTTAAGACTACCCAATAAATTCCCTAATTATCCACAACATTCCTCACTTAAAGTGGTTCCGCCGTTTCAAACCTTGGCCATGTCTTGTCCTATGATAATCCCTCATGTAGCCTTGCAGTTCCATAGTTTCATACCTTTGGCAAATTATATTGACACAGATGACTGACTACCTTTTAATTGGACGTCGTTAAAAAGGTGTTGTAATCACGTTTATTGGTGAAAAGATGATAGATTAATTTGAAGTTTAAAAGTCTATTTAGAAAGGTTAATAAAACTAGGTTTCTCATTTTATATATTAGCCCATAATATAACTACCTTCGGTCATTACTCGACTTCCATACATTTGTACTCCACCTTGAAGTGTTTCTAGTACTATATCGAGTAACAGTCGAATAGGGGTCATCATATTACTTTACGATAATTAAGACCGTTTATATTTTACCACTATGATGATCCTAAGGCAACAATCAAACAAGAACATGCAATAAGACGATCAAAGCAATACTACCGATCTTTAATATTTAATTATAAATCATCCCATAATTAATTAACTACATCGCAAGCAAACACAACAAGTATACTACTCTATAATCATGGCAATAACTAAATCTAGCATAATCAATATAAACGTAACTAATTAAGATAGATAAGGATTAGAAAGCACCAGGAATAAATGCGGGAGAAAGTAGACTTGAATTAATTGACACAATTCCAAGCTTACAACGAATATTTACAATGCGTTTCGTACTTTCCTTCTATTCTAAACAAGCTCCTAAACTAGCCTAAAACTAATTTTTAGTAAGAAAATAGAAAGAAAGTAGAAGCAATATCTTAAGAGAAGTATATTGTTCTAAGAATGGTGTGTGTTGAAATGAAGCCTCATGCCTCCTACTTATAGGTGAAATTCGGCTCACGTTAGCAACTTGATGAGCACTTTAGCGACAGGTGGAAAAGGTGGTGCACCAGGTACGTACAATCGCGTAAAGGTGTGGCACGGCGTCCGTACAATCGCGTAAAGGTATGGCACCGGGTACACGCAAGGACCAAAAAGCGGAATTGGGATGGGGGGCAGGTGTCCGACGCCGCAACCCTGCTGGCCGGCGGCGCCGGCTAGCAGCCTGCCGCCCCGGTTCGCCATCTTTTGCTCCGTTTCTTGATTCGTGCGTATTTTCTTCGTTATGCTTCCGTTTACGTCGATTCTTTTTTTGTTGATTTCGTTTTTCAAAAACGAAGACTTTGATGAAAAGAAATCCCAAAAATATGTCTATGAACTTTAGATGTGTCGTACGAATCGTTTGAATCTTCCGGCGTGCATAGAATCTTCATTCTTCATCTGTTTTTTCCGATTCTTCTTCTGTTGGATTCGTATTTTGAAAACGAACATCTTGGATAAGAGAAATCTCAATGGTGGGCATTTTGTCTCTAAATCATGTTTTGATGCCTTGAATCTTCAATTGTACGTGGAATCTTCGTTTTTCATCCGTTTTGCTTGATTTTTATCGTGCAACCTTGTTTTGACCATCTCAACATAATATCACTTATTTGAACCTATTTGAGTTCAATATGACAAGAATCGTTCTAGAATGAGAGAGATATCGGTAGTAAAAATGTGACTTTTTACGCGATATCAATAGTTATCTGTGTTTTTGTATGAAGCGGTGGACATGCTGTAAAACAGCCCAGTACTTAATATAGCGCTGGAAACACCGCTGGTGGAGTACAAATACGTGGAAGCTACGGACCGGTCGTAAGCATATGACAACGTGGATACCTGGAAGTCACCCTTCCTGTACATGGTCTAGGTATATATAAAAGTTGTGGAACTGCTGAAAAACGTAGTATACACCATGAAATGAACCTACGGATGAACATTTGATCGCAAAGAAGGGTCTACACCTTGACAGAAGTATTTGTGCTCCTCGATTAAATCTAAGGGATCTTGAAAAGAAAGCAAACATTCAGCTGTAGTGTAGGATGCTTAAACCCCTTGATCCAACATAACTGACAGTTTAAAGCAAACATATTGCAGATAAATAAAGATAGTGTTTGCTGAGACTTCGTTAATTAAGTTATGGGATGATGTTTGGAGAAACTATTTTGAAAGATATTAGTTAATTATCATTCTTGAATACTTGTATGTAAACACTAAATTCCCTACTAATTAAAATTCCATTAGCATGTCACACCGAGAGCTAGGTTATGGTAACATTACAAAGTATTTAGAATAATAAGCAAAATCTTAATTATGGTTTAATAATACTTTCATATGAACGGGAACAAAATCTTAAGGTACTAGACATAACTGAATCATATAACGATTCCTCGTCATCCTAACAGATTTGTATATTTAAAAAGTTCATTTATGACTTTAAACTAGCCCTTGCTTAAGACTACCCAATAAATCCCCTAATTATCCACAGCATTCCTCACTTAAAGTGGTTCCGCCGCTTCAAACCTTGACCATGTCTTGTCCTATGAGAATCCCCCATGTAGCTTTGAAGTTCCATAGTTTCATACCTTTGACAAATTATATTGACACAGATGATTGACTACCTTTTAATTGGACGTCGTTAAAAAGGTGTTGTAATCACGTTTATTGGTGGAAAGGCGATAGATTAATTTGAAGTTTAAAAGTCTATTTAGAAAGGTTAATTAAACTAGGTTTCTCATTTTATATATTAGCCCATAATATAACTACCTTCGGTCATTACTCGACTTCCATACATTTGTACTCCACCTTGAAGTGTTTCTGGTACTATATCGAGTAACAGTCGAATAGGGGCCATCATATTACTTTACGATAAATAAGACCGTTTATATTTTACCACTATGATGATCCTAAGGCAACAATCAAACAAGAACATGCAATAAGACGATCAAAGCAATACTACCGATCTTTAATATTTAATTATAAATCATCCCATAATTAATTAACTACATCGCAAGCTAACACAACAAGTATACTACTCTCTAATCATGGCAATAACTAAATCTAGCATAATCAATATAAACATAACTAATTAAGATAGATAAGGATCAGAAAGCACCAGAATTAAATGTGGGAGAAAGTAGACTTGAATTAATTGACACAATTCCAAGCATACACCGAAGATTTACAATGCAATCCGTACTTTCCTTCTATTCTAAACGAGCTCCTAAACTAGCCTAAAACTAATTTTTAGTAAGAAAATAGAAAGAAAGTAGAAGCAATATCTTATGAGAAGTATATTGTTCTAAGAATGGTGTGTGTTGAAATGAAGCCTCATGCCTCCTATTTATAGGTGAAATTCGGCTCACGTTAGCAACTTGAGGAGCACTTTAGCGAAAGGTGGTGCACCAGGTACGTATAATCGCGTAAAGGTGTGGCACGGCGTACGTACAATCGCGTAAAGGTGTGGTATCGGGTACACGCAAGGACCAAAAAGTGAATTTTGGATGGGGGGCAGGTGGTCGGTGCCCCCACCCTGCTGGCCGGCAGTGGCGGCTGGCAGCCTGCCACCCCGGTTCGCTGTCTTTTGCTCTGTTTCTTGATTCGTGCGTGTTTTCTTCGTTATGCTTCCGTTTGTGTCAATTCTTTTTTTGTTGAATTCATTTTTCAAAAATGAAGACTTTGATGAAAAGAAATCCCAAAAATATGTCTATGAACTTTAGATGTGTCGTACGAATCGTTTGAATCTTTCGGCGTGCGTAGAATCTTCATTCTTCATTCGTTTTTGTCGATTCTTCTTCTTTTGGATTCGTATTTTGAAAATAAACATCTTGGATAAGAGAAATCTCAGTGGTGGGCACTTTGTCTCTAAATCTTGTTTTGATGCCTTGAATCTTCAATTGTACGTGGAATCTTCGTTTTTCATCCGTTTTGCTTGATTTTTATCGTGCAACCTTGTTTTGACCATCTCAACATAATATCACTTATTTGAACCTATTTGAGTTCAATATGACAAGAATCGTTCTAGAATGAGAGAGATATCGGTAGTAAAAATGTGACTTTTTACGCGATATCAATAGTTATCTGTGTTTTTGTATGAAGCGGTGGACATGCTGTAAAACAGCCCAGTACTTAATATAGCGCTGGAAACACCGCTGGTGGAGTACAAATACGTGGAAGCTACGGACCGGTCGTAAGCATATGACAACGTGGATACCTGGAAGTCACCCTTCCTGTACATGGTCTAGGTATATACAAAAGTTGTGGAACTGCTGAAAAACGTAGTATACACCATGAAATGAACCTACGGATGAACGTTTGATCGCAAAGAAGGGTCTACACCTTGACAGAAGTATTTGTGCTCCTCGATTAAATCTAAGGGATCTTGAAAAGAAAGCAAACATTCAGCTGTAGTGTAGGATGCTTAAACCCCTTGATCCAACATAACTGACAGTTTAAAGCAAACATATTGCAGATAAATAAAGATAGTGTTTGCTGAGACTTCGTTAATTAAGTTATGGGATGATGTTTGGAGAAACTATTTTGAAAGATATTAGTTAATTATCATTCTTGAATACTTGTATGTAAACACTAAATTCCCTACTAATTAAAATTCCATTAGCATGTCACACCGAGAGCTAGGTTATGGTAACATTACAAAGTATTTAGAATAATAAGCAAAATCTTAATTATGGTTTAATAATACTTTCATATGAACGGGAACAAAATCTTAAGGTACTAGACATAACTGAATC
Organism: Pseudognaphalium luteoalbum; assembly: GCA_963422505.1. Lineage (NCBI taxonomy): Eukaryota > Viridiplantae > Streptophyta > Magnoliopsida > Asterales > Asteraceae > Pseudognaphalium > Pseudognaphalium luteoalbum. Next base: position 54,636,343 of record OY730197.1, read on the forward strand.
ATATAACGATTCCTCGTCATCCTAACAGATTTGTATATTTAAAAAGTTCATTTATGACTTTAAACTAGCCCTTGCTTAAGACTACCCAATAAATCCCCTAATTATCCACAGCATTCCTCACTTAAAGTGGTTCCGCCGCTTCAAACCTTGACCATGTCTTGTCCTATGAGAATCCCCCATGTAGCTTTGAAGTTCCATAGTTTCATACCTTTGACAAATTATATTGACACAGATGATTGACTACCTTTTAATTGGACGTCGTTAAAAAGGTGTTGTAATCACGTTTATTGGTGGAAAGGCGATAGATTAATTTGAAGTTTAAAAGTCTATTTAGAAAGGTTAATTAAACTAGGTTTCTCATTTTATATATTAGCCCATAATATAACTACCTTCGGTCATTACTCGACTTCCATACATTTGTACTCCACCTTGAAGTGTTTCTGGTACTATATCGAGTAACAGTCGAATAGGGGCCATCATATTACTTTACGATAAATAAGACCGTTTATATTTTACCACTATGATGATCCTAAGGCAACAATCAAACAAGAACATGCAATAAGACGATCAAAGCAATACTACCGATCTTTAATATTTAATTATAAATCATCCCATAATTAATTAACTACATCGCAAGCTAACACAACAAGTATACTACTCTCTAATCATGGCAATAACTAAATCTAGCATAATCAATATAAACATAACTAATTAAGATAGATAAGGATCAGAAAGCACCAGAATTAAATGCGGGAGAAAGTAGACTTGAATTAATTGACACAATTCCAAGCATACACCGAAGATTTACAATGCAATCCGTACTTTCCTTCTATTCTAAACGAGCTCCTAAACTAGCCTAAAACTAATTTTTAGTAAGAAAATAGAAAGAAAGTAGAAGCAATATCTTATGAGAAGTATATTGTTCTAAGAATGGTGTGTGTTGAAATGAAGCCTCATGCCTCCTATTTATAGGTGAAATTCGGCTCACGTTAGCAACTTGAGGAGCACTTTAGCGAAAGGTGGTGCACCAGGTACGTACAATCGCGTAAAGGTGTGGCACGGCGTACGTACAATCGCGTAAAGGTGTGGTATCGGCTACACGCAAGGACCAAAAAGTGAATTTTGGATGGGGGGCAGGTGGTCGGTGCCCCCACCCTGCTGGCCGGCAGTGGCGGCTGGCAGCCTGCCACCCCGGTTCGCTGTCTTTTGCTCTGTTTCTTGATTCGTGCGTGTTTTCTTCGTTATGCTTCCGTTTGTGTCAATTCTTTTTTTGTTGAATTCATTTTTCAAAAATGAAGACTTTGATGAAAAGAAATCCCAAAAATATGTCTATGAACTTTAGATGTGTCGTACGAATCGTTTGAATCTTTCGGCGTGCGTAGAATCTTCATTCTTCATCCGTTTTTGTCGATTCTTCTTCTTTTGGATTCGTATTTTGAAAATAAACATCTTGGATAAGAGAAATCTCAGTGGTGGGCACTTTGTCTCTAAATCTTGTTTTGATGCCCTGAATCTTCAATTGTACGTGGAATCTTCATTTTTCATCCGTTTTCCTTGATTTTTATCGTGCAACCTTGTTTTGACCATCTCAGCATAATATCATTGATTTGAACCGTATTTGAGTTCAATATGAAAGAATCGTTCTAGAATGAGAGAGATATCGATAGTAAAAACTTGACTTTTTACGCGATATCAATAGTTATCTGTGTTTTTGTATGAAGTTGTGGACATGCTGTAAAACGGCCCAATACTTAGTATAGCGCTGGAAACACCGCTGGTGGAGTACAAATGCATGGAAGCTACGGACCGGTCGTAAGCATATGACAACGTGGATACCTGGAAGTCACCCTTCCTCAACATGGTCTAGGTATATATAAAAGTTGTGGAACTGCTGAAAAACGTAGTATACACCGTGAAACGAACCTAGGAATGAACGTTTGATCGCAAAGAAGGGTCTACACCTTGACAGAAGTATTTGTGCTCCTCGATTAAATCTAAGGGATCTTGAAAAGAAAGCAAACATTCAGCTGTAGTGTAGGATGCTTAAACCCCTTGATCCAACATAACTGACAGTTTAAAGCAAACATATTGCAGATAAATAAAGATAGTGTTTGCTGAGACTTCGTTAATTAAGTTATGGGATGATGTTTGGAGAAACTATTTTGAAAGATATTAGTTAATTATCATTCTTGAATACTTGTATGTAAACACTAAATTCCCTACTAATTAAAATTCCATTAGCATGTCACACCGAGAGCTAGGTTATGGTAACATTACAAAGTATTTAGAATAATAAGCAAAATCTTAATTATGGTTTAATAATACTTTCATATGAACGGGAACAAAATCTTAAGGTACTAGACATAACTGAATCATATAACGATTCCTCGTCATCCTAACAGATTTGTATATTTAAAAAGTTCATTTATGACTTTAAACTAGCCCTTGCTTAAGACTACCCAATAAATCCCCTAATTATCCACAGCATTCCTCACTTAAAGTGGTTCCGCCGCTTCAAACCTTGACCATGTCTTGTCCTATGAGAATCCCCCATGTAGCTTTGAAGTTCCATAGTTTCATACCTTTGACAAATTATATTGACACAGATGATTGACTACCTTTTAATTGGACGTCGTTAAAAAGGTGTTGTAATCACGTTTATTGGTGGAAAGGCGATAGATTAATTTGAAGTTTAAAAGTCTATTTAGAAAGGTTAATTAAACTAGGTTTCTCATTTTATATATTAGCCCATAATATAACTACCTTCGGTCATTACTCGACTTCCATACATTTGTACTCCACCTTGAAGTGTTTCTGGTACTATATCGAGTAACAGTCGAATAGGGGCCATCATATTACTTTACGATAAATAAGACCGTTTATATTTTACCACTATGATGATCCTAAGGCAACAATCAAACAAGAACATGCAATAAGACGATCAAAGCAATACTACCGATCTTTAATATTTAATTATAAATCATCCCATAATTAATTAACTACATCGCAAGCTAACACAACAAGTATACTACTCTCTAATCATGGCAATAACTAAATCTAGCATAATCAATATAAACATAACTAATTAAGATAGATAAGGATCAGAAAGCACCAGAATTAAATGCGGGAGAAAGTAGACTTGAATTAATTGACACAATTCCAAGCATACACCGAAGATTTACAATGCAATCCGTACTTTCCTTCTATTCTAAACGAGCTCCTAAACTAGCCTAAAACTAATTTTTAGTAAGAAAATAGAAAGAAAGTAGAAGCAATATCTTATGAGAAGTATATTGTTCTAAGAATGGTGTGTGTTGAAATGAAGCCTCATGCCTCCTATTTATAGGTGAAATTCGGCTCACGTTAGCAACTTGAGGAGCACTTTAGCGAAAGGTGGTGCACCAGGTACGTACAATCGCGTAAAGGTGTGGCACGGCGTACGTACAATCGCGTAAAGGTGTGGCATCGGGTACACGCAAGGACCAAAAAGTGAATTTTGGATGGGGGGCAGGTGGTCGGTGCCCCCACCCTGCTGGCCGGCAGTGGCGGCTGGCAGCCTGCCACCCCGGTTCGCTGTCTTTTGCTCTGTTTCTTGATTCGTGCGTGTTTTCTTCGTTATGCTTCCGTTTGTGTCAATTCTTTTTTTGTTGAATTCATTTTTCAAAAATGAAGACTTTGATGAAAAGAAATCCCAAAAATATGTCTATGAACTTTAGATGTGTCGTACGAATCGTTTGAATCTTTCGGCGTGCGTAGAATCTTCATTCTTCATCCGTTTTTGTCGATTCTTCTTCTTTTGGATTCGTATTTTGAAAATAAACATCTTGGATAAGAGAAATCTCAGTGGTGGGCACTTTGTCTCTAAATCTTGTTTTGATGCCCTGAATCTTCAATTGTACGTGGAATCTTCGTTTTTCATCCGTTTTCCTTGATTTTTATCGTGCAACCTTGTTTTGACCATCTCAGCATAATATCATTGATTTGAACCGTATTTGAGTTCAATATGAAAGAATCATTCCAGAATGAGAGAGATATCGATAGTAAAAACTTGACTTTTTACGCGATATCAATAGTTATCTGTGTTTTTGTATGAAGCTGTGGACATGCTGTAAAACGGCCCAATACTTAGTATAGCGCTGGAAACACCGCTGGTGGAGTACAAATGCATGGAAGCTACGGACCGGTCGTAAGCATATGACAACGTGGATACCTGGAAGTCACCCTTCCTGAACATGGTCTAGGTATATATAAAAGTTGTGGAACTGCTGAAAAACGTAGTATACACCGTGAAACGAACCTAGGAATGAACGTTTGATCACAAAGAAGGGTCTACACCTTGACAGAAGTATTTGTGCTCCTCGATTAAATCTAAGGGATCTTAAAAAGAAATCAAATATTCAGCTGTAGTGTAGGATGCTTAAACCCCTAGATCCAACATAACTGACAGTTTAAAGCAAACATAAAGCAGATAAATAAAGATAGTGTTTGCTGAGACTTCGTTAATTAAGTTATGGGATGATGTTTGGAGAAACTATTTTGAAAGATATTAGTTAATTATCATTCTTGAATACTTGTATGTAAACACTAAATTCCCTACTAATTAAAATTCCATTAGCATGTCACACCGGGAGCTAGGTTATGGTAACATTACGAAGTATTTAGAATAATAAGCAAAATCTTAATTATGGTTTAATAATACTTTCATATGAATGGGAACAAAATCTTAAGGTACTAGACATAACTGAATCATATAATGATTCCTCGTCATCCTAACAGATTTGTATATTTAAAAAGTTCATTTATGACTTTAAACTAGCCCTTGCTTAAGACTACCCAATAAATCCCCTAATTATCCACAGCATTCCTCACTTAAAGTGGTTCCGCCGCTTCAAACCTTGGCCATGTCTTGTCCTATGAGAATCCCCCATGTAGCTTTGCAGTTCCATAGTTTCATACATTTGACAAATTATATTGACACAGATGATTGACTACCTTTTAATTGGACGTTGTTAAAAAGGTGTTGTAATCACGTTTATTGGTGGAAAGGCGATAGATTATTTTGAAGTTTAAAAGTCTATTTAGAAAGGTTAATTAAACTAGGTTTCTCATTTTATATATTAGCCCATAATATAACTACCTTCGGTCATTACTCGACTTCCATACATTTGTACTCCACCTTGAAGTGTTTCTGGTACTATATCGAGTAACAGTCGAATAGGGGCCATCATATTACTTTACGATAATTAAGACCGTTTATATTTTACCACTATGATGATCCTAAGGCAACAATCAAACAAGAACATGCAATAAGATGATCAAAGCAATACTACCGATCTTTAATATTTAATTATAAATCATCCCATAATTAATTAACTACATCGCAAGCTAACACAACAAGTATACTACTCTCTAATCATGGCAATAACTAAATCTAGCATAATCAATATAAACGTAACTAATTAAGATAGATAAGGATCAGAAAGCACCAAGATTAAATGCGGGAGAAAGTAGACTTGAATTAATTGACACAATTCCAAGCTTACACTGAAGATTTACAATGCATTCTGTAACACCTGCTAATTTAGGACTTTAATTAGTGCCTAAACTACTTGTAATTACGTGTATTTAGCTTATGTTAATCTAAATATACATGATCGTCTGTGTAATTACATACACGTTTACACGATTTGTTTAAATCGTACGATTATGAACCGGATGGATATCCGACAACGAAAATATGGATGTTAATGGCAAACTATTAAAATAATGTGGAATTATCTAAACAAATATTGTTTACCTTAATATATTGTGAGAATATATTACACGTACTAAATATCGTATAAAACACTCAGTACGCGACGAAAATGCGCGAGACGCGCCTGACGGATAAAATAAAGTCAAACTACATCTTATATCACATTATTAAGTATTTTAATAAAATACATCAAGTTAAAATATCGGGTTTTAAAATCTTTAATTAAATATGCGAAACAAATGTTTAACGCCTAAATAAATATCGAAACGAATGGGTAAACAAGCACCACCTTATTATAAACTGGGAAATTAATTTAACACACCTACAAGAGTGGGACCTCCTTGAAATCTGCAGAAAATCAGCCAAGTATGGCTTCCCTTCACTATCATAAGATCTTGACCAAAAACCCACACAAACACTTAATCCATTTCACACTCTTTCACCACCTCACCTTCAATTTCTCTCTCTAATCCCTCCCATCCTCTCTCTGGCCGAATTCAGGCTGTCACCAGCCACCCCCACACCACCTAGACACCACCGCAAGTCTACCATATCACCACCATAGAGCCATCACGAACCGCCATGCCGGAAATTAAGAAAACACAAGAAAACGAGCATTCGGCTTTCCTTTCTCCTTCTCCTCATCATTTCTTTGTAAGAACTCTTGAACTTTCATTATATTACTTTGAAAACATATAATTACTTGTTATAATGTCCACTTAACGATTACATGTCCAAAACATAAATCAAAACGCAAGTTAAATCTAGAAACTATGAGTTTATGTTCCTGTCCAGATTCTGTTTCCGCTTCCACGAATTTTTCAAAAATCATTACTACAACAAAATGGACGTTTCTTAAGCCTAGAATGTAGTACAAGAAGTTATCTTTCCAACAAAATTAGTCTCGTGAGTTTTTGACTCAGTTTGCTACTCGAAAACATTTTTCTCCGGTGACATAGGTTTACTGTTCCGGCAGACAGGAATTTTCAGTAAATTCTCGAGACCATATCTTGAGTTCTAGACCACTAAAACGTATGAGACCAGTGCCAAAACCTTACATAGTTTGTCAAATTTAAAAAGTTCTTCTATGACCATTTCCAGAAATGTCCGTAATTTTGTTTATAACTAGATCTTTGAACATATAACCGTTTTGGACCAAGTCTGACCACACCTTGAAACTATTTTTGTTTAAAATAGTAAATGAACATATAAAAATACCATAAAGTGCAGAAATGAACTAGACATATATGAGAGCATGTGTGATTTTTGGTTAGGTATAAATCGGACTAGAAATGCTCCAAATCGAAAGGCCTAACGAGTTATAACTAACAGTGGTAACGAGTTATAACTAACAGTGGTAACGAGTTATAACTAACAGTGGTAACGAGTTTACTAACTAACAGTGATAACGGGTTTAGTGAACAGTGGGAACAAAGTATAACACTTGTATTCTAGAAAATCATTGGTCCGTCAATCCTTATTATCGCATAATATCTCAACTCCGTGAATACCATTCTCATAAACAAAAACCGTGAATATCATTCACGCATAAACACAATCCGTGAATATCATTCACGCATAAACAAGTCCGTGATTTCCCATTGTCGCATAAAACTAACATACTTAAAAGAAATTCCGTGAATTGCTATTGTCGTATGAACAAAACTTCGTGAACTTATTGACGCATAAACAGTGTACATGAATGTCATTGTCGGGTTATACATTGTCGCATGAAACAGAAAGTTAAATACTTTTTACACTAAGTATTTAAAAACACTACACTACAAGATATACAAGCACAATGAATTACATAATAATAACACTTGAATTATTATTATACCTCCGTCACCAACGGGCCATACTTATTTACAAAATAATCACAAACGTACAAACAAATACTTGGACATAACTAGTTGAGTGGACAACTAGCATGAATGATCTTTTGAGACATTCACTTATACATACAACCTTATATGCTTAGGGCATTAGAAGGTTGCGGGTTCGCAGAACCTACGGATTACCACTGCTTTCAGACTTCACGTTTATTAAGTTAAACGCTTGCTTGCTTGACTCAGGTGAGTCTTACGGCCCCACTTTTACTGTTTTTATACTTTGGGGGAGATACTTAGCTACCGTTTTACATGTGAACGCAATGTACTGTACTGATTTACTACTGCTTTTACACAAACTTTGCATGAGTTACTTTTATCCACTGAAATCCTCCTATCGTAAGTTGTTAGTTATGGACTTAAGCGCGATTACTAGTAAATGGATCCATTTGGGACTGACAATCCCTGCCTGGGGTGGTAGCGCCACCACGTACTGATTTACACGTAGAAACAGGCATATTAGTATTTGTTACATATGAGTGTGCGGATAGCACTCACGGGGGTACGTGATGCTGTACTTGACTGTACCATTCACACTACACGGTTAAGCTTCAACTTATGAGCTCATGGCAACTGTGCGACATACTGATTTACTTACTTTGCTTGATGGCAACGCTGGTACATTACTTGTGGTTCACAAACGATGACTTTACTACTAAACCTGTGAGATTCACCAACCCTTTTTGGTTGACCTGTTTTAGCTTTGTATCTCAGGTACACAAACGGAGTAAGATTACCCCAAGACTGATAGCTCGAGTCGCATGCATACAACTTGTGGAAATTCTTTTGCATTACTTTTTGAATATCAGTTATGTATTAGAATTTTCTAGGAAATCATCTATGAACTCGAAGCTTGTTATTATGATTCGATAATGTAATACTTTTGTACTATTGTACGACGTTGCATATAGATGTCGTTTGCTTTACTTTGGTGCTTGATTATTGATTAGTAACACCCAAAGCTTGCTTCCGCGCAACAGTAAATTTGGGGGTGTTACAGATTGGTATTAGAGCCTAAGGTTATAGCGAACTAGGTTACATTTAGTGGGCCTAGACTATGACCGTTAGGCAGTATCCTTATTAAGTATGATTAGGTTCAGTGACTACATGATATTGGTTTAATTTAACATAGCCTGATCAACTATGTATAATTAAAAGAATATGATGTGAGATCTGAAAGGAATCATGACTGAGCAGGATACACTAGTTGACTCTGACCACGAGAGAAACCAGGAACCAAACTTGTCTGTATTAGACACCTTAGGCTATTATGTGATATAAGTATATTTGCATAGATAGGCCTCACTCTTTCTAACGCTTGTTCTCAGAATGGCAAACACACCACCCAATCCATCCCACTCTCAATCCGGGACGCAGAACCCGCGGGTAGCTAGGAGGAACACCAGGTTGCCTCAAGTTGGCCCGTATCCCACTCACTTTACTCTGCCAGACTTGGCCGCAAGGCTGGACCGTCACGAGCAACGACTTCGCACCATGGATGTCGCATTGCAAGAGACCAACGAAAACTGGAGACTCACAGCGCTTGAGCGCATCAACCAAGTCTCCGAAGATCACGAAAACACCGTTAGCAACGTGAACGTACTCCACGACCGGGTAGTGGAATCTGGAGTAGAAGTCGAACTTATACGACTCAGGTTGGAACAATGCGAGCAACGCCTGCAAGAGGCCGAAGAATACTCAAGGATGCTGGTACAACGACTGGTTTTGGCTGAAGACAATGCCAGACAGGCCAGCAGACTTGCAAATACAGTGGATCGCCTTGTTGCACTGATGGAACAAATTAATCTACGTGAAGACTAGTGTAGTTTTTACTCTGAAAACCTAGTAATTTCCTAGGTGTAACTTTTATAATTCGACCGGATGTAACAATTCCCGGCATCTTTTGTACTCCTTATATTATGTAACCTTCTAGAACCCACGCCTTGTATCTAATCTAGTTATCTAATGAAATATGGTTATCACGTCACTCTGTTATCGCATATTCCATCATATACCCATGAAATATATCATAAATTCGTACAAACCTCTTATTTCTCTTTTCTTGTTCTTCTTGTTCAGCATCATGCCTCCCCGACGTCAGGTCACCCTCAGTGAAACCGAAATAGCGGATCTGATTGCCCGCAGTGTGGCCCAAGCCTTGGCTACACGAGCACCGACATCAGGCAGCGAAGACTCGACTGCCAACTGATCTCAACCCAAACCTTGTTCCTACAAGGACTTTCAAAACTGCAAACCTCACATCTTCAAGGGCACGGAAGGTGCCATCGGGCTGATCAGGTGGTGTGAAAAGATGGAATCTGTCTTTCTCATCAGCAGATGTGCAGAGGAAGATAAGGTCAAATTCTCTACTTGCACCCTCGAAGGTGGTGCCCTCTCCTGGTGGAACTCATATGCCCAATCAGTGGGTATTGACAACGCCTACCTCCTATCTTGGGAGGATCTGAAAAAGATGCTCACTACCAAGTACTGCCCTATTGAACAACTCCAAAAGCTGGAGGAAGAATTTTGGAACCTAAAGGTGCAGGGGACTGATATTGATAGATACACCTCGAGGTTTAACCAGCTTGCCATCCTCCGCCCAGCAATGGTAAGCACCGAGTCTGACAAGATCAGAAAATACATCCGCGGTCTTCCGGAACCCGTCCGGGGGAACGTCGCCTCCTCAAACCAAACCACCATTGATGGTGCTATCCGATTGGCTCATGAACTCATGGCCATGAACGAGGATCCTGAACCACTCACTCCATCCTCCAACAACAACAAAAGAAAATGGTCCGACAACCACAACAACCACCAAAACAAGAAACCCGAAACCATTAAAGCCTACACCTCCGGTTCCGATGATAAGGGAACGTACAAGGGAACCAAGCCCTATTGCTCTAAATGCCAACGACACCATCAGGGTCCTTGCCCATGTAGCAAGTGCAAGCAATTCGGGCACTTTGCTAAAGACTGCAGGACCAACACTGCTAATACCAACTCCAAGCCCAACACTCCCAGAACCTGTTATGAATGTGGAGTTGCTGGACATTTCAAAAGTGACTGCCCCAAATTGAAGAACAAAAAGGGGAACAACAACAACAATGCTCGGGGCAGAGCTTTTGTACTCAACGCTGGGGATGTCCGCCAGGACCCGAATGTGGTCACGGGTACGTTCCTTCTCAACAATTTGACTGCTTCTGTGTTATTTGATACTGGTGCTGATAGGAGCTTCATATCCGATGAGTTTTGTCCACTACTTAACACTACACCTGTTGCCTTAGATTCTAAGTACACAGTAGAATTGGCAAATGGCAAACTCATTGAGGCCAATAGTATGATACCTAACTACACGTTGAACTTAGCTGATGAGCTATTCCCTATTGATCTTATACCTATCGAGATTGGCAGCTTTGACATAATCGTTGGTATGGATTGGTTATCCAAATACCGTGCCGAGATTATTTGTTACGAGAAAATCGTCCGTATTCCTCTCATCACCGGTGGAACTTTAATCGTACAAGGGGAGACCGGTGGGACGAGACTTAACATTATTTCTTGCATGAAAACCCGGAAATACTTGAGAAAAGGGTACCAGGCAATCCTCGCACATGTTATAGAGAAACAGTCGGAGGAGAAGCGACTTGAGGATGTGCCTATTGTTCGAGACTTCCCAGAAGTCTTTCCTGAAGACTTGCCTGGCCTACCGCCAACTAGACAAGTCGAATTTTCTATTGACCTTGTGCCCGGCGCAGCACCCGTGGCACGAGCACCGTACCGTTTAGCCCCCTCTGAATTTCAGGAGTTGTCTACGCAACTGCAAGAACTCTTGGATAAAGGCTTTATTCGACCGAATTCCTCGCCTTGGGGAGCCCCGGTCTTCTTTGTGAAAAAGAAAGACGGTTCTTTTCGCATGTGCATCGACTACCGTGAACTCAACAAATTAACCGTCAAGAACCGTTACCCACTACCTCGTATTGATGACCTGTTTGACCAACTTCAGGGGTCAAGTTTTTATTCAAAGATCGATCTAAGGTCAGGTTATCACCAACTACGAGTTTGTGACACCGACAATCCTAAAACAGCTTTCCGAACTCGCTACGGGCATTACGAATTCCAAGTGATGCCATTCGGCTTGACCAACGCCCCAGCAGTATTCATGGACCTTATGAATCGGGTGTGTAAGCCTTACCTTGACAAGTTTGTCATCGTTTTCATTGACGACATTCTGATTTACTCGCGCAATGAACAAGAACACGCGCAACACCTGAAAACCATTCTAGAACTACTCAAGCACGAGGAGTTATATGCCAAATTCTCCAAGTGTGAGTTCTGGATGCAAACTGTACAATTCCTTGGACATGTGATTGACAGTCAAGGAATTCATGTTGATCCTTCAAAAATTGAAGCCATCAAGTGCTGGCAAGCACCTACTACACCTACCGAGGTGCGACAATTGTTAGGACTCGCCGGATAATATAGGCGATTCATTGAGAATTTTTTGAAAATAGCTCAACCCCTCACTGCACTGACCCAAAAGGAAAAGAAATTCGATTGGACTGACAAACAAGAGTCAGCTTTCCATCTGCTCAAAAAGAAACTCTGCAGTGCACTTATCCTTTCATTACCCGAAGGCAACGATGACTACGTGGTATACTGTGACGCTTCACACCAAGGTCTCGGTTGCGTGCTGATGCAATGGGACAAGGTTATTGCTTACGCCTCTCGGCAACTCAAGGTCCACGAAAAGAATTACACCACTCATGACCTAGAGTTGGGAGCAGTTGTATTCGCTCTCAAAATCTGGAGACACTACTTGTATGGTACCAAGTGTACAATTTTTACCGACCACAAAAGTCTCCAACACATCTTCGACCAAAAGGACCTAAACATGAGACAACGCCGTTGGGTCGAACTACTTACTGATTACGACTGTGAAATTCGCTACCATCCAGGTAAAGCAAACGTTGTTGCTGATGCCTTAATTCGTAAGGAACGAGTGAAACCCCTTCGAGTCCGAGCGCTTAGTATGACTATAAACAACGACCTGATAACCCAAATTCTTACCGCTCAACTCGAAGCACTCAAAGCTGAAAATGTGAAACACAAGGCCTTGAGAGGCATGGATAAACAGTTTGAAACCAAACCAAACGGGGCCAAGTACTTCTCTGACCGACTCTGGTTGCCCAACTACGGGAACTTACGAGACTTGGTGATGAACGAGGCACACAAGTCTAAATACTCTATACACCCTGGTGCCGACAAAATGTACCATGGCATCAAGGAGTTGTACTAGTGGCCCAACATGAAAGCGGACATTGCTACCTACGTTGGCAAGCGTCTTACTTGTTCTAAGGTTAAAGCCGAACACCAGAAACCTTCCGGTTTGCTACACCAACCGGAAATCCCTGAATGGAAATGGGAGCAGATTACTATGGACTTCATTACTAAATTTCCAAAAACACCTAGCAGTTGCGATACCATTTGGGTGATCGTGGACCGACTCACTAAATCTGCTCATTTCCTAGCCATCAAGGAAACTGACAAGATGGAACGTTTGACACGGATCTACCTGAAAGAGATCGTGTCGAGACACGGCGTGCCCATCTCAATTATCTCTGACCGAGATGCTCGATTTACTTCCCGCTTCTGGCAATCACTACAAAAATCCCTCGGTACTCGTTTGGACATGAGTACTGCTTATCATCCACAAACTGATGGCCAGAGTGAACGAACCATACAAACACTGGAAGATATGCTACGAGCCTGCGTAGTTGACTTCGGTAAAAACTGGGAAAATCACTTGCCTTTGTGTGAGTTTTCCTACAACAACAGTTATCACACCAGCATCAAAGCTGCACCCTTCGAAGCACTGTACGGTCGTAAGTGCCGGTCGCCTATCTGTTGGACTGAGGTGGGGGATGCACAACTTACCGGTCCGGAAATCATACATGAAACAACTGAAAAGATCGTCGGCATACAAAACCGACTGAAAGCAGCGCGTGATCGTCAGAAAAGCTATGCTGACGTGAGACGCAAACACCTCGAATTCCAGGTTGGAGATCGAGTACTTCTGAAAATCTCACCTTGGAAAGGCGTTATTCGTTTTGGCAAACGTGGGAAATTGAATCCCAGGTACATTGGACCGTTCGAAATCCTTGAAAGGATTGGTTCAGTGGCGTACAGACTGCAGCTACCTCCTGAACTCAGTAGCGTGCACCCTACCTTTCACATTTCTAACTTAAAGAAATGTCGATCTGATGAGACACTGGTTATACCTCTTGATGAGATACACATTGACGACAAACTACACTTTGTCGAGGAACCCGTGGAAATTATGGACCGTGAGGTCAAACGCTTAAAACAGAGTCGTATTCCCATTGTTAAAGTCAGGTGGAATTCGAGGCGTGGTCCTGAATTCACTTGGGAACGGGAAGACCAAATGCGACTAAAACATCCACACATGTTTACTGACTCTACTCACACCGCGACTTCGAGCTAATTTCGGGACGAAATTCTCCTAACAAGGGGAGAATGTAACACCTGCTAATTTAGGACTTTAATTAGTGCCTAAACTAGTTGTAATTACGTGTATTTAGCTTATGTTAATCTAAATATACATGATCGTCTGTGTAATTACATACACGTTTACACGATTTGTTTAAATCGTACGATTATGAACCGGATGGATATCCGACAACGAAAATATGGACGTTAGTGGCAAACTATTAAAATAATGTGGAATTATCTAAACAAATATTGTTTACCTTAATATATTGTGAGAATATATTACACGTACTAAATATCGTATAAAACACTCAGTACGCGACGAAAATGCGCGAGACGCGCCCGACGGATAAAATAAAGTCAAACTACATCTTATATCACATTATTAAGTATTTTAATAAAATACATCAAGTTAAAATATCGGGTTTTAAAATCTTTAATTAAATATGCGAAACAAATGTTTAACGCCTAAATAAATATCGAAACGAATGGGTAAACAAGCACCACCTTATTGTAAACTGGGAAATTAATTTAACACACCTACAAGAGTGGGACCCCCTTGAAATCTGCAGAAAATCAGCCAAGTATGGCTTCCCTTCACTATCATAAGATCTTGACCAAAAACCCACACAAACACTTAAACCATTTCACACTCTTTCACCACCTCACCTTCACTTTCTCTCTCTAATCCCTCCCATCCTCTCTCTGGCCGAATTCAGGCTGTCACCAGCCACCCCCACACCACCTAGACACCACCGCAAGTCTACCATATCACCACCATAGAGCCATCACGAACCGCCACGCCGGAAATTAAGAAAACGCAAGAAAACGAGCATTCGGCTTTCCTTTCTCCTTCTCCTCATCATTTCTTTGTAAGAACTCTTGAACTTTCATTATATTACTTTGAAAACATATAATTACTTGTTATAATGTCCACTTAACGATTACATGTCCAAAACATAAATCAAAACGCAAATTAAATCTAGAAACTATGAGCTTATGTTCCTGTCCAGATTCTGTTTCCGCTTCCACGAATTTTATAAATATCATTACAACAACAAAATGGACGTTTCTTAAGCCTATAATGTAGTACAAGAAGTTATCTTTCCAACAAAATTAGTCTCGTGACTTTTTGACTCAGTTTGCTACTCGAAAACATTTTTCTCCGGTGACATAGGTTTACTGTTCCGGCAGACAGGAATTTTTAGTAACTTCTCGAGACCATATCTTGAATTCTAGACCACTAAAACGTATGAGACCAGTGCCAAAACCTCACATATTTTGTCAACTTTAAAAAGTTCTTCTATGACCATTTCCAGAAATGTCCGTAATTTCGTTTATAACTAGATCTTTGAACATATAACCGTTTTGGACCAAGTCTGACCACACCTTGAAACTATTTTTGTTTAAAATAGTAAATGAACATATAAAAATACCATAAAGTGCAGAAATGAACTAGACATATATGAGAGCATGTGTGATTTTTGGTTAGGTATAAATCGGACTAGAAATGCTCCAAATCGAAAGGCCTAACGATTTATAACTAACAGTGGTAACGAGTTATAACTAACAGTGGTAACGAGTTATAACTAACAGTGGTAACGAGTTATAACTAACAGTGGTAACGAGTTTACTAACTAACAGTGATAACGGGTTTAGTGAACAGTGGGAACAAAGTATAACACTTGTATTCTAGAAAATCATTGGTCCGTCAATCCTTATTATCGCATGAAATCTCAACTCCGTGAATACCATTCTCATAAACAAAAACCGTGAATATCATTCACGCATAAACACAATCCGTGAATATCATTCACGCATAAACAAGTCCGTGATTTCCCATTGTCGCATAAAACTAACATACTTAAAAGAAATTCCGTGAATTGCTATTGTCGTATGAACAAAACTTCGTGAACTTATTGACGCATAAACAGTGTACATGAATGTCTTTGTCGGGTTATACATAGTCGCATGAAACAGAAAGTTAAATACTTTTTACACTAAGTATTTAAAAACACTACACTACAAGATATACAAGCACAATGAATTACATAATAATAACACTTGAATTATTATTATACCTCCGTCACCAACGGGCCATACTTATTTACAAAATAATCACAAACGTACAAACAAATACTTGGACATAACTAGTTGAGTGGACAACTAGCATGAATGATCTTTTGAGACATTCACTTATACATACAACCATATATGCTTAGGGCATTAGAAGGTTGCGGGTTCGCAGAACCTACGGATTACCACTGCTTTCAGACTTCAGTTTATTAAGTTAAACGCTTGCTTGCTTGACTCAGGTGAGTCTTACGGCCCCACTTTTACTGTTTTTATACTTTGGGGGAGATACTTAGCTACCGTTTTACATGTGAACGCAATGTACTGTACTGATTTACTACTGCTTTTACACAAACTTTGCATGAGTTACTTTTATCCACTGAAATCCTCCTATCGTAAGTTGTTAGTTATGGACTTAAGCGCGATTACTAGTAAATGGATCCATTTGGGACTGACAATCCCTGCCTGGGGTGGTAGCGCCACCACGTACTGATTTACACGTAGAAACAGGCATATTAGTATTTGTTACATATGAGTGTGCGGATAGCACTCACGGGGGTACGTGATGCTGTACTTGACTGTACCATTCACACTACACGGTTAAGCTTCAACTTATGAGCTCATGGCAACTGTGCGACATACTGATTTACTTACTTTGCTTGATGGCAATGCTGGTACATTACTTGTGGTTCACAAACGATGACTTTACTACTAAACCTGTGAGATTCACCAACCCTTTTTGGTTGACCTGTTTTAGCTTTGTATCTCAGGTACACAAACGGAGTAGGATTACCCCAAGACTGATAGCTCGAGTCGCATGCATACAACTTGTGGAAATTCTTTTGCATTACTTTTTGAATATCAGTTATGTATTAGAATTTTCTAGGAAATCATCTATGAACTCGAAGCTTGTTATTATGATTTGACAATGTAATACTTTTGTACTATGGTACGACGTTGCATATAGATGTCGTTTGCTTTACTTTGGTGCTTGATTATTGATTAGTAACACCCAAAGCTTGCTTCCGCGCAACAGTAAATTTGGGGGTGTTACACATTCCGTACTTTCCTTATATTCTAAACAAGCTCCTAAACTAGCCTAAAACTAATTTTTAGTAAGAAAATAAAAAGAAAGTAGAAGCAATATCTTAAGAGAAGTATATTGTTCTAAGAATGGTGTGTGTTGAAATGAAGCCTCATGCCTCCTATTTATAGGTGAAATTCGGCTCACGTTAGCAACTTGAGGAGCACTTTAGCGAAAGGTGGTGCACCAGGTACGTACAATCGCGTAAAGGTGTGGCACGGCGTACGTACAATCGCGTAAAGGTGTGGCATCGGGTACACGCAAGGACCAAAAAGTGAAATTTGGATGGGGGGCAGGTGGTCGGCGCCGCCACCCTGCTGGCCGGCAGTGGCGGCTGGCAGCCTGCCACCCCGGTTCGCTGTCTTTTGCTCTGTTTCTTGATTCGTGCGTGTTTTCTTCGTTATGCTTCCGTTTGTGTCAATTCTTTTTTTGTTGAATTCATTTTTCAAAAATGAAGACTTTGATGAAAAGAAATCCCAAACATATGTCTATGAACTTTAGATGTGTCGTACGAATCGTTTGAATCTTTCGGCGTGCGTAGAATCTTCATTCTTCATCCGTTTTTGCCGATTCTTCTTCTTTTGGATTCGTATTTTGAAAATAAACATCTTGGATAAGAGAAATCTCAGTGGTGGGCACTTTGTCTCTAAATCTTGTTTTGATGCCCTGAATCTTCAATTGTACGTGGAATCTTCGTTTTTCATCCGTTTTCCTTGATTTTTATCGTGCAACCTTCTTTTGACCATCTCAGCATAATATCATTGATTTGAACCGTATTTGAGTTCAATATGAAAGAATCATTCCAGAATGAGAGAGATATCGATAGTAAAAACTTGACTTTTTACGCGATATCAATAGTTATCTGTGTTTTTGTATGAAGCTGTGGACATGCTGTAAAACGGCCCAGTACTTAGTATAGCGCTGGAAACACCGCTGGTGGAGTACAAATGCATGGAAGCTACGGACCGGTCATAAGCATATGACAACGTGGATACCTGGAAGTCACCCTTCCTGAACATGGTCTAGGTATATATAAAAGTTGTGGAACTGCTGAAAAACGTAGTATACACCGTGAAACGAACCTAGGAATGAACGTTTGATCGCAAGGGTCTACACCTTGACAGAAGTATTTGTGCTCCTCGATTAAATCTAAGGGATCTTAAAAAGAAATCAAATATTCAGCTGTAGTGTAGGATGCTTAAACCCCTAGATCCAACATAACTGACAGTTTAAAGCAAACATAAAGCAGATAAATAAAGATAGTGTTTGCTGAGACTTCGTTAATTAAGTTATGGGATGATGTTTGGAGAAACTATTTTGAAAGATATTAGTTAATTATCATTCTTGAATACTTGTATGTAAACACTAAATTCCCTACTAATTAAAATTCCATTAGCATGTCACACCGGGAGCTAGGTTAAGGTAACATTACAAAGTATTTAGAATAATAAGCAAAATCTTCATTATGGTTTAATAATACTTTCATATGAACGGGAACAAAATCTTAAGGTACTAGACATAACTGAATCACATAATGATTCCTCGTCATCCTAACAGATTTGTATATTTAAAAAGTTCATTTATGACTTTAAACTAGCCCTTGCTTAAGACTACCCAATAAATCCCCTAATTATCCACAACATTCCTCACTTAAAGTGGTTCCGCCGCTTCAAACCTTGGCCATGTCTTGTCCTATGAGAATCCCCCATGTAGCTTTGCAGTTCCATAGTTTCATACCTTTGACAAATTATATTGACACAGATGATTGACTACCTTTTAATTGGACGTCGTTAAAAAAGTGTTGTAATCACGTTTATTGGTGGAAAGGCGATAGATTATTTTGAAGTTTAAAAGTCTATTTAGAAAGGTTAATTAAACTAGGTTTCTCATTTTATATATTAACCCATAATATAACTACCTTCGGTCATTACTCGACTTCCATACATTTGTACTCCACCTTGAAGTGTTTCTGGTACTATATCGAGTAACAGTCGAATAGGGGCCATCATATTACTTTACGATAATTAAGACCGTTTATATTTTACCACTATGATGATCCTAAGGCAACAATCAAACAAGAACATGCAATAAGATGATCAAAGCAATACTACCGATCTTTAATATTTAATTATAAATCATCCCATAATTAATTAACTACATCGCAAGCTAACACAACAAGTATACTACTCTCTAATCATGGCAATAACTAAATCTAGCATAATCAATATAAACGTAACTAATTAAGATAGATAAGGATCAGAAAGCACCAGGATTAAATGCGGGAGAAAGTAGACTTGAATTAATTGACACAATTCCAAGCATACACCGAAGATTAACAATGCATTCCGTACTTTCCTTCTATTCTAAACAAGCTCCTAAACTATCCTAAAACTAATTTTTAGTAAGAAAATAGAAAGAAAGTAGAAGCAATATCTTAAGAGAAGTATATTGTTCTAAGAATGGTGTGTGTTGAAATGAAGCCTCATGCCTCCTATTTATAGGTGAAATTCGGCTCACGTTAGCAACTTGAGGAGCACTTTAGCGAAGTTGGTGCACCAGGTACGTACAATCGCGTAAAGGTGTGGCACGGGGTACGTACAATCGTGTAAAGGTGTGGCACCGGGTACACGCAAGGACCAAAAAGTGGAATTGGGATGGAGGGCAGGTGGTCGGCGCCACCACCCTGCTGGCAGGCAGCGGCGGCTGGCAGCCTGCCACCCCGGTTCGCTGTCTTTTGCTCCGTTTCTTGATTCGTGCGTGTTTTCTTCGTTATGCTTCCGTTTGTGTTAATTCTTTTTTTGTTGAATTCATTTTTCAAAAATGAAGACTTTGATGAAAAGAAATCCCAAAAATATGTCTATGAACTTTAGATGTGTCGTACGAATCGTTTGAATCTTTCGGCGTGCGTAGAATCTTCATTCTTCATCCGTTTTTGCCGATTCTTCTTCTTTTGGATTCGTATTTTGAAAATGAACATCTTGGATAAGAGAAATCTCAGTGGTGGGCACTTTGTCTCTAAATCTTGTTTTGATGCCCTGAATCTTCAATTGTACGTTGAATCTTCGTTTTTCATCCGTTTTCCTTGATTTTTATCGTGCAACCTTGTTTTAACCATCTCAGCATAATATCATTGATTTGAACCGTATTTGAGTTCAATATGAAAGAATCATTCCAGAATGAGAGAGATATCGATAGTAAAAACTTGACTTTTTACGCGATATCAATAGTTATCTGTGTTTTTGTATGAAGTTGTGGACATGCTGTAAAACGGCCCAATACTTAGTATAGCGCTGGAAACACCGCTGGTGGAGTACAAATGCATGGAAGCTACGTACCGGTCATAAGCATATGACAACGTGGATACCTGGAAGTCACCCTTCCTGAACATGGTCTAGGTATATATAAAAGTTGTGGAACTGCTGAAAAACATAGTATACACCGTGAAACGAACCTAGGAATGAACGTTTGATCGCAAGCAAGGGTCTACACCTTGACAGAAGTATTTGTGCTCCTCGATTAAATCTAAGGGATCTTAAAAAGAAATCAAATATTCAGCTGTAGTGTAGGATGCTTAAACCCCTTGATCCAACATAACTGACAGTTTAAAGCAAACATAAAGCGGATAAATAAAGATAGTGCTTGCTGAGACTTCGTTAATTAAGTTATGGGATGATGTTTGGAGAAACTATTTTGAAAGATATTAGTTAATTATCATTCTTGAATACTTGTATGTAAACACTAAATTCCATACTAATTAAAATTCCATTAGCATGTCACACCGGGAGCTAGGTTATGGTAACATTACAAAGTATTTAGAATAATAAGCAAAATCTTAATTATGGTTTAATAATACTTTCATATGAACGAGAACAAAATCTTAAGGTACTAGACATAACTGAATCATATAATGATTCCTCGTCATCCTAACAGATTTGTATATTTAAAAAGTTCATTTATGACTTTAAACTAGCCCTTGCTTAAGACTACCCAATAAATCCCCTAATTATCCACAGCATTCCTCACTTAAAGTGGTTCCGCCGCTTCAAACCTTGGCCATGTCTTGTCCTATGAGAATCCCCCATGTAGCTTTGCAGTTCCATAGTTTCATACCTTTGACAAATTATATTGACACAGATGATTGACTACCTTTTAATTGGACATCATTAAAAAGGTGTTGTAATCACGTTTATTGGTGGAAAGGTGATAGATTATTTTGAAGTTTAAAAGTCTATTTAGAAAGGTTAATTAAACTAGGTTTCTCATTTTATATATTAGCCCATAATATAACTACCTTCGGTTATTACTCGACTTCCATATATTTGTACTCCACCTTGAAGTGTTTCTGGTACTATATCGAGTAACAGTCGAATAGGGGCCATCATATTACTTTACGATAATTAAGACCGTTTATATTTTACCACTATGATGATCCTAAGGCAACAATCAAACAAGAACATGCAATAAGACGATCAAAGCAATACTACCGATCTTTAATATTTAATTATAAATCATCCCATAATTAATTAACTACATCGCAAGCTAACACAACAAGTATACTACTCTCTAATCATGGCAATAACTAAATCTAGCATAATCAATATAAACGTAACTAATTAAGATAGATAAGGATCAGAAAGCACCAGGATTAAATGCGGGAGAAAGTAGACTTGAATTAATTGACACAATTCCAAGCTTACACCGAAGATTTACAATGCATTCTGTACTTTCCTTCTATTCTAAACAAGCTCCTAAACTAGCCTAAAACTAATTTTTAGTAAGAAAATAGAAAGAAAGTAGAAGCAATATCTTAAGAGAAGTATATTGTTCTAAGAATGGTGTGTGTTGAAATGAAGCCTCATGCCTCCTATTTATAGGTGAAATTCGGCTCACGTTAGCAACTTGAGGAGCACTTTAGTGAAAGGTGGTGCACCAGGTACGTACAATCGCGTAAAGGTGTGGCACGGGGTACGTACAATCGCGTAAAGGTGTGGCACCGGGTACACGCAAGGACCAAAAAGTGGAATTGGGATGGGGGGCAGGTGGCCGGCGCCGCCACCCTGCTTGCCGGCAGCGGCGGCTGGCAGCCTGCCACCCCGGTTCCCTCTCTTTTGCTCCGTTTCTTGATTCGTGCGTGTTTTCTTCGTTATGCTTCCGTTTGTGTCAATTCTTTTTTTGTTGAATTCATTTTTCAAAAATGAAGACTTTGATGAAAAGAAATCCCAAAAATATGTCTACGAACTTTAGATGTGTCGTACGAATCGTTTGAATCTTTCGGCGTGCGTAGAATCTTCATTCTTCATCCGTTTTTGCCGATTCTTCTTCTTTTGGATTCGTATTTTGAAAATGAACATCTTGGATAAGAGAAATCTCAGTGGTGGGCACTTTGTCTCTAAATCTTGTTTTGATGCCCTGAATCTTCAATTGTACGTGGAATCTTCGTTTTTCATCCGTTTTCCTTGATTTTTATCGTGCAACCTTGTTTTGACCATCTCAGCATAATATCATTGACTTGAACCGTATTTGAGTTCAATATGAAAGAATCATTCCAGAATGAGAGAGATATTGATAGTAAAAACTTAACTTTTTACGCGATATCAATAGTTATCTGTGTTTTTGTATGAAGCTGTGGACATGCTGTAAAACGGCCCAGTACTTAGTATAGAGCAAGAAACACCGCTGGTGGAGTACAAATGCATGGAAGCTATGGACCGGTCGTAAGCATATGACAACGTGGATACCTGGAAGTCACCCTTCCTGAACATGGTCTAGGTATATATAAAAGTTGTGGAACTGCTGAAAAACGTAGTATACACCGTGAAACGAACCTAGGAATGAACGTTTGATCGCAAAGAAGGGTCTACACCTTGACAGAAGTATTTGTGCTCCTCGATTAAATCTAAGGGATCTTAAAAAGAAATCAAATATTCAGCTGTAGTGTAGGATGCTTAAACCCCTAGATCCAACATAACTGACAGTTTAAAGCAAACATAAAGCGGATAAATAAAGATAGTGCTTGCTGAGACTTCGTTAATTAAGTTATGGGATGATGTTTGGAGAAACTATTTTGAAAGATATTAGTTAATTATCATTCTTGAATACTTGTATGTAAACACTAAATTCCCTACTAATTAAAATTCCATTAGCATGTCACACCGGGAGCTAGGTTATGGTAACATTACAAAGTATTTAGAATAATAAGCAAAATCTTAATTATGGTTTAATAATACTTTCATATGAACGGGAACAAAATCTTAAGGTACTAGACATAACCGAATCATATAATGATTCCTCGTCATCCTAACAGATTTGTATATTTAAAAAGTTCATTTATGACTTTAAACTAGCCCTTGCTTAAGACTACCCAATAAATCCCCTAATTATTCACAGCATTCCTCACTTAAAGTGGTTCCGCCGCTTCAAACCTTGGCCATGTCTTGTCCTATGAGAATCCCCCATGTAGCTTTGCAGTTCCATAGTTTCATACCTTTGACAAATTATATTGACACAGATGATTGACTACCTTTTAATTGGACGTCGTTAAAAAAGTGTTGTAATCACGTTTATTGGTGGAAAGGCGATAGATTATTTTGAAGTTTAAAAGTCTATTTAGAAAGGTTAATTAAACTAGGTTTCTCGTTTTATATATTAGCCCATAATATAACTACCTTCGGTCATTACTCGACTTCCAAACATTTGTACTCCACCTTGAAGTGTTTCTGGTACTATATCGAGTAACAGTCGAATAGGGGCCATCATATTACTTTACGATAATTAAGACCGTTTATATTTTACCACTATGATGATCCTAAGGCAACAATCAAACAAGAACATGCAATAAGATGATCAAAGCAATACTACCGATCTTTAATATTTAATTATAAATCATCCCATAATTAATTAACTACATCGCAAGCTAACACAACAAGTATACTACTCTCTAATCATGGCAATAACTAAATCTAGCATAATCAATATAAACGTAACTAATTAAGATAGATAAGGATCAGAAAGCACCAGGATTAAATGCGGGAGAAAGTAGACTTGAATTAATTGACACAATTCCAAGCTTACACCGAAGATTTACAATGCATTCCGTACTTTCCTTCTATTCTAAACAAGATCCTAAACTAGCCTAAAACTAATTTTTAGTAAGAAAATAGAAAGAAAGTAGAAGCAATATCTTAAGAGAAGTATATTGTTCTAAGAATGGTGTGTGTTAAAATGAAGCCTCATGCCTCCTATTTATAGGTGAAATTCGGCTCATGTTAGCAACTTGAGGAACACTTTAGCGAAAGGTGGTGCATCAGGTACGTACAATCGCGTAAAGGTGTGACACGGGGTACGTACAATCGCGTAAAGGTGTGGCACCGGGTACACGCAAGGACCAAAAAGTGGAATTGGGATGGGGGGTAGGTGGCCGGCGCCGCCACCCTGCTTGCCGGCACTGGCGGCTGGCAGCCTGCCACCCCGGTTCGCTCTCTTTTGCTCCGTTTCTTGATTCGTGCGTGTGTTCTTCGTTATGCTTCCGTTTGTGTTAATTCTTTTTTTGTTGAATTCATTTTTCAAAAATGAAGACTTTGATGAAAAGAAATCCCAAAAATATGTCTATGAACTTTAGATGTGTCGTACGAATCGTTTGAATCTTTCGGCGTGCGTAGAATCTTCATTCTTCATCCGTTTTTGCCGATTCTTCTTCTTTTGGATTCGTATTTTGAAAATGAACATCTTGGATAAGAGAAATATTAGTGGTGGGCACTTTGTCTCTAAATCTTGTTTTGATGCCCTGAATCTTCAATTGTACGTGGAATCTTCGTTTTTCATCCGTTTTCCTTGATTTTTATCGTGCAACCTTGTTTTGACCATCTCAGCATAATATCATTGACTTGAACCGTATTTGAGTTCAATATGAAAGAATCATTCCAGAATGAGAGAGATATTGATAGTAAAAACTTAACTTTTTACGCGATATCAATAGTTATCTGTGTTTTTGTATGAAGCTGTGGACATGCTGTAAAACGGCCCAGTACTTAGTATAGAGCAAGAAACACCGCTGGTGGAGTACAAATGCATGGAAGCTACGGACCGGTCGTAATCATATGACAACGTGGATACCTGGAAGTCACCCTTCCTGAACATGGTCTAGGTATATATAAAAGTTGTGGAACTGCTGAAAAACGTAGTATACACCGTGAAACGACCTAGGAATGAACGTTTGATCGCAAAGAAGGGTCTACACCTTGACAGAAGTATTTGTGCTCCTCGATTAAATCTAAGGGATCTTAAAAAGAAATCAAATATTCAGCTGTAGTGTAGGATGCTTAAACCCCTTGATCCAACATAACTGACAGTTTAAAGCAAACATAAAGCGGATAAATAAAGATAGTGCTTGCTGAGACTTCGTTAATTAAGTTATGGGATGATGTTTGGAGAAACTATTTTGAAAGATATTAGTTAATTATCATTCTTGAATACTTGTATGTAAACACTAAATTCCCTACTAATTAAAATTCCATTAGCATGTCACACCGGGAGCTAGGTTATGGTAACATTACAAAGTATTTAGAATAATAAGCAAAATCTTAATTATGGTTTAATAATACTTTCATATGAACGGGAACAAAATCTTAAGGTACTAGACATAACCGAATCATATAATGATTCCTCGTCATCCTAACAGATTTGTATATTTAAAAAGTTTATTTATGACTTTAAACTAGCCCTTGCTTAAGACTACCCAATAAATCCCCTAATTATCCACAGCATTCCTCACTTAAAGTGGTTCCGCCGCTTCAAACCTTGGCCATGTCTTGTCCTATGAGAATCCCCCATGTAGCTTTGCAGTTCCATAGTTTCATACCTTTGACAAATTATATTGACACAGATGATTGACTACCTTTTAATTGGACGTCGTTAAAAAAGTGTTGTAATCACGTTTATTGGTGGAAAGGCGATAGATTATTTTGAAGTTTAAAAGTCTATTTAGAAAGGTTAATTAAACTAGGTTTCTCGTTTTATATATTAGCCCATAATATAACTACCTTCGGTCATTACTCGACTTCCAAACATTTGTACTCCACCTTGAAGTGTTTCTGGTACTATATCGAGTAACAGTCGAATAGGGGCCATCATATTACTTTACGATAATTAAGACCGTTTATATTTTACCACTATGATGATCCTAAGGCAACAATCAAACAAGAACATGCAATAAGATGATCAAAGCAATACTACCGATCTTTAATATTTAATTATAAATCATCCCATAATTAATTAACTACATCGCAAGCTAACACAACAAGTATACTACTCTCTAATCATGGCAATAACTAAATCTAGCATAATCAATATAAACGTAACTAATTAAGATAGATAAGGATCAGAAAGCACCAGGATTAAATGCGGGAGAAAGTAGACTTGAATTAATTGACACAATTCCAAGCTTACACCGAAGATTTACAATGCATTCCGTACTTTCCTTCTATTCTAAACAAGATCCTAAACTAGCCTAAAACTAATTTTTAGTAAGAAAATAGAAAGAAAGTAGAAGCAATATCTTAAGAGAAGTATATTGTTCTAAGAATGGTGTGTGTTAAAATGAAGCCTCATGCCTCCTATTTATAGGTGAAATTCGGCTCATGTTAGCAACTTGAGGAGCACTTTAGCGAAAGGTGGTACATCAGGTACGTACAATCGCGTAAAGGTGTGACACGGGGTACGTACAATCGCGTAAAGGTGTGGCACCGGGTACACGCAAGGACCAAAAAGTGGAATTGGGATGGGAGGTAGGTGGCCGGCGCCGCCACCCTGCTTGCCGGCACTGGCGGCTGGCAGCCTGCCACCCCGGTTCGCTCTCTTTTGCTCCGTTTCTTGATTCGTGCGTGTGTTCTTCGTTATGCTTCCGTTTGTGTCAATTCTTTTTTTGTTGAATTCATTTTTCAAAAATGAAGACTTTGATGAAAAGAAATCCCAAAAATATGTCTATGAACTTTAGATGTGTCGTACGAATCGTTTGAATCTTTCGGCGTGCGTAGAATCTTCATTCTTCATCCGTTTTTGCCGATTCTTCTTCTTTTGGATTCGTATTTTGAAAATGAACATCTTGGATAAGAGAAATATTAGTGGTGGGCAATTTGTCTCTAAATCTTGTTTTGATGCCCTGAATCTTCAATTGTACGTGGAATCTTCGTTTTTCATCCATTTTCCTTGATTTTTATCGTGCAACCTTGTTTTGACCATCTCAGCATAATATCATTGACTTGAACCGTATTTGAGTTCAATATGAAAGAATCATTCCAGAATGAGAGAGATATTGATAGTAAAAACTTAACTTTTTACGCGATATCAATAGTTATCTGTGTTTTTGTATGAAGCTGTGGACATGCTGTAAAACGGCCCAGTACTTAGTATAGAGCAAGAAACACCGCTGGTGGAGTACAAATGCATGGAAGCTACGGACCGGTCGTAATCATATGACAACGTGGATACCTGGAAGTCACCCTTCCTGAACATGGTCTAGGTATATATAAAAGTTGTGGAACTGCTGAAAAACGTAGTATACACCGTGAAACGAACCTAGGAATGAACGTTTGATCGCAAAGAAGGGTCTACACCTTGACAGAAGTATTTGTGCTCCTCGATTAAATCTAAGGGATCTTAAAAAGAAATCAAATATTCAGCTGTAGTGTAGGATGCTTAAACCCCTTGATCCAACATAACTGACAGTTTAAAGCAAACATAAAGCGGATAAATAAAGATAGTGCTTGCTGAGACTTCGTTAATTAAGTTATGGGATGATGTTTGGAGAAACTATTTTGAAAGATATTAGTTAATTATCATTCTTGAATACTTGTATGTAAACACTAAATTCCCTACTAATTAAAATTCCATTAGCATGTCACACCGGGAGCTAGGTTATGGTAACATTACAAAGTATTTAGAATAATAAGCAAAATCTTAATTATGGTTTAATAATACTTTCATATGAACGGGAACAAAATCTTAAGGTACTAGACATAACCGAATCATATAATGATTCCTCGTCATCCTAACAGATTTGTATATTTAAAAAGTTCATTTATGACTTTAAACTAGCCCTTGCTTAAGACTACCCAATAAATCCCCTAATTATCCACAGCATTCCTCACTTAAAGTGGTTCCGCCGCTTCAAACCTTGGCCATGTCTTGTCCTATGAGAATCCCCCATGTAGCTTTGCAGTTCCATAGTTTCATACCTTTGACAAATTATATTGACACAGATGATTGACTACCTTTTAATTGGACGTCGTTAAAAAAGTGTTGTAATCACGTTTATTGGTGGAAAGGCGATAGATTATTTTGAAGTTTAAAAGTCTATTTAGAAAGGTTAATTAAACTAGGTTTCTCGTTTTATATATTAGCCCATAATATAACTACCTTCGGTCATTACTCGACTTCCAAACATTTGTACTCCACCTTGAAGTGTTTCTGGTACTATATCGAGTAACAGTCGAATAGGGGCCATCATATTACTTTACGATAATTAAGACCGTTTATATTTTACCACTATGATGATCCTAAGGCAACAATCAAACAAGAACATGCAATAAGATGATCAAAGCAATACTACCGATCTTTAATATTTAATTATAAATCATCCCATAATTAATTAACTACATCGCAAGCTAACACAACAAGTATACTACTCTCTAATCATGGCAATAACTAAATCTAGCATAATCAATATAAACGTAACTAATTAAGATAGATAAGGATCAGAAAGCACCAGGATTAAATGCGGGAGAAAGTAGACTTGAATTAATTGACACAATTCCAAGCTTACACCGAAGATTTACAATGCATTCCGTACTTTCCTTCTATTCTAAACAAGCTCCTAAACTAGCCTAAAACTAATTTTTAGTAAGAAAATAGAAAGAAAGTAGAAGCAATATCTTAAGAGAAGTATATTGTTCTAAGAATGGTGTGTGTTGAAATGAAGCCTCATGCCTCCTATTTATAGGTGAAATTCGGCTCACGTTAGCAACTTGAGGAGCACTTTAGCGAAAGGTGGTGCACCAGGTACGTACAATCGCGTAAAGGTGTGGCACCGGGTACACGCAAGGACCAAAAAGTGGAATTGGGATGGGGGGCAGGTGGCCGGCGCCGCCACCCTGCTTGCCGGTAGCGGCGGCTGGCAGCCTGCCACCCCGGTTCGCTGTCTTTTGCTCCGTTTCTTGATTCGTGCGTGTTTTCTTCGTTATGCTTCCGTTTGTGTCAATTCTTTTTTTGTTGAATTCATTTTTCAAAAATGAAGACTTTGATGAAAAGAAATCCCAAAAATATGTCTATGAACTTTAGATGTGTCGTACGAATCGTTTGAATCTTTCGGCGTGCGTAGAATCTTCATTCTTCATCCGTTTTTGCCGATTCTTCTTCTTTTTGATTCGTATTTTGAAAATGAACATCTTGGATAAGAGAAATCTCAGTGGTGGGCACTTTGTCTCTAAATCTTTTTTTGATGCCCTGAATCTTCAATTGTATGTGGAATCTTCGTTTTTCATCCGTTTTCCTTGATTTTTATCGTGCAACCTTGTTTTAACCATCTCAGCATAATATCATTGACTTGAACCGTATTTGAGTTCAATATGAAAGAATCATTCCAGAATGAGAGAGATATTGATAGTAAAAACTTGACTTTTTACGCGATATCAATAGTTATCTGTGTTTTTGTATGAAGCTGTGGACATGCTGTAAAACGGCCCAGTACTTAGTATAGCGCTGGAAACACCGCTGGTGGAGTACAAATGTATGGAAGCTACGGACCGGTCGTAAGCATATGACAACGTGGATACCTGGAAGTCACCCTTCCTGAACATGGTCTAGGTATATATAAAAGTTGTGGAACTGCTGAAAAACGTAGTATACACCATGAAACGAACCTAGGGATGAACGTTTGATCGCAAAGAAGGGTCTACACCTTGACAGAAGTATTTGTGCTCCTCAATTAAATCTAAGGGATCTTAAAAAGAAATCAAATATTCAGCTGTAGTGTAGGATGCTTAAACCCCTTGATCCAACATAACTGACAGTTTAACATACATTAGCAAGCAATAGTACGACCCTTAATAAAATCGATTAGACTTAGGTGTTAAGAAAGATCAGAAATGAAATATCGGTCTGTTGCCTTATTCATGCGCCCATGAGTTAACTCCAAGATGGGTCACTAGTCCTCATCGGACAGTGTTGGGGGACTGAGCAGCCTGATCTGATCAGACTCATGATAACCTAGTATTCAGTGACATGCGACTTAGGTTTTCCATTTAAATCATAGGATACTAGTTATGACACCAAACCTCTGTTAATTTTATTAAAGGAAAGTCTCCAATCATCTTTTATAATGAACATCATCCCGAAACCTGAATATTGAAACTTCAGCAATCACAATCACTATCTATCTGCTTACCCTACCCGTAGTTTAGTATTTACTTTTCTGTATTGTCGTTAATTTAGAAAAGTATGTTTTTGAGGATATGAAGGTGAAGTTCGAAAAAAAAGAGTACGATATTTGGATCAAGGAGTTTGCAACATGGGAACCTAAAATTGTACACTCATATATTGATTCTTCCGAGTCCTCGGACAATGAGGATTTTGAGGATTACGAGACCCACGATGGACATTCTAGTGTTTCAGAAACCCCTTTTGAGTCCGCGGGAAAGGAAGTGAGAACTTCGATCCTAAGTTGAGTAGAGAAAACTCTATTCATTTTTCCCATGATTCGAAGGTTAGTCAAGATGGTAACAATTCTGTCGACGTCAATACTGTTGAACAAACTCCTTTGAAAGAAATTGTGGATGGTGATACTACTCTACATATTGGCTTGGAGGTTAATCAAAGGCATATTGATGTCAACCCTGATTGTAAAATCCCTTCGAAGTTAGAAGATATTTTCTCATTGAATAGAATTATTCTTCAGGAAGCGGGTACTCGAAAAAGATCAAAATCATGTCCTCCAGATGAAAAGAGTGCAGCAGCCTCAAAATCTAGCAGAGCATCAGGGTTTATTAAAGGAGTTTATTTGAAATTGGGATTTAAAAAGGTAGATCAAATTGAACAGGTTTCCACGGGTAATAGCCCTTATAACTCAAAATGGGAAAGTCAAGCTTCGAGATGCCCTTTGCAAAGGTCTACCAATTCTTCCTCAAGTGTTCATAAAATTTGTACGGAGGTGCTCCGGGACGCATTGTAGCTACGAGTTATTTGTACACCTTTCTATGTTTTAATCTATCTTCCATATTTAAATATGTTTGTTCTTTATTTTATAAATTTAAATATACATGCTGGAATTGCCATGGTTAACTAGATAACTCAATTGTCTGCTATGATAGTTGTTTAGAAAGTTTTAAATATGTAATTGTGTTGTATTTTATGAGACTGCGGATGGCTTATGTTACAGATAGATGTAGGAATTAAATCTTTATCGTTTATTTGCCCAACTCATGTTGTGACTAAAACCTTATCCAAAAATGAACGTAGCTAACTCATAGGGTATAGGTCACTTACTTATACTATGTTCGATTGAATCATTGAGCTCGGCATGGCCGGTGTTCTCTAGACCAAAATAGCATCCAAGAGACACGGAATATGGGAATAGCGGTGGATTAAGATTAAATTCATATAGGCGATATTTTTGAGACAACTTTCGGAATATCCTTGACTTAAATAATACCTTTGTATTGAACTATTGCTTTGATCATCTTATTGCATGTTCTTATTTGATTGTTGCCTTAGGATTATCATAATAGTAAAATACAAATGACATAAATTATCGTGAAATAATATGACGGCCCCTATTCGATTGTTCTTTGATATAGTACTGGAAACGCTTACGGCAGAGTACAAATGTATGGAAGTCGAGAATGACCGAAGGTAGTTATATAATGAATCGAATAACAAACGTATTACTTAAGTTTCCATTTGTAGTACCAATCATCCCTGTTTTCTTGCATACCTGAGTAATGTCGATAATTTGTACGAATAAGTGATGACATACTATCCGGCCGCCTAGACCAGTTAGTCCAACCTATTCCGGTGAGGGTAAACCTCGTTCATAAGATTGTTTATTCAACAAACTATGCCGTGATTCGGACATCTCTGACGACCGAAATTGGGGAATAGGATTCGAGATTAACTATCGGATAATATGGGTATACATTTGAGAGAACTTTCGGTGTATGCTTTAATATATTCTGCAACCCACGTGACATTCAATTTTCCTGATTGTGGACACTTCCGAGTTGGCCCGATAGAAGGATTGTAGTAATAGCTCACATTAACTTACGAACTTATCCCAATTAGAACTCTCCATATTTAACAATTCCTAAACCACTTTATAGTAGACAATCGCTTTAATTGTTGAACGCCGGAAGTAACCTCCACTCTTTAGTTTAGTTTAGTTTAATAGAAAACCCAAAACCAAAACCAACTCTTTTATCCCTAGCTAAATACATAAAATTTTCTAAATCCCCTAGCTTCAATTTGCCGCGCTTTGAAGAACGATCCTAGGTCATACTTGTCCTTTGCTATCCCTTTGATTAGCATAATAGTAACCCTAGGCTCCAGCCTTACAAATTTAAAACCCACTATTGTCTGGCATTGCCTTTAGAAATTTCAACAACTGGTGTGCTACACAACAAGTTTTTGGCACCACTACCGGGGAGCGTCAGCAACCGATTTTAGGAATTTTGCAACTTTAGTGTTTAGCGATCCTTTTGAGAGATCAACATCGATCGAAAGTTACCTTTTTGCCTTTAGGATTAGTTTAGTTTTAGTTTAAGCACTTTTGACCAGTCATGTCAACACCCTATTTTGAATCGACTATCCCCATACCAAATGAATCTTTAACCTAAATTTTGGCTGTTTCCTCACCTATAGACCACTTACCTTCCTTAAAACAATCTTTATCAGATTTTATGTTCGAACAAAATGTTATAAAGAAAAGAGTAACCGGAGTTCAAGATAACATTAACGCCATGATAAAATTTCAGAAAAATTAATCTCTAACATGGAATATGTTCTGAAAAACTTAAGTTTTATTGAGGAAAGTACGTCGACAATCACTAATAACACCACTCATCCACCAAGTGATGATATGTTAATCGTGACTAGAGGAGGAAAAGTAACCAAAGTTGATCCACCACCACCAGATAATACCCCCGAAAACACTTCTTTGCCCACACCTACACCTAGTGAAAATGTGTCAAATGACATCCCTGTCACAACATCTGACCCATCTAAAATTGTACAGGGTGATCAGAGGGGTTCAGATAGCTTTTAATCTTACTTGTTACATGATGAAGGTATATGCCCCCCAACTTGAAAATGACAAAGTGGATATGTGGTCTACTATTATTAATTTCATGGATGCCGATAAAGGGAATTATCTCATCAGTGGGGATTTAACTCTGTTCTTTATAATCATGATCGCATGGGGTCTGCGTTTTCTAATCTTAACACTACCAACTTTAATCTGTTTATCAATGATGCAAACTTGATTGATTTGCCAACGGGAAGACATAAGTTTACTAGGGTGACTTTGGATGAGGCTAAAGCGAGCAGGTTGGATCGATTTTTGCTTACTCAATCTTTCATTGATGTGGTGTCGGGCCTTATTGTTAAAATACAGTATATATATGGTTTAGCCCATAGCCCACATTGTATAATGGGCCCGTAGGGTTTTCTTAGATTAGGGTTGTATGCATATAAAACACCCTGTACATTGTATCATTAGTGAATGTGTATAAAGATAATCAGTCTTTAATCTTTACATGGTGTCAGAGCCGTGTATCGATTAAACTTCCGCCATCTGCCGTTGTGTAACAATTCCGGCAACCACCTTCCACCATCTACTATCGTGTATCAATTCCGGCAGCCACTCTCCACCATCTGCCATCGTGTATCAATTTCGGTAGCCACTTAATCAATCTGATCTACTCCAATTCTAAAATAATCTGAAATCACCACCACCGGATCAGCTAAGTACCACCGGAACCCTATCGGAATCTGACCGAATTCGAGGAACCCTAATTTTCAGATTTTTTTAATTATTGGTATTGTGTAATCAGCATCATGGGCACTGTTATAAATCCACAGTCATCGGGTAGTGGTTTTGGAACTACTCAGTCTTTTATCATCGCCGGATCTCACTGTATGACCACCGAAAAGTTGACGGGATCAGCCAACTATCTCACATGGGCAGCCTCAGTTAAAATGTGGTTCAAGGGAAAATGTCAATTTGATCATCTGACCAGAAGGGCTACAAATATAGCGAAGTATGATCGTGCTAAATGGGAACAAATGGATGCCCAATTATGCAATTTGTTGTGGCAATCCATTGATCCTTCCATCATACAACTCTTTCGACCTTCTGAGACTTGTTACGAGGTTTGGGCTGAGGCATCTGAGTGTTATACCAATGATATTCAAAGATTGTACACGGTTGTTAGCAACATTTAGAACATGAAACAAGACAACAGTATGGAATCATATCTAGGGCATGTTCGCGCACTTATGCAGGAGTTCGAGGCACTTATGCCATTTGTCAAGATACAAGCGGAACACACTGCACAAAGGGAGAAATTCATTATGGTTGCAGCTCTTTCCGGACTAAAACCAGAGTACGAGTCTGCTAGACACCAGATCTTGACAAGTTCTACCACACCTACCATGAGAGACACCTTCAGATGACTCCTGAATATGACTGGAACTAGTGTTGCTCCCACTAATTCTAGTCCAGCTCCTTCTGCATTTGTGGCTTGTAATAAAAAAGGCTAACAACATTAGACTCCCATACTGCACTGAATGTCAAAAAGTTGGTCATACGAAAGATAAGTGTTGGGAGATACTTCGTCAACCTGCAGCACCTCCTACTCGGTCTGCTCATGCTTTTGAAACTAGTTCAACCTCTAACGAATCAACATCACAGTCTCAAGTAGTACATATGACAGCCGCTAAATATGATGCTTATATGAAATATCAGTCGGCTCAACATGCCATCCATACTGCAGCTAGTCATACCGGTAATCCTTTGGCTTGTGTTACTCAAGGGTAGTATCCATGGATCATTGATTCAGGTGCCACTGATCATTTATGTGGTAACAAAGATCTTTTCTCTTTTCTCGCATACTCGGATAATTTGCCTCCTATAATTGTTGCTGACGGGAATAAAACTGTAGTCAGTGGAGTGGAATAGGGGAAACCCGACCACTTCCCTCTTTATCACTCGACTCTCGACTCTGTTTTATACGTACCTAAAAGTCCCTTTTCTCACATACTCGGATAATTTGCCTCCTATTATTGTTGCTGACGGGAATAAAACTGTAGTCAGTGGAATGGGGGAAACCCGACCACTTCCCTCTTTATCACTCGACTCTGTTTTATATGTACCTAAAAGTCCCTTTAACTTATTGTCCATCAGTCACGTTCCCAAAGCTAAATCTTGTTCTATAACCTTCACACCTGATGTTGTCTTTTTGTGAGACCTGAGTACAGGGCGAATGATTGACGAAGGACATGAGTCAGTAAGGCACTACTACTTAAGTAGATCTCGCTCCCCTGTAGTAGCTGCTAGCACCACATCACCACAATACCTTCATCACTTTTATGTCTCATCCATCTCTTTCAAAGTTGAAGAAGTTAGCACCAATTTTGTCATCTTTGTCTTCTATTCACTGTGAGTCGTGTCAGTTGGGAAAACATACTCGTGTATCTCCTAGAAGAGTCAATAAAAGAGTCGATTCTTCGGTTTCTCTTGTACACACTAATGTGTGGGGTCCTAGTCGAGTCAGTTCTACTTTGGGTTTTCAATACTTTGTAACGTTTATTGATGATGATTATCGATCTACTTGGATTTTCTCAATGAAACAACGGTCGGAATTATTTAATATATTCAAAAATTTTGTCCTGAAATAAAAACCCAATTTGGTATGACCATCCGTACTCTTAGAAGTGACAATGCACTTGAATACTTCTCTACATCCTTTACCGATTTCATGGCATCACAAGGTATGTTACATCAATCTTCGTGCCCTAGGACTCCGCAACAAAATGGTGTTGCTGAAAGGAAAAACTACTATTTAGTTGAAACTACTCGCAACTTACTTTTTCATGCTAATCTTCCACTTAACATGTTATCTCATTAATCGCATGCCATCATCTGTATTACAGGATCGAATCCCTTTCTCTGTGTTATTTCTAGATCAGACACCATATCATCTTCCTCTTCATCCTGTTGGGTGCGTTTGCTTTGTTCATTGTTTAGATCCAGGCTGATATAAGCTTGCTCCCAAAGCACTAAAATGTGTCTTTCTTGGTTATTCTTGACTTCAGAAAGGCTACAAGTGTTACTCTCCGAGATTTGATAAATACTTCATGACTGCAGACGTCACATTCTTGAACCATCAAGTGTACTTTCATGTTGATCAACAAGAGTCATCAATTGTTGACCAGGTTCTTCCTCTTCTGGTATTTTCTCCCGTATCTAATGAGGATACCAATAATCCATCTCATGTCCCTCGTGTAGAACCACCGTTGAAAACTTACCAAAGATGTTCTCGGCCTAAAACTCCAACTACCGATAATCTGCATGACGAGTTACCTACTGCAGGTCCCTCTGACTCTTCTCCTTCAACAATTCCTCCTTCAACTCCAGTTCAGCAAACTGATGATCTCCCCATTGCCCAATGGAAAGGTACACGATCTACCACTAATCCTTACCCCATATATAGGTATTTAGAATATGATTGTTTATCACCTACCTTTTCTGTTTGTGTTGCGTGGTCTTGCCTCTGTTCCTATTCCTAAAACAGTAGGCGAAGCTTTATCGCATCCTGGTTGGTGTCAAGCAAAGATTGATGAAATGAGAGCATTGCACTCAAATGAGACGTGGGATTTGGTTCATTTGCCTCCAGGAAAAACCATAGTTGGGTGTCGTTGGATTTTTACACCTAAAGTAGGCCCTCGTCTTAAGGCGCGCTTGGTTGCTAAAGGATACACCCAAATATATGGACTCGATTATAGAATACATATTTTATTATCTATAGCAGCAATCAGTAATTGGTCTCTTTATCAACTTGATATCAAAAATGCCTTCCTCCATGGTGATCTACAAGAAGAAGTATACATGGAGCAACCTCCCGGATTTGTTGCTCAGGGGGAGTCTGCATTAGTATGCAAACTCCAAGAGTCGCTGTTGGCGTTAAACAGTCTCCCAGGGCTTGGTTTGGCAGGTTCTGTAATGTGATTAAAAACTTTGGGATGACACGTAGTGAGGCTGATCATTCGGTATTTTATAGACATTTGGATACATATTGCATATACTTGATAGTCTATGTTGATGATATTGTAATCACTGGGAATGATCTCATTGGCATTAAACGGCTGAAGGATCATTTATTCAAGCACTTCCAGACAAAGGATATGGGAAGACTCATATACTTCTTAGGTATTGAAGTTGCATAATCAAAAGATGTAATTTTAATTTCCCAAATAAAGTATGCCTTAGATATTCTTGAGGAGGCTGGTCTAGTAGATGGCAAACCAGTTGACACTATGATGGATCCTAATGTTAAAACTCTTACCGGGACAGGGGATCCTCTATTGGATCAAGGTAAATATCGGAGGTTAGTTGGCAGGCTTAACTATCTCATAGTAACTCATCCTGATATCTCATTTGCTATGAGTGTAGTTAGTCAGTTCTTGAATTCCGCTTGTGCCTCTCACTACGGATTCTGAAGTACATGAAAGGAGCTCCTGGAAAAGGATTACTATATGAGAATAAAGGTCATGTGGAGGTTCAATGTTATTGTGATGCAGATTATGATGGGTGTCCCTTCAGTCGAAGGTCAACCTCGGGATTTAGTGTCTTATTCGGAGGTAATTTGATATCTTGGAAAAGTAAGAAACAAAATGTGGTAGAAAGATCAAGTGCAGAGGCCGAATATCGAGCAATGGAAAATGCAACATGTGAGCTAATATGGTTTAAGCAACTTTTAGAAGAATTAAAATTCTGCAAGATTTCCCCATTGAAGCTCATATGTGACAACAGAGCTGCAATGCACATCGCATCTAACCCTGTTTTTCATGAGAGGACAAAGCACATTGAAATTGATTTTCACTTCATTAGAGAAAAACTTCTTGATGGTATCATTGTAACCGAGTCTATTAACTCGAATGATCAACTGGCAGATGTATTTACAAAGTCTCTTAGAGGTTCTCATGTTGAATATATATATGTAACAAGCTTGGAGCTTATGATATATACGCTCCTGAGGGGGAGTGTTAAAATACAACACATTATATATATATATATATATATATATATATATATATATATATATATATATATAAGGAATTGATCAATGCATAAATGCGAGCTAGTCAAAGTCTCATGGTAAGCAGTGCCAAAATGCTTTTGTAAGGCTTAAAGACAAGTTGAAACATTTGAAATTTTCTTTTAAAGTTTGGTGCAAAGAGAAAGTGTCTGGAAGAACCGTGGAAGACATTAACCGAGATATCGCTGTTGTGGATAGTCAAATTTTGTAATTCAGGAATCACATATGTGCTTCAAGCTAATAGAAGTAGGCTCCTTCTTGAGCTACACTCATTGATACACCGCCAAAATTGCTATTTCAAATAGAAAGCTAAGATCAAATGGAGTGCAGAAGGAGATGAAAGTTCAAAACAATATTTTCACTCTATTATCAAATGGAGGCGGAGAACCATGACTATGAAGGGAATAAAAGACAAGGGAGGTGATATAAAAATTTTTATCATGATTAAAATTGCTAAACAAATTTAAAAAGTTTGCAGGTGTAGCGTTCACTGTAAATGGCTACCCTACGGAGGAGTTTCAAATTCAACGGGGCCTCCATCAAGGAGACCCGATGGCTCCGTTTTTTTTCAATTTGGCAATGAAGGGGCTACATGTTTCAATCAACAACCTTGTGAGGAATGGTTTGTTTAAGGCTGCTCATATTGAGAATAATGTAGTTTCTCATTTGTTCTATGCTGATGATGTGTTAATAACGGGAGAGTAGTCTGAAATGAATTTGCAGGTGATTTAAAATGCTTTTCGGTTCTTTTTTTATGTTTCAGGGTTATTAACTTTAAAAAATCTTCTATAATTGACGTCGGGGTAAAGGAGTCGGAGGTTCAAAGGCTAGCTAACTTGATAGGTTGTACTCATGAATCCTTCCATTTAAGTACCTTGGAATTCCCATTGGGGCAAACATTACCAGATTTACTACATGGGAGCCGATTGTTTCTAAATTCAAGAGAAGGCTTTCTGGATGGAATGCTAAGCTAATATCTATCGGTGGCCGATGTACCCTTATATCATCTATTCTTGGTGCATTGGGAATTTATTTTCTGTTCGTATTCCGAATGCCTAAGAAAATAAAAAGTACTCTTAAATCCTTGCGGTCATCTTTTTTTTTTTTTTTTTTTTTTTTTGGGGGGGGGGGGGGGGGGGGGGTTTGGCTATTCAGAGAAAGATAGCTTGGAAAAAATGGTATGAGGTTATTGCTATGAAAGATTCCGGGGGTGTTGTCATAGGTAGCCTTGAAGCGATGAATTTGGCATTTCTTTACCAATGGAGATGGCGTGGTCTCACTAGTGGTAATTCATTGTGGGTGCGGGTGATAAAGGACATTCATGGTAATGATTGTTTCACATCTCTTGTATCTAAGTCAAAAGGTTTATGGTGGAGGATTGTTACAGCTATCAAATATGTTCATGAAATTCCCACGTTTCCTCAAAATGTTATTATGAGAAAGGTTGGTAATGGAGATGATACAAGATTTTGGAAGGATACTTGGTGTGGGGATCGTGCTTTAGCCGCCCGGTTTCCTCGGTCGTTTGCTCTAGAATAGGAAAAAGACTGCACCACTAGTAATCGCCAGGACAATAATACATGGTCTTTGAGTTGACGACGCGATCTTAGTGGAGGGCTTGAACAACATCAATGGAATGATATGCTAAATATTCTCTCTAATTCTGTTGGATGGAAAATCATAATTCTCTATTGCCTGGATTCGGTGACATATTGATAAACACCTCATGCCGATAGACTCCCATCCAACAATATGGAATGCTCTTGTTCCAAAGAAAGTAAACATATTCATTTGGAGAATGTTGCAGAAAGGCCTCCCTACTAACATCAGTTTATTCGGTCATGGCATTAACGTGAACACATTCAGGTGTGCTTGTTGCAACAATGGTGTAGATGATTTAGACCAACTCTACTGTCATTGTAGCATGGTTTCGGAAACGAGAACGTTGCTTAATTCTTGGACAAAATTAAACATTCCTACTAATCATCCTACCGAGGTTATGGAGTGGTGTGATGGAATAGAAATGTCAAAAAAGAATCGTAATATACTTGAAGCTATTCTGTTTACTTGGTGGTGGTACATGTGGAAGACTAAAAACAATAACATCCGTAGCGGTAATTGTGAGAGCAATGATGATTATGGTTATCATGGTGGTGGCAATCTCCTTTCTTTGGATTAATAA
Source organism: Pseudognaphalium luteoalbum (assembly GCA_963422505.1). Classification (NCBI taxonomy): domain Eukaryota; kingdom Viridiplantae; phylum Streptophyta; class Magnoliopsida; order Asterales; family Asteraceae; genus Pseudognaphalium; species Pseudognaphalium luteoalbum. The sequence goes on from OY730197.1 coordinate 54,677,195, forward strand.
TCGTGGAAGAAAAACCGCTATTAGTTGGGAGGACTGGTCTACCAATCCGTTGCAGCTTCAACCGTTATGTGGATGAATTCTAACATGGAATTATTTGTTACATTGGTATTGAGGTTGGACTTTGAAGTGGATGTTCCATTATTGAGAATGAAGATTTGCACCTGCTTATTTTGTATTTTTAATGTTCCTAACTATGTCCATAAAAGTATTTCATGCATTGTATAAAGCTACTTTATTTAGGAAGTATTGTATCCCCGGCCTTGGTTGGGACTACATAAAAAATACTATGGAGTGAAAACCAGTAGCTCGGCCTCTATTTAGTGGGGGGGTTTTCTCATGTCTGGGGCTAGCTGTAAAAGGCATGAGTTTTTTCACTCATTTTGCAATCCTCGCAGTTAAAGCCCCGGGTAAAGTCTAGATTTTTGTAGTTGTTTATTTCTAGATTTGTTGCTGTTACGTCTAGTTTCTTGTTAGATGTTCATCTTTTATTTATATATATTTTAGTCGTTCAAAAAAAATATTCCATACATTATAAGTATTAGAATATGATTATCTTTAACTGTCTAGCACCCATTAAAACCTTTCGTATAATTTTTTTCAACTCACATGTCACCAACTTTTTCCCTGGATTTATTTTACATAAGGAAATTATTTAAAATTAAGATGTTAATAAATCACTAAATTATAAAAATTTTATTAAGAGTAGCATTACACTAACATTTAGTTAGAATAAGAGAATTAATAAGAATGTATTACGTATCACAAAATTCAATTCCTTTTATGTTTTTAAAAGTCAACATCTCACAAACTTTAAGTCAAAAAATTATAAAAACTACACCATATAAATCAGCGTTTATTTCTCTTCCATTATTTATTTTACGAGGTAGACTTTCAACGACTTTTTTATATTCATTTTCGAGAGGTTTTGTATACTACTATCATATCACATGTGATACCACTATAAATTGATAACTTTCATATATTTAGTCATACAACTAAAAACCTTGACATATGAATACTTACTCTTTATACATCAGTTATAGTGTATTGCCAGAACTAAAACCATACTGTATTATCTTACGTTGTTTTCACATTGTTTTTTTGGCATTCGAATAATCAATTTCTTTCTAATGGAGTCTGCAATGATTAATTATCTCGAATAGATAAACAGTCGCACAATCACTACTAGAAAAGTTGCAAACACCAACGGAATTTTTTCGAGGACTAAATAATCCGTTGGTATTATCGGGTATTACCAATGGAGTTAACAACGGAACAACACCAAAAAGACTTTAAGAATTCAACAATGGATTTTTGTTGAAGATTCCGTTGTAAATTTCAGGTTTTGGGAGGGAAATTTGGCGCCATATGTTTGCAACAGAAATTATATACTATTCCGTTGATGTTTCTGTTGGCAAGTTACCCATTTTTGGAGGGAATCTTGGCGCTAATATTAGCAATGAAACTTTTATACTTTTCCGTTGGAAAATGTAGTTCTTTTAGAGGGAATTTTTACATCACGGTTTAGCAACGGAATATTTTTTTAATTTCCCGTTGTAAATTATGCATATCGGGAGGAAAAACTTCCCTCCAAAACTACCAACGGAATATTTTTTGATTTACGGTTGTTAAATTGTTAAAACAAATACCAACAGAAAATATATGTTGGTAAATTGTAGATAAGTAATTAGCAGTGGAAAATGCCCGTTGGTAAAACTTCAAATTCCATTGCGAATATTGCTTATTTGGAGGGCAATGTTCCTCCTAATTTACCAATAGAGTTTTACTATCTCCCTTTGGAAACTCATAAATTTTTAAACTACAGGCGGAGTTTTGTCGTTGGTCACATTGCAAATTGCATTTGTATTTTAATAAAAGTGAGTAGATAAACGAAATATTAATATGATTTGAATCTAAGACGGTAAGTATTGTATGAATCAGCTAATTTGTGCTTGTGAGCAACCCAACAAGTAGATTGAGCTCAAGCTAACAAATGAGTGATTAGCTCATAAAAAAATTTCAGCTAATTAATTCGCGTTCGGTTTTTAATTTCAAATGATACATATAGTATGTAATGCAGAAACAATGAATTAACAACCACACGCAAACAAGAACTAATCGAAAATTCTCAAGGAGAGAAATTCTCTTATTCAATCAATATTTTATGTCTGTAAAAAACTGAATATGAAAAACCCTAGAACTCGTCCATATAGTGAGGACAAGATCTAAAAACGTCTGGAAACAAAAGCCCAAGCAAAACAAAAATAAAAAGCCCAAAACAAAGACTAGAAAATAGTAAAACGCCATTTTCAAGCCCAAGACGGCCCCGAAAGGCCAAAAACTGACAGGGCTCATGGCAAAGCGATGAGTCTTGATCGTTGGGCCATTTTCAGGCCGACATGCGATTTTCACCCCAATCCGCCACCGAAATCTGTTGGATCAAAATATGCGCTAAGTGAATTTGCCGCATTGACCAGAACGTTGACCAACTCTGCATCATCCTCCTCTTCTTTAAAAAGACTCGACCTCGAGTCTGCTTCATCTTCATCTTCACTATCACCTTTATAAGGGGATAAATCAACAACATTGAAAGTAGCAGAAACATTACAATGACCTGGAAGTTCAATCTTATACGCGTTGTCATTAATCTTCTTTAGAACCCGAAAAGAACCATCGGCTGGTGGCTTTAACTTCCTAAAACGACCTGCAGGAAAACGCTCCTTACGAAGATGGATCCAAACAAGATCACCTTCCCGATACAAAACCTGTTTACGCTTCTTATCCGCATGTTCTTTGTATTGCTCATTATGTCGAATAATCTAATCACGAACCTCCTGATGCAACTCTTTAATCTGATCAGATTAGTCAGCCCCTTCCTCACTAAACTGCCCGACCACTGGAATAGGTACTAAATCCAAAGGGGTAGTTGGATTTCGCCCATATACAATTTCAAATAGACTTTTACCTGTGGTGCGATTAACCGACCTGTTGTAAGCAAATTCCGCTTGTGGAAGTATAAGATCCCACTGTTTGGTATTATCCCCAATTAAACTACGCAAAAGATTCCCCAAACTCCTATTAACAACTTCAGTTTGTCCATCAGTTTGTGGATGATGGGAGTTGCTGAACTGTAACTTGGACCCCATACGAGTCCATAAGGTACGCCAAAAGTGACTCACAAACTTAACATCTCGATCAAAAGTAAGAGTCTTAGGAACACCATGCAATTTCACAATTTCTGCAAAATACAACTTAGCCACTTGACTAGCATCAAATGTTTTCGAACATGGAACAAAATGGGCCATCTTCGAAAATCGATTAACAACTACCATAACAGAATCTTTTGCTCGCTGAGTACGAGGCAAACCCAACACGAAATGCAAACTAATATCTTCCCATGGAGTTGTAGGAACAGATAAAGGAGTATACAAACCCACATTACTTCTACGAGTCTTAGCAATGTGGCATGTACGACACCTTTCAAGAAGTTTGTTTACATCACGCTCCATCTTAGGCCAATAAAACTGATCTCGAAGAAGGGACAATGTCTTGTCATGCCCAAAATGACCTGCTAATCCACCTGCATGACTTCTAAAACAATAGCTTCACGTAAAGAACACATTGGAATACACAATCATGCACCTTTAAACAAATAGCCACGAAGCTTAGAAAACTGCTGAAAAGGACCACTATCACATCTGCTCCAGATTTCCTTAAAGTCAGGATCATCACGATAAATCTCACAAAACGCATCAAAACCTTGCACGCGAATCTGCATAGTGGTAATTAAAGAATGACACCGACTTAGGGCATCCACAACCTGATTGTGAACACCATCCTTATGTCGAATAACAAGGGAGAAAGCCTGAATAAATTCTACCCATTTAGCATGTCGAGAATTCAACTTATGTTGCCCATTAATAAACTTTAAAGCCTCATGATCAGAAAACAGAATAAACTCATTGGGGAGCAAATAATGTCGCCAAGTATCCAAGCTATGAACAATAGCATAAAATTCCTTATCATAAGTGGAATACTTGCGTCTCGCATCATTCAATTTCTCACTAAAGAATGCAATTGGCCACTGATTTTGACTCAGAACACCACCAATACCCACTCCAGATGCATCACATTCAACCTGAAAAACTTCATCAAAATTAGGTAATGCTAAAACAGGAGCTTCAGTTACCTTAGCTTTCAAACTGTCAAAAGCTTTAACAGCCTCGATTGTCTACATGAAACGACCACCTTTCATACACTCGGTTACAGGCGCGATTATGGAGCTAAAATTCCTTATAAAACGGCGATAGGAAGATGCTAATCCATGAAAACTACGAATATCATGAATAGTTGACGATGTTGGCCAACTAGTAATTGCCTCAACTTTTGCCGGATCCATTTTTATGCCATCACCAGTAACAATGTACCCCAAGAAAGTCACTTCGGGCACAACAAAGTGATATTTTTTTTCGTTAGCATATAACTTCTGCTCTCACAAAATAGAAAATATTTCCCGAAGGTGGGATAGATGCTGCTAAAGACTGCTACTGTGTATCAAAATATCATCAATGTAAACAACAACAAAATGACCAATAAAAGGTTTAAAAACCTGATTCATAAGTCGCATAAAAGTACTCGGTGTGTTAGACAACCCGAACAGCATAACCATCCACTCATACAATCCATCTCTAGTTTTAAAGGCTGTCTTCCATTCATCACCAGGTCGCATCCGAATATGATGATATCCGCTCCTTAAGTCAATCTTAGAAAAAATGGTTGACCCAAACAACTGATCAAGGAGATCATCCAACCGTGGAATAGGAAAACGATATTTGATTGTTATCTTGTTCACTGCTCTACTATTAATACACATCCGAAAAGTTCCACCATGTTTGGGCACCAACAAGGCAGGTACTGCACACGGACTCATACTTTCTCAAATCAACCCTTTATCTAGCAGCTCGGCCACTTGTCTCTGAAGTTCGTCAAACTCTTTCGGGTTCATCAAATAAGCAGGCGTGTTAGGAATAGAAGAACCCGGAATGAAGTTTATGCAATGCTAGATATCTCTCATGGCCGGTAAGCCAGGAGGTATGTCATCAGGGATCACATCAGCAAACTCCCTAAGTAATGGTTGAACCTGGAAAGGAGCTGCACTAACCACCGCATTTTCTTCCACAACCACGAGAGTAAACACGTAGGGACTGTTTTTCATGATACCTGAAAAATCAGCCCTATTCATCAACAAACTATATCCTTCTTCCTGCGTCTGACGAGAATCAAAGGGAACTAAAGTGATATTCGCGCCATCCTTCATATACCTATAAGTATTTCTAAACCCGTCATGTTTGGTTTTTCTATCAAATTGCCACGGGCGCCCTAACAGAATGTGAGCCGCATCAATGGGAATAACTTCACACCACACTTCATCTTTATACTTCTTGCCAATAGAAAATTGCACAAGACAACGTTTACTGACCTTGACGGTGTTCCCTTTCTTTAACCAAGTCAACTGGTACGGTTCAGGATGGTCCTCTATTTTCAACCCCAGTTTATCAACCATATAAACAGAGATGACATTCTCACAACTTCCCCTGTCTATAATCATATCGCACACCTTGCCTTTGGAAGTACACTTGGTTCAAAAAATGTTGTTGCGTAGCCACGAATTATCATCAACAGATTTTGAAACAACAACATTTAATACTCGCTGAATAACCAATGATTCTCCATGATCAGGATATACCAAGTCATCACCCGGTTCAGCTAATTCAGCCTTTTCATCAGTATCATAAGTTAGGTCTTCTTCATCATGTACGAAAGCTAATGTTTTCTGGTTGGGACAATCACGTCCATAATGTCTAAACCTACTACACTTGTAACATCTAGGTGCACTGTTTACACATTCTTTCGTATTGTTGGTTGTAGTAGTTGTGGGAATAGTTGGTTTTTGCCCTGTAATAGGAGCAGTGTTGGGGGCTGGAGTGAAACGAACAGTAGTACCCTTTCCTTTCGCCTTCACCTGTTTCTCAACTTTCAAAGCTATACGACAAACATCTGTATAAGTCCAATAAGGTTAAAGACTTACGACATCCGTAATTTCAGGCTTAAGAACTCCCAAAAACCATGCTATAATCTGCTCTTCTTCTGCCACCACATCACACCTCATACAAAGTTTATCAAATTCATTAATAACCTCTTCCACTGTCATGTTGCGTTAGGACAGATTATGATAGTCAAGAAAAACTTCTTGATGATGATTTTCAGGTAGGAATTTAGCCCTCAATAGTTTCTTCATCTTTTCCCAAGATTCAACTTTTGATTTCCCTTCTATTTGTCTCCTCTTTTTAACATGATCCTACCAAAGTGAGGCATGTTGTCTGAGTTTAATGGCTACCTGTTTCACTTTTAATTTATTAGGGATATCACGAACATCAAACACCCGTTCTACTGTACTCAACCAATCAATAAAATCATCAGGGTGAACCTTACCTATAAACTCAGGGATCTCAATCTTCAATCCCATACTGCGAATAGGATCATCACGATACCGATCGCCGTGATCTACAGAATGATCATTACGACGAGGACGATAATGACGATCATGATACCTAGGGTTTCTTCCACCAAAAGGATTGACATCATCTGTGTCATCATCCCAGACGCGTGACTCAGTTTATGTCTCTTCTACCGGCAACTCCTGATGTGTCTGCTGGAGCTCGAGTTCCTGGATTCGCAGCTGCAGCCTTTCGATTATTTCTATATCGCGATGATCACGAACAGTTGCCGCACCACTTGGTTCTGTAACAACTTTCTTTGGTCTACCACGTGTGGCCATGATAACCTAGATGCTCTGATACCAAATAATGCAGAAACAATGAATTAACAACCACACGCAAACAAGAACTAATCGAAAATTCTCAAGGAGAGAAATTCTCTTATTCAATCAATATTTTATGTCTGTAAAAACTGAATATGAAAAACCCTAGAACTCGTCCATATAGTGAGGACAAGATCTAAAAACGTCTGGAAACAAAAGCCCAAGCAAAATGAAAATAAAAAGCCAAAACAAAGTCTGAAAAACAGTAAAACGCCATTTTCAGGCCCAAGACGGCCCCGAAAGGCCCAAAACTTACAGTGCTCATTCGCATGAGTCTTGATCGTTGGGCCGTTTTCAGGCCGACATGCGATTTTCAGCCCAATTCGCCACCGAAATCTGTTGGATCAAAATATTTGCTAAGTGAATTTACCGCGTTGACCTGAACGTTGACCAACTCTGCATCAGTATGGTATGCCCTTTACCCTTGATGTTTTGATATTATAAGTCATTTGTATAAACTTCTCAGGTAATAACAATATGGCGTTCTATTAAAATTTAGTAATATTATTTTACATTTTCTTAAATCCAAACGTTGTAAATTAAAAATAATAGATTAATGTAACACCCTCAAATTTCGGGTTGCAGAAGCGGTCGGGTCGGGTGTTACCAAATCAAATATCACAAGCACACAGGTAAATAATGAACGACTCTAAATGAGACGCTTGAAAATAGTTATACATTTCCAAAATAAAAGTGTGTACAAGTTGCGAGTTCGCAAAATAATTTCAATACATAATTTGTAATACGAAAGTTATGCAGAGAAATCCAGTTGTTTGAAAACATGTGACTCGAGCTAGCATATCTTGTAGCAATCTTAATCCTGCTGGGCACCTGAGAACACATGCTAAAACCAGTCAGCTATAAAACTGGTGAGTTCATAGGATTGTTAGTTGAAACATAAAGAATAAACCTTTTATGTTTTGAAAATGATTTCAAAATCCACGATTTGAATTGTATTGTTATGTTATAGTAATACCAATGTATATTATTCTAACGGAGTATTTCATAACCAAATAGTGGTGACGTGTACCTAAGTACATAAAGAGTGTGGCATACTATGCCTAGATACCTATCAGGTATAATTGAGTCTACAGACGTGAGGCAATACATGCCTAAGTATAAATCGTGTGATTGTATAACCGCGTCATATGTTAATGAGTAATGATGTTACTTATGTTGTATTAAAACGTGAGGATGCCCCCGTAGCATAATATGTGGTGTCCAGCAAAAATTAAATTGTAGTCTCGCAGACTATGATTGAGTAACTAGTGTATTGCATCCAGTAACAGTTAATTGTAGACCCTCAGATCTATGATTGAACATATAGTGTGTCCGTTTGACCAGTTAGTGTGAGCTAACCCGGACATATTGCAAATAATTGTAGTTCCGCAGAACTATGATTGAAACGTTTAGTGTGTCCGTTTGACCAGTTAGTGTAAGCTAACCCGGACATGATTGAGTATTTATTGTGTCCGTTTGACCAGTTAGTGTGTGCTAACCTGGACATGATTGAGCTAACGGCCTCGCGTGGAAATCCCACCAACCCATTAACTTGTTGTGGATCACGAGCATAAGCTCGCCCATCCGTGAATGAGTGTGGATCACGAGCATAAGCTCGCCCATCCATCGATTGTATCGCTTTACCGCGATATCGGACTTGTGCCCACTGCAATACCGTGGCATCGTTTTGTGCCCACTTTACCGTGGCATCATTGTGTGCCCAACTGGCATCGACCGAATTGCTCACAAGCAAAGTATGTAATTGAGCTGGCAGTACTACGACATTCCCGACTAGTATGATCGTGTTTGTCAGAGTGTATGTATATCTATATACATAAGTAAATTGTATGTAGCACCAAGTGCTCGATATTGAGAACGAATATATGTATACATATATATATATAGATATATATATATATAAGTCAAATCAAACAAACACATGTAACCGTGAATCATGCAACGCATGAGAGTAACGTATTGTATCTAAATATGTATATAAGATACTTAGATATTATGTGTTTCGCAATATGCCAGGGTATGACTAATCATCACCTAGTTGTTTTGTATTAGTGTAATGAATCTATACTAACATATGATACTATCGTATACTCCTAGTCTCAGCCTAGCAAGTATATGGGGATTTTGGGTTGATGTTTACTTGAGTTCAATTCCAATTTCGAGTTCCTGAAACGTGTGTGCAGTCCTAGTTCCTAAAAAGAAAACTAATCCTGTAAAAGTCTAGTTGTTGTCCAATGGAGGTAGAACTAACCAGTTCTAGTGAATTTGGTAATGTTGTCCCGCTACAATAAGGTCAATGTATGATGGTGACTTAGCCATGTCATGTGATGGTGATTGTTGGTCGACAATCTAACAGTGTGCAATGGTAACCTAACAAGGTTAAATAGTGATTTTGTTCTACGACAATATAATGGGTGCAATTCCTAAGTATTACACATTTGTATTACATAACAGTAATATGATTAAGTGTGAATTATAAAGGTGTATTATTATAATTCGAAAATAGTAATTGAGCATGCGTCTCACCCTGAAAACAGTAAAACAGTTGAAAGAGTGGGGCTATGAAACTCACCTGTGAGTTGTCAGCGATCCTAAGATACGCGTGTTGTCCGATGGGTAACCTCCTAGTGTCCTAAACACGTGAGGTTATATAAGTAAGAGACAAATCAATTTGTATAAGCGAGTTGTGCAAATATTCGTTCGTCGCTCAGGTTTGAAAACCGTATACGGGGGTCCGGGGGCAGCGCCCCTGGTAGCGGGGTCCAAGAGGTGGCAACCCCTGGCGGGGTCCAAGGGACAGAGCCCCTGGTTGGGGTCGAGCTTGGAAAATTTTTATTTCTACTATATTGCTTTAGTGAAAACGCTCCGAAATTTCATTTCGAAGTAATATTAGGCGGTAAAATTTGAGTTTCAACACTTAGTGAAAAATGTGTATTTTCTGTTTTAGGCGACACTAGGCAAGTGTCGCTATTGGCGTCACTTGGGAAGTGACGCTACGGGCGTCACTAAGGGGCATCACTTAGGGCGACACTCAAAGGTGTCACTATGATGCGTCACTAATATGCGACACTAGGTAGCGTCACTAGGATGCATCACTAATATGTGACACTTACATGCATCACTTAGGCAAGTGACGCTATACTGCAGGTCTGTGGGCAACACTTGCGACTGTTCGACGGGTTTTCACCCAAAAACACAATCTAGCCCATTTTTTGGCCGGATCTTATTGTTATAATGTTAATACATAATACATTAAGTGTTTTTAATAAGAAATAACAAAGAAAAGCGTGTAATTCCTTACGATTTAAAGATCGAGGGTTTGAGGATGATGATGGTGTTCTTGATGATGAAGATGAAGGTGGTGATGATGATGAATGCTTGTTGATGATGATGATTCCGAAGATGATGATGATGATGATGGTGGTGGTGGTGGTTGTCGGTGGTGGTGGTGGTCAGCGGTGGTGGTTGGTGGGGATGGAGAGGAAGAGATTGAGAGAGTTTAGAGAGAGATGTGTGGTGTGTGTGTTTTTTATAAAATAGGAATGAAAGAAAAAGGGAAGGTGAGGTGGTTTTATCCATTCTCGGATCCCCACTCTGGGGACTGTGATCTCCAACCACAGTACAAAATGCCCGTGTTTTCGTACCCGATTGTAATTTAGAATAGTATTTTAAATTCTAAAATTCATTTATATCAATTTGAAATGTTTTCGAGTTGAAGTATTTTATAAAAATACTATTTTGAAACTAAAATTTAATAGATTATTTTCGCGCGGTTTTAGATTACCAGCATGTGTTTTAAATTAAAACGACTTACATTTTTGAACACTTTGTTATAATCGCATATAGAAATACCATTATTTAAAGTTTAAATTTGGCGCGAAAATTGACTTTTTTACCAGGTGTTATAATTAACAATTTTATAAATTGTATCAGATAACAATTAGAAAAAGATAAGATCCTTTTTACTTGGGCCACACTAGCGCGGGAATTCTTTCCCTCTAAACTAAATCACGTTTATATCCCCAAATCAAGGCATATATTATTAATCATCGGTTCATCCACAATTGCCAGTCTCCCTTAATTGCAAGCCTCTGCCATTGCCGTTCACATTGTTGGCGATTTTGATCGAGGTAAATAAAATTAGAGTTGATTACAACAGATTGAAAACTTCTCTTCGTAACAAGTATTACATGATCTGTTGTTTTTGATGCAATCATTAGTCTATTTAATGAGATAATTCATGAGTTCGGTGTGTGTGAATCATGATACCTATATATATGTATATACTAACTCGATTTTATTTATGTCCTTAATGAACTATTATGTTATCTATTGGATTTCAAGTAGAAGAACGATCATATATATAGTATGCTATGACTGCTTATTTGAACCATTTGACTCGGGAGACATGGTGTTGTGGGTAGAATTTTCACTAACCATTCAGAATCCCGGATCAGCTATTATACTGATAACTTGTAAGGATCCGGGATTGCTTTTGATAATTTACACGCAAGATTCTAGACTTACAATCAGGATAAGGAAAGGTATGATCCTGAGTTGCGATATTATGCAGGATCCTCACGTATGACTATATTATCCTTAAGATTATGTTGAAATGGGGATAATAGTTGTGTAACCTTACTGTTGAGATTATTATATTATAGGATCTCAGTAGGGATATTGTTTTATCTTTCAGGCTCACCAACTTATAGTTATCCCGAATCTGACTAAGTCTGGGATAATAGAATGCGTTAGACTTAATACTATCTTATTTATCTTATAATATATGCTTATTATAAGGATCCCAGATATCAAATATCTCGGGATCCATTGCTACTAATATCTCCATGTGTTAATTTCTATTTGACCAGGTCATGAGAGACGTGGAGAAGTAGTTCCGATTTCTTTGGATCGTATACTACTCGAAGATTATTTGAAATACGAGGAAAGAAGTTAACACGTGTGTTATACTTGGTCATATGAACGTTGGAGATGCTCCACCAAATCTCGGGGATGATCCCGGATATCTCGGAATTATAGTTGTAGCTCTGTAGTATATATACGAGGCTAGAATGATCGAATAGGTTAACTAATGCTCACTACTTGCACACAAAATAACCTCTGCAACTCGTGAACATCCACACACTTCATCATTTTTACACTTAGACGATCATTCGCGAGCTCTTTAGTTTGTAAACCTTTTTCATTTATTAAGATAAACATAAGGCAATGATCGATTGATCCTTCCCGAGGTTTTCCTCGTACATCACTGTGTTCTTACATCTTTCTTCATTTACTTTACTAAACTTACATTCTTGATCACGTTTACTGCATTATCCCGGAATTATCCCAGATTATATTTATTTTTCTGCATTTATCTTAATTTATTCATCATTTACAAAGTCTTTGGTCACATATTTAGCAAGTTTTAATTCTAAGTTAATCCATATTAGAAAAATTACAAGTATTCATCACAAAGTATAACTTTCAAATAAATTATCTTGAAATCTAACTCAAACACACTACCTCACTTTACTAATTTGTTCATTGAATTGCATTGTGTAATTTTTTGACCAAAACAATTTGGCGCCCACCGTGGGGCAAGTGGTGTTTTTCATAATAAAATTTTTGTTAAAAGCCTTGTTAAATCACTCTTTTCAAAAGTTTTTGCAAAAAAATGCCGACTCAAGGACGATCTACATCTTCCGACATGCCATCGTCTACTTCCGCTATGACTAGCCTACCACTTCCTCCACTTGTTTCTTCATCGCGACCGAGGCCTGAGCATGTATATTCGAGGGCAACATCCACCACATCTACTTATGTGGGATCAGGTTCAACCGATAATGATCCTGTAATTATTTCTAACCGTGAGATTATGTCTATGTTTTCTCAGGTGAAGGAACAAATGGAACAAATGGAAAGGAGTAACGCATCCCTCAGAAGGGATATGGAAAGCATGAGGCATAGGGAAGATATTGCTGTTGCTCGGGTTACTACTCCCATTCGGAGCAGGATCCTGGATTTCAATACTTCTCCCTCATCAAATCATTCTGGAGATTTCATATTTATGCAGGGGAGTATCGGGATCCTGGGATCCACATATGCTACCAGAGTCTCTACGTACAGAGATCCTGAACAAACTTCAGGATCCCTACCAAGGGTAACGAATAGTGGCAATTTATCTTCAGGATATTCTTTTGGTACTAATGTCTTGCAGGATTTTAGAGTAAGTCCTGTTGTGGCAAGGGAATTACAAAAGCTTAAGGATATGATATCTAGTGTCCCTGGTATAGTACAACCTATCCCAGAAGTAGCACCATCTGCGCACAGGATCTCGAGATTTGCACCAACAATATGTGATGCTGAGATCCCGAAGAGATTCCAGCCACCTAACATGAAGCTGTATGATGGGGCCACGGATCCTGAAGAACATTTAGCACAATACAAGGAAAGAATGGAGATTATCCTGATACCCGCGGATCTAAAGGAAGCTTGTTTATGCAAAGGATTCGGATCCACTCTTACAGGATCCGCAATTAAATGGCTACTTAATGTTCCTGCATATTCTATTACATCTTTTGCTCATTTGGTTAATCTTTTTAATAATCAATTCTCATGCAGTAGGACTTTTGAAAGATTAACCACTGATTTGTATAGGGTTATCCAGATGATAATGAAACTCTTTGAGATTTTGTAGGGAGATTTGGCAGAGAATCCTTAGATATCCCGAATCCGGATATGGCAACTGCAGTTCAATCTTTCAAAATGGGGATAAAGAGAGACTCACCTTTCAATGAAGATCTTGTGATGAACCCATGTCGAAGCTTAGATGAAGTTAGAAATAGAGCTTTGAGATTCATACGGCTGGAAGAAGATGCAATGATCCGGAAGAAAACAAATACTTCTTCAACGTATGATAAACCCAACAAGAAAGCGGAGATACATGTATTCAACCCAAGCAGGATCAAACCATATTCCAGGAATGATGATCGCAGGATCAACGTCGTGGATGGGGATGATGAGGATTGTCCAAAGCTAACTGATTATTTTTTTGCAGTTGGCACCACAGAAATCCTCTATGCAATGAGAAACCTTGGAGATGGAGTCAGATGGCCAAGGAAGAATGAAAAGAACACTGGATGGAAAGACAAATAAAAATAGTGTGCTTTCCATGAGGATTTTGGTCACATAACTGAGGATTGCATAGCGTTAAGGAAAGAAATAAGCTATTTGCTCGGAAAAGGTCATCTGAAGGATCTCTTCAATAAAAGAAAGGATCAAGCTCGGGATCATGATAAATCTCATGATTCTGAAGTTCAGGAACATACCAGGATCCTGCAGAGAGCAGGATCACCACCTCTGAATGCCAAGGTAATTAACTTTATATCTGGTGGTTCTAACATCTGTGGTACATCTTATTCCGCAGCAAAAAGATATGCAAAGGAATCAAAATCAGAAAGGCAGGATAAGCCCATGAGATCAGTAACCTTGAAGGATGAGAAAGTGGTCACTTTTGGTGAAGATGACAAGGAGAACATTCAGGATCCTCACCATGATGGTCTAGTTATTACTCTATATATTGCCAATCATTTTGTATGCAGGATCCTGATTGATGGCGGTAGCTCTGTAAACATCATCCAATTGGAAACGCTCAAGAGGATAGGGATCCCAGAATCCGAGATAATTGCTAAATCAACTGTTCTCGTTGGGTTCAGTGGTGAAGCTAAAAATACCGTGGGAGAAATTAAAATTCCAATCTATATTGAGGGGGTAAACTCTATGCAATGCTTTTGTGGTATGAGTTCATTATCTTGCTATAACATTATTCTAGGTAGACCATGGATTCATGACATGAAGGCAGTTCCGTCAACATATCATCAATGTGTGAAGCTTCCCACTCCATGGGGAGTTGTCAGGATTAATAGAGATCAACAGGAGGCTAAAGATTACTACACAATATCAATGAAATCTACTACCAAGCCCACGCCAGCATAGCAATTAAAGACGCGAACACGGGGCATCTTGGAAGCAACTGTACAGATGTCAAAGAAGTGCCGCTAAACATTGATGATCCTGAGAAAAAAGTGTTCTTAGGATCCACAGTTCCTAAGGATCTTGAACATGATCTTGTGAAGTTCCTGAAGGACAGAAAAGTGACCTTTGCCTGGAAACCAAAAGATATGCCAGGTATATCTAAAGATTTTATTACACATAAACTGGGTATTGACAATAGTTTCGGTCGGTCCAGTCCTCTGACGATGTAACACCCTCAAATTTCGGGTTGCGGAAGCGGTCGGGTGTTACCAAATCAAATATCACAAGCACAAAGGTAAATAATGAACGACTCTAAATGAGGCATTTGAAAATAGTTATACATTTCCAAAATAAAAGTGTATACAAGTTGCGAGTTCGCAAAATAATTTCAATACATAATTTGTAATACAAAAGTTATGCAGAGAAATCCAGTTGTTTGAAAACATGCGACTCGAGCTAGCAAAGTTTGTAGCAATCCTAATCCTGTTGGGCACCTGAGAACACATGCTAAAATGAGTCAGCTATAAAGCTGGTGAGTTCATAGGATTGTTAGTTGAAACATAAACTATAAAACCTTATAAGTTTTGAAAAGTAGTTCAAAATCCACGATTTTGATATATATTGTATTGAAGTTGTAACACCAATGTGTATACATCCTACAAGGTATCTCATACCTAAGTGACCATGATGTGTACCTAAGTACATAAACATTTGAGGCATTCCGTGCCTGGATACCTATCAGGTATTAAGTAAACCTATCAATGTGAGACAATACATGCCTAAGGACTATCAGGTAATTGTATGACCACGTCATATGATGTTGTGTAATAATTGGTGTGCCACTTGGCATAGCGTGTTGCATCCAGTAACATAATTGTAGCCCCATGGACTATGATTGAGTATCTGGGTTGACGGCCTCGCGTGAAAGTTCGACGATCCGTTAATAGTGCGGATCACGAGCTTAAGCTCGCCCATCCGTATATGTGTATGGATCACGAGCATAAGCTCGCCCATCCATCGAGTGTATCATTTTACCGCGATATCGTACTTGCGCCCACTGCACCGTGGCGTCGTTTTGTGCCCACTCTACCGTGGCATCGTTTTGTGCCCACTCTACCATGGCATCGTTTTGTGCCTATCTGGCATCGACCGAATTGCTCGCAAGCAAAGTATGTAATTGAGCCGGCAGTACTATGACATGCCCGACTTGAGTAATTGAGCCGACAGTACAACGAAATGTCCGACTTGAGTAATTGAACCGACAGTACAATGACATGTCCGACTAGTGTAAATGAGAGCCGGCAGTACGACATGCCCGACTAATTTGATTGTGTTTATATGCGTGTATGTATACCTATATACATAACTAAATTGTAGATGGCACCAAGTGCTCGAGATGATGTACAAGCATGTATGTATATGAAATAGATTTATTGAACTAACATATATAAGTTGAACTAACAAATACCACAGATAGGGTATCAAGTAGCACATGAAATAGATTTATTGTAGCTAAGTATGTATATACAGTACTTAACTATGGGTTGTGTTGCAATAAGCCTAGGTATGATTAATCATCACCTAGTTGTTTTGGTATTAGTATAAGAAATCCATACTAACATATATTTCTAATGTATACTCCTAGCCTCAGCCTAGCAAGTATATTGAGATCCTTGGTTGTTGTTTACTTGAGTAATTCCAATTTAAAAGTCCTGGAATATATATGGGCAGTTTTAGTTTCCTAAGAGGAAAAACTAATCATGTAAAGGTCTAGTTGTTGTCTTGAGTAGGTAGAACTAAACAGTCCTGATGTATTTGGCGGCATTGTCCTGTGACAATATGGTCCGGGTATAGTTGATAACTTAGTCAAGTTATGTAGTGGTAATTATTTGCCAAACAATCTAACAGTGTACGATTATAACCTATCTAGGTTAAGTATTGTTATTGTTCCAAGATAATATGATGGGTGTAATTCCTAAGTATTACACATTTCGTATTACATGGAAGTAATATAGATAAGTGTGAATCATAAGAAGTTATTATTATAATTCGAAAACAGTAGTTGAGCATGCGTCTCACCCCGAAAATAGTAAAACAGTTGAAATAGTGGGGCTATGAAACTCACCTGAGGAGTTAGCGATCCTACGATACGCGCGTCGTCCGGTGGGTAACCTCCTAGTGTCGATTTGAAGATTGAAGGTTTGAGGATGATGATGAACTTGATGGTGATCTTGATGAAGAAGATGAAGATGAAGATGATGATGATGATGACGATTTGCTGCTGTTTTTGATGTTAATCTTGTTGTTGTTGTTGTTGATTATTATTGTTGTTGTTAAAATTTAGAGAGAAAGATGAGATAGAGAAAAAGAAGAAGATGGTGAGAATGAGATGAATGAGGTGGGGGTTTGGGTTTTTGTTAAAACTCATATCTCCAATTTTGGGGACTGTAGTCTCCAACCACAGTATAAAATACCGCGTTTTGTACCCGATCGTAATTTAAAATAATATTTTAAATTCTAAAATTTATTTGTATTCATTCTAAATGTTTTCGAGTGAAAGTATTTCATAAAAATACTATTTTGAAATTAAAATTTAGTAACTTGTTTTCGTGCGGTTTCAGATATCTACAATGTGTTTTTAATTAAAACGACTTACATTTTCGAACACTTTGTTATAATCGCATATAAAAATACAATTATTTGAAGTTTAAACTTGGCGCGAAAATTGACTTTTTGACCAGGTGTTACAGACGACAAGGACGGTTCACCCATAAAAGGGTGAGCTTTCGGACCGACTAATTCGGGCGCGTCATTGGTCTCCTAAGTCTCAGTTGAGTTCTCATTTTCATATAAAAGATCTTAGTCCTCTTAGTTAATTTTGGGGCTAGAAGTAACTAAATTTGATAAAGACTTTGTTTATTTCTCAAAGAAAGGTTACTCTTGGACTTGTTAAAAGAAGCATGTGTCTTAAATAGTAATTCTTACAAATTGCCTTATGATCCTAATTTGAAGCTTCAAGTTGACATGGGTTTTTCTTTGCCTGATCCTGAATCTCATAAAAGGTTGATAGGTAACCTAATTTACCTTACTATTACCAGACTTGACATCTGTTATGCAGTCATATTGCTTAGCCAATTCATGCAATCTCCTAATTCTATGCATATGCAAGTAGTTAGAAATCTCCTCAGATATTTACTTCGATCTCCTGGTCAAGGGGTTATTTTAGCCCATAAATATGTTGCACGGCTTACTGCACTATGAATCTGACTAGGCTAATTGTCCCATGTCAAGAAGATCCACAACAGGTTACAGTATTTTATTGGGTCATTCTCCTATTTCTTGGAAGTCTAAGAAACAAGTTGTAGTTGCTACATCATCTGCAGAGGCAGAATACAAAGCAATGACTCTGACTTGTTGTTAAATTACTTGGTGGGTTAGTCTGCTTAAAGACTTTGGTTTAAAAGATTTGGGTCCTTAACTCTGCATTGTGATAATCAAGCAGCACTCTACATAGCTGTCAATCATGTTTTTGATGCTAAAACAAAGCATATTGATGTAGATTGTCACTATGTTAGAGATCAAATTAAAGATGGAAATGTCTAAACTTCTTATGTCAATACTAAAAAACAATTGGCTGATATATTAACAAAGATCACCACTGTTGAGCAGCATAATCATTAATTGAGCAAGTTGGGAGTTTCATCTTTTTCTCACTCTCAAGTCTCAACTTGAGGGGGAGTATACAGGTCAAAGGACTTAAAATGTCAAAAAGGGAAGTTAATGTCTAGGGACTAAAGTGAAAAAATTATTACTTCAGGGATTGAAAATGTATAGTTTATAAAAATGTTAGTTAGAACTTAATTAGTTTGTTAAGAAAGCGGTTAGAGTAGTTGATGTATATAACATATGTAATTAGGTCATTTTATTAAATTTAAGTGATGATGAAATCGTTTTCACTTTCTTTTATGTGTTCATGATTCTTTTGAATAAATTACGTGTTAATTAATAGTTGCGTGCTTTATTTATTCTTAAATCCACTTCAATTATAGTAGGTAAAGGAATTTTGTTGGGGATCGAAGAAAGTTAGAATTCAGAAATCTTGGTTGGCAACACCAAGCTAGCTAGCTCTTGTCAATAATTAAAATATATTCAAGATCTTATATATATATATATATATATATATATATATATATAAAAGGGTGGGGATAAAAAAACGGTGAAAACACTTTTTGATTCAGAATACTTTTAAGTTGTGAACTTTTATTTTTTTCTTCATCATATTAATTTTTTTTGTAAACCCTTATATTTATTTTTATTCACATAAAATTTTCGTCATTAATTTTTATTTTATTTTTTGTTTCACACAGTTTTTAACTTTTTTAATTGTGAACCTTAATTTTTTCACATCAATTTTTTTGTAAATTTTTTCACGAATTTTTTTAAGTTTTTTTATAGTGAACTTTAATTTTTTATTTGGGTTCACGAAAAGTTTTTACTTTTCAACTATGAACCTTAATTTTTTTTTTAGTTCACGGAATATTTTTAACTTTTTCAATTGTGAACATTTTTTTTCAAATGTTAACCTTAATTTTTTTTTGAGTTCACAGAAAGTTTTTTACTTTTTCAATTGTGAAGTTTAAATTTTTTTAGTTCACGAAAAGTTTTTAACTTTTTTAATTGGGAACTTTTTTTTTCAACGGTGAACCTTGATTTTTTTTCTAGGTTCACAACAAGTTTTTAACTTTTTCAATTGTGAACCTTATTTTTTTGTTTTGGGTTCATAGAAAGTTTTCAAGTTTTTCAATGGTGAACGTTAATTTTTTAATTTTTTTGGTTTTTGGATTTGACTTTATTTTGTTTTTTTCAAAAAAAAAAATCACACAAAAATATTTTTTTTTGTGAACCTTAATTTTTTATAGTTTACTTCAAAAAAAAAAAGTTCACACATTAAAAAAATTGTGAAAGAAAAAGTGTTTTCACCATTTTTTTATCTCCACCACTTATATATATATATATAAGTTAGATTAGATGGATGGTGGAGATGTATTTTTGCTGTTTTTTTTATCTCCTTATTTTCACATGATCTCATTCATATATATATATATATATATATATATATATATGTATATATGTATATATATATATGTATATATGTATATACATATATATGTATATATGTATATATATATATATATGTATATATATATATAACGTTCTTCATTGTCATCGGTTTCAAGTAGATGTTCCAAGCTTCATGGTGATTGGTCCTCTTGGATTAGTGATCCAACAAGCTTGATTGATCCATGGTAGCTTGTATTATTAGGTGATCTATATTATGTTTCATTAGGGTTTTTTCCCTTTTGGTGTTGGGTTGTTTGTCTTCTACTTTTTTGGCTTGTCTTTCTTTATCTTGAAGAATGTTTGTTGTATTTGGTTTTATCCTTTAATAAAATTACTTGCAATTCAAGTGTGTATATATGTATGTGTTATATATATATATATATATATATATATATATATATATATATATATATATATATATATATATATAATCAATTGCCTCGCATTTTGTCTTATATATTAATTGGTGTTATATAACTTAATTTTAAGAATAATCAGCTAATTAAGCTTGTGACAATAATTGATCGATCTTTTTCAAGAAGTAAGATTCTATATGCTTTTGTTATTAAATTAATTTTTCCTAAGATTAAAAGAAAGGAATAAAATGTAGTAAGCAAATCTACGTGTTGCGTGATAAGATATTGTCAACTTTCGAATTTTCATTTCATATATATATAGTACGTAGGTCTGCATATATTTCATTCAATATTTAATATAATTTATATATGTCTTTGTACGTATTAACTCTTTATATATATATATATATATATATATATATATATATATGTATATAATTTTCGTGTCTGGCGTTTAATATATTAAACTTAAGGAGAACGTCTAATCATTATGTTAAAGTCAACGAATTGGTGTTAGCAACCCTTCTAATTTCTGAAAGTGAACACTTGAATTTGCAAAAATAAAAAATGAAAACGTAGACTTTTTATACGAGACGAAGAGACTATATGATGCGAGTAATATATATGCATATCTTTGTACAAGTGTACTATTGTAGTTAATTCATTCGAATTTTAATCAACACAATTCCAATTCCAATATAAATGTAAAGAAAGAAAATGAAGATCAAATATATATATCGTCCTAATTGCAAAACAAATGGAAGAAAGTAAGCACTAAATTAAATGATATGATGGTTTGAACGTGTGTAGGAATGCTATACATGCTAATTTGGGTTAAAGTTCAAATGTTTTCAGATATAACAATTTGGATATAGATAAAGAATATTCTAAAACTTTTAACTTTACATTATATATGGTTAAGTACAATAAAAATGATAACATAACACCGATATTGATGATATGATAATAAGTAGATTTTTCATGTTCACCCTTTGCGTTGGCATTGGCTATGGTAACATCAATATAATATATATGTCTACCGGTATCGAAATGTATTTACGAATATTATATTGTGAGTTAAAAAACTTAAGACCAATGTATGTATATTTAATGTGATTGTGTGTACAATTTGACTTTAAAATGTGATTTTAATAATACGTATAACACCATAAAAATATATGAAAGGAAAGTGACAAAAAAATAAAAAATAAAAATAGGATTAAGAAAAAATATATATATCTATAAATGGTATCAATCAATCTAACATACTTCATATATAATAAAAAATATATTGAATAATAATAATTCATTAAAATGCAAGTAAATTAAATATTATATTAAACTAAAAAGTTAAAATAAATAATCACTTGAAAGACAACCATTTTAACAAAATTTTATAAAATTTACTGTGTGTAACATCATATTAAAGAATATAAGACGAAAATAGTACAAAACTTATAAATGGTTTAAAGAGATAAAACAATCATATTGTATGAAATTAAAAGATATTTACAAAAGTAAAGTGTCAAAAAAATGAGACAAAAAAATCCATTTTTTAAAAAATGAGTAAGATAGAAAAAATACTGAAATAATGACCATGAAACTTGAACATTAGTTAGTGGATGCATGAATAGCATATTAAACCAATTCATCTAACAATATAATTAATCAAAGCTTCCACCATCAATTATATAATTCTATATGTAAATCATAAAAAGACAAAAAAAATATTATTCATAACACTCTCTCGATTGATATTATGGGATAATAAAGTAAATGACATGGCAATTCATATTGTTGACCTGTGAAAAAAGTTACTGATCGACTACCCAATGATTAACATAGATACATTAGAAAAAATTAAGTCGCATATATATAAGAAGCTTGATTAATTAACCTTATTATTATATATATGTATGTGTATGTTTAATCTTTTTTCATTATTCTCATATGAACTTCGTACTAACTTAAGCACCAGGGGGGTGTTAGGCAAACTAACACCCACCTTTACCCAAGATTTTGTATTTGTTGTATATGATATATTTCAAGATCATGCAATGAGGATAAGAGGTTGGCCACCTCTCTCCCCCGATTAGGAATCCCAGGGATTCCTCTAAAGGTTTAGAGGATGCTGACGCATAATCACCTCTCTTTCATATGGGTTGCCACACACAAGCCTGGAGCGCACGTATTTGATTATAGAATCAGGGTTATGGGACCAGTGATGCCTCTGGTACACGACAATTTCATGACCATTGACCTATAGATCAAATTCTTTTGGTTGTCGTCACTGAGTGCACTAGGTGTCGACCCCTCAGGATAGTAATGTTTTCACATTACACTTAGCAAATGGTTTGTAATATTTTCACATTACCTAAAGGTTTTGGCGTATTCACGTCACTAAAGTACAAAAGGCTTATCATGTTTTTACACTGAATATCGCGCAAGGTTTGTAATGTTTTCACATTACCTAAGGATATTGGTATCTTCATACCATACAAAAGATAGATTATCCCGAGACACGGATTATCCCATTGACTAATGTGATGCCATTGCAAAAACATGATTTTATTGGCTTTACCCAATCTTAAGTCTATTGGTTATAATGTTTTCACATTATTCAAAAAGTTTTATCAAAATAACCGAAAGTTTGTAAAATGTTTTATAAATTTGTTTTGAGGATTTCAAAAATGATTTCAAAGAGTTGTTTAAAATGCATGATAAATGTGACTTTTCATAAGAATAAACAATTGTTCTATGATTACATTGAAGGATATGACTTATCCCTATATCATTGTTTTAAAGCATGCTTCAAGATCCTGAAATCCTGATTGAACAGAGTTATCCAGAGGGAATCTCTTCATGATCCCAGAGTTATGAAATGAGGTTTTTTAAAAAGGCAAGGTTTCTATAATCTACAACCATTCTGGATATATTCTGAGGGAATCTCCTCAGGATCCTGATTATCAAACGATGCTTATGTACTGAGGGAATCTCCTCAGTATTTGAAGGTAAACAAAAGATATAATAATATCATAATATTATTGCCAAAACATCACAGGATTATCAAAATCCTGAGATTAATGGTCTACCAGATTGTTCAAAAGAAAAACAAAATGGCCAACATAAACCACTTTAGACACCACCATGGTTAGCCATACCAGGCTAACCTCACCCCAAAATAATTGTTTGATTATATCACAACCCATAAAAATTAAATTATTCTACATTAACACTAGGCTCCGGCTGTTCATATACCTTGCTCGCCCAGTTTGGCACCATCCTTGACGGCATCTGCTGCAGTTGCTAGTCCCTCCAAGACCTCATTCACCGATGAAAGCCTGCTCATATCATTGACGTCTTCATTAATGATTTGATCCCCTTCTGGGGGCAGTGAAAGCTTTGTCATTTGAAGATTTATTTGTCTTGGAAGGCTTGCCTTTTGCTGTTTTGAGAGCTTTATTAGCAGGATCTTCAGAATTGGAAGCAGTAATGAGATCCTGAGTATTGAGCTTAGCAAGCTTTGTCTTCCAAGCCTCCACGTCACAAAACGAGACATCAACCCCACGAGCAGGAGCCTCATCGGCCATCTTGATTCTGGCCTCAAAGATCACGATGGCAGCATCTCCTTTGGTTTCTTCCACAAAAGTTTTCTTCACCTCTTTTACCCTGTCCTCAGCCTTGCTCTTGCTTAATAGATTTTTGGTCTCTTTAAGCTCCTTTTTGACTTTGGTAAGTTCGGCATCATCCTTCTCATGATCAGCAATCCTGACACGGGCTAACTTCTGCATACCTTCATTTATTTCCAATTGCTCGTGATAGCATTTGGATAACACCTCAGCAGCCTGTGTGATGCAATGGGAATATATGAATAATGGGAATTCGGAAGATTATTTTCCTAGAATATGAAATGTTTACCTTAATCAAGTCAGCAGCAGGATTAGCGAGATCAATCACTTCATCAACTTTCCTTTTCTTTGCTGACTTTGAGCGAAGATTGGGGATCCTTGGCTTGGAGGATTCTGAAACAGGCTTGACAGGGGTCTCGGTGTCAATATCATCGAGCGAAAAGTGAGCTACAAGATGAAGAACATAAATGAAATCCTTATTAATCTTGCAGGGATAACCTTGAAGTTTATGAGGATGCTTACCAGACATCGTAGCCTCAGACTCATGTGATCCTACACTTTCTACTTGGTTTGGGTATTTGAACTTTCGATCGTCTTCAGGGATTTCCAGAAATTTCACCAAATTAGCTTCAGTGTATGGAGTAGGAGGGCACAAATCTGTGAAAATCAGCGCTGCAATAAAGAGATAAATCAGGTAAGATGTTTATATTATAAGAACCCTGAATAATATTTCTATTTCCTACCCTTTTTAACCTAACAGAGGAAATTGAATCGCCATCTGGCAAAGAATCCCTAGCAACAAAGAAGAAACAGCTTTTCCATTTGTAGTCATTTTGAGTGGCACGAGCAACAAGTGGGGAGCGTTTTGTCGCTTCCCCAAATTCGGATTGCGGAAGCGAATCGGGTCGAGGCATGACTAATCAATAATCATAGCACAAAGATATAATGAACGACTCTATATACGCCGTTTTACAACTTGTATTAATAAAATCAAAGTTTACATCAAAGTATAGTTTACATTAGCTCAGTTCCTGGATTGAGAGATTTATATACATAATTAATCTATACAAAATATAATAATGCAGCTAAATCTCTGAATGTTTTGCATGATGACTCGAGCTAATGATATTCTGAGTGACAGTCCAACCTACTGCTGAGTACCTGTGATACATGCTAAAATGGGTCAGCGAAATGCTGGTGAGCTCACAGGTTTGTATGTCAACACATATATCGTATGAACCGCAAGATTTAATTGAATTTAAAATGCAGTTAAGCAAAATAAAAGTTTTACAGCCATGAGCACATAGTCTGAGCTTAACTCGAGGTGTCAGGTCCACGTTTAAGGTATCCTGATCGAGGTGCCTCCCACGAGTGCCTAATCTACACTCGTCTGAACAAATATTAGTACGTCCATTTACCCAGTTAGTGCATGCTAACCCGGACGAGGAGGGTCAATCCTATATGGTACCATATACTAATATTCACGCTACAACGTATTACCAAACTATGCTGAGGATGGCTTTGAAAAGATTAGTGAGATAACTCATGTAGTATTTGTTTGATTTCGTACTTGCGTTCATATAGTAAAATAAAACGAGCAGTATATCACACCCCTGAGTAAAACTATAAAATAGGGGCTATGAGACTTATCTGAGTCTGGAGAGTTTAACTAATTAAACTTGAGTTGATTAGCCGATAATCGATGTCCGAAGACTTGTAACAGGAGGGTGTCCACGACACGCGATGGTTATAAATGTGAGAAGGTATTTATAAAGACTACCTTTGTAGTTGTTCTTTCAACTAGAATGTCCAAATTACTATGCTTTAGTTGATTTGGTTATGTTTTAAAAAAGTGTAGGGCTCGTTGGTGATTTGTTTGTAATAATAATCCCACATTATTATTTTGATTTTCGAAAGGTGTTATACTTAGAAAGTATTTGTAAACTTTAAGTGACGGGGGTCCGGAAAGATAGAAATGTAGATCGTTGCGAGGTGGTCACTTTTCTCCAAATGAGCTTGACGATTCAAGGTGGTTTAGTGGTGTTATTTTGATGATTTAAGGTGGTTGGTGGTGGTGTTTAGAGAGAAGGAAGAGAAAAGAGAAGGTAGAGAGAGATTGAGATGGTGAGAATGAGGAAAGGGTGGGGTTTCCTCCCCCCCTTTTTGGCTGATTCGGTGGGGGCCCACCGAGGTGTGGGTCTCCACTTTTACTCCCGTGCATTTGCGCTCCGTGCGGTGTTCGTTTTCCCGGTTGTTTAAATAATTTTTCGTACATTTAATTATAGGCTTTGAAATACGAATATTTATTCGATATTTTTATTGAAGTATTTCATCAAATACTTAATAATTGAGTTATAAAATTTAACTTAACTTGTTTCGTTTAGTTCGCGAGTTTATTATTTTAATCGCGTAACTGTTTATTTGTATGATACAAACTAATTACAAAATAGTTTCAAAATAATATTACATTATTTAATAAAACTGTTCACCAACGTCTGTATTAATTGAATCGAATTACCTTCGATTTGGGTCGCGTACGATTCAATCAAATCGCATAATTCAATATATAATTCGATACATTAATTAGCCTAATACAAAACTAATTATATGTATTAACAATTTATTAGGTACTAATCACTAGTCCTAATTTGGCGGGTGTCACATTCTCCCACTGTTAGGAGAATTTCGTCCCGAAATTTAACTTGAAGTCGTGTTTGAAGTAACAATAACTAAGGATACTTGTGTCGCATTTGGTCCTCCCGTTCCAAGGTGAATTTCGGCCCACGCCGCGAATTCCACCTGACTTTGACAATGGGAATACGACTTTGTTTGAGTTGTTTGACCTCACGGTCCATGATTTCAGGGGGTTCTTCAACGAAGTGAAGTTTGTCATCGACGCGAATCTTGTCGAGTGGAATAATGAGTGTCTCATCAGACAGGCATTTCTTAAAGTTAGAAATGTGAAAAGTAGGATGCACGCTACTGAGTTCGGGTGGCAGCTGCAATCGATATGCCACTGAACCAATCCTCTCGAGGATCTCGAATGGTCCATTATATCTGGGATTTAACTTCCCGCGTTTACCGAATCGGATAACACCTTTCCAAGGTGAAACTTTGAGTGGCACTAGATCCCCAACCTGGAACTCGAGTGGTTTGCGTCTCACGTCAGCATAAATTTTCTGACGATCACGTGCGGCTTTGAGTTTGTTTTGGATCTCGAAGATCTTTTCAGTAGTTTCATTCCTGAAGTGCCCGGTGTTCCCACATTCGAAGCAGGCTCTAGGCGGCCTGGTGTTGTTGTTGTTGGAGGTATTGTTGTTGGATTTGGGAGCTCGACAATCTTTGGTCGAGTGCCCGTGTCTCCTGCAGTTGTTGCAAGGGGTAGCGCATTGACCCTCGTGATGGCGGTTACACTTGGAACAATATGGTTTGTTCCCCGTATACCCGCGTTTGGGTTCAGTGTTGGAGGTGTAAGCTTGGATGGCATTGGTTTTCTTGTTTGTTTCGTCATGGTGTTCAGTAGGTTTGCATTTGTTGTTGGAAGGGGTGGTGGATGCTTCACGGCTGACAATCATCGCCATGAGTTCATGTGCAAGCCGGATAGCACTTTGGATGGTGGTTGTCTTGGATGAGGCAACATTTCCCTGGATGTTCACTGGGAGGCCGCGGATGTATTTCTTGATGCGTTTTTCGTCCGTGTCTACCAAACCCAAACATAGAAGGGTGAGTTGCTGGAATTTGGTGGTGTAACCAGCGATATCATTGCCTTGAACAGTTAAATGCCAGAATTCTTCCTCCAACCGGTGGAGTTCCTCGGTGGGGCAATATTCGTCCCTTAGCATTTTCTTCAGGTCTGCCCAGGGGAGTTGGTTTTCTACATCAATGCCCACCGAACTGGCGTGAGTATTCCACCATATGAGTGCACCTTCTTGAAAGGTGTAAGCAGTGAATTTGACCTTGCTGTCTTCCGTGCAGTTGCACAAACTGAAGACAGATTCGATCCTTTCGATCCACCTGATTAAACCGATGGCACCTTCCGTGCCCTTGAAATTTAGTGGTTTGCAGCTGAGAAAATCCTTGTAAGAACAAGGCTTGATGACAGGAGTAATTTCTGGAGTATCATTACTCCTCCTGGAGTTTTGTGGTGAATCCCGAGTAACCAGGGCTTCGGCCACAGCTCGGGAAATGATGGCAGCAATTTCAGCATCACTATAACTTTTCATCTTTGGCGGCATGACTCTTCAAGAGAGAAATAAAAGGTACATGAGAGGTGGTACCAGAACAATAAGCACGATAGATGTACATATATAAAAGTGGTAATATACAACATCACATGGTAAAATCACAATGTAGAAATAACGGGAGAAATTGTCAATTCATAATACGAAGTTGAATGATTACTGAAAATTTCTAGTTAGGAGTTTCAAAAGTCAAAGACTTAGAAGTTTTACAAAAGTGCCGGGAATTATTACATCCGGTCGAATTACATAGGTCCTACGAAAGCATGATAGAGTACAGATTTAGCTTAAGCTAATCCTGTCATAGATTGAGTTGTGGTAGTAGTGCGGTGAGATGGTCCACAGATTCTGCAAGTCTGCTAACCATTCGGAAGGCGTCCTCGGTTTCCCTTAGACGTGTCTCACACTGATTCAGCCTTGATTGTAGGACGGAGATTTCATTTCGGTTGCCAATCACTTGGTTGTGGACAACATCTATAGTTTTGATGGTTTCACCCAGACGGTTGTCAAGGGTGTCCATGTGGTTGACAGTATATTCTTGATCTTCGGAGACTTGATTGATACGTTCAAGTGATGTGAGTCTCCAGTTTTTATTAGTTTCTTGGAGTTCGATATCCATAGTATCAAGTCGTTGCTTGTGACGGTATAGCCTAGTGGCTAAGTCCGACAAAGTGAAATGAGTGGGATATGGGTCAGCTCGAGGCAACCTGGTGTTCCTCCTAGCCACCCTTAGGTTTCGTTATCCATACGGATGAGAGCGTGACGAGTTGGGTGGTGTGTTTGCCATTCTGAGACAAAGCGTTAGAAAGAATGAGGCCTATATTCATATAACACATATATAATATAGCCTAAGATATTGAGCGAGAGTGAGGCCTATCTATGTATATATATATATATATATATATATCACATAATAGTGTAACACCCCCAAAATCACAGTTTAGCGAAAGCAAGCTTTGGGGTGCTACTAATCAAATATCACAGCACAAAAGTAAAGCAAACGACATCTATATGCAACGTTTGTAAATAGTTACATTTCCATACATAAAATGTTTGAAACATAGCGTTTCTGGTTACAAAATGAAGTTCCCTAGAGTCCGCGTATAAAGCGGGAGATTCTATTACATAATCATAATAAATACAAAAGATAATGCTAAGAATCTCCGTTAAATGCAAGGTAGAAATCATGCGACTCTAGCTAGTATCCTGAAGGGATCCTACTCCGTCTGTGTACCTGAGATACAAAGCTAAAAAGGTCAACACGAATGTTGGTGAATCTCAAAGGTTTGTAAATAATGTAAGTATTTGAACACAAGATTTCATCAATAATGCCCGCAGGCGTAAATCAGTTATTTGCAATCTCGCAATGTAAAGTAAGTAAGTTATACCGTTTCCATGAGGCTCATAATCGAAGCTTAACCCGTAAATAATAATTTGCTCCCGTGACATGCTCGAAATTGAGCAAGCATCAGTAACGAAAGATAGTCGCCCGTTTATACAGAACGGTTCGTGGTAGCGCTACTACCCCGGGCGGGGAGGGTCATTTCCCTAATGGATCCATTAACTAGTGTTCGCGCTTAAGTACATAACTAACGATATATGATGAGGAGACTTCCCCAAATAAATGGTGAGAAAACTCATGCAATTCCGTTTGGTAAACATGTAATTCAGTACTCGTGTTCATAAAAATAAGCAATGTATCTCACCCCGTAAGTAAAACAGTAAAACAGTAAAAGTGGGGCTATGAGACTCACCTGAGTCCAGTAAATACGTATGTATAATCAACCAGGTAAAGCGGTTGTAAGTCTGTGTATCGATTCTTAGAATCCTGCAACCTTCTGGCGTCCGTAACGCACAAGGTTGTAAGTAAACAAGTAAACGAGTTGTGTCTTAAAAGATCACCCATGCTAGTTGTCCACTCAACTAGGACGTGTCCAAGTGTTTGTTTAGTAAATCGTTTGTATTTGAAAACAAGTATGGCCCGTTGGTGACGGTTTGTAAAAATAATCCGAGAGTGTTATTATTATGTACATCATTTTATTAAAAATCGTATCTAGGATTTAAATTCGGAAAATTGGTCAAGTCGGGTTATGAACTGAAATAGTGGTGCGAATTGAGTTCGCGGTGCGAGCCGAGTTCGGCTCGCAAGGCAGTAGGCTGCGAACTGAATTCGATTCGCAACACCAGGTTCGGTTCGCAAGTCGACTCGCAGGTCAACTCGCAGGTCAACTCGCAAGTCCAGTCGCAGGTCGACTCGCAAGTCAACTCGCAGGTCGGCTCGCAGGTCAACTCGCAAGTCGACTCGCAAGCCTACCCGCAGGTGGGTTCGGTTCGCAGTTGGGTTCGCGAGTTCAATTTTCGGTTCGCAATTGGGTTCGCCTCGCAGGACGAACAGATCTCGGTTCGCAGAACGAGCTGTTCGAACACTTTTTCATGAAAATGCATTTTCAAGTCGATTTTTGGGCAAATCTTTGTTGAGTAAACGTTCTAGCATGTAAATAAAAGCTTCCTAAGTAATTTAAAAGAGTTTTGAAGTACCTTACCACGAAATCGAAAATGGAGAAGATGAAGATGGAGAGCTCGAGATGGTGATCGTTTCTCCCTGAATCAACTCCGCAAGATGATGAGTTTTTGGGTGACGTTTTTGGGGTGGTTTGGGGCTGCAATTTGAGAGTGAGAAGGAGAGAAGAGAGTGTATGTATGTGTGTTTGGTGTAAATGAGAAAAGAAGGAAACAAAGGGTTTTAAAAGGGGTGGGTCATGGGTCGGTTTGGTTTGGGTCCGCGGGTCTGAGCCTACCCATTTGGGTCTCGGCTCGCGGGTTTGTGTTTCCGAATTTTATATCATGGGTCGTTGTCGGTTAAATCCCGTAGTTGT
Organism: Pseudognaphalium luteoalbum; assembly: GCA_963422505.1. Taxonomy (NCBI): domain Eukaryota; kingdom Viridiplantae; phylum Streptophyta; class Magnoliopsida; order Asterales; family Asteraceae; genus Pseudognaphalium; species Pseudognaphalium luteoalbum. The sequence goes on from OY730197.1 coordinate 54,708,350, forward strand.
TTAAATGTTGTTTCGTTATATGTTAAAGTGTATTTGAAATATTTTTAGCCGAAGTATTTTATCATAATACTTAAAAATGAGTTATAAAAAATATAACTTGAATTACTTCCCGTTGTTAGGCGCGTTTCGTGTGCTCTCGTCGCGTTCGGAGTGTTTTTAAACGATACTAGATACGTGTAATATATTTTCACAATATATTAAAGCAAATAATGTTTGTTTGGTTAATTCCAAATTATTTAAAAGTTTTTGTCACCAACGTCCAATCTAAATTGTATAGGATCTCGTCCATTTGGGAAGTGTATGATTTAGACGAATCGCGTACGCGTGTAAGTAATTTTCACGAAAGCCTCATATACTTAGATGAATACAAACTAAATACATGAAAGTACAAGTAGTTAGGCACAAATCAAAAGTCCTAATTTGGCGGGTGTTACAAATAGCCTAAAGTGTCTAATCACAGACATGTTTGAGTCCCGGTTTCTCTCGTGGTTAGAGTCAACTAGTGTATCCTGTTCAGTCATGACTCCTTTCAGATCTCACATCATATTTTTTTAATTGTACATAGTTGATCAGGCTATGTTAAATTAAACAAATACAATGCAGTCACTGAACCTAATCATACTTAATAAGGAATACTGCCTAACGGTCATAGTCTAGGCCGACTAAATGCAACCTTGTTCACTATAACCTTAGGCTCTGATACCAATCTGTCGCACCCCCAAATTCGGGTTGCGGAAGCGAATCGGGTCAGGGCGTGATTAATCAATAATCACGGCACAAAGATAATGAACGACTCTATATGCGCCGTTTTACAACTTGTATTAATAAAATCAAAGTTTACATCAAAATATAGTTTACATTAGCTCAGTTCCTGGATTGAGAGATTTACATACATAATAAATCTATACAAAATATAATAATGCAGCTAAATCTCTGAATGTTTTGCATGATGACTCGAGCTAATGATATTCTGAGTGGCAGTCCAACCTACTGCTGAGTACCTGTGATACATGCTAAAATGGGTCAGCGAAACGCTGGTGAGCTCACAGGTTTGTATGTCAACACATATATCGTATGAACCGCAAGATTTAATTGAATTTAAAATGCAGTTAAGCAAAATAAAAGTTTTACAGCCATGAGCACATAGTCTGAGCTTAACTCGAGGTGTCAGGTCCACGTTTAAGGTATCCAGATCGAGGTGCCTCCCACGAGTGCCTAATCTACACTCGTCTGAACAAATATTAGTACGTCCATTTACCCAGTTAGTGCATGCTAACCCGGACGAGGAGGGTCAATCCTATATGGTACCATATACTAATATTCACGCTACAACGTATTACCAAACTATGCTGAGGATGGCTTTGAAAAGATTAGTGAGATAACTCATGTAGTATTTGTTTGATTTCGTACTTGCGTTCATATAGTAAAATAAAACGAGCAGTATATCACACCCCTGAGTAAAACAGTAAAATAGGGGCTATGAGACTCACCTGAGTCTGGAGAGTTTAACTAATGAAACTTGAGTTGATTAGCCGAGAATCGATGTCCGAAGACTTGTAACCTGAGGGTGTCCACGACACGCGATGGTTATAAATGTGAGAAGGTATCTATAAAGACTACCTTTGTAGTTGTTCTTTCAACTAGAATGTCCAAATTACTACGATTTGGTTGATTTGGTTATGTTTTGAAAACATGTACGGCCCGTTGGTGATTTGTTTGTAATAATAATCCCACATTATTATTTTGATTTTTGAAAGGTGTTATACTTAGAAAGTATTTGTAAACTTTAAGTGACGGGGGGTCCGGAAAGATAGAAATATAGATCGTTGCGAGGTGGTCACTTTTCCCCAAACGATCTTGACGATTCGAGGTGGTTTAGTGGTGTTATTTTGATGATTTAAGGTGGTTGGTGGTGGTGTTTAGAGAGAAGGAAGAGAAAAGAGAAGGTAGAGAGAGATTGAGATGGTGAGAATGAGGAAAGGGTGGGTTTCCTCCCCCCCCCTTTTTGGCTAATTCGGTGGGGGCCCATCGAGGTGTGGGTCTCCACTTTTACTCCCGTGCATTTGCGCTCCGTGCGATGTCCGTTTTCCCGGTTGTTTAAATAATTTTTCGTACATTTAATTATATGCTTTGAAATACGAATATTTATTCGATATTTTAATTGAAGTATTTCATCAAATACTTAATAATTGAGTTATAAAATATAACTTAACTTGTTTCATTTAGTTCGCGAGTTTATTATTTTAATCGCGTAACTGTTTATTTGTACGATACAAACTAGATACAAACTAATTACGAAATAGTATCAAAATAATATTTTAGATATAATGTTTGTACTAAATAATATTACATTATTTAATAAAATTGTTCACCAACGTCCGTATAAATTGAATCGAATTACATTCGATTTGGGTTGCGTACGATTCAATCAAATCGCATAATTGTATATATTCATCAATATATAATTCGATACATTAATTAGCCTAATACAAAACTAATTACATGTATTAACAATTGATTAGGCACTAATCACTAGTCCTAATTTGGCGGGTGTCACACGTTTGGATTTGGTTTGAAGAAAAAAATAATGGTTTCCATGACTACGCAAATTGTAGGTTTGTGCAATTTCAGAAATCCCAAAAGTTAGGTCATAAAAATCATTGGACAACTGAGAGAACGTGCCATACCATTGGCATGGTTTGGGAATAACATATCCCAGTAGTAGAGAAGAATTCATCAAACGGTGGGGGAAAAGGGTATTTAATTCCGATTGAAAAGGGGAACTCAGGTAAGCATACCCATTTTTTCGAACTGAAATCTGCTTGAGCATGAGGGTCGTACGAGCGAAAAACGGTACCGGATGGGAATGAACCCTTGAGTTTTAATTTTTTGATATCAGAATCGAGAAAGGTGCAGGGTTCAGGATTTACGATCAGTTGTTGATCGATAAATTCTGGTTCGTGGTGATCCCCGTCATGAAGTACGAGTGCCATTTCAGTAATAAAGAAAAGAAGAACAAAAGAGAGAGAGAAAAGAGAGAAAGTGATACATGTAACTAACGAATGAAGATGATGATGAGGATTGATGATGAAGTGATATGTGCCAGAGACCTATAATCACTCGGACACGGTTATCTATATGCATAAATATCTCACCTAACTTCAAATGAATAACTGAATCGTTTGAAGTTATATGGTTTTCAGGATCTCGAGAAAACGCTACAACTTCAGGTGCAATTGTTGTGGGTAGAATTTTCACTAACCATTCAGAATCCCAGATCAACTATTATACTGATAACTTGTAAGGAACCTGGATTGCTTTTAATAATTTACACGCAGGATATTGGACTTACAATCAGGATAAGGAAAGGTATGATCCTGACTTGCTATACTATGCAGGATCCGAAGGTATGACTATACTATCCTTAAGATTATGTTGAAACATGGATAATAGTTGTGTAACCTTACTGTTGAGATTATTATATTATAGGATCTCAGTAGGGATATTGTTTTATCTTTCAGGATCACCAACTTATAGTTATCCCGAATCTGACTAAGTCTGGGATAATAGAATGCGTTGGACTTAATAATATCTTATTTATCTTATAATATATGCTTATTATAAGGATCCCAGATATCAAATATCTCAGGATCCCTTGCTACTAATATCTACACGTGTTTCTTTCTATTTGACCAGGTATGAGAGACGTGGGGAAGTAGTTCCGATTTCTTTGGATCGTATACTACTCGAAGAATATTTGAAATACAAGGAAAGAAGTCAACACGTGCGTTATACTTGGTCATATGAACGTTGGAGACGCTCCACCAAATCTCGGGGATGATCCCGGATATCTCGGAATTATAGTTGTAGCTCTGTAGTATATATACGAGGCTAGAATGATCGAATAGGTTAACTAATGCTCACTACTTACACACAAAATAACCTCTGCAACTCGTGAACATCCACACACTTCATCATTTTTACACTTAGACGATCATTCTCGTGCTTTTTAGTTTGTAAACCTTTTTCATTTAATAAGATAAACATAAGGCAAGGATCGATTGATCCTTCCCGAGGTTTTGTGCTGGCGATCTATCATAGATCAAGGGTTTTCCTCGTACATCATTGTGTTCTTGCATCTTTCTTTCATTTACTTTACTAAACTTGCATTCTTGATCACGTTTACTGCATTATCCCGGAATTATCCCGGATTATATTTATTTTTCTGCATTTATCTTAATTTATTCATTCTTTACAAAGTCTTTGGTCACATATTTAGCAAGGTTTAATTCTAAGTTAATCCATATTAGCAAAATTACAAGTATTGATCACAAAGTATAACTTTCAAATAAATTATCTTGAAATCTAACTCAAACACACTACCTCACTTTTCTAATTTGTTCATTGAATTGCATTGTGTAATTTTTTGACCAAAACACATGGGTCGTTATAAACCCCAAACTGATCCTATAGCCGAAGTTTTAATATTATGAGTTTACAACCAACTGGTTTGGGGTTTAAGTTGCCCGTTTTCAGTTCTGAAACTTTGAATGGGTCGGTTTTTGTTTGAATCAGTTAGTACCAAATTTGACCCATCAAACTTACCTTAATACACTTCTGATTAAATATGTGGTTTCGGGCTCAATATTAGCCTAGTTCATACACAATTAATAAAGAACTATTTGTGATAATGATATCGTGTGTACTATTTTTACAGAAAATTAGTATATGTATATGAAATAACACATTTTAGTAGCTTGCAACTAATAAATATATTACCATTGTAAGACATTAAATTATGTAGCTTTGACTTATTTGTTCTTTTCAAGCCCATATTCCCACTCTGATCAGTACCAGACATTTACTTTTGTTCAATTGCACACTAGCCAGATCTATTCATCCAACATTTGTTTTCCCTTTCTTGCAGCAGTCTACTGGATTATATGTCCACTAATTACAGTTTAGCATACACCTTGATATCGCGTAAAAAGTCATGTTTCTCTCATTCTAGAGCAATACTTGGCATTTGAACTCAAATAATGCACAAATTAAAGAAACTTTGCCAAGAAGGTCAAAATAATTTTGCACGAGAAAAATCAAGCAAAACGAACGAAAAACGAAGATTCCACACACAGTTGAAGATTCAAGGCATCCGAAACAAGATTTAGAGACAAAGTACCCATCACCAATATCCATTTTATCCAAGATGTTCTTTTTTAAAATAAGAATCCAATAGAAGAAGAATCAGCAAAAACGGATGAAAAATGAAGATTCTACGTACATCGGAAGATTCAAATGATTTGTATGAAACATCTAAAGATTAGAGATGCATTTCAGGTATTTCTTCTCATCAAAGTCTTCGTTTTTGAAAAATGAATCCAACGCAAAAAGAATCGATGAAAATGGAAACATAACGAAGAAGATACGCACGAATCAAGAAACAAAACGAAAGACGGCGAACCGGGGAGGCAGGCTGCCAGCCGCCGCCAGCCACCAACCAGCCGCCACCGGCTGCCTCCCCTGTCCCTCGACCACTTTTCTGTCCTTGCTCGTACTCCTAGGGTACACGTGCTAGGTCTTTTCCACAATTTTAGGGTACACGTGCTAGACCTTTTCGCGCTTTAGGGTACATGTGCTAGCAACATTATCACCTTTTGCTAACATGTGCCCCTATTTCTAAAATACACCGGATTTCACCTATAAATAGGAGGCCCATGGTTCATTTGGAAGACATAGCAAGACACCAAGGAATCACACACCATACACTTTCTACATCTTTCTTATTCTTGTAAAATTAGTTGTATTTCTTCCTTTAGGATAGTTTAATTAATTAGAATAGCTAATTGATTAACTAAGGAAGATTTGTACGGAGGTGCTCTGGGATGCATTGTAGCTACGAGTTATTTGTATACCTTTCCAAGTTTTAATCTATCTTCCATATTTAAATATGTTTGTTCTTTATTTTATCAATTTAAATATGCATGCTAGAATTGCTATGGTTAACTAGATAACTCAATTGTCTGCTATGATAGTCATTTAGAAAGTTTTGAATATGTAATTGTGTTGTATGTTATGAGATTGCGGATGGTTTATATTACAAATGGATGTAGGAATTAAATCTTTATCGTTTATCTGCCCAACTCATGTTGTGACCCAAAAATGAACGTAGCTAACTCATAGGGTATAGGTCACTTAGTTATACTATGTTAAATTGAATCATTGAGCTCAGCATGGCCGGTGTTCTAGACGAAAATAGGATCCAAGAGACACAGAATATGGGAATAGAGGTAGATTAAGATTAAATTCATATAGACGAAATTTTTGAGATAACTTTCGGAATATCCTCGACTTAAATAATACATTTGCATGCTTATATCAAACTGTTGCTTTGATCGTCTTATTGCATGTTCTTGTTTGATTGTTGCCTTAGGATTATCATAATAGTGAAATACAAACGGCATTAAATATCGTGAAGTAATATGATGGCCCCTATTCGACTGTTCTTTGTTATAGTACTGAAAACGCCTACGGCGGAGTACAAATGTATGGAAGTCAAGAACGACCGAAAGTAGTTATATTATGAATCGAATAACAAACGTATTACTTAAGTTTCCTTATGTAGTACAAACCATCCCTGTATTCTTGCAAACCTGAGTAATGTTGATAATTCGTACGAATAAGTGATGACATATTATCTGGCCGCCTAGACCACTTAGTCCAACCTATTCCGGTGAGGGTAAACCTCGTTCATAAGATTGTTTATTCAACAAACTATGCCATGATTTGGACATCTCTGACGACCGAGATTGGGGAATAGGATTCGAGATTAACTGTCGGATAATATGGGTATACATTTGAGAGAACTTTCGGTGTATGTTTTAATATATTCTGCAACCCACGTGACATTCTATTTGCCTGATTGTGGACACCTCCGCGTTAGCCCGATAGAAGGATTGCAGTAATAGCTGACATTAACTTACGAACTTATCCCCATTAGAACTCTCCATATTTAACAGCTCCTAAATCACTTCATAGTAGACAATCGCTTTAATTGATGTACGCCCGAAGTAACCTCCACTTTTTAGTTTATCTTAATTTAATTTAGAATAGAAAACCCAAAACCAAAACCAACTCTTTTATCCTTAGCTAAATACATAAAAGTTTCTGAATCCCCTAACTTCAATTTGTCACGCTTTGAAGAACGATCCTAGGTCATACTTGTCCTTTGCTAGCCCTTTAATTAGCATAATAGTAACCGTAAGCCCCAGCCTTACAAATTTAAAACCCACTGTTATCTCGCATCACCATTAAAAATTTCAACGACCGGTGTGCAAACACACCTCTATAATCTTATAATGACCCACCCAAAGCTCCTTACTTATAATTTTTAATTGGCATGTTATAACTTCATCTAATTGTTTTATTTTTTATTTACTCAGATGGTAGGTACTATCCTAACAAATAATGATGAAAGGAAAGTAATCCATATCGAAGACTCAAAGTAAGTAATTAATTTATTGTTAAAAATTTACTTTATGCTACTCATCTGTTGATTACTTTTCTGTTAAATTTCTAGATACTAGGAAGCTGAGGTTTCGCGATCAATCACAAGGGAGTACAAGAATTCATTTCGTGGAGTACAGACTGAGTGGCATCTTCTTGACAAGAATTTAGTGGAACATCTTTGTAAAAAGTTCCAGATGAGTGTTCATATTATATTTGAATATTTAATAATAATATTACTCTAATTCCATGATATACATATAATCCATGTTATATACAGTATCTATATCAATATGAGGAGGGTGTGAATCCCCAATGGGCTAGAAAAGTGTGGGAAGACAGGTCGAAGATACTATGTCAACAATCATGGTACCAAGTTAAGAAACAATGCCAAACAAAGTCACACAGTATGAACCCAGTTGATTGGAAACCTTATTGTCCGTCTTTTGTAAACGAAGAAAATTGGGAAGGAATTCTTGATTTTTGGATGCAACCAAAGTGGCGGAGGATATTCAACAGATGAGCAAATTATAGGAAACGACTTTATGTTAAAGATGGAGGTGCTTCTATTGCTACAACACGGGGGGTGGGGGGGGGGGGGGGGGGGGGGCTATCAACTTTGACATACATCTTCATCGATTGTTATGTTCAATCAAACTTATATATGATCTGACATGTTTTAACTCCTTGAGATTGGTAAAAGTTATTAGTATTGGTAGCATAGTTTAATATAATGATTTACACCATGAGATCAACCTTGTTTGACATGCACTCAAATCTCGTTGTAAAAGACATGATATCGATGTTGACTAGTCGTTACATAATTTATATAATTTTTCCTATATGGATGAATTTATTTCAATTTCTTATGGCTGATAATGATTGTAATTTGGGCAGGAGAATGAATTTGGACTAGAACCAAGAAGATGTAGTTTTGTGGATATGGTGAACAATAAGAATAAGGGTAAAAGCGAGTGCTGTGACACAAGGGCTGAAAAAATGGACCAAAGGATGAAAGGAAAGTTTGTATCTGATGAACAATCATCAGATGGTGTTGAGAAAATGAGACAAATGTTCGAGACTCTCTGTACAAGTTGAACAATGGGGGCATAAAGCAACTATGTTTAGATTTATCATTGCAAGAATTATTTAGAGTTTTTAAGTACTTTCTATTTGATTTTCTAGCTTTATTTGAAACATTGATGGATGATAATACTCGAGTTTTATTTTGTTAAAATTGATTTTTTAATCAGTACGCACATTTGCATTTTTAATTATTATTTAGTAACTGAATTTGTGTGCTGAAGGTTATGATTGGGTAATGTATGGTATGACAACTTTGAAATGAATATTCAAATATGTGGTGAGGTTACTTTGTTCAGGAATGGTGAAAGGAAAAGTCAACTAAGGGTGTGTTTGATTGCTGCTGAATGGGCCCGTTCAGAGCTGAATGTTGAACCGTGCAACATTCAGCGTGTATATTATGTGATATAAACTGTCTCTGAATTGAACAAAGAGCTGAATTCTAGTAAATGTGTGTTGTTGGTTGCTTGGTGCTTTATGGGTCCTCGTTTATATATGTTCAAATGATACTTTCAGTCAAAGTGTGTAGTAACTTATATATGGGTCCTAAATGTATGTAGGTAAAAAAGTGTATGTTGATCTAATGTAATTCTAAAACAAATCTTATTTTAACACATTGACCCGATTTACCCAAAAAGATTATGCTGGTGTATGTTGCTTTTCTTGAGTCAAAAATCATTTATTTCAGAAATAGCTCCACATGTTAGCTGTAATATTAATATGTGTGAAGACGGGTCGAAACAAGTTCTTTATAAGAATAATATATCTGTCAAAATTTTGGAGTTTAGTTGGGTCTTTAATACAAGTTAGGCATCTGCAAATTCTGTCTAGTTTGACTATTTTTGCTCAATTTGACCATAAAGCACTGTTCTATTGCTCTGATATGTGGAGTAAATTTTGCTCAAGAAATGATGCAAGTTTTATTCGAAATCACAAGAAACATGAATTTAAGCACAAAGGAATGGAAGAATTTCTAGCCGAGATATGAAAGAAAGACCACACGAAAGTATCTACAAGAAAATTGAAGAGCAAATTGACTTTCAAGAGTCAAATTGCATTTTTAGTGTATTATAGTGGAATATATAGCGAGGTCAGTTTTGGTGTAGATCAATCTGACATGTGTCATCTTTTATAATCGAATAAGGCAAGAAAGTATTTATAAGAAATTTGAGGAGCAACTTGACTTTTAAGCATTAAAATGCACTTTTAGGGTAATATGTGAAACTTATAGTGCGATTAGTTCTGTTTGACATGTGTTTAGACTATTATAATCAAATTATAATAACTATATTTGAGAAAAAAATCCCTGACAAAAAATGTTTGAAAAGAAAGTAATCCTTATTGATGGACTAAAGTAAGTAATAACTAGAGTTACATTGTGCCTATGATTTGTTAATTACATTATCTTTTAAACCTACATAGCTACTTGGAAGTTGAGGTTCCAAGGTCAATCACAAAAGAATACAAGGGCTCGTTTTCTTGGAAAAAACTGAGTGGCATCTTCTTGACAAGACTAGTAGAACATATGTACAAAAAGTTTCAGGTGACTATTCTAGTTTATATCTTAGTCGTCAACAATATTTAAAATGCATTTTTTATATATTTGTTGTCGTTTGTAGGATTTATATCTATACGAGGAGGGTGTGAATCCTGAATGGGCAAGACACGTGTGGGAAGAAAAATCAAAGGCATTGTGTAGACAGACATGGAAACAGGTTAGAAAACAATGCAAAAAGGAGTCAAACAGTACTAACCCAGTTGATTGGAAACCGTTTCGTCCTTGCTTCGTACATGAAAAAGATTGGGAAGGGATCATCGAGTCTTGGTTGGACCCAAAGTGGCAGAAACTTTCAGAAAAAGGATCAAATAATCGGAAAAGAGTTTATGCTGAAGATGGAGGTGATTCGATTGTTAGCCACACCGGAGGATCCGTTAACTTTGCCATACATCTTCAAAGAATGGTATGTCCACTTAAACGTATATCTATTTGACATGTTTTATATGCATAAGATTGGTTCATGTATTAAATTTTTTCACACAACATTGATTAATTGTTCAAATTCTTACTTTGTAGTTCTTGCATTGTTTGCATTTTGTTTATCAAGTTGCTATATGTGACACCCGCCAATTTAGGGCTATAATTAGCAGCTAAACTACTTGTAATTACGTGTACTTAGTTTTGTATTGATCTAAATATACGTGGCATTTTGTGTAATTACACACATGCGTACGCGATTTGTTTAAATCGTACACTTATGAACCGGACGAGGTCCGACATCAATTAATATGGACGTTGGTGAGAAAACTTTTAAATAATGTGAAATTATCCAAACAAACATTATTTGCATTAATATATTGTATATTACACGTATTCCGTATTTTCTAAAACACTCTGAACACGACGAAAGCACACAAAACGCGCCCAACAAAAGAAAATAATCCAAGTCATATTTTTATAACTTATTATTAAGTATTTTGACAAAACACTTCAGTTGAAAATATTTCGAATATACTATAACATATTTTAAAATCTTAAAAATATTACGCGACTAAACGATTGGCAAACGACTACGGGATTAAATCGACTACAAGTCTTGACATGAAGTGGAGAAACAAGGATACGTGAATCCGAGACCCAAGTCGGGTCGGCCAAAACCGCGACCAGACCCAACAACCCAAGACCCACCCCTTTTAACCCATCTTCTCCTTTCATTTCATTTACACACATCCACAACCTCCAACTCTCTCTTCACCTTTTTCTTTCAAAATTTCGGACCAAAACACAAACCAAATCCCAATAAAAACACACCATTTCACGAAATCAATGCAGGAAGAAAGGATCACCACCTCAAGCTCTTCATCTTCATCTTCTCCATTTTCGATTTGGTGGTACGAAGCTTTAAAACTCTTTGATATTACTTGTAAAGCTTTTATTTACATACTAGAACGTTTACCCAATGAGATTATGTCCAAAAACTGACTTAAAATGCATTTTTAAAACTTAAGATACGCTCAGCCCGCTCTACGAGCCGAGATCTGTTCGTCCTGCGAGGCAAACCGAAACTGCGAACCGAACCCACTTGCGAGCTGACTTGCGAGTCGACCTGCGAGTCAACTTGCGAGTTGACTTGCGAGCCGAACCTTGTGCTACGAACCCAACTCGGTTCGCAGCCCACTGCCTTGCAACATGAACTCAGCTCGCACCGTGAACTCAGTTCGCACCACCATTTCTGTCAGCGGTAAACCTTGGTCCATTTCTGTCAGGTGCTCTGCCCCTTGGACCCCACCAGGGGCTGCCGCCCCTTGGACCCCGATAACAAGGGCGCTGCCCCCGGACCCCATCATCGAGGAACTTGAAAATACTTTTACACTAAGTGTTGAACACATACGACAACCGAACTTTATGCGATAATACTTGAACGTGCAAATACATATACTTTATAAGACTGTAATGAAACAAACATAATAATAATGTTTTCAGAAATTATTATCACGTAACATCACCAACGAGCCATAATTGATTTTAAACTACAAACGAAATACTAAAACAAACACTTGGACATTTTCTAGTTGAGTGGACAACTAGCATGGGTGATCCTTCAAGACGCCTACTTACTTACTTATTTACTTGTTTACTTACAACCTTGTGCGTTTCGGATGCTAGAAGGTTGCAGGGTTCTGAGAACCAATATACGGACTCACATCCGATACGCCTATGGACTTACATCCGCTTTACTTACTTGATTTCATCTTCACACTTGCTAGACTCAGGTGAGTGTTACAACCCCACTTTTTACTGTTTTACTATTAGGGTGAGATACTTTGCTTTGTTTTACGCATGAACACGAGAACTGGACTGACTTTACTACTTTTTTTACACACATTGCATGAGTTACTTTTTATCCACCTAAAGCCTCCTATCGTAAGTTGTTAGTTATGGACTTAAACGCAAGTACTAGTAAATGGATCCATTTGGGACTGACAATCTCTGCCTGGGGTAGTAGCGCTATCACGAATTTCACCGTAGAAACAAGCATATTAGTATTTGTTACATATGAGTGTCGGGATAGCACTCACGGGGGTACATATGATTCTTAATTGATTCATACTTACACAATATTAAGCTTCAACTTATGAGCTCATGGCAACTGTGCTGATATATTGATTTACTTACTTTGCTGGATAGCAACACTGGTACATACTTGTGGTTCATAATGAATACTTATTACTAAACCTGTAAGATTCACCAACCTTTTGGTTAACACTTTTTAGCTTTGTATCTCAGGTACACAGATGGAGTAGGATTACCTCAGGATACTAGCTAGAATCGAATGATTTCTACATTGCATTTAACGAAAATTCTTAGCATTATCTTTTGTATATTATGATTATGTAATAGAATCTCCCGCTATACGCGTGGACTCTAGGGAACTATATTTTTGTAACCGAAAACACTATGTTTTCATACATTTTATATATGGAAATGTAACTATTTTTAAACGTCTCATTTAGAGGTCGTTTGATGTATACTTTGTGTTGTTGATACTTGATTAGTAACGCCCCAAAGCTTGCTTACGCTAAACACATAATTGGGGGTGTTACACTATAGGACTCGAAATAGTTTCAAATACTTAGCTTGAACTTTATTTGTTGCTTTGTTACTGTGATCAGCCTACAAATAGGTGTTTCCATTATTCATGTTCTATTAATACATTGCTCCTAAAACGGTGACATTATGGACCAACGGCTATGTGGCATATGTTGTGCGCCTAAGGTCTCCTTCTCTAGTCACATTATGTTAGTAACTGTAGCTTGTGGTTGAAGTTAGTACTTTTTTAGATAACATTTTTAGGGGAATCCTTTTGTCCCTAATATATGTATTATTTGTGGTTAAATGTGTAAAGAAGAATTTGTAATCCATACAATTGTCATAGGGAGATTTTTGATATTATAAGCTCAAAAGATGGTAAGAATGCCATTTATAGTCAACAACAGGTCAACCACTTGCAGACATTGTTTAGAGGACTTAAACATTTTGTGTTTGTACATTTTTTGCTGATTAGGTATATAATATCATAGTACATATATACAAAATTTTCTGAATTTTTCATACTTGTACTTATGCCTTTTCTGAGTGTGTTTTGTAGGAAATCCACTCTTGATAGCAATTACGTTTTTCTAGCCTCTAGCCCTGGTTGTTTAATTGAATTGTTGAGTTGCAATTAAATTAGTTTATAATTCATATAAAAGTGGATTATTGCATAGTCTAACTTATTTTAATATGCATCTAGTTTAATTTCTTATGGTTTATTTCGATTGTACTTTACAGGAAAATGAATTGGGGCATACACCAAACAAACTTAACTTTTTTTCTAAGATGCACAAAAAGAACAAGGGTAAAGGTGAGTGGTGTGATGAAAAGCTGAAAAAGTGGCTCAAAAGTATGAGGAAAAGATGAAAGAAAAACTTCAAGCTTATGGTGTTGAGCAACCTTCTGGTGTTGATCAACCTTCTGATGGTATCGAGCAACTTGAAAACCCTTTTGATCCAAAAGTATGGTTGGAAGTAACTGGTGTTTCAAAAAATAAACAAGTGTATGGACAATGTAAAAATGCAGAATTTGAGAGATTAATTGGTCAAGTTGCAATTTCGGGTCACAGTAAGCAAACTCCTTCCCAGACTTTCACTCCCATTTATCGAAGAACAAATTGAGAAAGAAGTAACAACTAGAGTTGCTTCTCATTTTGATTCATTACGGGTCGAGATGGAAGAAAAAATGCGGACTGAGATGAATGGAAAGGAAGAAAGAATGCGTGCTGAGATGGAAGAGAAAATGAGAGAAATGCTCGAGAATTATCGTCGAACTTGAATAGGGTATGCAGATGGTGATGCTGGTTTAGATTTATGCTTGCAAGACTACTTCTAGTTTTTAATTATTTTTTATTTGAGTTTCAGGTTTAGATTTATGCTTGCAAGAGTCTGGTTTTGATTTAACGTAATAAATTGACTTTATTTTTTAAAGACTGGATGTTGATTTTGATATGCATACTTGAGTTTTAAATATATTATAGTATGTATACAGGTTTATATTGAATTATATATAGAGACTATTAATAGATTTTAAGCAGTTGGGGATGATGATATGTCAAAAATAGCAACAGAGTTTGTGTGTGAAATACCAACGGGAAGCATCCGTTGCCAAGGATGTTTTCAAATCAGCCATGGATATGAAACCCGTTGTTATATCTAAAGTTTCTCGTTGGTAATTTGTAGATATACCAACGGAATAAGAGGATTTGGCTAATAATATTATCAACGGAAGGCTATACATTCACAAACGGCATATCCGTTCGTAGTCATAGATTTACCAACGGAACCCTGAGGTCTCGGGTTCTAGAATGGCCAACGGGTAATATTCATCATCCACGGCATATCCGTTGGTAGTTTAACAATTTAACAACGGAACTCGAGGTCTCGGCTGATGAAATTACCAACGGACAATTTTCAATCATCCACGGTATATCTGTTGGTGTTTTAACAACGGACTAAAGAAATCCGTTGATAAATGTGATTAGCAACGAGCCTTTTTGCCAAACCCCTTTTGCGTTGATAAACCCGTGAATGATGGATATTACCAACGGAATTTACTTGTTCACCAACGAAATTTTCCCGTTGGATTATGCATTTTTTCTAGTAGTGAATGTTATGAATATCAAAGTTAAGTATATGCTTCTTTGGGAACAATAATACAACAACAGCCCAACAAAAGTAGCAAGCCTTGATATGATTTTGGTGAATGAAAAAGTAACGTAATCATCTTATAATTACTATTTTATGAGTGTCTATTTTTCAAATATAACATTTGTCGTTGATTTTTTTTAGGGTTAAAAAATTAATGCTACATAATGTACTGGTCCCAAAGTTTGAATATCCATTGCAAGAGGGCAGTATATACATGATTTTTACTTTTGAAGTAAAAGGAAAAAATTGCATCATCCGGTTGGCAAATCATACTTATAGAATTAAATTTCATAAATGTCATGAAGATACGTTGGTTCGTGAATTGAACCGATTATACATGCTCGGTAGATTTTTTAAATGTGTTTCATTCAAGTAAGTTTTAGCCCGAACAATTGACAAATTCCTTTCGTTCAGTTGGTCCTGTCACATAAATGTACTATCTTATTTTTATAAGATAAGATTCAAACACATATTGTTTGTCTTGCATTCGGTTAGTCCTGTCACCTGGATGTTGTTGGTCAAATAATCTCAATTAAGGGTATTAGGGTAATGAAGGCCAACATTAGAATACGGATTACAAATTTTGGGGTGAGGTCTTTTTACAATATCATCCATTAAGATTGAATGTCAATTGTATACATTGATATTATATTTAAATTTTTTTAGAAGGCAAGCGGTCTTGGTGCTAACAAATGAGGAGTTCGATTCGTTAAAAGACTTCATGGTCTCTAAAGTTATTGGGGAAGATTTGACATACTTCAGTTTAGATAATATTTGTGAGACATAAATTACCTATAAATTTGAACAGTCTTTATATTCCCCCGAGATACTAATTGATCAGTCCAACGGATTATGAAACGAAAGAAGATTACAAATTGAAAGGCCCGATGAACATGTTATCGAAACGATGATCATTTCATGGAGCAACATCGGGGATATAACTTCTGTTTCAAGAATGCAATTAATAAAATGATATCTTTTCGAGTTTAATCGGAGAGAGAATCCTTTGGTCGTATGCTTTTCTATGACGATAAACAGAAACAAAATCTAGGGACAGTGGTTGCAAACCGTAGGATTGTATATATGACGACCAATATTCTCTCATAAACAATTGTTGTTATCTCATGTGTTAAAACCAAGAAGGGGCTGGAGGTTCTTCTTTGTGACAAGAATGGTCACCGGATAAATAAGTCGACGACACATGTGTCATATAAAGAGGTCTTACAAAGGATATAATTTATGCTCTATTTTCTACATAATTGTATATAATTGCAACCTACTATAACTTCAACTTGTCATTTGCTTATGTATAATTAGTTACCTTTATAATTAAATGTATTTTGACTTATAAACAATTGACACCGGTGGAAAATTAAGGATCTATACCCCCAATTTCGATAGATACTAGCTAAAATAATTTAATTCCAAACAATATTGCATATCTCTTAACTCATAAAAAACGTTCTAATTTATCACATATCATATAAGTATTTTATCAATATTTAATAAAAAATAATTACAAGTTCATAGGGTCGTGTGTATACACGTGTGTATTTTAATATTAGAATGGGGTTTAAATGAGTACATCAACATATTAATTAATTTATATTATATGTAATATGGTAATTAATATTAAATAATTAATCAACACATAAGCGAATACTCCTTTTGTTTCAAATTAGACCGTTCCCAACAGTGACAGAAAATGACGCGCCATGTAGAAACTGACGACCATGTGCCAACAATGGTCCGTCACTTTTTTTTTCAGGGACCCGCAATTAATAAATTAATTAAACAATACACAATTAATTAAAATAAAACACATTTCATTCAAATTAAAAACATTACAATAATTAAAAAAAAACTTACACTAATTAAAAAAACGTTACAATTATTAAAAAAGCGTTACAATAATTAAAAATAAAAAGAATACAATAATTAACGACTACGGTAATTTGGAGGTAGTTGCGAAATGTCTCGATTAAAAGAGTTATGTATTTGGAGGTAGTTGCAAAATGTTTGAAAATAGAGATACGTATTTAATGGGAAAAAATGTATATTTTTTGAAAAAAAAAACCAATCGCACAATTTTTTACCGTTGGGAATTTTTTTTTCTTTTTAATTTTGTTTGATTCCTCGCGCCAACACAAACCGACACCTCGTCAATTATCCGACGCCACAAAGCGACGAAAGTGACGACCCGGTGCCAACGGTGTCACTTTTGTCACTTTCAACTGACACCAACCGACGAGAAGCATTGGAACGGCTCTTACACAGCTTAAGAAAAACACATTAAATACAACATTGACCTTATTGTTATGAGAGTTTAAACCCTCAACCATTAAATAAACGTCTTCTTTGATGTCTATATAGTTTTAAAGTTAAAGGTATATGGAAAATCTAATTATAAATGTATATTTATTTAAGAAATGGATAATTATTTTAAAACGGATATATATAGGATTAAGTACGCGCAACTGTATCAAAGTATAATCTGACATTCATATTATGCAGCGAATTGTATGTAACGAACTTTTGATTTAGTTACATTGTATGTATTTTTGTCGAATAAACAGTTATAAGACACGCCATGTAGTCACGTGAAAAAAGTACAAAAAATTACATACAATTTAAAGAAATTACAAGTTCGTTACATACAATGGAACTATATAAGCTCGAGTAATTCGCTACATACAATAACGTCAGAATATAATTTGATAAATTTGCGCACACTAAACCTATATAATAAGATACAACAAATAATTTGGGACTAAAGTATTATTACGTTTCATATTCAAGAGACTAAGATGACAATCATGTAGCTAGAAGCATATATTTGTTCAAAATTTCACAATAATTAGGTGTGTCATCGAACATGGTTATTTTACGATATTAGCGAATAGTCTCTCATCTAAAGCCATGTAATTATATTTCAATAATAGGTTATGGAATATAATAATAGTAGCTAGGTGGGTTAAATTATGTTGATGTTTCCCTTTACAAAATTTTTGTTTAGTTTGTTAAGATCTTGAAGTTTTATATTATTATAACATCATTATTACTATTTTAGAACCTGTATAATTCGTAAAATCGTACATGAAAACTACTTAAATCACCTCAAATATATGTATGTTCGGACTAAGTTACATTATCAAATGTACGTTGGATTATGAGATAATGGTACAACTACATATACATTCAATGTAAGTACCTGTGTTGCTGCTCACAAAAACTAATATATATGGTACAACTACATATACATTCACCGGAAGCAATTTTCGAGCGCGACTAATCAAGTAATCAAGCACAAAGGATATAGTAAACGACTCAATATGAGACGTTCGAAAAGTATTACAATTACATAAGTATTTTAAAAGTTTACAACAGCTCAGAGTTCGAGTAAAATCCTAGAGATTCTAATATATAACATCTGTTACAAAAGTAATGTATGAAAATCTCCAAGCGTGTAAATGCATGTGACTCGAGCTAGTAAGCAATCCTGTTGGGTAACCCTACTGTTATTGTGTACCTGAGAATGCATCACTAAAAGGTCAACAAAAAGGTTGGTGAATCTCACAGGTTTGTAGTAAATAGTAGTTTGAACACCATATTCAGTAGTACATGTGATTGCACGAACGCAATAAAGTAATAAATAATGATTGCATGAATGTAAAAGTGTTGATATACATTGTCATGAGCATCATAGTCGAAGTTTAACAAGTCTGTAAGGTACAACCAAGTACCAGGTAATATGCTCCCATGAGTGCTAATCCAAAAACACTCATGTGTAACGAGTAAGAAATGCCCGTTTATACGAGTACAGTTCGTGGTAGGTTGTCAGTCTCAAATGGATCCATTTACTAAAACTCGCGCTTAAGTCCATAATTAACAACTATGATTCAGAGGCCTTCAGTGGATTAATCGTAACTCATGCAAATCAATATATCAATAAGTATGTAAGTCTGTAAAATAGTATGTATGTACATGTGTTCAAGTAAAACAAATAATGCATCTCACCCCTGAGTAAAAGCAGTAAAAATAGGGGCTGTCAGACTCACCTGAGTTTAGCAGTGTAAGACAGTAATCAAGCAATGTGGTTCTCCGAACCAGTGACCTCTAGCGTCCTAAACGCATAAGGTTAAGTAAGTAAACGGATATCTTAAAGATTATCCACGCTAGTTGTCCACTCAACTAGTTAATATTCAATGTTGTTTGTATGTCTGTAATTGTTTGTATTTATAGTCTGTAAAGGTGTATACGGCCCATTAGTGACGGCATGTAATATAAATTCAATTATTATTATAATGTTCGTTGTGTTGTATACTTGTAAAGTATATTCATAAGTTTGTCATTTGTATCACGACGTGAAAGTGTTTTTCGAATGTAAGTTCGAGCGAGTGTAAACTTGTGCGAGTATAAGCTCGTGTATATAACCATTGTTCGAGTGTAAACTCATATATATAACCATTGATTCGAGTGTAAGCTCGTATTAGTTCGAGTGTAAGCTCGTATTATAATACAGTCAGCGCGAGCGTAATCTCGTATGCATATCACTAGGTGTGACTGTGATGGCGCCCGAACAGTCAGGTTTTCGAAGTTCTCTCCTTGTGAAAGTGGAGAACCCATCCCCGTCATCAAGAGACTAACTGGACAGTACCGAGCGCCGATCGGTGGAAGTTTTAAATTTATAAAGAGCTTGGGCTCAACTTATAAATACTACCTACTACACAGGGTGAGTAAGCAGCAAGTATGACTCGAGGTCGTTCTTCAATTGGAGCGAATTGAAACGAAGTTTGGGCCAAAGATAAAGTTCGCTATTAGGATAGGAGTTGTGTAGATAGGTAGGTTTTGAAGGTTTTGGTTTTCTTAATTAAATTTTTAACTAAAGACAGAAAAGTAAAAATAGAGAAGAATCGGTAGCTAGGTAGACAGATAGAGAATTGCGGCTGTTGAAACTTCAATAATCAGTTGTGGGAATGATGTTTTTTATAAAGATAATTGGGGACATTTTTAGTCAACAGACAAATGTATTACGGGTGTAAATACTAGGACCCTACACGAGACCTAGGTTATCGTGATTCTGATCAGGGCAGGCTGCTCAACCCCCCACACTGTCTTTTGGACAAGTGACCCTTGCAGGGTGCAGGAATAAGGTAACAGACTGCCATACTGGTAATCTTGAACGTTCTTAACACCTAAATGCACATGCCATATGCTCAAATTATTAACCTGTTATTCTAAACTATCAGTTTTGTAGAGTCTAGGGGTTTAAGAATCCTGAACCACTGTTGGGCTTGACTTTCATATCTAGACTCATTCCTTACGGTTGATTTGTTCAATTACTTCTGTCATGATCTAGCCTCTCCTTTGCCATCAGTTATTCATCCCTAAGAACACCAACGGTGTACAGTGCATACTCCTTCCACAGCTTGCTACCCTAGGTACCATTTACGGTGTACCGCACTTTAACAGTTCCACAGATCCTTTGTAACAAGGGATAGATTTGCGATGTACTGTGATGTTTCCACAGCTTTACTATCCCTAGGTACAGGTACGGTGTACAGTGTCTTAGTGTTTCCACAACTTCAGTACCAGAGGTAGGCATACAGTGTACAGTAACACTTCCACAGCTATATTGGTTCCTAGACCATATTCTAGGGTTTTTAGGCAGTCCACAGTGTAGGCACAAACGGCTCTTTCCGGGGCATATGCCCAATTTCAACCGGATTATAGTGACAGACATGGCTTCATACTATAACATAGATAACTTCCTAATGTACCTAGAGGTGATCAAGTTCTAATCCTAAAGTAGCAGTCATGCGAAGGACTGGAAAGGGTGATCCATAGCTAAGTCTAGATGCATGATAAGTTTATATATAACAAATATAACAATTCCTAATTATATGTTTTTAAATATTAATTCAACATCATCCCTACGCCTAATTATCTACAATTCAATAACCGCAACAGCACACTACTCAATAAGCATGACAATAACAATAACATACATCATACAATTACGCAGAAATAATTCGGACATAATATAAGTATGAAAAGATAGATATCACCAATAAATTAAGCAGAGTAACAGCTGAAAAGAAATGTGTAGTCTTGCACCAAGAATGCTCTTTTACACCGTGATTACAATACCAGCTTCCTTCTCTCTCTAAATGCTAACCAACTAACTATCTCTCTCTCTCTATAGAGAGAAAGCTCTAGAGAGGGAAACCAAAACTAATTAACTAACTAAACTAACCTAGGGAGAGAGTAAAAGTGTATGAAAATGTAAGAAAATGAATTGTGAAGAAGTGAAGTGTATGAGGTGTGTTGAAATGAGAAGTTGAGCTTGGTATTTTTAAGCAACACACAGCCGTATCTGTAGACCGTATTTTGAACCTCAAATGCACAACCGTATCACACAACCGTATCAAAATCTGATTTTTATCACCCAAATGCACCAATACGGCTGTCCTAGGGTAAATACGGTTGTCCTGGAGCAAATACAGGTGGATACCAACCGTATACGGCTGGTCCAGGCCATATACGGCTGGACACAGGCCGTATACGGTCTGTGTGGGGCGTATACGGCTTGTGTCCAACCATATACGGTCTGGACCAGCCGTATACGGCTGGGGACAGCCGTATGCTGGCTCTTCGGTTCTTTGTTTCTTCGGACGGGCGTATCTTCTTTGTTGTTTATCCGGTTCGAGCGATTCTTGTGCCCACGGTTTCATAATTTCCTAACGAACAAAATGACACTAATTAGAGGTCGTAATGTGGAGCGTAGTTCTTGGTTCATTAAAAAGAGTTAACGAAGGTGTGGTGGAGCAGTTTTGCTCAGTTTCTCATGTTTTTCATGCCATTTTTAGTGATTTTACAAACATCGACTCCGTTTTGACTTAGTTAACAAAATTTAATGAATAATGTCTTTTTAGGTGTGTTTTTGTTAACTTTGTGCCTAAAATGTGGAAGATAACGTACGTAAAAACATGACTTTTTACGTGTTATCAAATATCCCACACTTAGACTTTTTCTTGTCCTCAAGTAAACTTTATAATTCTCACTTGCTATAAAGGTTTGGAAAAAATTGGTTTTAGGGTTCTGACAAGAAATAACCAGAGATCAATCAATTAATCAGAAACCAAATAAACCTTTTTGGAAAGTAAGCATCATTAAGATAGTCCTCCCTTAAACTTGAAATGTTAGCCCTGGCATACTTTCACAATTCTCGATGGATATTGTACATGACTAGGCGATCTCACCAGGTGGTCACTCAATTCACTCAACGTGTATCGGGTTTCCTATCATTCTAATCAAACGAAATCGCTCATAAAGCCAGTCATGCATTGCTTCTCATCATAGGCTTGATAAAGAATCGGATCTCCACCACTTGAATGAGAATGGTGCTAATCATCCCAAGACATTTTTCGGGTTTTTAGTGATGGTAAAAGGGTTACGGAGGATGGTGAATTTTTGGGAGTGAAAAATGGGATATTTTCTTTAAACTTAGAAGTCCTAAAGCTATGAATTGAATTATCTAGACACTCTTAAAATGGAAAACACAAATGAAGGAATTTTATTTGAAGAAAGGTAGCTTTTGGTGACTTTCTTCTCGGGAACACACGCGAAGTTGAATGATTTTCTGAACAGGCATTCTTTTCGAGAGTTTTAAGCACTAAGCTTTATTCTATTTTTGTGGGACTTTTTCGGAAATTTCTTTTCTTTCCTTTATATATTTTTCGAGAGACCCTGGATACTTTGTCCTTTTGACATCTCATTTCTTTTCTGAGTTTTTCAGATAAGGTGTCAATTTTTCGCACCTAAATTTTTTTGCTTTCAATATATGACCTTTCACACACGCAAGATTTTTCTGAGAGAACGCAGAGTAAATGGGAGTTTTTGAGACAAGAGTAACAAGGATGTCTAAATAACGCTTTTCATAACTCCAAAATGTTCTAAGTTAAAGTTTTTGGAAAGGTAAGGGAAGGTGGTGAAAGGTGGTTTTGAAGAAATGAAAGATTAAGGCTCAAAGGGTTTAACTAGTGGATCTTCAAAACTCACAAATGAGAGTTGGTCGGGTTAAGCTAAAAAAAAAGTTTGTGAAAAGTGGGGGTTTTATTCCTATGATTTAGTCAAGGTCCTCTGATTGCACCTTCACCACGTATGGTGCCCATTGGTGTGGTCTTGAAACGTATACTAAGAGCAAGTACTAATTCAAAGCACATGCATCGGCACACACATCAAATGAAAAAGTGAATCATTAAAGATAAATGCTTTTATTTGGCTCAAGTACCTCACTGCAATAGGGTTTGTATGTGCCTAGCCATGCGATGCTCTTGAGTTAACATTTCATTTTTAAAGAATTCGTATTTTAACTTATCTTACTTTCTAAAGCAATTTAATTAATTTCTGACAAATTTATCTTTCCCAAAATTATTTAGAGTCAAAAATTTAAAATTTTAGCAAAAATGAGGTTTTTAGAAAATTTAAGCAAACTGAATGAGTAAAACTTTTCACTGTCGAAGTTAAGCTTATTTTTAAGAAAGTTATGCTTTGGACAGGCAATCAAAGTCAAAGAATACGGTATATCATACCATGTATCCCACACTTAGAGGAACATTGTCCCTAATGTTCTCAAACTAAGTCTAAAAATTCTTCTTTTGAGAGAAGAATCCCACACTTAAAGTTTGATAATATTTCGGAACTCTATTTCTAAGTTGGTTTGATTTGTGTGGGGTTTGGAATCCCACACTTAGAATTTAAGCATGATGGGATAACGGAGAGATATAGTTGATGAAAGGAAATTACTAAGAAACGGAACGAAAAACTCCCCTATAAAGAAAGGACTGAGATGTGTGTTTGAAGATTCTGATTCAGGGTAGTTCAATAGGCTCGGGTCAGGATCTTTGCGTGGTTTGCGCATCATTTCAGATTCTCCTTGGGGAATTTTCATCACAATTCACTACTCTCTTTTATTCTCAAGTAACCTAAAAAGTAAACTAAGAAGAACATAACATAAGTAAATGACAGATAAATGATACTGATAAGATAGGTTGGTCCAACCAGATCACAGGTTGAAACCATAATAAGTCTGCAGCAGTAATAATACAGTCATCCCAAATATCTAGTAATAGTAATGTTATACAGTCATCCAACACAAATAGTAATAATAAGAGATGATAAGATCAAAGGTGAGAAGGATCCTGGTTGGATGGTGGTCCGTGAGCTGGAGGAGGCATGGAGCTGTAGGGTGCAGGTCGCGAAGCAGAGTGCTGCCCAATTGATGCTCCGCGGGAGACTGAGGCTGAAGAACTGCGATGTCTGCCTGATGCTGATGGCTGGATCGGGTACAAATGAAAGTTGGGATCTAATCCCATCTCAGCTATCTCATATGATCCAAGAGATGCACCATGCATCGAATACGGTGGAAGCTCAGAGAATGGCACTGGGTTGGTGTTAAGCATCCCGGTGAATCCTGAAAAAGTAGGCAAAGCAGCAGTAGTCATATATGGCATGTAGTCTGCGGGAGACTGAGGCTGAAGAACTGCGATGTCTGCCTGATGCTGATGGCTGGATCGGGTACAAATGAAAGTTGGGATCTAATCCCATCTCAGCTATCTCATATGATCCAAGAGATGCACCATGCATCGAATACGGTGGAAGCTCAGAGGATGGCACTGGGTTGGTGTTAAGCATCCCGGTGAATCCTGAAAAAGTAGGCAAAGCAGCAGTAGTCATATATGGCATGTAGTCTGTCTGTACGTGTACCTGGTTGTCAACATGCATGTCCTGTCTATACCCTGTCTGAGGTGAGTCTGTCTCTGAAGATGTATCTGATGTGGCTGACTCAGCAGGTCTGGGATGGGTCATGGCACGGGAAGATGGCTGCCCAATGGTACGTGGGATATGTGGCTCATGTGGTGTGGTGGTGTGAACAGAGAATACCAGCTCAGCTGCAGGTGTAGTCTTGGTACGGCGAGCATGAGGGATATCTCTGGGTATGGTGGGAGTGGAAGATGTGGGTGGTATGGTAGTGCTAGGTATGGTGGTGGTGAATGGTGACATGGCGAATGGGTGGAGTGGCATGGTGTTATATGATGGTGGGAGTGGGCCGCATACCCAAGTAGATGGCGCAGGCTGTGGGAATACAAACTCATGAGCTAAGTATGTGTCCTGAGTATGATCCGAATTAAGCATGCCAAGCATGCCATACATCAGCTCTGATGATACCGGATCTCCCTAGTTGAGGACTCTGGTAGGTGGGATAAGTGGACTCTCTGCCTCTACAGCCTCGGTCTCTCCCTTCTCTCGCTCGTGTCTAACAGCAGTCCTAGCCTAGCGGTGGACCGTGCTGTCATCAAACTCAAACCTAACTCTCCTGCTCCTCAGGGGTCTCATGAGGACTCCCGGTATAACATCACCATCTTTCCACTTAATCTGTCCCGCAACATCCTTCTCCAATAACCAAACTTTGACCATATAATTGATGTTATATGGTTTCGACTCCTTGTTCCTCACTGATGTCAAACTACCTAGCACCTCCTCAGTCAATAGCCCCATACTCTTAACTAACTTGGTGATCACGACTCCCATATAAGCAAACTCTGACTCAGTATACCCTGACTCGGTGAGGATCCTGTCAGCAACAAAATAAGCAACGTTTACATGCTCCTGCTCAACAATACTCTTAATAATCTGCAAGTCTTTCACTCCAACAGCCCCTTTTGTCTTTCTTTTCCCCCCGGATACTACAAGCAATCAAATTGTGGAGTACTTGGTGGTGCTTGTCAAGAAAAGAGGTGGCTTTGACATTAGATTGAAATTGACTCCCAGTCAACTCTGACCATATAACAGTGTGGTCTCGCTGCTTGACCTCTCGGTCTGCTTTTAGGAAGAATGGTGTAGTCACCTGATACTCAATGTACAGCTCCAAATGTCTCGCAAAGGTGGCTAAGGACATGTGAGGTGGGTTACCCAGGAAATTAAATCTGATTATCCTGTCATCATTAAGCTTGTCAATCGTCTTGTAAAACTGGAAAGTAACCATAACTTCTGCAACTAGCTCGTGATAAACAGTCTCTTTAATATCAAACAGATCTTTCCAGGCACGCAGATTTCTTTTTCCCTCCTTAAACTGAATCAATCTCTCAAATCCCTCCTTTAAACCAATCTCAGCAAATCCTCCCAAACTATGTATCTATTTTCCCCAAGCTAATGTGTTAACCAAGTCCGGTACATTTCCCTTTTTCTCTGGATCTTTTATGGAACGCTTGATATAACGAGGGATTGTGGCCATCTGTCAATAAGAGAAAAACAAACATAGTGAATTACACAAGATCATTACAAGCTTATGGACTAAGTCGTATTCCAAATTTTTAATCGAAAATTCAAAATGTGGGCTTAAGAATATGAGCAGTCCATAAACCTGTAATAACTAGTAATAATCCCAATCTCAATTTTCAACCATCACAAGTAACTTTGGTTCATACAGATAGGCTATAAGACTTAAGCCACAACACTTTCTAAGCAAAAAGTCAAAGACTAGTCAACCACATAAGCATTTACGATTTAGATTTTTACTGAAAACATAAGTTATTATTTCTAAGTTCAAACCTTAATCATGTAATTACCTTAAGGTGGTGAAAATAACCTATCCTTATGAACGGATGCAAACTAGTATGATGTCGGATTTAACAAGTAAGAAAGTTTGACCATATCACAAGTATTGCAAATCAAAGTTTCCTAGTTGACCTTTTTTAGACACATGCGTTTTTAGATTGAAATACTTTAAAATGGTTATGGCATTCTAAACATAGACACTACTTTGATTTGCCATAATATTTTAAAGATACAATTTTAAAAACGTAAGTTTTTGACTTTTGAAGTAAATTTGGTCATTAGAACACTAGAGATCAAGCCACTTGACTTTTTTTAAAGTCTTACTAACTCAAATTTACCAAAGTAACGTTTTTTTTTTAATAATTGGCTAAATTCATAGTAATCCTAACTTACATTAGCGAATCAAAGTAAGACATTAACATCAATTTAAGTCAAAATATCATTTAACCAAGAGTTTTGTCTCAAAATGGAGACGTTTTGACAAAAGTCAACGTTTTTGCTTACTTTAATTCACTAACTTGACCAAAACTCGCGTCTAACCACAAATGAAGAAAATGAGTAAGCTATACTAATTATATTAAGCATCAATCAACTAACAAACAACTTATCATAAGCAATTTAATCATCAATTGGTCAAAAATGGATCAACTAGTCACAAAAAGTCAAACAAAGTCAACTTTCAAAGTCAAAGTTCAAATTTCTTCAATAAAACATGTAATGCTAGTTCCTACATCATTATACAACACTACTAAGCAAGAATCAATGGCTA
Organism: Pseudognaphalium luteoalbum; assembly: GCA_963422505.1. Taxonomy (NCBI): domain Eukaryota; kingdom Viridiplantae; phylum Streptophyta; class Magnoliopsida; order Asterales; family Asteraceae; genus Pseudognaphalium; species Pseudognaphalium luteoalbum. The sequence goes on from OY730197.1 coordinate 54,736,065, forward strand.
CTTTTGCAATGCAACCCACAAATCATCACTAACTAACTTGAAACCCTAGGTTTAAAAAGTTAGAGAATTTTTGTATTTAGGGTTGAATCTTACCTTGATTTAGATGAAATGATGTTAGGGATCACATATATATGCAAATGATGAAGGAATGAAGCTTGATTTGGTTAACAATGGAGGAAAATGCTGGTTTTGGTGGGTGTTGGGGGTGACCGGCGCAAGGGGAGAGGGAGAAGAAAATGATTTTTTTGTATTTTAAATAATGACTAGCCCTTTTTACCATTTTATCTATCCCCTCTTTTACCATTTGTGTTTAATTAATATAACAAGTGTAATTACTAGGTATTTTAGGAAATTAAAAACCTTAGCCAAATGTTTTTAGCAAAAGTTTAAAATTCTGTGTTTAGCTGCGCGAAGCAAAAAGACTTGTTTTATTTAGACGCAAAGGAAAAAAAAAACTTAATCTGGATAAAAGGAAACAATATTTTTGGTCTAAAAACTTTCAACTTTTAAAATCCAAACAATTTTCAAAACTTTCTAAAAATATTTTATTAAAATTGTCAAGTTTCAGAAATTGTGCAGATTCTGCAGAGATAAGGATTTTTAGAGATTTTTGGCTTTTTATCAAGAAACGAATTTAACTACTAATAAAATTATTTTAAATACCTAATATTAAAATTTGAGTTGCCTCCCAAAAAGCGCTTGGTTTAAGTCTGTAGCTCGACTTTTGATCAAAAATTATTTGAGGGTGATTGCTTGAAAGCAATCCTGGTTCCCTTGGTTTAAGGAAAGTGTAGCGAGGAATAAAATCATAGTTTAAAATGTTAATGACATTGTAGTGAAAAATGTTCGAATTCGCTAAGAATTCTACGTTCTTTCCGGCCTAATTCTAGAAGATTGTTAACAAACTTATTAAATTCCTTTCTAACTTTCTTTTTACTTGAAATTCCTATTCGCATATGGCGGTCTATATTATTCAGGTCGTGAAGAAGATTTCCTAAAATTCTCTTAAACCTAAGTTCTTCTTTGGAATCGGGGTTTCCATTTGTAGTCTGGACTGCAAAGGTGACATCCCAGATTAGAGATCTTTGAGAAACGGTGAAAGGGAATTTGGATTGATCGAACAATAAAGCGAGTTTAACAAGGATATCTTTTCTTTCAGCAAAGAAAACGGCTTCTATTTTGTCATCGTCAACTCCAGGAAATATCTCTTGCAACTTGGTAATTATATAGGTGGCCGGGTCGACGAAAAATGGAATTTTTTCAAAAATGACGAGAGTGATCACGGGATCTTTAGAAGTTAGAAGCTCAAGCTCATTTACCATAGATGCAACATAACGATTAATCATGGGTTGTGAAACTGGTTGATAATCGGTGCAAGCAAATAGATTCATGAGGAGATCTATTTTTGATAATAGCTTTCGATCTTGCTCTCGATATCGTGTGAAGAAACCATCTTCCTTTTAGGTTAGAAAACGGTGGAGAATACCTATGAGTATGTATATCCTTAAGATGGCTTCCCTTTGTTCAACTGAGTAAGGAAAATCAGATATATTTAAGTGTAAGGCAAATGCTTTACATACATCCAATCTACTATCAGGATCCAAAGAGTAACCAATGTATCGGATTTCATCACCATCTGAATCTTTTGGTATTTCCTTATCAACAACACGATAAATGGTGTACAAAGGTTCTGGTACAAGGTATATAAAAATTGGGGATTTGGGAAGATGTTCATGAATATCCTCTTCCCTTATGGGGATTCATTCTTCATCGGATGAGGAACGAAAGGTTTGAGGGTTTTCAAGAATATTATCGACAAAATCAGGGAATCTAGAGAAGTTTTCTAAGGGGTATGAAATCTCAGGTTCAGGTAAAACCTGATAGCTTGGAAGGCTAGAAACAGAAGTTGAAATCTTCCGTTGATATTCATGGGTTCCTAAGTCAAGATCTAAGAATTTCCCTAAGGTTCTAGAATCGTCGTCTGGGCTAGCGGAAGTTTCTTTGAGTAATTTTGATGAGTAGAAATTGGATTCAAACTCTTGTTCCAAGTGGTTAAAGAACTCAGCATCGTTGTAAGCCGTCATTTCTTTGATCGTCTTGTGGGTGGATAGAGAAATGGGGCAAGAAGGCGGCGAATCGTAGAAGGATATTTTTGGATTTTTCATTTATTTTAAACTAAACTAATTTATTCTAAAGAAAGTAACTTTCGGATAAGTATGGTGAAACCTAAGAGAAAAGGATCTCCTAAAGGCTAATTTATCTAAGACGGCTTCGAAATCGTAACGCTCTACGATCCCCGACAGCGACGCCAAAAACTTGATGGTGCCCGAACAGTCAGGTTTTCGAAGTTCTCTCCTTGTGAAACTGGAGAACCCGTCCCCGTCATCAAGAGACTGACCGGACAGTACCGAGTGCCGATCGGTGGAAGTTTTAAATTTATAAAGAGCTGGGGCTCAACTTATAAATACTACCTACTACACAGGGTGAGTAAGCAACAAGTATAACTCGAGGTCATTCTTCAATTGGAGCGAATTGAAACAAAGTTTGGGCCAAAGATAAAGTTCGCTATTAGGATAGGAGTTGTGTAGATAGGTAGGTTTTGAGGGTTTTGGTTTTCTTAATTAAATTTTTAACTAAAGACTAGAAAAGTAAAAATAGAGAAGAATCGGTAGCTAGGTAGACAGATAGAGAATTGCGGCTGTTGAAACTTCAATAATCAGTTATGGGGATGATGTTTATTATAAAGATAATTGGGGACATTTTTAGTCAACAGACAAATGTATTACGGGTGTAAACACTAGGACCCTGCTTATTTTGTTATAAGTATGTCACGAGACCTAGGTTATCGTGATTCTAATCAGGACAGGCTGCTCAACCCCCCACACTGTATTTTGGACAAGTGACCCTTGCAGGGTGCAGGATTAAGGTAACAGACTGCCACACTGGTAATCCTGACCGTTCTTAACACCTAAATGCACATGCCATATGCTCAAATTATTAACCTGTTATTCTAAACTATCAGTTTTGTAGAGTCTAGGGGTTTAAGAATCCTGAACCATTGTTGGGCTTGACTTTCATATCTAGACTCATTCCTTACGGTTGATTTGTTCAATTACTTCTGTCATGATCTAGCCTCTCCTTTGCCATCAGTTATTCATCCCTAAGAACACCAACGGTGTACAGTGCATACTCCTTCCACAGCTTGCTACCCTAGGTACCATTTACGGTGTACCGCACTTTAACAGTTCCACAGATCCTTTGTAACAAGGGATAGATTTGCGATGTACTGTGATGTTTCCACAGCTTTACTATCCCTAGGTACAGGTACGGTGTACAGTGTCTTAGTGTTTCCACAACTTCAGTACCAGAGGTAGGCATACAGTGTACAGTAACACTTCCACAGCTATATTGGTTCCTAGACCATATTCTAGGGTTTTTAGGCAGTCCACAGTGTAGGCACAAACGGCTCTTTCCGGGGCATATGCCCAGTATTTTAACCGGATTATAGTGACAGACACGGATTCATACTTGTTGGTATATTTAATGTGTCAGTCAGTTGGTCTATCGAGTTGTAAAGTGTCGATTAGTCGTTTAATAGAAATATAGATTTTGTACCTAGCGACACTTAAGTTTTGGTTTAGGCAAAACTTTCCTAAGTGACGCATAGCGACACTTAGGTAAGCGACGCATGAAGGCGGCGACATGCGACATTTGCCAGTGACGTATGTCTGCAGATTTTGTTTTAGTATAAATATAAACCTATGGGTTTTTGGCTAGGGTTGACGAAACCCTAGCACCATTTGTCGACTAAACTCAATTGTAATCAGTTCCAATACGTTGTTGAAGCTTATAAACTCGTTTACTTTGTTCAATCAATTGTTTCGGTTTATGTTTATTAGTTATTTGTGTGATTGATTGTTTTCGCCACTCAATCGCTGTCAATCATCACTTAGATCCATCACTAGGGTACTCACAATTGGTATCAGAGCCATTTAGGTGATTCAATTGACACTTTGAAGACGTTTTGGATTGATTTCGGTTTCGTTTGTATAAAGAATCGAGAATAATCACAGATTTTAGGTTGATTAGGTGCTTTCCAGACGATTTTCATCATTTACTACAGGTTTCGTTCGTTAGGGTTTGAGGAATTTTCGTTAGGTTTACGAAAATTCGACTTTTAGGGTTTTTGGGATTTTACAGTCGTTTCTGCGACACTCGTTGCGTCACTTGAACGCGTCACTTAGTGCGGCACTTCGTAAGTCCAAATTAGGGTTTTACCGACACTCTGGTGCGTCACTTTGGTGCGTCACTTAGAGCGTCATTTGGGGTTAATACGACACTTAACTTAAGTGTCGTCTACTTTAATCCACCGTCACTCACGTGCGTCACTTGCTTGCCAAGCGTCACTTCTGCTAGTGACGCCTGTTTGATTTCTTGCGTCACTTCCGCTAGTGACGCTTGTTTGATTTATTGCGTCACTCAAGTACGACACTTGAGTGCGTCACTTGCTAGATTGAGCGACACTTGTTTAAAGTATCATCAGTTACTTTATACGTCACTCGATAGCGTCACTTATCAAGTGCCGCTAGTCGTTGCGACACTTGAGTGCGTCACTTACCAAGTGTCGCCTTTGGTACTAATAAGTTTTCAAGTTCTTGTTTTTGAGCTAATTTTCAGGATATTCTTTAATGGCTGCTGCTGCTGATAAAGAAGATATTCGGGGAATCAGGGATATGATTAAACAAAATCATGATGTCGGTTCTAATAATAAACCTTCTCTATTCATTGCTGATATGGATTACGCATATTGGTGTGACCGATTTGAACAATACGTAGATTTCCACTATCCAGAACTCTGGGGTCCACTCAGAGAAAGATATGAAGCTCCAGTAGCTGAGGGAGACTATCGTGGTATCCCTCCATCCAAAACCTATAAAGCTATGTCTCCCGAAGAGAAAAAGGAGTATGATATTGAAAGAAAGGCTCATTCGGCTATCTGTATATGCCTCACTAAAGATGTCTTACGCTTCTTCAAAACTCATGACATAACATACAATCTTTGGAAGGCTATTGAGACGAGATGTGGTGGAAATCAGAAGTACAAGGAGGCTAAATTTGAACTAATCAAGAAACAGTATGATTTGTTTAATTCTCTTCCCAATGAAACAACATCTAGCGTATTTACAAGATACTCACAGTTAGTTAGTGAGTTAACCGAGGGAGGTTACAATTTCCCTCAGATTGAGGTAAATAAGAAGCTGTTGGACGTTCTACCTAGTAGTTGGGACGTTAAAGTGCAATTTCTGAAAGAGAGTCAAGAGTTAGCAACAATAAACTTGGATGAGCTAATTGGCGTTCTTCAAGCTCATGCGATGGAGTTGAAGAAGAAGGAATGTAAATCGGGTGGTTTTGTTCACGACCCGACATTATATGGAGGAAATGTCAACACCGGGAAGACATATGGTGGAATGGCTTTTGTTTCTTCTACAAGCTCTCCATTGCAGCCTTCATTGCAGTCTACTGGTGCTCATAATCCGGTGTATGCTTCTGGACCCTCACAAGGGTCACAACAGCAAGTTCCAATTTCCCCTGCTATTCAAGAACAGGCTGCTATCTATACAACTTTTCTTAGCTCCTACAAGGATTTGGTTTCACAACCAAATTCTACATTAGAACTTGCTAAAGAAGATTATGCTCAATTAGATGACGATGATCTTGAGCAAATGGACTTAAACTGGAATATTGCCATGATCTCAAGGAGAGTTCAGAAATTCTTGCAACGGACTGGGCGCAAGAGTTTGGAAGGAGATGGCAAAACTAGTTTTGGTTTTGACAAGAGCAAGGTACGGTGTTATAATTGTCAGAATTTGGGACATTTTGCTAGAGAATGTGAAAAACCCAAAGTTCCTCCATCGGGTTTCACTAAGCCTGATGCTCCTAGAACTCCAGAGAAAGAAGAAGTAAAGCAAGCGACAACTGATGCACTAGTTGTCTTTGAGCCTACCAACACAGACTGGAGCATGTATGCTGACAAGTATCAACAGTGTCTTATGGCTCACATTTCTAATGAGGTACGCAATGAACCAGAAGAACCTTTGAACTGTATTTTGTGCATTAAGTTAACTGAATCTTTAAAGTGCTTTCAAGAAGAAAACGTAGACTTAAGAAAAAAAGTTGAAAAACTTAATGGGTCAAATAAGTACTTAAAGGCCAATGAACAACTGTATGATAAGAAAATTGAGGCTTATCAACAGGACACTCAAAGGTATAAATCTAAGGTTTTTAGTCAACAGGATGCTATTAATAAGTTATCTTGATGAAATAGAACTTTTGAGAAAGGAACTATCTGATTTGAAAGTTGAATATGACAACTATAAAAATAAGATTCTAGGTTCCTCTTCTTCTACGGTTGCCTTCAATGAAATCCTTAACAAGCACAGGACAGATAATAAAACTAAGACAGGACTAGGTTATACTGTAGTCCCGCCTCCTACTGAATACTTTCCTATGCCTGTTAAGGAAGGCACCGAAGAGATTCCAGTTGACTATGCATTGTTATATGGGGTCAAGTCAAAGGTCAATAATCAAAACAAACAGGCAAAGGAGAAAACCAAGCGGCCAGAGTATCCTTCGCCTTAGTTTGTTAAGTCTAAATGTGAATCTCCAGTTAGTATTGAGGAGATTGTTGAGATTGAGGACATTACTGATCAGGAGTATCCTGAATTTAAAAAGGTTGAAGTAAAACCTGAAAAAGTGGTTTTAAAGGTTGAACCTGCAATTAAGGTTCAATCTAAAAAGGAAAAAGACAAGGTTTTAAATACAAAACCTCAAACTTTATGTCACCTGTAAAGATTTTGCAACATAAAGCTACACGTGAAAAAGATTTTTGTGATAAACCTTCCACTTCAACCTTTCAACCAAAACAAGCATCTTCTAAGACATGCACGCAATGTTCATGTTCTAGAAATGTTTCCCCACCTCCTGTGGTAAGTCCTCAGCCTCAACCATTTGTTGAGACTCGTTCGTGCTTCTATTGTAAGAGACAAGGACATTTAATTCGTGAATGTCCCAAACTTTCTCATCAGCACTATGGGAGAGAACTGCCTAGGACATCAGTTTATAGAAATTCATTTCCAAAATCTCCACCTAGGTGTTATTCAATCTCTCCCAAGCCTGCTGAGAAGCCAAGTAATGTTGGGCAAAAACCTTTGCCAAAACAAAAGCCCGACATTACTCCCAAACCAATTTCTGAACAATCTAATGTTTGGAAACGAAAGGAGTCTGTTAGTGACTCTTCCGTCATCAACAATAACACATTAGATGAAAATTCTGATTTATTAAAAAATAAAGTTCTATCCGATGTGATTATTGTTGATGACCTTGGTAGACCTAAGTCTGTAAAGGCTTGGATCACCGTTTCTCACTAATCTCATTACCTTTATGTGTTACAGCAGTCAGAACGCGTTAAAGATAGTGAATGGTTCATGGATAGTGGCTGCTCGCGACACATGACTGGTGATGTGTCTCTTTTGACGGATGTTAAACCACACGCCGGAGGACATGTTGCTTTTGCTGGAGATACTGGAGGAACTATTACGGGAAAGGGAACGCTAACTAACGAGAAAGTTAGCTTTGAGAATGTGAACTATGTGGCTCAACTTACTCACAACTTGCTGAGCGTTTCACAAGTCCGTGATAAGGATTTTACCACTGCTTTCACAAAGACAGAATGTGTGATACTGAAGCCAGATTTCATTATCCCTGAAGAATGAGTGCTTATGAAGGCGCCACGGAGAAACGATACCTACGTGATGAACATGCGAACTGTGGAGACTACAGATGAGTATACTTGTCTCCTGTCAAAGGCTTCGAAAAGGAATCATTACTTTGGCATAGACGGATGGGACACATTCATTTTCGCAGAATGAATTTTCTAATCAACAATGATTTGGTAAATGGAGTTCCAAAACAGTCATTTGCCCTAAAAGATGACTGCATTGCATGCCATAAAGGGAAACTCCACAAAAAGTCCCATAAGTCGAAGGTAGTGAATTCCATTGCTGCACCACTGGAGCTCTTACATATGGATCTTTTTGGTCCTATTTCCACTAAGAGCATCGGTGGTAGATCTTACTGCTTAGTAGTCACCGATGACTACTCCAGATTTTCGTGGGTATACTTTCTTGGTGCAAAGAGTGAAACACCAGATATTTTGGTGTATCTGTTGGATAAGTTGGCAAATCTGTGCAACTTAAAGGTGAAGAGACTGCGAAGTGACAATGGAACTGAATTCAAGAACTCAACTCTTGAGTTATATTGTGCCACGAAAGGCATTGATCATCAGTTCAGTGCTCCAAGAACTCCTCAACAGAATGGAGTTGCAGAGCGTAAGAATAGGACTATTATCGAGACAACTCGGACTATGCTGGCCGATTCTAAGCTTCCTATTATATTTTGGGCAGAAGCAGTTAATACTGCTTGTTACATTCTGAATCGCGTGCTTACGGTTAAGAAAAAGAACAAGACTTGTTATGAACTTTTCAATAACCGTAAGCCAACTTTGCATTTTCTAGAGCCATTTGGATGTCCGTGTTTGATAATGATCCCAAAAGAAAAGGTCTCGAAGTTTGGTGCTAAAGCTGTTGAAGGGATTTTCCTTGGTTATTCAGTCAACTCTCCAAACAAAAGAGCCTACATTAAATCAACACACAAGGTGGAAGAGCATTTTGAGGTAAAATGTCTACGTTACACGGATCCTCCTCAAGGAACGGGTCCGGAATGGTTGTTTAACTATAAGGATGTGTTTAACTCTTTTGACATACCCGAAGAAGATAATGTAGAGGAGGAGTTGGTTACCCTACTTCATGTCATCAGTCTGTGTCAAGACACATCTACATCAAAACCTACTCCAACACCCATACCACCACTTCCAACACCCACCCCATTACCTACTACACCCACACCATCTCCTACTATCCCACCTTCGGATGTTCCTTCGACTTCAGGAACGATTAATGCAAAAGAACATCCTGATGATCCCAATATGCCTCCTTTAGAGGAAGACGAGGAAGAAGAAGAAATGGTTCATTCTCATCTCTTCTCTAAAGAAGATGATACGGAACTCCAACCACCTGTGCAACCTGAAAGCTCTACTGCTCCTGAGACTAACACTGTTCCCGTCACTGAAGGGGATATGAACAACTTGGAGTTAGTACTTGCACCGGATTTAATCCCAGTGACACGTGTACACAGGGATCACCCCATCGATAATATTATCGGTGATCCTAATGCTGCGGTTCAAACAAGGCAACAAGTGAAACATAATCCAAATCAAGAAATGTTGAATCTGGTTGCTCGGATAAATTCTTGCCATTTATCCCAAATTGAACCCAAGAAAGTTGATGAGGATGCAAGAAGAGTTACATCAGTTCAACAAGCTGCATGTTTGGGATATAGGTTCGTTACCCAAAGGTGCTCACTTAACCGGTACTCGATGGGTATTTCGAAATAAGATGGATGATCGGGGTATAGTGATTCGGAATAAAGCTCGATTGGTTGTTCAAGGTTTTAGTCAAATCGAGGGCTTGGATTATGATGAAGTCTTCGCTCCTGTGGCAAGACTTGAGTCTATTCGGATCTTTCTTGCGTTCGCTTATTTCAAAGAGTTTCGTGTTAACCAACTCGATGTTAAAAGCGCCTTTCTATATGGACAAGTGGATACGGATGTGTACGTTAAACAGCCTCCAGGTTTTGAAGACCCTGAGCATCCAGAATACGTCTGCAAGTTGAACAAGGCGTTATATGATCTTCATCAAGCTCCACGGCTTTGGTATGAGAGGCTCACTACCCACTTAATCAAGCATGGTTTTTTTCGAGGGAATATCGATAGTACTATGTTCATTCATAAAGAACAGACTGGGGATCGAGAAGATATGTTACTTGTGCAGGTGTATGTGGACGATATTATCTTTGGCTCTACAAATGAGGTGATGTGCAAGCATTTTGAGGAGATTATGAAATCTGAGTTTGAGATGAGTGCGATGGGGGAGCTCAAATTCTTTTTTGGTGTACAAGTTGAGCAGTCTCCAAAAGGTATTTATATTCATCAGTCAAAGTATGTCAAAGACATGTTGACTAGGTATGACCTGCTCAATTGTAAAACCTATGGGAATCCTATCGAACTTAATCACAACCTTAGACTTGCTGAAGATGAGAAGATTTCAAAGAAAAGGACTATCGATCAATGATAGGTTCTTTGATGTATTTAACTGCTTCTCGACGTGATATTGTGTTTCGGTATCCGTCTGCTCACGCTTTCAAGCCAAACCCAAGGTGTCTCACATGAAGGCGGTAAAGTGAATTTTTGGTTATCTCAAACATAGACCCAATCTTGGTCTATGGTATTCAAACGAGAAATCATTTGCTCTTTCTGCCTATTCAGATTCGGATCATGACGGCTGCAGCATAGACAAGAAATCTACCACTGGTGGATGCCAATTCCTTGGATCTCGATTGGTCTCATGGCAATGCAAGAAACAGACTACAGTTTCTCTTTCAACTGCAGAAGTTGAGTACGTTGCTGCTGCGAGTTGCTGCTCTCAGGTTCTATGGATTCAGCATCAACTGCGTGATTACGGGTTACTTCTTTCTATGACTCCTATTCACATAGATAACACTGCTGCTATATCTATCACACGCAATCCCGTACAGCACTCTAAGACTAAACACATTGAACTTAGGTTTCACTTTATACGGGATTGCTATGAAAAACACCTGATAGACCTTGTCCACATAGACACCCTAAAGCAGAATGCCGACCTTTTCACAAAAGCTTTTTCGCGTACTCGATTTGATGAACTAATCAACATGATTGGTTTAAGGTTCTTTATAGCCAAAAAGTAATTTGTAACTTGGAACGTAATTTATTTCTTTTTATGTGTGTTAAAAAAAAAAATGCAACAGCCACTCTTTATACTTTTTAGTATTAAAGAAATGCATTGTTGCTACATTTTAAAATAGATGTTGAAGTTGTTTCTGTAAACAAATTGGGATACGATAGTACATCGGGTGACATGCACAAAATGGAATTTTAAGATTTATCTTGGATGTGTCAGTAGATTTATCTGACGTGTTGAAAACAGTTTTTATAAATATTGTCTTCATCATACGATATATTAGTAGGCATGTTATGCAAAACTCTTTGAGATCTCTTAAGAAGCCTAATAATTAATTGTTTATTTCCAGTGGTACAACATCATTAGATGTATGACAAAAGTCTTAATTTCTTCCTTATGCTAGACATGTTTTTGTGAAAGAAGTTTATTTGATATCATTTGGGGGTATATATTGACAGTTTTCTCTGCTATACGTAAGTATAGACCTGGTTTCTGTTAATATATACTTAAAATTAAGCAAACTCAAGTCAAAGTACTTGCAAAGTCTTTAAAATTAGGATACCTTACAAGGTCGCCAAAATGGTTTGACCAAGTCTGGTTTTGCTTAAACCTGAATCAAGCTATGTCACTCTGTTGTACGTAAGTACAACCCTGTCACCACTGAATTGATTCTTAAACTTGATTTTCTTATATTCTCTCTGTAAATGGAAACATGGTCTATGTCTTAAGTTAAGATGTATATCTATGATGGGGACCATAGCGAAATGTACATACAAATAATAATAAAGTTATCTCCTAGATGTGAGTGTAACATGTTTAAAGTGGACAGATATACTGATAATCGTTTTGAAATAATTTTTATAAAAAGTGTTTTTAGCATGTCAAGTAAATTTAAAGTGGACAAATATACTGATGATCGAAATAACACTTACTGTTCCTAATAAATGCATGTTATTCCGATATGATCCCTAACCAGATTATATCAACTCCGTCACCAAAAAGAATGTGTTAATTTTATATTTGTAAATTTGCATTCCTTTATGTGTTATTATATTTTCTCTAAGTTAGTTTCATTTTTGCTTTTACCCAAGTTACAGTTACCTTTTCAAATTTGAGTACCGAAATCACACAACAAAAATCGATAAAATCGCCAACTTTTCACTAAAAGTGACCTGTTGCGTCACTTCATAAGTGACGCTACTAGTGACTCATACGATACTGCGTCACTTTCACTAGTGACGCTGTAAGTGTCGGGGTAAGCTACGCTACAAGTGCCGGGTTGAGTGACGCATACTAGGGTTTCCGTATAAATACCCTTTTAAACGACACTCAACCTCACCACTTTTCAAATTCATGTAGCGTCACTCTCTCTGACATACCGTCACTTACTGTGTCCCTGCGTCACTTCCTCTCTGCGTTTTTTTGTCGATCTGTTCGTCATTTCTCAAGCTTGGTTGCGCATTCCATCATGATATTCTTGTTCCTTTCATTCATACGAATCGATTGGTACTACTTTTAACCTTTATTTTTCTGTATTCATGTTTTAATCATGTTTTAGGGTTACGGGTTTTGGGTTTCTTCGAAATCATACGATTTGGGGTTTAGTTTGTTAATGTTTTCAGTTAATAATTGGTGTGTTTTACTCGTTTTTATCATGCGCACATTGTGGTAACTACTGTTTTCAAAACCCCAAAATTTGGTTTCTGGGTATGAACAGTGACACGATGATCTTCATCGTTGCGTCACTTCATGCGTCACTTACTTCAAGTGACGCTACTTGGTAATTTAGAACCCATACCGTCACTTCATCAGTGATGCTTATTACTGCATCACCTCTTAAGTGACTCTCTTAGTGACGCATGTACTTGTATTACTTGTTAGTCCGTCACTCATCTAAGTGACGCCCACTTATGCGTCACTCTCTTAAGTGACTCACTTAGTGACGCCCTTGTCTATACCGACACTTATACCGTCACTTCACAAGTGACTCACTGGGTTACCGTCACTCTACTAAATGCCGCATACTTTTGACCTGACACTTCTTAAGTGTCGTATCTAATGACGCATGATTTGGCAACGTCACTTACGCTAGTGACGCATGATAGCGTCACTTACCCTAAGTGACGCTATACTTAATTTCTGATTTTGCGCATTGTTTTCTGCGACACTTCCTAAGTGTCGGTAGTGTTTATGCGTCACTTCCTAAGTGACGCCTAAATCAGAATTTTGTTTTTTTGGTTATGCGTGTTCGTGATGATTCTATAACGTTTGTGGTTATTTTTGTTTCGTATTTTAGCTTACAGATGGCTGATTTACAAAACTACTATCGTCGCACCAACACCCATCACAATATCACCGCTTTCTTAGAGTCCACGCATGCGAACTCGGCTCCTTTCAGACCTATGATTGAGTTCCTACGACGATCGAGGATTCATTATGCTATCACTGCATCTACTCCGGTTTACATGAATCAGATTGAAGAGTTCTACGATCATGATTTTATTCGGACTCAGGGTGACGTCCTGAGAATAGTGTCCAAGATGTTTGGTGAGGAGATTGAGATCACCTAGAACTCTATTCGTCAGGTTCTCCAATTCGATGATAACCATACCATGCCGACTATGTTCGAGACATCGTTTATCTATGGCGGACTTCAACGTATGGGTTATCCGGTAAATCAGCTTTTCGATTTCCGCAAACAATATCTATGCCGGGTTTGGAGGTATTTGTGTCATATTGTGATTGTTTGCTTATCTCCGAGGAAGGGAAGATATGATGCCGCGAGTCATTTAACTCTATCTCTCATGTTAGCCTTGATCTACAACAAGCCATATAACTTTAGCGGATACATCTTTGGCAACATGGTTGAGAATATTCGGGCTGGGAAGGATAAGTGGCTGCAATATCCACGGTTTGTGCAGCTGTTGTTAAATGATTTGAATCTTGAGATTGCTCCTGATCAACGCTCCCTTCTGGTGCCAATGCCAATGCTTCTACGCGTCTTTAATGACTGCAAATTAGCGCCAAAGGGTGAACAATTTTGGCTGATCGTGAACTGTTCGGGCATATAGTCAATGAAAATTATGTTGCGCCGATAAATGATGGATTTGAGGATGCTGTGATCGCTCCGGTAAATGAGGATGATCTAGTTGACACCGAGATTGCACAGGATTTGGACGATATTGATCGTGTTGAGCGGGTTGATGAGGATACCGATGATGGTGGGCCCACACCACCCGATTCTGAGGGTGATGTGCCCCCATCAACTGCTTTAGATGGGATTCGGATTGCTGATCCTCGACGCTTTAAGCATATTTTGAGACGGATTTCTGCAGGCAGGGTTCACGTCCCGAGGAATACAGGTAAACGTCCTGCTGGGTCTTCTCCTTCGTATGCTGATTTACCACATAGAAGACGCCAGAGGACTAGTGTTGTGATTGAGGATCCTGCTCAGCATACCTCTCAGCGACCACAACCTCCGCCACAGTCTGACATGCCGTCGATTCAGCAGCTACTTGCTCAGATGGAGCTTTTGGCAAAAAGATTCGACGATCAGAAGGCTGTTATTGAAGCTCAGGCCTCCCAGATAAAAGATTTGGAGCTCAAAGCTGCTGAGGTCGACAACCTAAAGCTTCAAGTGACAAATCTGTCATCTAGGGTGTTAGAGTTGGAGTCCGTTACAATTGTTTCGGGGGAGGAAGGTCCCAGGGAGTTAGAAACAAATGTAACTCCTCCCCCAGAACCAGAAAATGTACAACCTTCTGCTATTAATGAAAATATCTCTTTGGATTATTTTGTTGAGGTTCAGGGTCAGGCAAGACCAATTGCTGTTGACTATTCGTATGTAGATCTTACATTTATTCAAAATATGATGAATGAAAATACATCGATACCTGAGGAAGATGTGATAAATAATCTAATGGCAGAGGATTGTTACTTTGAAGGAAATGATGATGTTGAGGTTGAGGGGGGAGCAGCTCCAAAGTGATGAATGTTATGATGATGCCCCTATTATCGAATCAGATTCTTCAGAAGATGAATCAGGTCATGTTTCTGAGGCAGAAACTACTGAGCCATCAGTTTCTACGGCTGAACCCTAAATGATAAAGCCTGACATAGTGCTTAAACCTAGAGTTGAGGTACCTGTTACGTGTCAATTTTACAAATTCAGAACTGACCATACGGGTTTGATAAAAAGCTGGAAGTTTGATGAAAATAATTCAGTATTCATGATTAAAAGGAGTGATGGTATTCAGTACTTCAACTTAAAGTTCTATAAAATAAGTACTTTGCCAAAATGCGAGCTTCAAAGATTATCTCAGATACGCTTGATCAACCGTGCTCGAGATTCACAAGCAGATTTCTTTCAAGTGGTTATTCGTCGGGAGATTAACAGCAAGAAATATAATTTGATTAAACCGACGTTGGGTATGAGATATAAGTTTAAGAAGAAGTTGGATCCGGTTACACGACAACCAATTGTAAGGATGATCTATCCACCAACAAAATGCTTACAGAAGATACCTTTAGAGATCATTCCTTTAGATTTTTTGAATAGGTTGTTATATTGGGAATACGATGATATTACGGGAGAAGCTGTGAATGTGTTTATTCCAAAATCCGAACCAGCTACGGATCCGGAGTCTTTAGATGCAGATTTGGGAATTGAAGAGAAAACAGCTTGGGATGTTGTTCAACCTAAAAAGAGGTCTATGTGGGGTCTGAAGAGAAACAGATTTTGTGTATTTGACCCTTTGAGTTTGATTAATCTTTTTGTACAAGATATGAAGAGACTACATCAGAACAAGATTCAGTTCAAAGCAAAAGATAGAGCTGAAGCCATTAAATTTCGGAAGATTGTCGATATCTGCGTAGCCAATGGGGTACACGCTGGTGGTGTAGTTCCAGCTGGCTAGAAATAGTTGAAGACTCAAAGATTTTTTGAAGACCAAGCTGCTGACAAGGGGGAGTTTGTTGGTACATTTAATGTGTCAGTCAGTTGGTCTATCGAGTTGTAAAGTGTCGATTAGTCGTTTGATAGAAATATAGATTTTGTACCTAGCGACACTTAAGTTTTGGTTTAGGCAAAACTTGCCTAAGTGACGCATAGCGACACTTAGGTAAGTGACGCATGAAGGCGGAGACATGCGACACTTGCCAGTGACGCATGTCTGCAGATTTTGTTTTAGTATAAATACAAACCTACGGGTTTTTGGCTAGGGTTGACGAAACCCTAGCACCATTTGTCGACTAAACTCAATTGTAATCAGTTCCAATACGTTATTGAAGCTAATAAACTCGTTTACTTTGTTCAATCAATTTTTTCGGTTTATGTTTATTAGTTATTTGTGTGATTGATTGTTTCCGCCACTCAATCGTTGTCAATCATCACTTAGATCCATCATCTAGGGTACTCCCAATACTATAACATAGATAACTTCCTACTGTACCTAGAGGTGATCAAGTTCTAATCCTAAAGTAGCAGTCATGCGAAGGACTGGAAAGGGTGATCCATAGCTAAATCTAGATGCATGATAAGTTTAGATATAACAAATATAATAATTCCCAATTATATGTTTTTAAAGATTAATTCAACATCATCCCTACACCTAATTATCTACATTTCAATAACCGCAACAACACACTACTCAATAAGCATGGCAATAACAATAACATACATCATACAATTAAGCAGAAATAATTCAGACATAGTATAAGTATGAAAAGGTAGATATCACTAGTAAATTAAGCAGAGTAACAGCTGAAAAGAAATGCGTCATCTTGCACCAAGAATGCTCTTTTACACCATGATTACAATACCAGCTTCCTTCGCTCTCTAAATGCTAACCAACTAACTATCTATCTCTCTCTAGAGAGAGAAAGCTCTAGAAAGAGAAACCAAAACTAATTAACTAACTAAACTAACCTAGAGAGAGTAAAGTGTATGAAAATGTAAGAAAACGAATTTTGAAGAAGTGAAGTGTATGAGGTGTGTTGAAATGAGAAGTTGAGCTTGGTATTTATTAGCAATGCATAGCCGTATCTGTAGATCGTAGCCTGAACCTCAAATGCACAACCGTATCGCACAACCATATCAAAATCTGATTTTTATCAATCAAATGCCCCAATACGGCTGTCCTAGGGCAAATACGGCTATCCTGGAGCAAATACGGGTGGACACCAATCATAAACGGCTGGTCCAGGCCGTATACAGCTGGACACAGGCCGTATACTGTCTGTGTGGGCCGTATACGGCTTGTGTGGGCCGTATACAGCTTGTGTCCAACCGCATACGGTCTGGACCAGTCGTATACGGCTGGGGACAGCCATATGCTGGCTCTTCGGTTCTTCGTTTTTTCGGACGGGCGTATCTTCTTCGTCGTTTATCCGTTTCGAGCGATTCTTGCGTCCACGGTTTCATAATTTCCTAACGAACAAAATGACACTAATTAGAGGCCGTAGTATGGAGCGTAGGTCATGGTTCATTAAAAAGAGGTAACAAAGGTGTGGTAGAGCAGTTTTGCTCAGTTTCTCACATTTTTCATGCCATTTTTAGTGATTTTACAAACATCGACTCCATTTTGACTTATTTAACAAAATTTAATGAATAATGTCTTTTTAGGTGTGTTTTTGTTAACTTTGTGCCTAAAATTTGGAAGATAACGTACGTAAAAACATGACTTTTTACGTGTTATCAGAGTGTAATCTCTTATTAGTGTGAGTGTAAGCTCATAAGTATGTACAATTGTATGAGTGTAAATTCGTATTATTGTGAGTGTAATCGCATATGTATATCGTGCGAGTGTAAACTTGTATTAGTGTGAGTGTATACTTTCCAAAGTATAAAACTTTCACGTACGTGTAGTGTCGAGTAACATTCGTTGTTGTATCGTATATAAATTAGTTCGTGTATACTTATCAAAGTATATGTATTTTAATTTGAAAGTATACCTATATATATATGTCCGAAAGTATTCTCATCCGAAAGTTTATATGTATTTGTATCCGGAAGCTGAGGTCTGAAAGTGTAAAAATCTGAAGTTTAGGGTCAAAAACACCATTTATCCGAAGGTCAATGAAAGTCAACTCCAAAAGTTGACTTTCGGAGTCAAAAATACTGTTCATCTGAAAGTGAAAGGGGTCAAGTCACTATTCATCCGAAAGTCAAAGTTTGAATCTGAAAGTCAAACTTTCGGAGTCAAAATCAGACCCTTTTTGTGAAATTTTTTGGCTAAGTAAACTTTGTCTAAAATTCCTGAAAAAAAACCAAGAGTATTCCCCTATGTCTTGGCTACTTGCTGTATTTTTTTATGAATTTTAGAGGTGGTTTGGTTGGCTAAAAAAAATTGGGAAGCATCACAGTTCAGTTTGGTCTGAAATTAAACCTTTGCTCACTAATCTAATTTTCTGAAAAAATAGGTGTATTTCTGGAATGAGCTAAAGAGGAACTTTTTATAGCTAACATCCATATAAAATTTTTAGCTTGTGCTTCATGTGTTTATTTGATTTATAACTCAAGTTATGGCTCCTAGAAGGAGGTGAAACTTTCTGTCTCTAGAAGACAGAAAGTATATGCCGCTAGAGAAAATTATCTCTGGTAGTAAATGGAGTCGAAATGCTACCAAACAAATTTTTTTAGAAAGATTACTTCTTGTAATTCATTTTAGGCTTAAGAAACGTCCATTTTCATGGAGAAATAGTTTTTCTAAAAATCGTTGAGTTGAGCTATTTTTTGGACAGAAAACATAGTTACATGTTTTAGTGTTTTAATCGCGTTTCGATTAATTATTTGGACATATATGAGTTGCTTGAACATACTAACATGTAATAATATATGATCCAAGTAAAAAAAATGAATAAGAAAGAGTTCTCACAATGAAAATGAAGGATCTAGCTCGGAATGGAGGAGGAAATGCTCGACTTCGTTCCTAGCTCCTTTTCTTGAGTTTTTCTTCAAAGAAACATGGTGAATGATGATGGTGGTTGATGGTGGCAGCCTTGAGGGCTGGGAAAATATGTCCAAGAGAGAGGAGAGGAAGGAGGGAGTGAGTTTGAGTGAGGATGAGGTGAAAGTGAGGGGGTATGGGTGGTTTGGTTTGTTTAAGTCAACAAAGAAACAAGAGGGGAGTGTAGGATGGCTGATTTTCTGCAGAAAATCAGGTGGGTCCCACCCCATGTGGTGTGTCGCACCCCTAGAACACGTGGCAGTGGAAGTAGGAGGTGTTACGGGGGCATCGACCAAATCAAATATCATAGCACAAAGATTACAACAATCGACCTCTAAATGAGACGTTTTCAAAATAATTACATTACCAAATTAAAAGTGTTTACATAATACTTGGAGTTCGCAACAGTTGTCTGGAGAATTCCTACTACATAAGAGGTAATACAAAATATAGTTAATGCAGTCTAATCTCCGTTGTTTGAAAATATGCGACTCGAGTTAAGCTTCCAAAACCAGACCAATATTACTATGGCTGTGTACCTGAGAATACATGCTAAAAAGAGTCAACACGAATGTTGGTGAATCTTACAGGTTTGCAAGTAAGTTCAGTTTGAACACAAGATTTTATCATCGTTGCACGTATGCGAAAACATGTTTTGCAACCAAGCACTTAGTGAATATGTACGTATATACCATTGCCATGAGCTCATAGTCGAAGCTTAACCCGTAAATAAATCTGGTACTACTAAGTACCGAACAGTGCCCCCGCGAGTGCCTAATCCAAACACTCGTACAAAACAAGTTTAAGTCGCCCATTTTTACAGATTGGTTTGTGGTAGCGCTACTACCCCGGGCGGGGAGGGTCAGTCCCTAATGAATCCATTAACTAATATCCGCGCTTAAGTCCATAACTAACGAAACTATGATGGAGGGTCTTTAGTGGATTAGTAAGTAACTCACGCAAGCCCGTATATAAAGTAAAGTAAGTAATTTAGCACTTGTGTTCATGAAAAATAGTTAAGCAAATCTCACCCCGTAAGTAAAAACAGTAAAAAAATGGGGTTGTAAGACTCACATGAGTCTTTGCAACTAACAAGCAAATAACCAAATAAGCAAGCAATAGCAAGTAGCGGGTGTTCGTCTCCCAAATGCAACCTTCTAACGCCCTAAATGCATAAGGTTGTGTATAAGTAGATAACTCAAAAGACCATCTATAGCTATTGTATAAGTAGGGGTTAATGTCCACTTAAGCCAATAGTGTAGGTGGAGAATTAATGTCCACCTAAAGCTAGTTCACTCAACTAATATGTTCAAGTAAGTTGTTCAAGTTCAAGCTTACTTCTTGAACTTAAGTTTTGACTATAAAAACGTCCATTTTCATGGAGAGATGATTTTTTAAAAAAATCGTGGAAGTGGACACATCTTTCTGGACAAAAGTTTTATCATATTTTCATGTGTTTCAAGTTAAGAAAAATGATTTTTATGTAATATCTTGTTATAATACCTGTTGAGTGAACTTTTAATCATGGTAATAAGAGTGTAAAAAGGTAGAATGAGTCCTCACAATGATGTTTTGAAGAAAGGAGGACAGAAATGAGATGAGATGTTCTTGAGCTTCAATTCGTTGTAAAAATCTTGAGAAATGGAGATGTTTTTATGTGGTGAATTGTGGTGGCTATGTGGTGGTTCTTGGTGGTGTTAGGGAGGAGTTATGGTGGTTTCTATTATTTCAGCAAATGGTGAGAGGATTTAGAGAGAAAAATATGGAAGAGTGTTTTGGGAGAAATGAGAAGTGTGTAAGAATTTGCATGTGTGTTAAGTGGTTGGTTTGAAAAAGAGAAATAATTTGGTTCACATGGGGAAGCGAAAGAACGACCAAAGGGCCCCACCAAGGTCAAAAATAAGGTAAATTTGTATCAATTAAGTTTAGGTTACGTATTGTGTTCGTTTACCCGTTATTCGTGTCTAAACGTAAAATCACGTAACGTTTTCTTGTGTTATTTTAATTCACGATATGTTTGGGATTATTTTTCATTGAAGTATTATTAAAATACTTTATTTTAAGTGTATAAATATTAGTTAGGTTTTCGTTTGATTGTCGGGTTCAGTTTGCGCGTTTTTACTGTGTTTGTTACGTTTTAAACAAAACGTCGAGGTTTTCGTGTATTATTATATAAAATAATAATATATGATAAGTAACTTCTAAAAATAGGTTAAAGTTATTTATAAAAAGGTTTTCACTAACGTCGTATATTCTGTCAGACTCCGTCTGGTTGTTTCACGTAATTACAGATAAACACATAATCACGTAAGAGTATATTAAAATATACATGTAATTACAAATATTTAGCCTAATAAAAACTAAATACAAGTAATCAAAGTCATAAGTAGGTTTAACATTAACTCTAAATCGTCGGGTGTCACATTCTCCCCCTGTTAGGAGAATTTCATCCCGAAATTAGCTTGTTGCCGCAATCTGTGGGGGATCTAAGGATAGATGTGGAAGTTTCAGTCGCATTTGGTCTTCCCATTCCCAAGTGAATTCAGGACCACGCCTGGAAATCCACCAGACTTTAACGATGGGAATGCGACTTCATTTCAAGTGTTTGACCTCACGGTCCATGATTTCAATCGGTTCCTCGACGAATTGAAGTTTGTCGTCGATGTGGATTTCATCGAGTGGAATAATAAGTGTCTCATCAGACAGACATTTCTTCAGGTTAGAAATGTGGAAGGTGTTGTGCATGCTACTGAGTTGTAGTGGTAGCTGCAGTCGATAAGCCACTGGACCAATTTTTTCAAGAATTTCAAATGGTCCAATGTACCTAGGGTTTAGTTTGCCATGTTTGCCAAAATGAATGGCACCTTTCCAAGGTAACACTTTTAAGAGTACTCGGTCCTCAACCTGGAACTCAAGTGGTTTGCATCTTACGTCAGCATAACTCTTCTGACGATCACGTGCGGCTTTCAGCCGGTTTTGAATGGTCACGATTTTCTCGGTCATTTCATGGATAATTTCAGGACCAGTGAGTTGGCTATCGCCGATTTCGGTCCAACAAATGGGTGATCGGCACTTTCTCCCACAAAGTGCCTCAAAAGGTGCAGCATTAATGCTGGTGTGGTAACTGTCGTTGTAGTAGGGGAATTAACAGAAGGGTAGGTGGTTCTCCCAGTTGTTTCCGAAGTTAACTACGCAAGTGCGCATCATGTCTTCCAGGGTTTGGATGGTTCGTTCAATCTGACCCTCGGTTTGTGGGTGATAAGCAGTACTCATATCGAGTCGGGTACCAAGAGCTTTTTGGAGGGTTTGCCAGAATGAAGAGATGAAGCGGCTATCTCTATTAGAGATGATCGATATAGGTATGTCGGGTCATGCCACAATCTCTTTGATGTAGATGCGAGCCAAACGCTCCATCTTGTCGGTTTCCTTGATGGCTAAGAAATGGGCAGATTTCGTGAGACGGTCAACGATCACCCAAATGGTATCGCAACCGTTCGGTGTTTTCGGTAGTTTTGTGATGAGTTGTGGTGGTAGCTGCAGTCGATAAGCCACTGGACCAATTCTTTCAAAATTTCAAATGGTAGAATGTACCTAGGGTTTAGTTTGCCGCGTTTGCCAAAAAGAATGGCACCTTTCCAAGGTGACACTTTTAAGAGTACTCGGTCCCCAACCTGGAACTCGAGTGGTTTGCGTCTTACGTCAGCATAACTCTTCTGACGATCACGGCGGCTTTCAGCCAGTTTTGAATGGTTGTGATTTTCTCGGTCGTTTCATGGATAATTTCAGGACCAGTGAGTTGGCTATCGCCGATTTTGGACCAACAAATGGGTGATCGGCACTTTCTCCCATAAAGTGCCTCAAAAGGTGCAGCATTAATGCTGGTGTGGTAACTGTTGTTGTACGAGAATTCACACAAGGGTAGGTGGTTCTCCCAGTTGTTTCCGAAGTCAACTACGCAAGCGCGCAGCATATCTTTCAAGGTTTGGATGGTTCGTTCACTCTGACCATCGGTTTGCGGGTGATAAGGAGTACTCATATCTAGTCGGGTACCAAGAGCTTTTTGGAGGGTTTGCCAGAATGAAGAGGTAAAGCGGCTATCTCTATTAGAGATGATCGATATAGGTATGCTGTGTCATGCCACAATCTCTTTGATGTAGATGCGAGCCAAACGCTCCATCTTGTCGGTTTCCTTGATGGCTAAGAAATGGGCAAATTTTTTGAGACGATCAGTGATAACCCAAATGGTATAGCAACCGTTTGGTGTTTTTGGTAGTTTTGTGATGAAGTCCATGGTTATGTTTTCCCATTTCCATTGAGGTATCTCGGGTTGTAGTAGCAACCCGGAGGGTTTCTGGTATTAGGTCTTAACCTTGGCGCAGGTTAAACATTTGCTAACATAGGTGGCGATGTCAGCTTTCATGTGGGCCACCAATACCGTTGTTTGATGTCATGATACATCTTGTTAGAACCAGGATGTATGGAGTATCGAGATTTATGAGCTTTATGGATCACCAAATCTCGTAGGTTTCCATAGTTTGGTAACCAAATCCGGTTAGAGAAGTATCGGGTTCCATCGGGTTTGATTTCAAATTGTTTTTCCATGCCTCGCAAGGCCTCGTTTTTGATGTTTTCATTTTCGAATGCTTCGAGTTGAGCGGTGAGGATTTGAGTGGTGAGATCATTACGAATGGTTAAACCAAGTGCTCGAACACGAAGGGGTTTTGAACGTTCCTTTCGACTGAGGGCATCGGCAACAACATTTGCCTCGCTTAGATGGTATTTGATTTCGCAGTCGTAGTCACTAAGTAACTTGACCCAACGACGTTGTCTCATGTTTAGGTCCTTTTGATCAAAGATATGTTGAAGGCTTTTGTGGTCAGTGAAGATAGTACACTTGGTACCATATAGGTAGTGTCTCCAAATTTTAAGCGTGAAAACAACAGCTCCTAGTTCGAGGTCATGAGTAGTGTAGTTCCTTTCGTGGATTTTCAGTTACCGAGAGGCGTAAGCAATGACCTTATCACGTTGCATTAACACGCAACCAAGTCCTTGAGCTGAGGCGTCGTAGTAAACTACGAAGTTATCGGTGCCTTCGGGTAAGGACATGATTGGTGCACTGCAGAGTTTCTGTTTCAGAGGTTGGAATGTTGACTCTTGTTTATCGGTCCAGTTGAATTTCTTATCTTTTTGAGTCGGGGAGGTTAATGGTTGAGCAATTCGGGAAAAGTTCTCAATGAATCTCCGGTAATACCCAGCGAGACCTAAGAATTGTCGGACCTCGGTTGGAGTAGTTGGTGCTTTCCAGCACTTGATGGCCTCAATTTTGGCTGGATCAACATGTATCCCTTGGCTGTCAACGACATGCCCTAGGAACTGTACTGTTCGCATCCAGAACTTACACTTGGAGAACTTGGCCTATAACTCCTCGTGTCTGAGTAACTCCAAAATAGTTTTCAGGTGTTGGCCATGTTCGGTTTCGTTGTGAGAGTAGATCAAGATGTCGTCGCTGAACACGATGAAAAACTTATCTAGATAGGGTTTGCACACCCGATTAATAAGGTCCATGAATACAGCCGGTGTGTTGGTTAAGCCAAAAGGCATCACTTGGAATTCGTAATGCCCGTAGAGAGTACGGAATGCAGTTTTCGGGATATCGGCATTTCAAACGTGAAGTTGGTGATAACCAGACCGAAGGTCGATCTTTGAGTAAAAGCTCGAACCTTGAAGTTGGTAAAATAGGTCATCGATTTTGGGAAGTGGGTATCGGTTTTCGATGGTAAGTTTGTTGAGTTCACGGTCTACCGGTCTCCCGTTGTTTGATCAAAGTTCCTCCAGTAATAAAGGGAATACGAACGATTTTCTAGAGATAAGCGATTTCGGCACTGTGTTTGGACAATCATTCCATGCCTATGATGATATCAAAGTTTTCGATTTTTACTTGTTTGAGATCAATGGGAAAATATTCTCTTGCGATGGTGTAAAATCAGTCTATAAATTTCTATGATAATAGTTTGTTTGGAACTATGAAGTCCGTTGAAAACTTGAGTTAATCAAAATATGTTGGAAAAATCTAGTCGTTAACATGTTGTTGAAAATTATTGTCTAGCCAAATTAATTGAACATTAGAAGTTGTAAATAGTTCCGGGTAGTTGTTTGGTGAAAATTCTTTGAAAACTTGAATTGGTAGAAATCTGTTGAAAAATCTGTTGAAAACTTTTGTTATTGTAAAGTGTTGGAAATTTTCGTTGATTCTCGTAGTGGCATATCCTTAAACGGAAAAGGGATAAAGAATGAACGAGATCCTTATATGAGAACTAAGATTATCGCAGACGTGCTTGAAATAATATGTGACATCGTAGTACGAAGGTTACTTGGTACAAGGTAATATGATTAGTGACCAATAGGATGCAAGATTAATAAATTATAGAATTCGAAGTTTACAAAACATGCCGGGCATCGTTACATCCAGACGAATGCATAAGTCTTATAAAAAATGTGATGGGGTTTTATACACCCATCGATAGATCGTCGAGCTAACACTAGCTATGTTCACCGTTGTTCGGGTCTACTTCTAATCTATTCTAGATTCAGGTCGTGTGGATAGTAACGTGCTTCGAGCATGTCACTGTATCGCGGGAGTGCATAATGGAGTAAGATGTTGTCTGATGAGTAGTCGTTCTTAGGGGACTTTGCCATCTTTTTCGGGAGGGCGTTCTATTAAGGCAATAAATCAACAACAAGAAGGTTTAGTCAAAAGAGTAGTCACAAAAATGACCGGGTAATGTTCTCAAAGTAGTTAATCATGACTATATTGTTGTTTCGAAATGAACAAATGCTTGGTGAAGGTGTTTGGTGAAGATAGTTGACAAATTTATAGCTGCGGGTAGTCCTTGCAGTAGTAATTAGAATGTTCAAGTCATAGTTTGACGCAGACAAAGTCGCGAATCAAGTTATAACTAAATCGATTGACAAACGTGTCGAAATGGTGACCAAACATGATCAAGCAGTAAGTCTCGCGTTTGAAAGAATTGTTGACATACAAGTCAAAGAGTGATCAATCATGATCAAGTAAGGAGTTAAGTGGATTGTTGAAATTCACTTAATTGTTCTAATGGTTACTTCCATTACGTAGGTGCTGTGGTTGACAAAGTTCACCTGCGGACCCTTGCATAACAACGGGTTCTAGTGGTAGGAGTATCAATACTAGTATGAACAAGATAGATTATAGTTCGAGGCGGTTCTATTGTTTCCCCTAGTTGTTTGTAACGTACGCGATCCATAGATCTACGATGTGAGTGGGAAGGGAGAGTGTGAAGTGATGGAAGTAGGTGTAGTTTGTCTAAGTGATGAAGTATCGTATTGTTCAACTTTTATACGTGTTCTCGAGTGATTTAGTTGTGAGCGGAAGAAGAGGGTGAAGTAGGTGTCACTTGTTTGGGTGGCGAATCCTTAGGTGGATTTTCCTCAAGTGAGTCCTATTCGATTATCTCGTTGCCCGATTCGGTTGGGCGAGCGGGTACCGTGGAAATCTCCACAGTAGTAAGTAAGGTCTGTGTTTTATTCTCGATGTTAGGTGACGTAGTTGTGGGAGTGGTTGCCATTTTCTGTGGCAAGAAGTTTAGTATACGAGAAGTTAAGGTTATAGATATAGAAATAAAATAACCTAGCACGTAAGCACGTAAAAGGTTGGTCCCGTTTCTATCCTTGGTCAAAGTCTTCTTATGTACTCTCGTTCACTATAATCATTTCAGGTCTTGCATCGAATCTCCTTTAATTGTACATAATTGATCAGGCTATGTTAAATTAAATTCAAATGATGCAATCGCTGAACCAGTCATACCAAACAAGGAATACTAACCTAATGGTTATAGTCTAGGTCACTAATGCAATCCTAGTTCGCTATAACTTTAGTCTCTGATACCAATCTGTCGCACCCCCATAACACGTAGCAGCGGAAGTAGGAGGTGTCACGGGGGCGTCGACCAAATCAAATAGCATAGCACAAAGATTACAACAAACGACCTCTAAATGAGACGTTTTCAAAATAATAATATTACCAAATTAAAAGTGTTTACATAATACTTGGAGTTCGCAACAGTTGCTGGAGAATTCCTACTACATAAGAGGTAATACAAAATATAGTTAATGCAGTCTAATCTCCGTTGTTTGAAAATATGCAACTCGAGTTAAGATTCCAAAAGTAGACCAATACTACTATGGCTGTGTACCTGAGAATACATGCTAAAAAGAGTCAACACGAATGTTAGTGAATCTTACAGGTTTCCAAGTAAGTTCAGTTTGAACACAAAATTTTATCATCGTTGCACGTATGCGAAAACATGTTTTGCAACCAAGCACTTAGTGAATATGTACGTATATACCATTGCCATGAGCTCATAGTCGAAGCTTAACCCGTAAATAAATCTGGTACTACTAAGTACCGATCAGTGCCCCCGCGAGTGCCTAATCCAAACACTCGTACAAAACAAGTTTAAGTCGCCCATTTTTACAGATTGGTTTGTGGTAGCGCTACTACCCCGTGCGGGGAGGGTCAGTCCCTAATGGATTCATTAACTAATATTCACGCTTAAGTCCATAACTAATGAAACTATGATGGAGGGTCTTTAGTGGATTAGTAAGTAACTCAGGCAAGCCCGTATATAAAGTAAATTAAGTAATTTAGCACTTGTGTTCATGAAAAATAGTTAAGCAATGTATCTCAACCCGTAAGTAAAAACAGTAAAAAAAAATGGGTTTGAAGACTCACCTGAGTCTTTGCAAGTAACAAGAATTTAACCAAATAAGCAAGCAATAGCAAGTAGCGGGTGTTCATCTCCGGAATGCAACCTTCTAACGCCCTAAACGCATAAGGTTGTTTATAAGTAGATATCTCAAAAGACCTTCTATAGCTATTGTATAAGTGGGGGTTAATGTCCACTTAAGCCAATAGTGTAGGTGGAGAATTAATGTCCACCTAAAGCTAGTTCACTCAACTAGTATGTTCAAGTAAGTTGTTCAAGTTCGTTTATCAAAACGTGTATGACCCGTTGGTGAAAGTTTGTAAAAATAATTTGTTTAGACATTATTATTAAGTTTGTTTTATTTTATACTATTCATTAGTACATATCGTGGGTTGATAACAGATTATTTAGTTCGTAAAAACCTTAAATCGTAGGACAAAGTTGGTCAACTCGTTGGTCAAAGTTGGTCAAACCTGGTCAAACTTGTCAAAGGTGGTCAAACGTAGTCAAAGTTGGTCAAAGTTACCAACTAAGTCACCCAAACCCATTTTTGTTACCATTTTCCAAAAATAGTAAGTTTCGTCGTTTTTCAAAACCGAGTTCCGTTTCCATTGACTTGGTTAACCCATCTCGGTTTGACCCGAGACTTTTACCCAACCCTTAGATATATTCAAATTTTACAAAATCATTTTTACCATTTTTACCAAGCTTCGGTGAGTGTCGGGTTTTTTTTATCGTTATTCAAAATCAGTCCATATTATCTATTCCAGAAAATACATTACATAGCCTAATTTTTATAAAATAAATACATTACAAATTAGTTCCCCAGAAAAAACTAAGTGTTCCACCATGTGTTAACTACTTCGAGTAATATTTTTATGATTTTAAGTATAGTCCAAGTATTTTTCAAAATTACATGTGCCCTATGAGGTCCAACAGTTGACCAATCTGGACACACGCATAAAGATTACATTTCTGAAACAAATATACAAGGAAATAGTAAACGTTGTCACATGTAAGTTGTAGCCATTGAAATGTGTAAAATTTGAGCTGTGGTTTCAATTCATTTGAAGATGTGTAGCTCGAGATATGGCCAAGATACTAAAGGTAAATTTTCTGGATTTCTGAAACAGATTGTCTATGTGTTTTTATACAAATTATTAAAAATACTAAAATAGTTCAGAAAAATATGAGGTTTTTGGAATTGGAAATCTTACTTCTTCACTTAAGTTTTGACTATCAAAACGTCCATTTTCATGGAGAGATGATTTTTCTAAAAATCGTGGAAGTGGACACATCTTTCTGGACAGAAAGTTTTATCATATTTTCATGTGTTTCAAGTTAAGAAAAATGGTTTTTATGTAATATCTTGTTATAATACTTGTTGAGTGAACTTTTAATCATGGTAATATGAGTGTAAAAAGGTAGAATGAGTACTCACAATGATGTTTAGAAGAAACGAGGACAGAAATGAGATGAGATGTTCTTGAGCTTCAATTCATTGTAAAAATCTTGAGAAATGGAGATGTTTTTATGTGGTGGATTGTGGTGGCTATGTGGTGGTTCTTGGTGGTGTTAGGGAGGAGTTATGGTGGTTTCTATTATTTCAGCAAATGGTGAGAGGATTTAGAGAGAAAAATATGGAAGAGTGTTTTGGGAGAAATAAGAAGTGTGTAAGAATTTGCATGTGTGTTAAGTGGTTGGTTTGAAAAAGAGAAATCATTTGGTTCACATGGGGAAGGGGAAGAACGACCAAGGGGCCCCAACAAGGTCAAAAATCAGTTAAATTTGTATCAATTAAGTTTAGGTTACGTATTGTGTTCGTTTATCCGTTA
The DNA here is from genome assembly GCA_963422505.1 of Pseudognaphalium luteoalbum. Lineage (NCBI taxonomy): Eukaryota > Viridiplantae > Streptophyta > Magnoliopsida > Asterales > Asteraceae > Pseudognaphalium > Pseudognaphalium luteoalbum. The sequence continues at coordinate 54,765,482 of OY730197.1, forward strand.
TTCGTGTCTAAACGTTAAATCACGTAACGTTTTCTTGTAATATTTTAATTCACGATATGTTTGGGATTATTTTACATTGAAGTATTATTTATATACTTTATTTTAATTTGTATAAATATTAATTAGGTTTTCGTTTGGTTGTCGACTTCAGTTTGCACGTTTTTACTGTGTTTGTTACGTTTTAAATAAAAATTCGAGGTTTTTGTGTATTATTATTTAATAGAAAGGTTTTCACCAACGTCGTATATTCTGTCGGACCTCGTCCAGTTGTTTCGCGTCATTACAGATAAACACATAATCATGTAAGAGTATATTAAAATATACATGTAATTACAAATATTTAACCTAATAAAAACTAAATACAAGTAATCAAAATCTTAAGTAGGTTTAACATTAACCTAAATCGTCGGGTTTCACATTCTCCCCCTGTTATGAGAATTTCGTCACGAAATTAGCTGGTTGCCGCAGTCTGTGGGGTATCTAAGAATAGATGTGGATATTTCAGTCGCATTTGGTCTTCCCGTTCCCAAGTGAATTCAGGATTGTGCCTTGAATTCCACAAGAATTTAACGATGGCAATGCGACTTTGTTTCAAGCGTTTAACCTCACGGTCCATGATTTCAATAGGTTCCTCGACGAATTGAAGTTTGTCATCGATGTGAATTTCTCGAGTGGAATAATAAGTGTCTCATCAGACAGACATTTCTTCAGGTTAGAAATGTGGAAGGTGTTGTGCACGCTACTGAGTTGTGGTGGTAGCTGCAGTCGATAAGCCACTGGACCAATTCTTTCAAAATTTCAAATGGTAGAATGTACCTAGGGTTTAGTTTGCCGCGTTTGCCAAAAAGAATGGCACCTTTCCAAGGTGACACTTTTAAGAGTACTCGGTCCCCAACCTGGAACTCGAGTGGTTTGCGTCTTACGTCAGCATAACTCTTCTGACGATCACGTGCGGCTTTCAGCCAGTTTTGAATGGTCGTGATTTTCTCGGTCGTTTCATGGATAATTTCAGGACCAGTGAGTTGGCTATCGCCGATTTTACAAATGGGTGATCGGCACTTTCTCCCATAAAGTTCCTCAAAAGGTGCAGCATTAATGCTGGTGTGGTAACTGTTGTTGTACAAGAATTCACACAAGGGTAGGTGGTTCTCCCAGTTGTTTCTGAAGTCAACTACGCAAGCGCGCAGCATATCTTTCAAGGTTTGGATGGTTCGTTCACTCTGACCATCGGTTTGCGGGTGATAAGGAGTACTCATATCTAGTCGGGTACCAAGAGCTTTTTGGAGGGTTTGCCAGAATGAAGAGGTAAAGCGGCTATCTCTATTAGAGATGATCGATATAGGTATGCTGTGTCATGCCACAATCTCTTTGATGTAGATGCGAGCCAAACGCTCCATCTTGTCGGTTTCCTTGATGGCTAAGAAATGGGCAAATTTTGTGAGACGATCAATGATAACCCAAATGGTATAGCAACCGTTTGGTGTTTTCGGTAGTTTTGTGATGAAGTCCATGGTTATGTTTTCCCATTTCCATTGAGGTATCTCGGGTTGTAGTAGCAACCCGGAGGGTTTCTGGTATTCGGTCTTAACCTTGGCGCAGGTTAAACATTTGCTAACATAGGTGGCGATGTCAGCTTTCATGTGGGCCACCAATACCGTTGTTTGATGTCATGATACATCTTGTCAGAACCAGAATGTATGGAGTATCGAGATTTATGAGCTTCATGCATCACCAAATCTCATAGGTTTCCATAGTTTGGTAACCAAATCCGGTTAGAGAAGTATCGGGTTCCGTCAGGTTTGATTTCGAATTGTTTTTCCATGCCTCGCAAGGCCTCGTTTTTGATGTTTTCATTTTCGAATACTTCGAGTTGAGCGGTGAGGATTTGAGTGGTGAGATCATTGTGAATAATTAAACCAAGTGCTCGAACACGAAGGGATTTTGAACGTTCCTTTCGGTTGAGGGCATCGGCAACAACATTTGCCTCGCTCGGATGGTATTTGATTTCGCAGTCGTAGTCACTAAGTAACTCGACCCAATGACGTTATCTCATGTTTAGGTCCTTTTGATCAAAGATATGTCGAAGGCTTTTGTGGTCAGTGAAGATAGTACACTTGGTACCATATAGGTAGTGTCTCCAAATTTTAAGCGCGAAAACAACAGCTCCTAGTTCGAGGTCATGAGTAGTGTAGTTCCTTTCATGGATTTTCAGTTGCCGAGAGGCGTAAGCGATGACCTTATCACGTTGCATTAACACGCAACCAAGTCCTTGAGTTGAGGCTTCGCTGTAAACTAAGAAGTTATCGGTGCCTTTGGGTAAGGACAGGATTGTTGCACTGCAGAGTTTCTGTTTCAGAGGTTGGAATACTGACTCTTGTTTATTAGTCCAGTCGAATTTCTTATCTTTCTGAGTCGGGGAGGTTAATGGTTGAGCAATTCGGGAAAAGTTCTCAATGAATCTCCGGTAATACCCAGTGAGACCTAAGAATTGTCGGACCTCGGTTGGAGTAGTTGGTGCTTCCCAGCACTTGATGGCCTCAATTTTGGCTGGATCAACATGTATCCCTTGGCTGTCAATGACATGCCCTAGGAACTGTATTGTTCGCATCCAGAACTCACACTTGGAGAACTTGGCGTATAACTCCTCGTGTCTGAGTAATTCCAAAATAGTTTTCAGGTGTTGGCCATGTTCGGTTTCGTTGCGAGAGTAGATCAAGATGTTGTCGATGAACACGATGACAAACTTATCTAGATAGGGTTTGCACACCCGATTCATAAGGTCCATGAATACAGCGAGTGCGTTGGTTAAGCCAAAAGGCATCACTTGGAATTCGTAATGCTCGTAGTGAGTACGGAATGCAGTTTTCGGGATATCGTCATTTCGAACGTGAAGTTGTTGATAACCAGACCGAAGGTCGATCTTTGAGTAAAATCTTGAACCTTGAAGTTGGTCAAACAGGTCATCGATTTTGGGAAGTGGGTATCAGTTTTAATAAATTTAGCAAAGGAAAAAAATTTTAGTTATTTTTGAACCTTCTTTAGTTTTTGATGGTAAGTTTGTTGAGTTCAAGGTGGTCTCCCCTTGTTTGATCAAAGTTCCCCCGGTAAGAAAGGCAATACAAACGATTTTCTAGAGAAAAACGATTTCGGCACTGTGTTTGGACAATCAGTCCATGCCTATGATGATATCAAAGTTTTCGATTTTGACATGTTTGAGATCTATGGGAAAATCTTCTCTTGCGATGGTATAAAATCAGTCTATAAATTTCTATGATAATAGTTTGTTTGGAACTATGAAGTCCGTTAAAAACTTGAGTTAATCAAAATAAGTTGGAAAAATCTGGTCGTTACCATGTCGTTGAAAATTTCTGTCTAGCCAAATTAATTGAACATTAGAAGTTGTAAATAGTTCCGGGTAGTTGTTTGGTGAAAATTCTTTGAAAACTTGAATTGGTAGAAATCTGTTGAAAACTTTTGTTATATTAAAGTGTTGGAAATTTTTGTTGATTCTCGTAGTGGCATATCCTTAAACGAAAAAGGGATAAAGAATGAACGAGATCCTTATATGAGAACTAAGATTATAAAAGACGTGCTTGAAATAATATGTGAGATCGTAGTACGAAGGTTACTTGGTACAAGGTAATATGATTAGTGACCAATAGGGTGCAAGATTAATAAATTATAGAATTCGAAGTTTACAAAACATGTCGGGCATCGTTACATCCGGACGAATGCATAAGTCTTATACAAAATATGATGGGGTTTTTTACACCCATTGATAGATCATCGAGCTAACACTATCTATGTTCACCGTTGTTCGGGTCTACTTCTAATCTATTCTAGATTCAGGTCGTGTGGATAGTAACGTGCTTCGAGCATGTCACTATATCGCGGGAGTGCAAAGTGGAGTAAGATGTTGTCTGATGAGTAGTCGTTCTTAGGGGACTTTCCCATCTTTTTCGGGAGGGCGTTCTATTAAGGCAATAAATGAACAACAAGAAGGTTTAGTCAAAAGAGTAGTCACAAAAATGACCGGGTAGTGTTCTCAAAGTAGTCAATCATGACTATATTGTTGTTTCGAAATGAACAAATGCTTGGTGAAGGTGTTTAGTGAAGATAGTTGATAAATTCATAGCTGCGGGTAGTCCTTGCAGTAGTAATTAGAATGTTCAAGTCATAGTTTGAAGCGGACAAAGTCGCGAATCAAGTTATAAGTAAATCGTTTGACAAACGTGTCGAAATGGTGACCAAACATGATCAAGCAGTAAGTCTATGATAACAATCTATCGCACACCCAGAACACGTGGCAGCGGAAGTAGGAGGTTTCACGGGGGCGTCGACCAAATCAAATATCATATCACAAGGATTACAACAAACGACCTCTAAATGAGACATTTTCAAAATAATTACATTACCAAATTAAAAGTGTTTACATAATACTTGGAGTTCGCAACAGTTGTCTGGAGAATTCCTACTACATAAGAGGTAATACAAAATATAGTTAATGTAGTCTAATCTCCGTTGTTTGAAAATATGCAACTCGAGTTAAGATTCCAAAAGCAGAATAATACTACTATGGTTGTGTACCTGAGAATACATGCTAAAAAGAGTCAACACGAATGTTGGTGAATCTTACAGGTTTGCAAGTAAGTTCAGTTTCAACACAAAATTTTAACATCGTTGCACGTATGCGAAAACATGTATTTGCAACCAAGCACTTAGTGAATATGTACGTATATACCGTTTCCATGAGCTCATAGTCGAAGCTTAACCCGTAAATAAATCTGGTACTACTAAGTACCGAACAATGCCCCCGCGAGTGCCTAATCCAAACACTCGTACGGAACAAGTTTAAGTCGCCCGTTTTTACAGAACGGTTCGTGGTAGCGCTATTACCCCGGGAGGGGAGGGTTAGTCCCTAATGGATCCATTAACTAATATTCGTGCTTAAGTCTATAACTAACGAAACTATGATGGAGGGTCTTTAATGGATTAGTAAGTAACTAACGCAAGCCCGTATATAAAGTAAAGTAAGTAATTTAGCACTTGTGTTCATGAAAAATAGTTAAGCAATGTATCTCACCCCGAAAGTAAAAACAGTAAAAAACAAATGGGGCTGTAAGACTCACCTGAGTCTTTGCAAGTAACATGCAATTAACCAAATAAGCAAGCAATAGCAAGTAGCGGGTGTTCATCTCCGGAATGCAACCTTCTAACGCCCTAAACGCATAAGATTGTGTATAAGTAGATGTCTCAAAAGACCATCTATAGTTATTGTATAAGTGGGGGTTAATGTCCATTTAAGCCAATAGTGTAGGTGGAGAACTAATGTCCACCTAAAGCTAGTTTACTCAACTAGTACGTTCAAGTAAGTTCTTCAAGTTCGTTTATCAAAACCTGTACGACCCGTTGGTGAAAGTTTGTAATAATAATAATTCATTTAGACATTATTATTAAGTTTACTGTAACACCCGCCAAATTAGGACTAGTAATTAGTGCCTGATTCTTTGTTAATACATGTAATTAGTTCTGTGTTAGGCTAATTAATGTATCAAATTATATATTGTTGAATATATACAAAAATGCGATTTGCTTAAATCGTACGCAAAATAAATCGAATGTATTTCGGTTCAAGTAAAATACGGAGGTTGGTGATCAATTATATTGAATAATATAAAAATTAATTATTGACAATAACATACCAAAATATTTTTTTGATAATATTTCAAGTTCACTTCACGTCGTATAATGGGCATCTACACGACTCAAACATTAACGCGCAAACAAACGAGACCAATTGAGTTATTAAACAATTGATAAAATACTCCAACAAATTTATTTAATTAACTTTCGTCTTCTTTAAAAACTTACATTATTTGACACTTAAAATAATTCCTTAACGAGTTACGATCGGGGAATCGAACACCACACGGAGCGCGAATACACGGAGCTAAAAGTGGAGACCCACACATGGGTGGGCCCCCACCCAAAAATCTGCCACAAGGGGGTGAGGTCACCACCTCCCCACCCCACTTCTCACTTTCATCTTCCTTCTCTTCTCTCTCTCTTTCTTTTTCCTCTCAACCACACCAAACCACCATCACCATTAAACCTTCAAATAACACTAGCATACCTCAATATTTCGCATAACTCGTTTGGAGAAAAAGAAGCATCTCGCAAGGATCTACACTTCTATCTTTCCGGATTCCCGATTCATCGCTTTGTAAGTTTCCGACAAATCCCGAAACCTTTAGATTTTCGAGTATTTTTAGCAAGTAGTTGTTTATATAAGCTTAGAATGTCCTTATAAGGGTTGGGTAAAAGAATCAGGCCAAGATATGGCCGGAAAACTCGATTTGGCTCGAAAATCCGTCAAACAGACCTAAGTGTCGCAAAGACGACCAGTATAGCGTCACTTCATGCGTCACTTAAGTGACGCATTGAGTGTCCCATGAAACCCTAATTTTGCCTAAGTGCCGCATAAAGCCCCTTTTTCCCGACACTTCTACCGTCACTTGACTAGTGACACACAACAACGTTAACCGACACTTATAGCGACACTTCCTAAGTGACGCCTAGACCCATACCCGACACTTCTAGCGACACTTCCTAAGTGACGCCTAGACCCATACCCGACACTTCTAGCGACACTTCCATAAGTGACGCCATAAGTGACGCCCAGCCCCTAAGTGACGCTATAAGTGACGCATAAACAGAAAGTTTTAACTAATTTTACACTAAGTTTTGAGACCCAAATTTGACGCCCCATTTCACCCAAATTCGAGTCCAGATGCGTTTTTCACCAAAGCAATATAGCAAAAATAAAAATTTTCCAAGCTGACCCCAGCCAGGGGCTCTGCCCCTTGGACCCCGCCAGGGGCTGCCGCCCCTTGGACCCTGCTACCAGGGGCGCTGCCCCCGGACCCCCGTCATTAACGGGCTTCGCCCTTACCCTAGGGTCACGAGTAACAGTGTTACATCTAAACTTTCACACAAAGTGTTAAACTTGTATAAAATCAAACACGAATGCGACATGACTTCTAAAACACTTGGGAACACGTTTTTCAAGAACAATGATAATATTACCAACAATCATCAACGGGCCGTACACATTTTCAAACACTTAAACAATCAACCAAATTGTAATCATTTGGACATTCTAGTTGGACAAACAACTACAAGGTAGTCTTATTAGATGCCTTCACATGTTTATAACCATCGCGTGTCGTGGACACCCTCAGGTTACAAGTCTTTGGACTTCGATTATTGGCTAATCAATCTCAGTTTATTAAGATAAATTCTCCAGGCTCAGGTGAGTCTCATGGCCCCTCTTTTTACTGTTTTACTAGGGGTGTGATACATTGCTCTGTTTTTAGCACATGAACGCGAGTACATATTTCAATATACTACATGAGTTGTTTTCAACTAATCAAACCAAAGTCCTCCGTCAGTATAGTCTGGTAATACGAAAGTAGCGTGAATATTAGTATATGGTACCATATAGGATTGACCCTCCTCGTCCGGGTTAGCAAGCACTAACCGGGTAAACGGACGTACTAATATTTGGGAAGACGAGTGTAGATTAGGCACTCGTGGAGGCACCTCGCTCGGAATTCTCTATATGGGACCCGACCCTCGAGTTAAGCTCAGACTATGCGCTCATGGTTGTATACATTATCTGTAACTTTATTTGCTGGTTGCAAATCAATACTTAAATCTTGCGGTTCATAGAATACTATTTGATACTCAAACCTGTGAGCTCACCAGCGTTAGCTGATCCATTTTAGCATGTATCACAGGTACTCAGCAGTAGATTTGGACTGCCCATCAGGATGCATCTTAGCTCGAGTCTTCATGCAAACTTCAGAGATTTCATTGCATTATTAGATTTTGTATAACTAATTATGTACTTAAATCTCTCCTATTACAAACACGAGCTATGTATGAGTTCAAACTGTTGTAAACCTTTTAATATTAATATATTTTGTTAAAACGACGCATATAGAGTCGTTTGCTATATATCTGTGTGCTTTGATTATTGATTAGTAGCACCCAAAGTATGCTTCCGCGAATCATTAAATTTGGGGGTGTTACAGATTGGTATCAGAGCCTAAGGTTATAGTGAACTAGGTTGCATTTAGTGGGCCTAGACTATGACCGTTAGGCAGTATTCCTTATTAAGTATGATTTGGTTCAATGACTACGTGGTGTTGGTTTAATTTAACATAGCTTGATCAACTATGTATAATTAAAAGAATATGATGTGGAATTTGAAAGGAATCATGACTGAAAAGGATACACTAGTTGACTCTGACCACGAGAGAAACCGGGACTCAAACATGTATGTGTTAGACACCTTAGGCTATTATGTAATATATATGTATATACATAGATAGGCCTCACTCTTTTTAACGCTTTGTCTCAGAATGGCAAACACACCACCCAATTCGTCACGCTCTCAATCCGGGTCGCAGAACCCGAAGGTAGCTAGGAGGAACGCCAGGTTGCCTCGAGCTGGCCCGTATCCTACCCACTTCACTCTGCCGGCCTTGGCCGCTAGGCTGGACGGTCACGAGCAATGACTTCATGCCATGGATGTCGCTTTGCAAGAAACCAATGAAAATTGGAGACTCACAGCGCTTGAGCGTATAAACCAAGTCTCCGAGGACCATGAAAACACCGTTAACAACATGAACATACTCCACGACCGAGTGGTGGAATCAGGAATAGAAGTCGAACTTTTGCGACTCAGGTTGGAACAATGCGAGCAGCGCCTGCAAGAGGCTGAAGAATACTCAAGAATGCTGGTACAACGACTAGCATTGGCAGAAGACAACGCCCGACAAACCAGCAGACTCGCAGCCACCGTTGATCGACTCGTCACCCTAATGGAAAGGATCAACTTGCATTAGAACTAGTGTGGCTGTCATCTTGTAATCTATATCTATCTATGTAGGACTTTTACTATTCTAACCGGATGTAACAATTCCCGGTACCTTTTGTACTCCCCGTATTATGTAATCTTTTGAAAACTCGTGTCATGTATCAAACTTGGTTATTTAAATGAAATATAATTATCACTTTATATTGTATATTCCACCATATACACATGTGATACATCAGAATTTCACACAAGAATCTCATTGTCTTTTCTTGATCTTGTTCAGCAAGATGCCACCGAAGCGATTCACCTTCAGCGAAACTGAAATCGCCCAACTCATAGCCCAAAGCGTGGCTCAAGCTATGGCTACCTGACAACCCAGTTCGGGCAGCGAAGACACAGCTGCCAATGGGCCTCAATCCAAACCTTGTTCATACAAGGACTTCCTGAGCTGCAAACCCTTGAACTTCAAGGGAACTGAAGGAGCCATCGGACTGATCAGATGGTTCGAGATAATGGAGTCCGTCTTCCACATCAGCAAGTGTGCGGAAGAGGATAGAGTCAAGTACTCCACGTGCACCCTCGAAGATGGTGCTCTCTTATGGTGGAATTCATATGCCCAGTCCGTGGGTATCGATACCGCCTACCTACTCCCTTGGGAGGAACTGAAGACAATGCTTACTGCTAAGTATTGCCCCATCGAACAACTCCAAAAGCTAGAGGATGAGTTCTGGCACCTAAAGGTGCAGGGAGCTGACATTGACGGATATACCGTCAGATTCCAACAGCTTGCCATCCTTCGCCCAGCAATGGTGAGCACCGAACCCGATAAAATCCGAAGGTACATCCGCGGTCTTCCGGAGCCTGTCCGGGGGAACGTCGCCTCCTCAAACCAGACCACCATTGATGGTGCTATCCGATTGGCTCATGAACTCATGGCCATGAACGAGGACTCAGAACTACCCACTTCTTCCTCCAACCATCTCAAAAGGAAGTGGTCTGACAACCACAGCAACAACCAAAACAAGAAACCCGACACCATCAAAGCCTACAACTCAACCACCGAACCCAGGCGTGGTTACACCGGGAACAAGCCCTACTGTTCTAAGTGCAACCGCCACCATGAAGGTCCTTGCGGTCCTTATTGCAACAACTGCAAGAGGTACGGACACCTCACCAAGGACTGTAGATCCCCCACCAACAACAACAACTCCAACTACAACCCCAAGGCACCCAAGACATGTTTCGGGTGTGGAAACACCGGGCACTTCAAGAATGATTGCCCAAACCTGAAGAAAAAGGGCAACAGCAGCAACAACAACAACAATAACGCAAAAGGTAGAGCGTTCGTACTCAACTCTGGGGACGCCCGGCAGGACCCGAACGTGGTCTCGGGTATGTTCCTCCTCAACAACTTAACTGCTTTTGTTCTATTTGATACTGGTGCCGATAGGAGCTTTATTTCTGATGAGTTTTACCCCTTACTTGACATCACTCCTGTTGCCTTAGATGTTAAGTACACTGTAGAGCTAGCAAACGGTAAACTCATAGAAACCAATAGTGTGATACCTAATTGCACTTTAAACCTAGCCGATGAAACCTTTTCGATCGACCTTATGCCTGTTGAAATTGGGAGTTTCGACGTCATCATTGGAATGGACTGGTTGTCCAAACATCGAGCCGAAATCGTCTGTTACGATAAAATCGTCCGCATCCCTCTCGCCGTCGGTAGAACCTTGATCATACAGGGGGAGACTGGCAGTGCGAGACTAAACATCATCTCTTGTTTGAAAACCTGAAAATTTCTGAGAAAGGGTTATCCAGCAATCCTCGCGCACATCACAGAGAAAAAGTCGGAGGAGAAGCGACTTGAGGATGTGCCAATCGTTAGAGACTTTCCCGAAGTCTTTCCGGAAGAACTACCTGGCTTACCTCCACATAGACAGGTAGAGTTCTCAATCGATCTCGTGCCGGGTGCCGCTCCGGTAGCCCGAGCACCATACCGCCTAGCTCCATCCGAACTTCAGGAGTTGTCCACCCAGTTACAGGAACTCCTGGACAGAGGATTTATTAGACCGAGTTCTTCACCATAGGGAGCTCCGGTCTTATTCGTGAAAAAGAAAGACGGTTCTTTCCGAATGTGTATCGACTATCGAGAGTTGAACAAGTTGACCGTCAAGAACCGGTATCCACTTCCTCGTATCGATGACCTGTTTGACCAACTACAAGGATCGAGTATTTATTCAAAGATCGATCTTCGGTCAGGTTATCATCAACTTCGAGTTCGTGACACCGACATTCCGAAGACTGCTTTCCGAACTCGTTACGGGCATTATGAATTTCAGGTGATGCCATTCGGTTTAACAAACGCACCGGCTGTATTCATGGACCTTATGAATCGGGTGTGCAAACCCTATCTCGACAAGTTTGTCATTGTCTTTATCGATGACATCCTCATCTATTCGCGCAACGAACGAGAACACGCACAACACCTCAAAACCATCCTAGAGCTACTTAAACACGAGGAGTATATGCCAAATTCTCCAAGTGTGAGTTCTGGATACAATCCGTTCAATTCCTTGGACATGTTGTTAATAGTCAAGGAATCCATGTTGATCCATTCAAAAATCGAAGCTATCAAAAACTGGCAAGCGCCAACTACTCCAACCGAAGTGCGCCAATTTTTGGGATTGGCCGGGTATTATCGTCATTTCATCGAAAATTTCTCCAAAATAGCTCAACCACTCACGACACTGACTCAAAAGGAAAAGAAATTCAATTGGACTGATAAACAAGAGTCAGCATTCCAGCTATTAAAACTCAAACTTTGCAGTGCTCCTATTCTATCTCTACCCGAAGGCACTGACGACTTCGTGGTATACTGCGATGCTTCCCATCAAGGTCTCGGTTGCGTGTTGATGCAACGAGATAAGGTCATTGCTTACGCTTCACGACAACTCAAAGTTCATGAGAAGAACTACACGACTCACGACCTCGAGCTAGGGGCCGTGGTGTTCGCCCTCAAAATCTGGAGACACTACCTTTATGGTACCCGAAGTACCGTATTCACCGATCATAAAAGTCTCCAGCACATCTTCGACCAAAAAGACCTTAATATGCGACAACGTCGTTGGGTCGAGTTGCTCACCGATTATGACTGCGAAATTAAATACCACCCAGGCAAGGCAAATGTTGTTGCCGATGCCCTCAGTCGAAAGGAACGGCCGAAACCACTTCGAGTTCGAGCCCTCAGTATGACCATTCATAATGATCTCACCATTCAGATTCATACCGCTCAACTCGAAGCTCTGAAACCCGAAAATGTCAAAAGCGAAGCCTTACGAGGCATCGATAAGCAATTCGAAATCAAACCTAATGGTGTTAGGTATTTCTCAAATCGAATCTGGTTGCCTAGTTTTGGGAACCTGCGAGACTTGGTGATGGATGAAGCTCACAAGTCTAAATATTCTATCCATCCGGGATCCGACAAAATGTATTACGGCATCAAAGAATTCTATTGGTGGCCGAACATGAAAGCCGAACATATGTCAGCAAGTGCCTTACTTGCTCGAGAGTCAAAACCGAACATCAAAAACCTTCTGGTTTACTTCAACAACCCAACATTCCTGAATGGAAATGGGAACAAATCGCCATGGATTTCATAACCAAACTACCCAAGTCATCGAGCGGTTGCGACACCATTTGGGTGATCGTCGATCGTCTCACCAAATCTGCTCATTTTCTGGCGATCAAGGAAACCGATAAAATGGAACGCCTCTCGCAAATCTACATCAAAAAAATTGTTTCTCGACATGGTGTTCCAACCTCAATTATCTCTGACAGAGACGCTCGTTTCACATCTCACTTTTGGCAATCACTCCAAAAATCATTAGGTACCCGACTTGATATGAGTACCACATACCATCCTCAAACCGATGGCCAAAGTGAACGAACCATTCAGACACTGGAAGACATGCTACGAGCTTGCATAGTTGACTTCGGTGCAAACTGGGAAAGGCACCTGCCATTGTGCGAGTTTTCCTACAATAACAGTTATCATACCAGCATTAAGGCTGCACCATTCGAGGCACTGTACGGTCGTAAGTGCCGATCACCGATCTGTTGGACCGAAGTGGGAGACAGTCAACTCACTGGTCCTGAACTCATACACGAAACCACCGAGAAAATCTGTGAAATCCAAAACAGACTCAAAGCCGCACGTGATCGTCAGAAAAGTAATGCTGACGTGAGACGCAAACCACTCGAGTTCCAAGTTGGGGATCGAGTACTCCTTAAAGTATCGCCTTGGAAAGGCATAATCCGATTCGGCAAACGCGGGAAGTTAAATCCCAGGTACATTGGGCCTTTTGAGATCCTCGAAAGGATTGGCCCTGTGGCATATCGATTGTAGCTGCCAACCGAGCTCAGCAGCGTGCACCCTACCTTTCACATTTCT